>CM035129.1:157965020-158618353 GCA_020205605.1 Panax ginseng
TTGTGAAATATTAATTATTATTTATTTATTTTTGAAATATCAATACTTTATACATATTTCAGACTTATCAATTAATATCCGACAAGATTAGTACTAAAATCGTTGTTATCGTCTATATTTCTTCTAAAATAATCGAGTAACCTTAAATTTTTAAAATTACTTTAAGATAATTTTATATCTAAAATTGATCTAATTCATAACTTTTGAAAACAATATTTGTAATCAGGATTGTTATTTATATAGTTTATAATATTTGTATTTGTATTGATTAAAATTAAATTAATTTATATTAAATTAAAATTATAAAAATATCTCAAATTGACTTTTAAAAAATTAAAAAATGCTCCTTATATTTAGAAAAAAAAGAGAATACTAGAAAACTGTTATATTGCCTCCTTTGCAATTATAAAAAAAAATATAATTATGGAGTATTCATTAAAGGCAATTATCAGTTACCATTTGAGCGGCCCCCAGCCCAGTATATTACTCATAGGATCAGGATTTCGAGCTGTCAAATGTCTAGTAACAATAAATTTAATAGTATAATTTTTAAATGAATTTAACTTATTTTACTTAGTTTGACAGCAATAATAAGTGATGAGGCGAATGAATCACTAGTATTTCCTTTGCACGTTTTATGTGCGATTAATATGGATGTCTATCTTCCATATATAAGTACGTAATTCTTCTGTCTAAATGTATTATTACTCTCTCCTTTCTAAAATATTTTAGATATAATTTAATATTAAACTTTAAATTTATTTAATTTTAGTTAATATAATTATTATATAACTGTATCAGTATATAACAAAAATTATTAATCACAAAATTTATTTTATTTTAAATTTTTATGAGTCATACCAATTTTAAAATTTAATATGTGATCATTTAACCTCAAAATTTTATAAAAGAGGGAGTATTGTTTTAGTTAACTTATTTACTGGAATTGTTAGCAATAAGTGACGAGGCTAAATCTAAGGCTGTTGTAAACGAACTAAATAGTTCGGGCTCGACTCGAAAAAACTTTTTGAATTCGTTAATAACATGATCTAAATTTGAGCATAAAAAATCATTCGAATATAAAAATATGAGTAGAATCTGAGTAAAGTTAAACTCGACTCGTTTAAGATTCAAACTACTCGAATTCTTGAATGTGATTTGATACCTACTCGATTAGATACTTGATCTACATTCTCTTATAATATATGTTGTATTTTATAATATATTACAAAGTTAATAGGAAGATTTGTAACTGCTATTATATATTAATAGCAGTTATTGAGATATTAATATTTTTACTGTTGAAGAGCTTTTAATTATATTACCGTTGTTATTTGATTTTTTGACTGTTGGAGATAAATAAAAAATTGTTTCAGTTGCCATGTAATATTATCGTTGTTATACGCATTCTGTTCTTCTATAAAAATGCTAGGTAGCTCATGTAAGAAGATATCTTTCCAAAAAAAAAAAAGACATTGTCAGTATATATATAGATTACATCACTTTACAGACACATATTATTTATATAGAGCAAGGATCAAGAGCATTCCCCTTAAATAGCATTCCTCCTTAAATAGCACTCTTTTATTAAAATTACGTCGTTTTGGTGTCTTTTAAAAGATAGTGGTCCCACTTGTTTTTTTTATTTACAAAAACGCCACTCACGGCCCCACTTATTTTTAAAAAAAGACTCCAAAACGACGTAGTTTTAATAAAGAAGTGTTATTTAAGGAGGAATGCTCTTGATCCTTGCTCTCTCTCTATATATATATATATATATATATATATTTTGCTGCCAATCTTCATATATAGATATACTATCATTGCTACTTTTATTTTATATATATATATATATAGCAAGGATCAAGAGTATTCCCTTTAAATAACATTCCTCATTAAATAGCACTCTTTTATTAAAATTACATCGTTTTGGAGTCTTTTAAAAGAGAGTGGTCCTACTTGCTTTCCTTTTATTTATAAAAATGTCACTCACGACCCCACTTGTTTTTTAAAAAAGACTCCAAAACGACGTAATTTTAATAAAAGAGTGTTATTTAAGGAGAAATGTTATTTAAGGGGAATGCTCTTGATCCTTAATATTAACAAGGATCAAGAGCATTCCCCTTAAATAACATTCCTCATTAAATAGCACTCTTTTATTAAAACTACGTTGTTTTAGAGTCTTTTAAAAGAGAATGGTCTTACTTGCTTACTTTTTTTTTATAAAATGTCACTACTACCCCACATTTGTTTTTTTTTAAAAAAGAATTCAAAACGGCGTAGTTTTAATAAAGGAGTGCTATTTAAGGAGGAATGTTATTTAAGGGGAATGCTCTTGATCCTTACTATATATATATGTGTGTGTGTGTGTGTGTGTGTGTGTGTGTGTGTGGGGGGGGGGGGGGGTACAATCTTTGAGTTTGAGTAAGAAAAAATTGAAGTTGTTCCTGGCCATTTAACTATTTCAAGTGATGATTAGTTAGGTGAAGAGCCGTTAAATCCTGGAGTAGGAATTCGTCAATGACCTTAGCACCGAGAAAAGTTCTCCGATGGGCGAAATTTCTACTTAAGGACAGTGCGTTGCACGCCTCTGCTCAAAACTATTCGCTCTAAATCGATAAGTTTATTTATGCCCTTCTTTTATTTGATAGTTGAATCCTATATTTTGTTCATATTTTTCCTACAATCTTAAGTAGAAATTTTGGATTCTTATATATTTATTAATGTTTATAGGTTGCTAGTTGAGTTTTGTTATTAATTTGCTAAATTGAGGTATTGTTGTGGGTGCTGTTATTGTGTTTGGGGAATTTTTTATTGGAAGTTGATTTAACTGCCCCTTGTGATAATTTTATGAAATCTATATGTTGGACTTTTCTCACAATATTGCAAATTTGGTGGAGAAACAGTTAAAGGGTAAAAAAAAAAATTACCGTATAACTTGAGGCCGTAAAGATGCAACTTGTTTTTGCATAAAAATAATTTTTTTTAAAAAATTAATAAATTGATGGAGACGTGTGATATTATGTTGGTTTTACAAGAGATTTGGAGTTGCTCTAGTATACTATTTTGCTTCTATAATAAATTCATATGGCATCAACAAATATTCATTGCTCCATTTTTTTATAGGGTCATTTAGAATAGGGCGTGTTAGTTTGCATATTTTTTGTTTATTTCTATTTTGTTAGCCACGTCTAAATCTTTCTCATTGTTGCAAAGTTACCATATACTGATAAAACATATGGTATCTTCTCGGCCCTATTTGAAAATGAGTGATACAGGAAAATTAGAGTCTGGAAATTACTTCAGACATTCTACATGCTAAATAAAATTCAAGTGTGGTTGGTGTGTTTCATTTCAGAAAAGGAAAATTCTATTCATGAGATTGATTTGAACCTTTTAGCAGATTTTGTTTTAAGTTTCTTAATTGAAGTCAGTTCATTCATGAGCTGTTTGGGTATTTGGGTTTCCTAAATGCATTTCAGGTATTGTTCTTATGATCTCTGGGATTTTTAATTACTGTTATTTGATGGAAGATAAATTTTAATTATGTCTGTAATAGAATCATGTTCGAGTTCTTGTTTATTGAAATCCACATTAATATGAGAGGACCAATATCTATATTTTTACTAATTTGGCAAAATGAGAGTTCTTGAGTAGAGGTAATTATAAAAACTCAACTTTGTCTGTCTCAAAATGAGAGTCCTTTATTAAAGGTTTGTTGGCAAAGATTTTTATTCATGCATATGATTAATTAATTGTTGTGAACCATTTTATGCAAGTATGTATATGTGTATACATAAATCGAAGAGAAAAATAGAGAAGGGGAAATAAAAAAAAAGTTAAAAAGATTTGAACTGAAAATAAGGAGAGGAGTTTGAAATACTAACCCTACAACAAGGCGGCAACCTTTGTTGTATTTCTGTAAATTCCTTCCCTTGTGTTTATTTATTATAATTACTTGTATTATTCAACAACCTATTGGGTCTTCTTTATTTTTTCTTCTTTTCTAATAAACCCTTCTAAAATATCCAAGATTTTTTTCCTTCTTCATCTGATGAAAAGATTTAATATATTTTGGCTCGATTTGCAAATTGTCTTTGAATTTGTTCCCTAACTTCATGTTAGCTTTTATACAACAGTAGGTGGGCTATACCTCATTGCTGTTCATATATTGAAGAAGGCGGCTTCATGTTAACAAACTCTGAACTTTAGTTCAGGTGACTCTTTTTCTTTGAAGATCATGGGTTTGGTTTAGTTCTGTTCTCTTCTGGGTTCTAGCTGTTTCAAAAAAGTTGTGATTTTTTTTTCCTTCTAAAACAATTGATATCAAAATACCATGAAGGATTCAATAATGAATATGAGGAAAATTGACAATTCCCACTCGGGAAGGATCTTTAGTGATAGAAGGTGGATTATTCCATTTTCAAATAGTGTGGGTTTGAGACTCATCCTCTTGGCCAGTGAACCTTTTTAAATGATGTTCTTATTTATAGCATTATGTTAATCTTCGTAAGATGAAACTGATCACTTGGGGTCTTACATATATAAAGTTACCTGTTGGTGAAAATTGGGAAAACACCTTTTGAGCTTTGGGAAAATCATTTACCTAACTTGAAATACCTTAAAGTATGGGGGTGTCTTACTAAGGTATTGTTACCTGACCCTAAAAAAGGAAAATTGGTTCTAAAACTGCTAATATGCAGTTAATAGACTCAGTAGATACATTCATAATCCTAATAAGGATCATTAGATCGCTTTATGTAGAATACTCAAGATATCTGCGAGTACTATTGGATTTGGTTTGTATTCTCAAGGTAATCCTGCAGTTCTTGAGGGCTATAGTGATGCCAACTGGATCTTTGATTCAGATGAGATCAAATCCACGAGTGGCTACATATTTACCTTAAGAGGAGGAGCAGTTTCTTGAAAGTTTACTGAGTTTATTGCCTTAGAGAAGGCAGATTCTGAAGCAGAGTGACTCAGAAATTTTTTGGGAAATATTCTTTTGCGGACGAGACCAGTTTCATCTGTGTCTCTACATTGTGATTGTCAAGCTGCTATAGACAGAGCTAAGAATAAGAGCTATAATGGCAAGAGTAGGCATATACGCCTAAGACATAATATTGTGAGACAACTGTTATGTGATGGGATTACATCCCTTAATTTTGTTAGGTCGGAGTTAAATCTTGCGGATCCTCTGACAAAGCCACTAAGCAAAAGGCTAGTGAGCAATACATCGAGGGGGATGGGACTACTGTCTATTACAAAAATCAACAATGATGGTAACCCAACCTATATAAATGCATGGTAATCCCACGAAGTAGGTTCATATGGGTAACAACAAGTCATTGGTTGATTGGTTGAGACACTATCCATTTTATAAATATTTGAGTTCATCCATATGGTGTAGGATAGTGTAATTCTACAGTGTTAGAGGTTGAGTTATATACTCTTAATATTTTTCATAGTCATATTGGGTGATGTGTTTAACTGTAGAACACGTTTGATGGAAACACCTATATGAGTGTAGAGGTGAGGTCGCCTCTTATGAAAACTAGACAGGTGTTTTCTAGAGCTCTCATGAATTCGGTGTACGTATGAGGCCAAAATGTGCCAAATCGCGTAGAAACAACTTCTAATTAGAGTTTGTAGTGTGAGTAATATGATTACTGATTCATAATAAGAAAGAAGGTTCATAGAAATTTCATTTCACCGAATTCCTGTGAATCAAGTTTTATTTACTCTATACATTGGTTCATAGTTCAAAAGACACCAGTGTTAATGCACTGCATTCTTATATTTCTTACTCAAAGTATTTTTACTTTGTAATATGTGGAAGATTGTTGTATTTTATAATATATTACAAAGTTAATAGGAAGATTTGTAACTGCTACTGTATATTAATAGCAGTTATTGAGATATTAATATTTTTACTGTTGAAGAGCTTTTAATTTTATTACCGTTGTTATTTGATTTTTTGACTGTTGGAGATAAATAAAAAATATTTTCCGTTGCCATGTAATATTATCGTTGTTATACGCATTTTGTTCTTCTATAAAAGGCTAGGTAGCTCATGTAAGAAGATATCTTTCCAAAAAAAAGACATTATTTATATATATATATATATATATATATATATATATATATATATATATATATATATATATATTGTTGATGCCAATCTTCATATATAGATATATTATCATTGCTACTTTTACTTTATATATATATATATATATATATATATATATATATTGAAGTTATTTCGTCATTCAACTATTTCAAGTCTTTGATTAGTTGGGTGAAGAAAGTATTGAATCTGGGTAGAGAATTCTTCAAAGGACCTTAGCATCGAGAAAAGTTCTCCTAGGCAAAATTTCTACTTAAGGATAGTCTTATTTACTTCTCTCTGCTCAAAACTATTCGCTCTAAATCGATAAGTTTATTTCTGCCCTTCTTTTATTTGATAGTTGAATCCTATATTTTGTTCATATTTTTCCTACAATATATATAAAAATAAATCAAATTAGGATAATTAATTATTTTTATGTTATTTTATTTTTAATTTTAATTGTGATTTTATATTTGTAAAGTGTAATAGTAAATATATTTTCTTATTTCTAAGTAAAATAATAAATTCAATTTATAATTATATTTATTATAAAGTTAGTTATTATGTAGAGACTTGAATTCGAGCTTTATATTAAAGTTTGCAAGTAGTTCGAGTGAAGTCAAATCTGAGTAGAATTTTTCAAATACAATTCGAATTCAAGTATGAATTTAATATTTCGAGTCGAATTCGAGTAATTCTATGTCCGTTTCGATTTGACTCATTTACATCTTTAACTAAATCCCTCTGTTTCCTTAATTTTTACCTATATTTCTTTTTCCGGTCATTAAAAACTTATTGGTGACAATCTAATTACTCATATTCCCTCAAGTAAATATTTTTACACCTATTAAGGTTCATGAATTATTTGTGTAAAGATAAATTTTAAAATTTTAAATAATTAAAATGTATCTCCAATTTTAATTTTAAAAGGAGGGGAGGGGAGGGGATATTATTTGTTTGGAGAGTTTGATAAGAATGTAGTGTGAAATGGGGCGAGCGAACGATGAACACGTGAACACAACTAGTTCGTTTAATTCATTTTAGTTTACATTACATGAATGGAGGGAGTAGTACTGTTGGGTTTGGGTTTGGGTTTCTACTACTACTACTACTAGAAGGTCGCAACAAGTTGTATGGGAGTTTGTCCTATCTACTCAATTATTTACCCCTTTGGCAATAGCATCATCCAGAATATAATAATTTCAATGTTTACATGTATCCTCCTATAGTCAGTCTATAGAAAGAAAAAAGCAGACACTCACACCATGGATTTTTAGACACCTTTTCTTATATAAAAATAAAATAAATAAATAATCAATTCACCCCCTCACCGATCAGTTGGTGGTCTCGACGATTTGCTCCAACATTAAGTTCCTATTCCCATCGAATGCATAAACAAGTCCTCCATCTATTAAAAATTGCCGTTCAAAATATCATGTAAAAAAAAAAAAGGTATTTCAAATTGAGCTGCAACTTTAAAATATTTCGGCCTATTAAAATGAACACAAATGTAGTTTTAAACTGCCCAGACATTCAGCAGTCAGCCCAAAGCAGCCGCCCCTAAATTCACGTTAAGCTTATGCGAACAATGACATCACAATTACTGGCGTTACTACCAGGCCAGGCCGGGTGGGCTGTTATTTGGAGTGGCACTTATACTCGGGGGTTGATGTGTAAACTTGTCAAAGCATGTTACTAATATGATACTAGTAGTTGTTTTGTAAAAGAAAATAAATCGATAACTAAGTGCTAAAAAAATATACATAAATACATGTTTAATTTGATGGAGCGATAATATATATATATATATATGGTGACTAGAGATGTACTCTGTAACACCCCCTTCCTGAAAAGAAAAGGGAGGTCACGTGCAAAGTACAATGAACCTCAAAATAAATAAACAGAGCACTAACAACCTCAAATTATTAATAGTGGTGATTCATTAATAAAGTACTAAATACAATTCTCCAACTAGAGTCAAAATAATCAAAACTAAAAAAAAATTGAATCAACCTAGATGGTCAAAGGAAATACTCTCATCACACTAGCCTTGAATCACCCCTGCAAACTTGCCGGAAGAAAAATACAGCATGAGCCAATTGTCCAGTACGGATACAGATATACAAAAGATATATAACTGATATACGAAAACAATTGAGACAAAATACTGAACAAAGCCTCAAGTGTAAATACTGAAGAAAATATAATCTTTAAAGATCTGAATGGAATATATCTCGAATCAATGTAATCGACGAAAACCAATAGAAGAATAAAGAAATAACGAATCAAGTAACTAACTCAATGAATTGAACGAAAAGAAACAAATAAACTAATACAATAAAATAATAAATTTTGAAACAAATGGTCAGGGGTTATTTAAATACAAGGTGAGCTCAAAAATATAGCTTGCCACATAGACAAGTCAAACTAATGCCACACAGACAAATCAAATGATGCCACTCAGACAAATCAAATGATGTCACACAGGCAACCAAAATAATACCACATAGGCAAGTCAAAGTAATGCCACACGAGGCGAATCAAAATAATGACACACACAGTGCGAATCACACATTGGACCGCGAATCCAAATGTATGCAAATCGGATAGGTATGTTTGGCACAACATCACCAATCCGCAGAACAAAAAACTAGGGTTAACCCATACGCCTCCCACAGCAAAACACCAAATGGCCCATTTACTTCGGAGCCCAAACGGAGATGTCGTGGACTAATCACACCGCCATGGAAAGTGTCGCCTCTCGTGCGAAGACGACGTGCACATGGTACCCCACGGTGGTTATAGCTCAGGTATACCATACGTTATATTCTAACAAAAATATCATGTCACAACACATACGACATAATACCAACAAAAGGGTTCTATATGTACATGTTGAACCAAATCAAATTATAGTCACAATGTCTCAAAAAGAAGGTAGCAACATGTACCGCTCTATAATTATCAAAAATAAATACTAAGCATGATAACCTAATTCAAAAAGTACAAACACAAGTCATATATATCAACTCCAAAATGAAACTATTATATGAATTTCACAAGAATCAATTATGTGAAATAATAACGAAATTCGAAATAAGGGACAAAACGAACAAATCAAATTTAACAAGAATATCGCTGAAAGAGTACGGAATCCGTACCTGATACTTTCAAACCATTTATAGCATACTCCACAAAATCTTACCCTCAAATGCCAATGATATCAAATACGAAACGTTATTCACAACCTAAACATATTCACCTCAAATTAAAAACAATCCAAACTAATAATTCCAAAATAATTCATAATCTATTTAATATGCCTTTAATCATCGCCTTTTATCAATTATTAATACTCCAAAATTTATATTCCAAACAATGACCCGTTAAATTCCTTCCGTTCGAACTAATTAAACAACATAATAATAAATATAAGTTTATAAATTACCTAATAACTATATTTATAGTAATATAAAATTAATTTCCAATTACATTAATTTTACAAAAATAATAGTAGGCAACCCATATATTCCGCAACCTATATAAATTTGAAGGAAGACGAAATAATTGAGATTCAGAAGATTAATGCCATAGCCATTGAAATCGAAGAAGTTGAATTGAATTATCGCCATTAGTTAATGATTCCATCTTCCTCTTTTTTTTCCATCACAATCTTATTCTATTTTATATAAAGGGCTACGAACACGATTTTATAATAGTAGGCTTAAAAAATCAAGTTACATTTTTTTTAACCTGCTAGACCATATGAAGCATATTCTCAATTACATGTACTGCCAAGTTTTGATAATAGCCTAATTATGGTACTGCCTCGTCTAAATTGCCCATTACCATGTCATATGCTATTATCATCAGGGTCAATCTTAGCCAATTATCTTCAACGGTAAGACATACATATGCATATGTATTCCAGATTTTAAATTATGAACTAGAATGATAAGACTCCATAACCCTGTACAAAAATAAAAGAAAGAAAATCATCTGCTTTTGATTCTTCAGTAGGCTAATTCCATCTCGCAACTCGCTCTTCTACTTAGTTAAGCGACAACCTCCTCTTCTTCTTTTTATTTGACGAATAAAGGTAGGGTTCACTATATATGATTTTTGTTTTATTTATTTATTAATATATATTACTAGTTCTCCTAATTTTAATAGGTTTAAAGTTACACAAATATAGGTTATACCCAATTAATATAAAGGCCCAAATTAATGTAATCACTTACTTATTATGGTCCACAATAATTAAATACAATTTGACCCAAATAAAAACAAAGTCCAATTAATATATTTTAAAACGAAATCAATAAATTTTTTATTATGTAATATATATATATTTTTTTTCGGATATTACATCACCTACCCCTTAAAAGGATTCCGTCCCCGGAATCAAAAGAATGAACGCACCTAATTTTCAAAGAGATGCGGATACTCCGCTCGAATAAACTCCTCCATCTCTCATGTAGCTTCCCGCTCCAAATAATTTTACCACAAAACTTTAACAAAATGAATTATCTTCCTCAATTTCCATTTTAAATACAATTATATAAAATAAAATTAATTAATATTTAATTATTAAAAAAATGGGTTATTACATACTCCACATGAGTTGAATTCACGTTTAATTAAACAATAAGTCTTGTCGGACAGGAATACTAGACCGGAAAATTGGACAGGTGAAATTTTTTTTTTTTTTTTTTTTTTGCTTGTGACTCCAAAAAATGTATAGTATTTATTTTAACAAAAATTTTTATAAAATATAGTGTTTTAAGTATAATTTGGATACACATATAAAAATAAAATTATACAATCTGTATAATTGACCGATCTGTGTAGAAGGACCCTTAATTAAAATGAGGTAGCGTAAATTGATTTGGAACCGAACATGACATGACATGCTGCCGTACTAACTGCTGGTTCGTCTGAACGGCAGTGTTACTCCATTCTGGGTGTGCTCATCCTGATGCTGGTCATGATCAGTAGTAGTAGTATTGTATTATACTGTCTGAAGGTTAACAACTGATATATAGTAGTATCACATCTTATATTATGGTAATTATGCTTCTTTTTTTTTATGTTACATATGACTTTCTCATTATATCACCACATAACTTCAAATGAGTTTCATAAATAATATCTTTTTATATTTAGCAGTCTTTCGCAATAAATATAATGACTTAAGTTTAACATCTTAAAAATTGATTTAGAAAGTAGTACTTATAATATATATATATATATATATATATATATATATATATATATATATATATATATATTGCTTCTACACAGACCGATTTATTGGATATGTGCAATTTTTTTATTTTTTTTTGTTTGTGACTCTCAAAAAATATATAGTATTTATTTCAATAGGAATTTTTATAAAATATAGTGTTTTAGGTGTAATTTAGATATATATATATATATATATAAAAAAAAATTATACTGGATCTGGCATACAAAATGTAATTATATGAGATACTAAGCTGTCATACTTTTTCACAGCTAGAGCACCACGTGGATGCCAGGTGGCCTCCAGTCGTAGTAAACCTTTAATGAAACCTGGGAGGAGGAGGTGGTGGTCCAAACTCCAAGCGCAATTACATATAGTGGGGTCCACAGTTTTCAAACTTCCTCTCCATCTCATGATTAATGTCTTTTATAATTAAATTAATTATTTTTTAAATTAATAAATTTTAAAAAATTTAAAATATACGTCAAAAATGATTATGATTGTAATAAACAACAGATAATTTATCATTAGTGTTGGGTTTCAGACTATATAAATATTTTTAATTAATAATTTTAAAAATAATTAATTTAATTATAAAAATTAAATTATAACGTTTATTATGTGATAGATGGAGCATTAACTAAAACAAACCACCAAAATAAATTTGAGTAATTAAAATTTGAATAAATAATATATTTTAATAAATTAAATTATCTGAATAAAATAATATCTCGAACTGTTTGTTAACTAAAAAATATAAAATATTTGAATAATTTTTAAATTTAAAAGCATCTAAAATTGATTTTTCAAAATTAATAATAATTTTAAAATTTAAAATATTTTATTAAAAATAACTCTTTAATAATTTGAATTTATATTGTTTTTTATAGATTAAGATACGATAATAAATAAAATTTTATCAAATAATTTTATCCGAATTAGCCGTTAAAGAGATTAACCACAGGTAAAGAAACACCAGCTTAGCTTAGGCATTCCTCTTTTTCTCTCTCTTCCTCAGTCATTTCCGGAGTTCTTCTTCTTCGTTCTTCTCTTTGGAGGAATTTCTACACTTTTCCTAATCTACAGAAACCCCAAATAACAATTCTACTGAATTTCTACAAACACATTATGAGGTTAACGGTAGTTAGCCGAGGAGGAGCTCTAAACGCTACTCATCATAATCGGGATGATGGTAATAATACTTGTGATCTTGCTGATGACGATGATAATCAGCAAGTGATTAAGAAGGAAGTTGTGGAAGAAGATGACGATGACCAAGATTTGACCCTCGCCCAATTTTCTCACTCAAACTACTCTACCCTTTTCCCTCCCACGCCTTCCCCTTCTTCACAGGTATATATATATATATATATATATATATATTTTACTGTACGTTTGAATGATATCTGTTCAGTAAGTTGAGTCAATTAATGTTGGATCTGGTTAAATGTTTCAAGGGTAAACGAAACAAGTCCAAGGACGTGAAAGATCATAAACTCTCCCTGCTAACCAAGAGGAAGAGGAAGCCTTCTACCAAATCTAAGCTTAATGTAAGATTGTTCAACCACCCTTAATTTCAATAGCTCTTGCTTCAGACAAGTTTTTTATTTTTATTTATTTTTTAATTACAACATTACTTGCATGTATAGAGCTGCTGATAGCTAGTCTAACATTTCTTTCTAATTATTGGGTATTTATAAGGGTACAAAAAGGACTATGTTGAGAAATTTACCAGAACGGTGTGGATGTTGGGTTATTTGAGCTCAAGCTAGGTAGTTTCTCTCCGAATGATGGAAGCCAAAAATTTTGATTTCAGTTCAAGCAGCCATCTGTTAGGTTTGTTTTGGTAACCCTTTCATGACGGGGCAAATTCATGGATTTACTGAAAGGTTGAATGTGATGGACCTATGCAGATACTCAAATTGTGTCACATGTTGTGTCCAGTTCATGGAAAAACTAGCAATATTTTGCTCTCAAATCTGGAAACTATTTTACTTTTGCATTTCCTTTTTAGATACTGTGAAGGAAAACGGAAAAAATACTGAATTTATTCAACTAATCTAAGAAATTCTAAGCTAGCTTACTACCTGTATCTTCAAGTTTGCCAAACATATCTCCTCTCTATTTCTTTATATTATGCTTCTATGCTGCCTAGATGATGTATGTTCAACTGGAATAAAATTTATAAGCTGCTACAAAGATTTGGTCTCTGTTAATCGTCGGTGCTATGAGGTTTGGATTAGTTAGCAATTAAGGCATTACTGAACAAGGTGATTATTGTAAGCGTCAACTCTGTGTTTTAACGCTTGGCAATCCTTTTGCACTGCCTTTTAGAATCAAATTAAACTCTGAAGAGCCCCTGCATCTAGTATGTGGATATCCTACAGCCTTCACAGAATCCCTTTGCTATTGCTGTGAATTTAGGTAGGCCTTCGTTCGCTATATGATTGCAGAAATTCTTCATTTTCCTCCCATTGGAGGGGCATGGAGATCGACCGTTTCACTCTTTTTCACTAGCATGCACACTGGTTATTAATTCTCAATGCACTGAGTAACCATAATATCTTCAACTTCACGCAATAAGAGGAAAATCGCAATTGTAAAGTTTTTTCACATTATGCATATTCTATTTTTAAGAGGGAAAGATTATGTTGGGGAGACTAACAATTTAATTAACAGGTACTATCTGATCTCTCAGGAAAGATTGTAAGGTTAGTTAAGCTTTAATATTCTTGAAATGTTTCTTTTTACTTTTTTAGATCGACTTGATGACAATAATGACCGTTATTTTACATGAAGCTGCAAGCGAGCGATTAATGGGTCCAATATTCCTGCTCAAGTCAAGTCCCTGACTGTCATTCGAGCAGAGGAGATTCAATTGAGTCTTGGATCTAAGTTCCCTAGCTTTGTAAAGTTGTTGGTTAGATCACATGTTTCCAGTTGTTTTTGGATGGTAAGGGCTTTCAGACAATATGAATTATCAATGAATGTCATTCTTTGGACTAGCAGCAGACAAGCTTTTTGTTATCAATTTTTGAGTGCAGGGCCTTCCCACACCGTTTTGCAAGTTGCACCTACCAAGGACAGACTGTGCTGTTATCCTGGAAGATGAAAGTGGGGAACAGTCTGAAATCAAATACATCTCAGATAAGACAGGACTTAGCGCGGGGTGGAGAAAGTTTTCTGTTGGACACATGTTGCTTGAAGGAGATGTTCTGCTCTTCCATCTAGTTGAACCTACCAAGTTCAAGGTGACATTGGAAGTTTTGTAGATCATGACATATGTTTTGGCTATTGAAAATCTTTCAACACTTACCTTATATCTTGTCAAAAGAGTCTTGTGGATTCTTTATCTAAGGTTTTGTAGTATTTAAGTCCAGCATCTACTGCCACATAATACAAGGGACAATTTATAGCAAATCTGTGAACAATTTCATGTCAATCCCCAACCACTCTCCAACCCATAATATGTTAATTTTAGCAGTAAGATAGATATTTGATTGTATATTATATTACATGTAGGAAAAGACTCATTTCATTTTGAGCAGGAGATGAGAAATTTCATAGTTGCGAAAGAAGAAATTGCTTAGTGGTACATCAATTTAATATTTTAGAAATTCTAGTATTCACATTCAGACTGTTGGAGTAACGATATAGAGTGCAGGCACCTTGTACTAGCCATTCATCTGAGTTTCTGACAGTTTCTTGAATAAGGAGGCATGCAATGTCAACTGTTAGAGATGCTCATTTTTTGTGTATATTGAACTTTTGCTTCATGAGGAGACAGTCAGCTGATTTCTTATACACGGGAGCTTACACTACGTACCAACTATTCAGTTTAATTCGTGCACATTGACGGTATTACAATTTTCATGGTTTATATGCATCCTCATTTTGTAGGTGTATATTATAAGGGCAATTGATTTGACAGAGGTGGATGGTGCTCTTAGCCTTTTAAATTTGGATGCGCATCCAAAACAAATTGAAGCAGGTTTTTGCATACTTACCTCGTTATTGGATGATTATGTTGTTTGTTTGCCTTATCTCAGAATGTTAGTTATTTCGTCTTTAACTGTGATTCCTTTGGGAGAAATGTTAAACTTTTACTTAATTCATGTATAGACAGTGAAAAGAGGACCCCAACATCTGTGAAGATAAAGAAGCGGAAGCATCCAAATTCACTTCCATTAACTGTCGTCCAAAAGAAAAACAAGAGAACAGGCCTGTCGAGATCAGTACGTCAACTGGAGCAGATAGTGGAACAATCTGGAAATGACAGTGAAGAGGTTGGTTCAGAAGTTTTAGAAGGTTACAAATTCTCTGGAACCTCAGTTCCTTTTAGGGATGTTAATAGCTTTGAGGACTTCCACATTGTAGTAAATGGGTTGTGCATAGATTCGGAATTGCCTGAGCATACAAGGGTGAAGTATTATGAGATGTGCTGCAGTAAGAATGCATTTCTTCACAACCGATTGCTCCCAGGCCTCCGTTCTAAACTGGTTGCTGGCATCATTGATGAAACTGTAAACATTGCGGATGCCATAAAAGGTTGCAAACCCACTACCTCCCGGGATGAATTTGCAATTTGGGAGAAGTTTGTGAGATCATTTGAGCTTTTAGGCATGAATGTTGGATTTTTACGTAATCGGCTCTGCTCACTGAAAGGCCTCATCTTCGAATCCGAAGGTGCCTCCGATGCAAAGAGGTATATAGCAGCTAAATCTGGACGAACACGCACTGAAGTTGAGATAAGGAATCTTGAAGCAAAGCTTGTGGAATTGAAGGAAGCCTCTGAGAAGTTTGATGCTGACATGGAGTTGCTGAGATCAAAAGCTGAGAAGTATGAGTTTGAGTTCCAGGAAGAGGTTGATGCTCCATGGTAAATATTCTCTACAGCACACTTGTAAAGTGTTTTTGTATTGCTTAGTTAATTTATGTTTTGTTTAAAATAGGAAACGCTGGACGACTTGTTAGTTATATAAAGGAAAACATCTATTTTGTAGACTGTTCCGCGATACCTTGCAAGAATATTAGTGTTGAGAAATGTTGATGCCTTTGAATATATAAAAACTGTTACTTGCTAAGTTGCTATGGCCTATGCTCTATCCCCAATAAAGAGGCTTTTATGGTTGAAATATATAGTTGCTATGAATAGTTGTGTTAGGGTGCAAGGAAAAAATGTTTTTCTTTACATATAAATACCGATAAAAAGCGGTCAAGTACAAATATTTAACAATATGATTCTGAAAATGGACGAAAAATAAAAGAAAAGGATGGAAAGCTTGTTTTCTTGTCTAATTATACATCATTTTTTGCAGTTTTTATGAGCATGCTTGAGAAAATTCAGTATGGATGCGTGGTAGCATTGCAATTTGCAAACCAAACCAGACAAATCTGTGAACATGGATTTATGTTTGATTCCTCCCTCCCTTGGGGTGCTTTCTGAACTTGCAAGCATCATATCTACTACTGTGGCTTATCTTTTTATCTTTGACCGTTGACTTGACTCCCAGTCAACACTAGTCTAGTCTTCTAGCTACTCACCTCGATGAAGAATTAGGCCTTGGAGTTAACCCAACCCAACCCATATTGCATCCAAAAACCAGAATAAAAAGATCATTACAAGGTGAAAACAATTTACCAAAAACATTATTACAAGAATTGCGGCATAGGGGCGGGCATGTTTTTTCCTCAGGTATTTGGCTAAACCTAACGGTTTCGAAGTTTGGAACAAAGTGAACCCGGTTCGACTACGGAGTGTTGTTTTGGGTATAATCCCGGTTGACTTGTAAACGAGCTAGCAAGCGCCAGCCGTTCTTTTGAGTAGTTTTACAGCCGGAATTATGTGTTGAGATTGATAATTTTGATGGCATCAGACATGTGCAGGTCAGATTCACAAGCCTCACACTATGGGAGTATGGGGATTTGTAGCCATACCAATGTGCCTAGTCCATACTAAAAGTTTTTCAATTTAACACTCTTTCAAGTTATGCACACGAGTCATTCTAGGGGGACATTTTTTTAGTGACCTATTTTTTTTTTTTTGTAGTATCTTACTATCTTCTAAAAAATGTATAGTATTTATTTCAACTAAAATTTTTATAAAAAACAGTGTTTTTAAGTGTAATTTGGGTATGTACAGTCTGTACAACCTTGTTTCTTGTATGTACCCAAATTACACCTAAAATACTGTTTTCTGTAAAAATTCAAGTTGGAATAAATCCTATATATTCTTTGGGAGGTACTACAAAAAAAAAAAAAAAAAAAAAGGGTCACTAGAAAAATATCCCCCCTAGACTTATTGTATGCACACGCATATACATGACTTGGAATTGATGCCAAAGCTCTAATTAATTAGCCACTATATATGGTAATGATCCATAACTTGGAGTATTTGCTATGGATTTTTATAGGGCATATACTATTTATATTATTAAAAATAAAAAGGAATTAGAAATTAAAAATCAAGGTCTGCTACTATTAGTATGATCTATAAGTATCCATAGCTAATACTGAAATTAAGAACCAACTTATAAGTTCCTTTGTTTTCATCTTCCTAAAGCTTACTCCAAGCGCCAATTTATAAGTTCCAGTGCCCTCTCTCTCTCTCTCTCTCTCTCTCTCTCTAGATGCCAGGACTTCAAGGCTGTCATGAACTAAGTGTGCTGTTTTACCGAAAACCACCCATAATCATTTCTTACCCATCCAGCCAAAACTAAGATACAAACTGAAAGGCAACGTGAACATAGTTTGGCATAATACTAGTACCAATTTACTCCTTAATGCGTTTCTAAATTATAAAGAATCTATTTGCATGCAAAATAATCCAGCACGTATAGTTACTAGCTAATCATTGTAAATGATCAAGAAAGAAGGAATCATTGCCCTCACGTGTGGCCATGGACTGGCTTAGTTATAATTAATTAGCTCTTTTTTTTCTGTGTATAGGAAGTACAACAAGAGACGAGTTTTGGCTTTCTTTCCACCCTTAATCAATAAAGGAATGCTTCAGCAGTTCAGCATACAGATATTACCTCTTCCGTCATTTCAAAACCTAGTGCCCTGTAAAAATTAAAGTTTAGTAGTATTTTGCAAAATTTGACAACCTAATGCTAAAAAGTAACTAGTGGATTCATACCTCATTGCAACGTTCAGCTCTTTGGTGCCAATGTTTCCTGCATAAGGTGAGAGAAACAAATAGATTTGAGTGAATTTCATGAAAATTAATTATCAAACTGCATGTATCATCAAGGGAGCACTTGCAATACCAGAGCCATCAGTATCAAATAGCTCAAATGCTTCTTTGATCTCTTGCTTTTTCTGTTGAGTTAACCTATGATCGATGGCGTTCTCTGGGTTTATCCTTCCGTGACACCCCTCTATAAAAGGGCTTGCCTAATAATGTATTTTGAATAGAATAAGGTCAAAAAAATGAATGGCGTACTACAGAACAAGTTGAGATTCTGAGAACCATATAAACTCGAAAGAAATATGCAATCTATCAGTGAATGGTTTAATGCAAGCATATAGGAGTAGAGCTTCAAAAAGCAACATGCCAAGCTCATAAAAGTGATATTACAGCTAGCCAACTTCTGCTTCATTTGTAGCTTTGTCAGAAAGCATCTTAACGGGATTACATAAAAGTAAAATGAACATAAAGAAAGAAAACTAGGAAGTGATAATGTAATCATGTGGGATCCTATATATCTATCATTGCTAGCTGTGTCACTAAGTTATATAATAATAATAATAATAATAATAATAATAATAGGAGCAAAATGAGTGAAATTCATGGATTTATAGTTCAATTCAAAAAAATCTAGAGTTAAAACACATCTTAGTCACCAAATAAATGATGTAACAAATGGAATATTTGGACCACAATACCTGAAGGTGTGGAATTTACGTCCTATATGTCTGTCTATAAACAACATTTGGTATTAACTTTGTTCACAAGGATAGATCTAGCTGACAGTGAAGGACAAAACTAAAAACTGAACAAGGAGTTTTCAGGGCAAAAACTAGTCACCTAATTATCAGAAATTCACAACTCAATTTTGAGGATCTCAAAATTCACTAACCCAATGTTATTCCTGCCAATGCCAGATGTAGTATTTTATAGGGGAGGCGGAAGGGTGAAAGATAATCTCGTGCTGTGCTGTGCTGTGCTTCTCACTTCTCACTCAAGGGGCTATCTGATGTGTGAAATCATGGGTTCTAATAGTATTATACTGAGTAAAGACCTTATGTAACATCTAGCAATTGGCATTTGGCAATTTCCATTCTAATCTTAGCTTATTATTATTCAGTTATAAAAGCTAGCTTTCACTTGATAGTTATTTATAATCGAATTAATACAAAAAAATGTGGAGTGATTCATCTCATCTCATCAGCTGATATAGACTCCTATCCCTTAATAATCCAAAAACAAACTTTGATAAATAATCAAATCATGAACTGAATTAACCTAATCTAAAAAGAAGCCAAAATCAGAATTCACACGTAAACAGAATATAATGGCAAATAATGATTGTAGGAATGAACAAGTTACCAATTTGCTCTACCAATTGTTCGTTTCGCTTTGATACCAAGTTAAGTTTCATCAAGGGAATGGAGAAATATACAAGTCTTTAAAATGACGTTGGATAGTAGTGCTCCGACCGGATTGTTCTCAATTTCTCAGTCCTAAAATTTTAAGATCAAATTGGAATATTTTTGTGTCCACTTAATAATAAATATTGAGCTCCAGCCAGCCTCCACATAAAGGTGCAATAATATTCGATAGGGAGGGAGGAGGTGGCCTAGAACACCAAAAACTCTAGTTTAAAACAAGTGAGTATATACGTCTTCTTCTCATTCTCATGACTAGTTTTGGTTTGCACATGCATTATGCATATAAAAGTAAAACTGCAAATCAGTAACATACAAAAGAGTAAGATTCTCAAAAGAAACATGCATAAACAGATTAAATAAAGAATAAAACCAGGGATGTGTATTAATTTAAACATGTAGTAGAATATCGACGGAAAGCTAAGAAATCAGTATGGACACCCATTTGCGTTCCATCTCCTATTAACTAAATAATTTCAAAACCCCCCTCCCCCTCCTTTATTTCTTACTCATTTTTTACCACACCATTCACCCTGTCTTTCATTCGTCAGTTACAGACCTTACTGCAATCTCCAGGGTACGACCCCACCTTCATCCATGGTGCACCAAACTCAGCAGTCGCCTTCATTTCATCCATAATCTCCTCACGACCCCTCTTTTTCTTTCTCTCTTTCATCCACACCCCAAACAATTTCACACACTCCCCATTTTCATTTTCATTTTCATTTTCCTCATCATCACATTCATTATTTGCAGTTTTGCCCTTCTCACCAACCAAAACATCAGCATCATCGTGGCTGGACCCACAGCTTCCTTGCCTGACGATGTGATTGATCTGATCGGGCCCCACCTTCACGTACTGGGTCAGATACCCAATGAGCTCGTCGCACTGCTTCTTGGTCTGGGCCAGTTCCCAGCTGAGCTTCTCATTCTCTTTCTTCAGCTTGTCGTTCTCCTCCGATATAACGCCGAATTTAGCTACGGTGGATGTGTCCACGGACCCTGGGTTCTTGGAATCAGGGGATGTGGAGGTTGAGGTCGAGCCCGAGCCCAAGTGCTCGCCGGAATTTGACGTAGAAGACGGTCCACCTTTGACAAAGCTGGATTTTCCGGCATCGGGGGTTGGAGATGGAGCAGCAGTAATTGCAGTTTTCCGGCGACGGATGTTGGTGAGGAGCTCCTTTTGTCCTCTCTTGAAGTTATCATTGGAGAATTCCCACTTGTCCGGCACGATCTTGCGAAAGCCCTGCAAAATTGACCAGCCATTAGTTCTTACTACTCCATTGGAAGTACTTTGAAAGATATTGGAATTATAAGACACCCAGACTATTTTTAGATGACTTTTAAGTTGAACATCCTCAATTTCAACAATGTAGACTCATATTAGCACCTACTATTTAGCTGAACAAGTATTGTTTTTCAAGAGAAATAATATCACGACTATTAATATTTGATCTCTCGATCATTTGTCCGACTTGTAAAAAAAGACACGTATCCTCTCTATTTCAAATAAAAATAATGATACTATCACATAAAAAAAATCACATAATATCAGGTGGAGCCCACAATATGTATGTGTGCAATTTTTTTTTATATGATAGTATCATTGTTGTTCAAATAAATAGAGACTCCTCATTTTACGATTCAAATTTAAAATATGTTAAAATATGAGATCATGCTGCTGACCGGAGACATGATTTTAAATCTAGACTGTAAAATATAGAATCTTCGTTTATTTAAAATAGAGAAGATCGTAGTCAAAAAATCACACTCAATTTTAGTATTATTCTATTGTATCGATTAAAGTTTTACCCATCCAACTAACTTCCTAGCCAGATTTGTCAACATATATGCTTTTGTACTCCATTCGTCACTTAATACGTGTTTTATTGTTTTAGATATATTTTTTTTAATTATTTATCGTATTATATAATTTTAAAAAATAAATTATAATTTTTTTCAAATTATCTCTTATGAAAAAAATGTGAGGGTGAGTATGAGATAAGTATGATAATTATCAAAATTTAGAGAGTTATAGACAATTGATATTATATTTAATGTTATATAATTATTTTTTTAATTCTTGTGCACAATTTTAAAACGGCATATGCACTCTCCGTCTCTCAATATATGTCGTTTTAGAGTTGTACATAATAATTAAGGAAATGATTGTATATCATTAAATATAATATTAATTATTATCTATATATAATACTCTTTATCATAGAGCTCTTTCTCTATCATCTATAATCTTTTCTCATAATGAATAATTTTAAAAAGATTGTGATTAATTCTCCTAAATTAAATAAAATATCAAATAATTTAAAAAAATAAAATTATTTAAAACGTAGTACAAGGATTATTTTTATTTTTTTGAGCATGTCCTTTCATTTGACTTTCTCATTCACGCATACACTATTAGCTTGTCATGGAGTAATTATCAACGCTAGTAACGCTACTCTCAAATTCAAACTAATGACGGTAAATAATGGACAAGGATTATTCTGCAGCAGCTATTTATGACACCTACTCGCATAGATTTAACCGGGACCCCCTGCCAAACAGCTGGAGGACTGGACTGGGTTAGTTTTTGCACCAACTTAAGACTGAAAAAGACCATTTTAGCCACCACCTAAATCGGGTTTCTTTCATTGAGTCATCTCCTAGGTTCCCCTGGCCTCGTCCCCCTATTCCCGTTTATGCTTATTGTCCAGACTAGACTCTAAACTAATAAAATAGGTATTAATTTATATAAAACAATGAAATTCAAGAGATTGTTTAAAAAAATTAATTTATAAGACACGAGAAAATAAATTAATTTGTTATTTTTTCAAAAATATAATTTGATATATTCACAGGGTGTCTCGCATTAGTGTGTTGACTCAATTAATATTCACGTGAGAAACCTTGTAAAAGTATAACCTTCTTTTCCCAAAAATATCAATTCCCTAATTAATAAAGCTCTACCACACTAATTCTACCAACAATTAATGCCAAAAGTATTAACACACTAATTCTACCACACTAATATTTAAATTAGTTTTTTAATATCATAACGCTAGCTTTTCAATAATTAATATTAACATTTATTTAAAACCCATAATTCATAATCACACCTTGAGCTAGCCCGTGGCAACGCACCTTTGCATCTTATAACAACTTGACAAGGTATTAATTAGTAGCAATTAACCTTTATTTGTAAAAATAAAAAATTAACAGGTACTAAAAAAATTTAACTATCTTTATTTTAAGAAAGAATATAATTATATATAAAAAATTCCAATAGAAGGGTAATTATGTTATGCAGCTGCTGCTATATGTATATAAAGTTGAATTTTTCTAAAACGAATTTACCACTTTTTGATAAAGAAGTTACTGCAAAGGAAGATTAAAATACGTACATAGGTGTTAAGTTGACGGACGAAGCTGGAAAAATTGTTGTGCTTGAAATAAGTAGGTAGCAAGTCCTTTGCAAAATCAGCTGTTTTCCACACGATGAATGTTTCTCCACTTTCGTTCCAAGAAACGACGTCGTCCGTGCTCCCATCGTCCACCAGCTGATACGTCTTCATCAGAAACGGCGCCGGCACCGATCTCTGCGACATATTTTTATTTTACTTACCCCTCTCTCTCCCCACACCCACAGAAGACCAAAAGTTTTACCAGCCCAAAGTAAAAGTTAAAAAAGAAATATTGTTTCTAGCTCTATACTAATGATTCCAAACTCTAGAGACGGTTAAAAAAAACCAAAAGAAGAAGATTTAGATAGAGCAACTAAAAAGCAAAAGGGCAGTGAGGAATTCCCAATCCCAGCAATAAAACCCAAATAAAAATACTTTAAAATAAGCCAGATCTTTGTTTAAAAATTTAGCTTCTTCCATTAGTATTTTCTTGTCTGGAAATTTATTTTAAGAAATACCATAACTTTCTTCAGAAAGCTCTCTATATTTTCTGAGGAGGGAGGGGGGATTAGTTCTGCTTATATAGAATAAAAAGTGAAGAAGAAAACAAAAAAAAACGGAGAAGGAGAAGGAGAAGGAGAAGAAGAAAAAAAGACAACCACGAAATAAAGTGATAGAGGTTCTAGAAAAATTTAGAAACAAATGCACTCACTTTTATAATTAAATATACACAAGGATTCGAGAGAGAAATTTTCTCAATT
Organism: Panax ginseng; assembly: GCA_020205605.1. Lineage (NCBI taxonomy): Eukaryota > Viridiplantae > Streptophyta > Magnoliopsida > Apiales > Araliaceae > Panax > Panax ginseng. Next base: position 157,989,150 of record CM035129.1, read on the forward strand.
TAAATTAATAAAATAGAGCGCCTTTCTTATTACTAGTATAAAATGAACAAAATTATATTACTACATATTCGTTGAAATTATAAGATGATTTGATTTCTATAAAATAATTAAAAAATTATAAATTTAAAATTAATATAACTTATAAAATAATAAATATCACAATAAATAGTATTTTTAAATAATTAATGATATTAATTAAAATTAAATAAATTTATGTTAATTTTAATTTTGAAACTAAAATGATGTTATATTTATGTTTGTACTAATAGTTGTATATTATATTAATAAAAGGGGCTGTGTTATTTTATACCAAGTAAAAATGAGACCCACTTATTAATTATCAAATAAAATTTTTGTTCTAATTAATATTATTTTTATTTATAAAAATATTAATTTTGTGACAAAATACATGAGTTTAATAAATTATCAATTAATTACATTTGAACATGATCATTGTCATTTTAGGTGAAAGTAAAAATATTAAATAATATAACTATATTTTGTTTGATAAATCAAATTAAAAATAAAATTTCAATATCATCCTTTTTAAAATTTAAATTTTGAATACATAGAGTGATGTTTAACTAGTCTAATAATGTAGTAGGGAAATAAAGTAGAGGGACATAACTTGGTAATTTCCCGCTTAATAAAAAGTCAACATTGAAGCATTCTTTCCAAAATAAAAAAGGGAGCGAGGGACGGGGGGGAGGGGAAGGGAGAGGGGGAGGGGGGAGGGGGGGGGGGGGGGGAATATGAATGGGGTTTATGGGTAGGAAGATTCGAACATATTTCCATGGGTTGGATTTGGATAATTTGGACGCGTGGTGTTCAACTTTGTTGAAGAAATTAAAGAACTAGAGGAGGAGGAGGAGTAGTCAAATTCTCACCTAATACCTACCATTTTCTTTCTATTTATATGCGTCATCCTTTCCTTCCTACTTATCCATGGATACCTATAATAAATTCATCTGTTCGCCGAATTATATATATATATATATATATATATATATAATTAATTTTGATTTTAAAAATATCTTATTGATATGTAGTACTTATTTGTTTACTTTTATACAATACGATTACAATTATTAATTTATATTTTGAAAAAGAATAAATATAAGCATTAGTATAATTACATTACGATTATTAATTTATATTATGAAAAGAATAAATATAATTATATTTAAGCATTAATACTTTACTAACAAAAACTTACGCATACACGTTTTACCCCCAAAACAAATTAAATTCGTGCATTTCATAATAATTGATTTTTTAAAAGAAAACATTTGTTTCAATTTTATTTGTTGTTTATAATTTTATAGGAGAATAAACTGTTTATTTTTTTATATCACCCCTAACTTCTCTAATTCTCCTAATAAAATTTCTTCCTTGTATTAATAGTTTTTAACTTCCCATAAAAGGGTGGTGATGAAATTTTATATAAATTTTAATTCTTAAATGATAGTATATGAAACTATTATTATGGAATAGAGGTAGTATATGATATAGTAATGGCAATGTTAGAATAGTTTAATTAATTAACATTTGAAGTTTTAAAATAATTTTGTCTTTTGATATATGTCGTTTGAGAATTTTAAATAATCATTAATTACTTAATTTTTAATATTATATCTCAAATATTAAATATAACTTTAATTCTCTCACTATTTTTTATTCAATAAATAACACTCTTTGTTTGATACAAAAATAATATAGACAATTGATATTATACTTAATATTATAGTAATATAACTATTTTTTTAATATTTATGTACACCTCTAAAATAAAGGGAATACTAAATGTATAGGTAGGTTATTGCAACTATTGATTAAGTTTACCCGATAACCAATCTAATGTGACCGATTCTTCAAAAGCAAGCTTATAATAAATAATAATAATAATAATAATAATAATAATTAATTAATTAATTAATTAAATCTTTAACATGGTTAATGTCAAACGTTGAATTAAAACACTAACAATCAAAGGTGACTGATCATTCATGATGGGAGAAGCTTCGATCACACGTGTATGGTATGAATGAATACTAAAATTTAGTTGTGCCAAAATTTGAATGAAAATATTGTCGATATTCAATGAATAATATAATTTTTATTTGAGTAATTTATTTTAATAAATATTTATTTAAAATGATAATTAAACATAAAAATTAAACAAAAATATTAACTTTTAAGTTTTACTAAAATTTTAGTACTATATTGTTTGGTAGACCGTACAGCTGGATGACCGTTGGAGTGAAACCCCAGGTTACACAAGTCTTGAAAAGACTACGTACTACTAGTGGTAATGCCTAATTAATTACTCCTACTACTACTACTACTACTACTTAAACTTTGCAACTACCCTTACTTCAATTCCTTCGTGCGGGCTATATAATTATTTTTTTAATGATCTTTTTTTATTCTTGGTGAGGTATGGAACTGAGGACGGACATATTCACATATATGGACATGCAGTACTAAAAAAAATGGATTATAAAAAAAAAATAAAAAAAAAAAATAGTAATCATATTTTTAAAACACTGCAAAATGAAACCTTGAGAGAGAGATTCGAATTACACACGTCACTAAGCTAATAGATATAATATCAGTTTCCTTAAAGAATATTCATGGGTGCAGTCTCGTATTATGTCAATTGAGATGAATGAACGAATGCATGCAGAAGGGACATCAAAATGAATTGAAAAAACAGGCCATAATATCTTTTTTTATAAATTGTGAAGTAATTATAATATAGTTTAATTAATTTCAGGTTTTCAAAACAGTATATATGCATGTATGTTATGATAAAGTAAGATGGATCCAATAATTCCCTCTTAATTTGTTACCATTACAAAATCTTATCTTTAATTTATTACTATTATTATTATTATTATTATTTTATTTAATTAAAGTTTGTATGTATGGGGGATCAAAGTAGTCAAAAGTTGTATGCGTGTGACAAACCATTTAATTTTTAATGCAATACAATAGTAGTAGTAGTAGTAGTAGTAGTAGTAGTAGTAAATATTATTTATTTCAACATAATTGTCATGCTCACACACAACCACGTCAAATGACAACTTTGAAAATGTTTTCTTCTTTGTTTGTTTATTTAAATAAAACTAATTTAATTATCAATCAAGTACACTTTCGCGGAATATTGATTGGCTATAAATACGTACAACTTCCAAAGTGTAAAACCAAAAAATTAATTCCAACAATTAATATCTTACTCTTGTACCAGACCAGTACTACTGGTATATACAAGTCCTTCTTCAAAGTTCAAACTAAGATAATTAAGCTAGTAATTAATTTTAAAAATGATTAATTTGACCAAAAAAAAAAAAAGGCTTTTAATTTGAGACGGATCGGAGGCAGTAAAAAAGAATTGAAAACCACTTTGTTTAATCAATTGACGGTCAATCAAAACAGCCAAAAGCTGGAACAAGTGCCCTACGTACGACTGACATTCTCATCCAAAAAATAAAACAATATATATATATAATTTGTTCTAATTTAGATATATTTTCTCGAAAATTTTAAAAAAAAACAATCTATTTTCTCTAAATTGATTGTAAGATTTTAAATTTAAATTCTTTAAATCTAATCATTTATTAGGAGTAAAAAATTAGTTGTAGAAATCTACTTTCAACAAACCTTTATTCGAAAGATTAAAGGAAAAGAAAAATAAAAATTAGCTATATTAATTCCATAGTCAAAGACTCAAATTAAATTACGGTAGGTAAGAGTAATTTGTGTGACAAATCCAAACCTTCTCAACTACTCAATTAAATAAATATTCTGAAACCATTTTTAATCTTAATTTATATAATAAAACAAAAATAACAATAACAAACTCTCAAACATGCATAGTAAACGAGACTCCGTCTACTTACTATTCTTCTTCAGTATTATTAGTGGTTGAACTAATTAAAGATAATAAATGTCGGGTTTATAGGGCTAAGGTACAGTACACCAGTCAAAGGCCCAACAGTTTTTTCTTGTGAGCTGAATAGAAAATATAAATTAACTAAACCAGACTTAACAAAGAGGGGGAAGGGGGAAGGGGGAAGGGGGTGGGACATGATTATTAACGGGATAAATCAATTTTTGGTATCTGTATTAAGATATGACTTACAATTTAATATTCGAAGTTAAAAAAATTACAAACTAGTAATTGTACTTGAAAAATATTACATTCCGTTAAACATTAGGGACACGACTTACAATTTAGTACCAGAAGTGAAAAAAATTACAAACTGATGATTGTACTCGAAAAATATTACACTCCGTTAAACAGTAGGGTTTCATCTTTATTTTTTTTGAAAATTATGGTTCTCTTCTTCTGTCCTTCTTCTTTTCTCATTATTCTTGTCTCGATTCTCCATTGATTACTGGTTCTCATATATTTATTAAAGGGTTTTCAGTGTTTAATTGAAAGGATGAGCTCGTCTTGAAGTGGAATCGTAAATGAAATCGGGGAAGAAGATTGTAGTTCATGCAACAAAAATGAATGAATTACACCAGAGTTCCCAAGTCGGTGCCCGCCACTGTGAAGCAATGGTGCGAATGTGGGAGGCAAGAAAAGATGAAATAAAATATCGAGGATCTTCTTCGCGTCGACTTCGCTTCTCTCTCTGTATGTTTGTCTCCCCCGTTGGATCAATTTTAACGATTATTTAAAAATTGAAAAGTACAAGCACCAGATTAAAAATTTTTTTGAGTACAATCACCAGTTTATAATTTTTTTCACTTCGGATATCAAATTGTAAGTCGTGTCCCAGTACAAGTAACAAAAATTGACTTATCCCGATTATTAACAGTACACATGTTTAATGTTTATGGCATGGTGTTCAATATGAATTTCTTGTGTACCAGATTTGAACAGGAGTACCGGTGGAACCTTCCATTTCTCTTGCTCACCACTGATATTAGGCCCAATGCCATCAGGTCTGGCCTTGTCACTGTGCTGTGCTTGCAACATCTCTAATTGCTAGTAGAAACTTATTATCATGATCATCAATCCATCATCTTCAATCAAACAAAGAAAATAATTCCCTAAAATTCATTATAAAAAGCTTGTATGATTGGGTTTGTTTGGCAATTATATATTCTACAAGTACTAGTGGATTAATTAAGGAAAAACAGATCATATCTGCTCATTTTCGTAAGCTCCACCATTGATTGCCTTTCCACCTTGATCATCTTCAAATTTTAGAATACTCTAATTTCTTTTAATTTCCGTACTTGCATTGAAGTTCCTCCAATGGTTAAGAACATCCACTTTGGGGGCAGATAATCTATATTAAACCCTAATATAACCTTAATTTTTTACGTTAATGAACTCTAAACTCTGATTAATAAACTCTAAATTCTACTTAATAAATTCTTAATATTTATTAATCAAACCAAACCCTTATTCTGATTAGCTAAATTCTAAACATTTATGGGTAAACTCAAACTCTTATTTTTACCAACGCTAACTTTTTATTTTTGTATCGTCCTCTACTAATAATAGCGATCCTAGCGAACGTCGATTTTCAGTTTTTAATATTGAACATTTTTTTTAATAATATAAATAGTATATATCATATAAGGATCAATAATAAATACATATTATGTATCATTTATATATAGAGAGAGAGAGACATGAGAGAAAGAAGAGTCAGTCATTATACCCCTTATCTTTCACTTCCGTCTTCACCCCCTTTTAGCGATGGACCCGTGACAGTTTCTTTCATATAACTGTCGTCTATACTTTTAACGACGACGACAACATATAAATCGCTAAAAGTATAGACTTACGGTTGTATGACACCAAAACCATGTCCGTCCGTCAAGCTTGGAAATGAAGAGAAGACGAATAAGTAAGATAAGGGTATATCAGAAGAAGACCCAACTTTTATAAATAAAGATGAATTTTTAATAAATATTATTTTTGAATATTATGGAGTAAAGTTGATATAATGTTATAGTTGTGGGTAATATTTAGAAATTTTGAAAAGTATGTAAATTGTTATATAATATTCGATTGGTCGGGGAATATTCGTTTTAACAGGGAATATTCGTACGACGGCACAATCATTGGTGGACCCCATAACATAATTATTGTCGGATCGAAAAAACGACAAAAATATTTTTATAAAAATGACGGCGGAAGTTTTGCCATTAATCATTGAAACCCCTTGTTAAAAGTACAAAGAATACGCGTTGTTGCAAGAATAACACACGATATTGATTATTGATGCTTACGTGAGAAGTCACTCGGTTTTGTTCAATTATTACTACAAGAATTGTTGCATAAGATCTCACGTTATTTGATTTAATTATTGTCGATATTTTATATATTATTAAATCAATAATTGAGATGACAGAGTTATTAATATTATTATTTGTTGTGACGCCCCCAAAATAGGTATACATCACCCATTCTGAGTTGTCAATACATGGTACGTAAACAACTACAACTTTATTATTACAACAAGAAAAGCGTGAGTTTGAATACAAATATTATCTTCTGACAATATCTATACTCAAATAAATCCTCATCACATTTATTGATACATTATTTTACAAAAATGGTGAGGACTACTAAATAACTCTCTCTAAACCTTCATTCCATACCCCAGACTGCATCTCGCTATATTCTCGCCTCCTCAGAAGAAAAATAGAACATAAAGGAAAAGGGTGAGCTCAACTAGCCCAGTAAAGAATATTATGACTAAGATAATATACAACAATTTATCGTTAGTCTTCAACAGGAAAAATCTAATAGAATACAATAGACAACAAGTTTTAAATCAATATTCGCAATGAAATAATAATTCATTAGAAGAGTTAAGTAGAGAATGCAAACAACTATCTTCTATGTATGAATTTAAAAGTTCATCGTCTATCTTTTATCCTTGTAACATCAATCAATACATATCTGGAATCAAATATTCATCTTTGCACTACAGGCCAAAGATATTCATCAATCGTCATGTTCATCTAAACACATGTTCATCTTTGCACTACGGGCCAAAGATATTCATCGAAAATCATTCATCTTTGCACTTCACAGCCAAAGATATTCAATAATATCATCATTTAAGACCGAGGATGATGAAAAATATTTTTAAAGAAACGAATCCAAAGAAACAAAATGATAAGGATTAAGGATTAAGGATTCGTACTTTGTTTTATCCATGTCCAAAAAATACCTCAAAAATAATCATAGTGGTGTAAAATTCAAGAATGATTAAAACATGGATACAATCAAAGTTCTGTATCCACAATAGATATTTTAGACGAAAAAGGAAAATTTTCATTTTTCATGAATAAAGGCTTAGATTCGTGAATAAGGTCGATATCGTGAATAATGCCAGATATCGTGAATAAGAATCTCACACCAAAAGTTCCAAATTTGATAAAAACTTCAGATCAATATTTCAGCATAATGATAATAAAAAAATAATATCATTACGAAAAAAATAATATCTCTTACCTCGAAAGATCAGTACTTCTAGCTGAAACACCGGATATAGACTATGACTTGAACTTGCACCGTATAACAATACTCAAAATATACTCAAAATACTCACAAGAATACGCTCGATAATATAGAGAGAGAAAACTTTAATTTCTGGTGTAATTTTCAATTCTAACCTAAGCACCCTATTTATAGAAAAATGCTTAGAACACCAAAGCAGAAAATTTATTAAAATATTAATTTATTAATTTTTATTCCTACGCCCACATTTAGAGATCTGAATTCAGCCACTTCTAACACATGCAAGACCCACAATAATGAAAAAAAAACGTTTTTGTCATTTTAAATATTTTATACTTCCAAAAATCAATTCTTTCAGAGCTTCGGAACTTTAATAATTCACAATAAATAGTCCTTTTGTCAGAAAATTCAAATCACGCGAGTTTTTATAGGAAATTCAATTCTCTACAACTTTGTAGAAGAAAGTTTTTTCAAATTCCAAACAGAAATTGACCGAAATCCACAAACGGGCAATTTTATAAGTTATAATCAAATTTCAGTCAAGAAATGGGGTCTACCGACACATAAAACATGCTTTAAATATTTTTGGTAACAAAAATACTCCTCCTCCACATATACTCATATATCCCACATTCATCGTAAAAATATCATCATTATTATATTATTAAAATATAATAATATATTTAAATGAATTATTTTATCAGAAAAAGATAAACTTTCAATTTTCAACAATTGTCACAATAAAAAATTTCTCCATCTATATCCACATAAAATCAATATTTCCCTCATCATATGAATCAATAATTAATTATTCACAAATAATATTACAGAATCACAATATTGACAACCAGGCAGTTCCAAGGAAAGATGGGCCTTTCCAATAAGAATTTCTCCTTACTGGCGCGCAATTAGGTGACCAAACCTCTCCTTAGATAGAACTTTTTAGACATTGCCAATAATATTATCTAATAATATTATTCGGATAATATGAATTATTGCTTCGATAATGAAAAATACTCGTGTAATGACAATTATCAAACAACAACAAATATATAAATATCAACGCAGCAATTATTAAATCAATAAAATAAAATCGAATAAAGAATTACCGTAACCATTATTGAGTAGTGCATTCTTACGTAAGAATCAATAATTGGTGCAATACCGCAAGTATCTTCTTGTGTTTTAACCACCGAGTATTTTAACAAGATAATGGTAACAACTACGTCCGTTATTTTTAAACAACTTATATTTGTCGTTTTTTTCATCCAATCGCTTTTAAGCATGGGCCCACAAAAGATCAAGGCCGTGCATTTAATATTCCCCGACAAAGAAGAATATTCCACGACCAAACGAATATTCCCCGACAACAAGAATATTTTATAACCACTTGCTTATTTTGAAATACTTGCGTATTTTACCCATAACTATCCACATTAATCAAATCAACCCTTACTATTTCAAAATAATAAATAGAGAAAATTAAATTAAATTAATAATAAGTTGGGGTCTTACAACCTCCTTATGAAATTTCGTCCTCGAAATTGACGTACATACCTGGTGTTTGAAAAGGTGAGGATACCTCGCTTTTCATTTCCGCTTTCCAATTTCCGTGTCATCTCCTCTATAAGCATGATTCCTCCACAAAACTTTAACTTGTGGTATGACCTTTGTCAAGTAGGACATGCTCCTTCCTATCCAAGATCTTGACAGTACCTCTCTCACATACGTTAAGTCTTGGCTATCTCGTCTGGTTCTAACTCAATAACGTGGTTCGGGTCTTTCATATTTACAAGGCATGCGAGATATGTGAAACACATTATGAACATGAGACATACTTTAGGTAACGCGAGTCTATGGGCTATATTTCCTACTCTCGGTCAAGAATTTGAAATGGACCAATAAATCGTGGATCGAGCTTTCCTCTCTTCCCAAATCTTGTAACTCCTTTCCATGGAGCAACTCGCAACAATACATGATCCCCTATACTAAATTCCACGTCCTTTCGATGAAGATCCGCGATAACTCTTTTGTCGATCTTGTGCTTGGTTTGATACGTTGGTCGAATCATTTGATCTTTTTGGTAGTCATACGTATTTAACTTCGGGTCCCAACAATGTTGCTTCACCCACCTCATCCCAACATATTGGAGAATGACACTTTCGTCCATATAATGCTTCAAATGGAGCCACACCTATACTTGCTCGATAACAATTGTTGTAGGAGAATTCCACTAATGATAAATACTTATCCTAACCGCCTCAAAGTCTAGGACACGTAGTCTTAATAAATCTTCAAGAGTTTGAATAGTCCTTTCGATTGTCCGTCTGCTTTGAGGATGGTATGCCGAATCAATCGTAAATCTGCGCTCATAGCTTTTTGCAAGCTAACCCAAAATCTTGAAGTGAATCTCGGTCACGATCCGAAACTATGGATATCGGCATGCCATGCAACCTCACAATCTCATTTACATATATATACTAAAGAAGACGTTCAAGGAATAAGTCTCCGTGACGGCAAAGAAATGAGCGGACTTGGTTAATCTATCAACAATAACCCAAATAAGCATTGATGCCTTGAGAAACCGTAGGAAGACCAGTAATCTAAATCCATGGTAATGTGTTCCCACTTCCATTTCGGAATCTCAAGTGGTTGCAACGGACCCTTTAGTACTAGATGCTCCGCCTTTTACACGCCGACAAGTTAAACACATCGAGATAAACTTTGCAATCTCTCTCTTCATATTGTTCTCCACCAAAATGTATGTCAAGATCACGATACATTTTAGTACTTCCGTGATGGATTGCAAATGGTGTATTGTGTGCCTCCATCATAATCTTGTACTTCAAATCGTAGTCGTTAGAACACAAATTCTAGAGTGGACTTGAAGTATTCCTTCTTCATCAATTATCGCCCTAATAGCACTTTCTTGTACTTTCTTCTTCATACGCATCGCCCTCCGGCCTGCGGGCTTGAAAGCAACCTTAACTTTTTCTATTAAAGTTGGCTCTACGCAGATACTTGACATCATCGCACTCATTCCTCGCATATGATCTTCTCTACTCAACGCGTCGCCTACCACGCTCGCTTTTTCGGATGGTATTGAATAGTGTGGTCGTAATCTTTCAACAACTCAAGCCAACGTCGTTCTTGCCGCATGTTGATTTCCTTTTGCGTGAAGAAATATTTGAGGCTTTTATGGTCCGAATATATCTCCACTTTCTCCCCATATAGATAAGGCTCTCCGATCTTTAACGCTGAAACGATCGCGCCAACTCTAGATCATGAGTAGGATAATTCCTCTCATACGCTTTAAGTTGTCGCGAGGCGTAGGTTATGACTTTCCCACGCCATGAGAACACATCCTAACCCTTTGCACTCAAGCATCGTCAGAGATAACAAATCCATCCGTACGGATGGTATTGTTAGAACATGTCTTAAAATGAGTCTCCTCTTGAGCTCTTGGAAACTCTTCTCGCATTCTTCGCTCCAAACAAATTTTTTATCCTTCCAAGTTAGCTGGGTTAATGGAGTAGGGATTCGAGAAAACCCTTCCACGAATCTTCGATAATAACCAGCTAAGCCCAAAAAGCTACGTACTACGGTCACCGACTTCGGTTGCTCCCAACTTTGTATTGCTTCAATCTTCGTCGGGTCAACAGATACTCCATGTTTTGACACCACGTGCCCAAGGAATGCTACTTCCTCAAGCCAGAACTCACATTTTTTTAACTTGGCATAAAGCTTGTTTTCAGAGTTATTAATAGTCTATCGCACGTATGGTGAATCCTTCTGTTATTCTATTCTTTATTATTCTGTTGGAATAACCTGTCTATGTGGATTACCATATGCATGGTGAATGATCCTTTGTATTTATTTCTTATTAAATTATGGAAATGATCTGTATACGTGGATTATCGCATGGCGGGTGAAAATTTATTTGCAGTTTCATATATTCTATTATACTCAGTTGGTTAAAGTTTTGGCTTCTATACTCCATAAAATTAGTGGAATATCCTTGATATTTGCACTTCATCCAATATCTTTTTATGGAAATATTCTTCTAAGCATTCTTGAATTTTACTCCACAAAGAAGTATCATGTTGACAATTTGGATGTTATAAATATCTAGATAAATTAATTCTTGAACTTGTTTTATTGAATTATTATGTCATTGTCATCATCTTTATGCTTATATTATAATGAAAGTCATCTTTGACTTACGTGCATAGATGGACTTAGTATGATTATGACTGAGGATCATTCTTGGTATAATCATGACTTGTGTAATGTTATAAATGATACGGTAAAAGTCCTCGGTGGCACATAATGCATCGATGGATAATTTTTGGTATGATTATGACAAGGAATTGTTCTAAGATAGTCATGACCATTGATGATTTAATGAATATCCTTGGCCGTAGTAGATGCGAGGATGATTAGATGATGTGTTTTATTTATTAAGCTTAGTCTCAAAGAATAAAAATTGATGAAAACATTTTAAATCATAGAAGATAGTAGATTTTATTCTTTACTTGACTCTTCTAATGGATTGCTTGTTCCGCTGCAGTTAAACTTGATGTCTATTGTATTTTATCAGTTTAACATTGTTAAAAACTAATGATAATTTATTCTGCATTATCTTAGTCATAATATTTTTACTGGGCTAGTTGAGCTCACCCTTTCTTTCACTGTTCTCTTCAGGAAATGAGAATATAGGCGGGATGAGTCGGAACCGGAGTGATGGTCCAGATGATAAAGATAGTAGTCCTCATTATTACATTAAATAGTGTGACAATAAATGTAATGAGGACTCCTTTGAGTGTGGATATTGTCTAGATGACAATATTCCTATTAAACTCTCAGTTTATGTATTGTCGTATATTACACGACGGTTGTATAATTAAGTTTGTATTTGTATTCAAGACTTGTATCTCATGCGACCCAAGATGGGTGATGTATACCTATTTTTTGGGGCGCCACATATGCACTTGATCCGATAGTATATATATATATATATATATATATATATATATATATATATATATATATATATATATATATATATAGTCTGATCTTAAGCTCACCCTTATTCAACTCACCCTTTTAGCGATGGTTCGGTTATATATACTTTTAATGACGCTTATATGTTGTCCGCTAAAAGTATGTATTTACTTATTGTATGACCAAATCATCATGTCCGTCCGCTTAAAAGGGGGATGAGTTCTTAAGTGGATAAGGGTGAGTTTAAGATCCGGATCATATATATATATATATATGGATCCGATTCAGATATACCTTATCTATTACTCACCGTTTTCACCACCTTTTAGCGACGGACTAACGACGGTTCGGTTATATGGCCGTCGCTCATACTTTTAGCGACACTATATGTTGTCTATTGTTAAAAGTATAGATGACGGTTGTATGACCGAAACCGTCGCAGGGTCCGTCGCTAAAGGGGGGTGAGCACGGATGAATAAGATAAGTGGTATGTACTTGATCCTTGTTCTATATATATATATATATGTATATGTATGTGTGTGTTTGGTTATCAACCGGGAGAATTACTTAATTTTAGTAAGCAATTGGCTCATCTCTCTTTCTGCGAACTAATAGGACAATACAGTCAAGGCACTTGATATGGGAGTTTTACTCGATCAAATTTCGGTTAGTTTAACAATTTTTTGGAGTAATACACACTGGTTTTTTGGAGTAATACACACTTGATATGGAGTAATACACACTGATGTTATAACGACGGTTTTTTTGGATTATAGCGACGGTTCAATCGTTGTCATTCGTCGCCATATTTATAGTGAACGATTGAACCGTCACCATAGTTCAAAAAAACCGTCACTATAAAATTTTCATTGCGTCTTCTGTATGTACCGATATATATATATTTTTTCCATATATACATATATATATATATATAAAATATAATGATATTATTTAAAAGATTTTTAAAAATTAATAACGATGTTATAATTTTAAGAGAATAAAATATTTTAAATTACTTGGGTAAATAAACTAAAGTTGATAGGTTTATACAAATAGAATAAGTTTTTCAATTCGCTAAAATAAAATTAGATGCATATATAACTAAGTTAATTGCTTTGAAGAAGATGTCAAAGTTTATTTCATGATTAAAAGAATGGTCAAAGGTGTGGCAGAAAACCTTATGTTTTAAGTACTAGTACTATTAAACTCAATTTCACGCCCAATCCCCATCTCATTAATTTATTTTACTTGAAACAACTTTCACTTATTCTGTCCAAGAAATCTGCCTACCCGACAACATATAAAAAGGGGAAAAGTGAAAACACTAGTATTTGATCACCAAAAACAGGGCAGTAGGAGGAGGGCGGGGTTAGGGTTTCAGTTCACAGTCGCGAATCGAAGAAAAGATGTGGCACGAAGCAAGGAGGTCAGAGAGGAAGGTCCACGATATGATGGACGCAGCTCGGAAAAGAGCTCAGAGACGGGCCGTGTATCTGGCCAAAAGACGTGGGGACCCGCAGCAATCCATCCAGGTCTCCGGATCTCGTTGCCGCATGTACCGTGATGACGGCCTTTACCAAGCCACCCAGGATCAACAAGGCCTGTAAGTTACCTTTCTATTTTCTACCCAATTCTTTTAAAATTTGCTATGCATGTTTCCACCATGAATTCCTGAATAAGAGATTCCACAGTTTTTTATAGAGAGGCAGAGGATTTGTGGACATAAGGTAGCCTTTTTTCATTATCAACCGACTGATTTATTAATATAGGCAATGAATCTTGTTTTGAAGCAGACTATTATTGTAAACAAACAAATTTATTTCTTGACCTACGCCTTTCCTACTTTTCATGTCTGCAAACTTTAGGAAAATATCACAAATAACCTAACTCAACCCACTCCACCATTTCATAAACCATAAGAACTATAAGATTAGTACCTTTCTAACCTGAAGCCCCTACAATATCAGCTTGGCAGTTTATAAACCAAGTGGAATTTAAGATTGATATGTATAATTGCTGTGGCCTTGAAGGAATATTCTCAAGTTCCAAGGTTCTACATTTTTCCATTTGTACTACATATGAAAGTATACATATATATTCTTAAATTCTCTATAACTTTATGTATCAGGTTTATTAGGAATATTTTTCCTTTTATACAACTTCATAGTTGAATACCTATTTCCATGCCAACAAGTGGACTAACTTACCCTTCTATATATCAGGATACCTTGGAATGGGAAACAGGACATCTTGATTGACAGGTACATACTCCAATAGAAATAAAGTTTAAAAGTTGTCTGTCTTGTCTTGTGAAGATGTTCAAGTGCTCTACTGAATAACTTTATTCTCGACAGATTTGATGGTCGAGCTCTTCTTGATTTTATTAGAGATTCTGATTCTCGGCGGTTTAGGGTCCAAGAGAAAACAGAGGAGGAAGAAGAACTTGAAGAGTTTGTTAATTTTGAGCGTTATCGGGATTTAATTAAGCATCGACGTAGAGGATGTCGGTACTTTTTTACTTTTGTGATCATCTATTAAGTTCAATACATTTGTAATATAAATATGGTTTAGTTATATTATGTTCACAACAAAGCAGTCTGCAAAAATGTCCTCACAGATGTCTTTAATTTACGTAACTAGAAGAAACTAATTATTAGTTTTACAAGCTATTCGTTTTTCCTTTTTATAGTTATCGACGAGGAGGGGTTGCAACATGTTAATCAAGAGATGGAGGCAAAGCATGTTGCATTATTTGGATTAGACAGGTTAGTATCTTTTGTTTCCAGTTAATTATACAATACTTACTTCAGCACCTAATTTTTTAGTTTTTATTTATACCACCTATACACAAACATAATAAACAACTATGAACTGAAAAATAAATCGTAAGAGTAATATACAAAGAATTTATCATTTGCTGCATTGTATGGTTGAAATCGTTTGACTAATTATCTTGCTTCTAGCTTGCCACATTCTAGTTTGATTTAAAACGCAAAATGGTAACATGATGAGTTTAAGTATGTCCACTTTGTTGTAATTGTATTTTATTGCATATTTTTTATTTTTTTTATTCATCTGGTAGATCTCATCCGGCTCAGCCACCACCAGCAGCAAGCAAGGGAGCTTATTCTCAGGTGGGATTCTCGTATGATGGAGATGGAAAACAGGAAACTTATTATTCAGATGACGATGAAAATGATGAAGATGAAGACGAGGATGAGGAAGATGATGAGGAATTTAATAGTGATGATAGCAATGATGAAGGAATGGATTTAATAGCCAAAGAGTTTGGGGTGAAGAGGTATGGGTGGCTTGTATACATGGATAAAAAGGCTAAAGAGGAAGAAAGGAAGCAAAAAGAAGTAGTCAAGGGAGATCCTGCAATTGTATGTCTGCAAAGAGAGCTGTTTGTTACGACTATTTTTGTGTGTAAATTTTAGAAATATTTAACTATGGATAATATTGCATTTGCAGAGGAAGCTGAGTCGCAAAGAAAGAAGGAAGGCTTCTCAGATAGAAAGAGAGAGGGAAAGAGAAGCTGCACGGGGTACTGGAACTCGAGTTCTTCATCATGACCCCTATCGGTGAATGCCTAATCTTCTAGAATTTGGTGTCTATTGTTGTTAATTATATTTTAAAAGCTTCTGATGTAAAATGTCAGATCTCCATTTTAAGTTACGATTACTGTTATTTGATTCATGATGCCCATTGTTTGCAGGGAGTCCAGAAGAAGTCCAACTTATGAAGCTTATTCTCGTTCTAGAAGGTAAACTGTATTTCCTTACCTCTCATTCTTTCTAGTAAAAACATCCCGGATGAATTATCAATAATATTTTTTGCTTTGGCAGATCAAGGTCACGGTCATACTCCCCATCACGTTCTAGGCGCCATGGTCGTGGTGTTCATGCAGATGACGTTCCTCGAAGCAAGTCAAAGGCTCCTAAAATAGAGTATATTACTGAATTTGGCGGCGCTGGTGAGGGGGATGAGCCAAAGATTGCGGGATATTCTCCACCACCATCTCCTCCATCTGAAGCTGGCTCTTTAAACCGGTCGGAGAACTTGACCTTTCATTCTTGCAAAGATAGATTGGACAGTCATTACTCTGCTGCTGCTTATCATCCATTTTGTTACCTGAGGCAAACTTATGTGGTTTAAAAATAGTTCAGGGTTAGGGTTTATCAGCATAACTGTGGAGAGGAAGAGAGAAGGAAGCTTCCTTTCTGAAGCACATTTACAACCTGATATGGACTTTATATGAATGCATCTGAGCTGTCTAGAACTGTTGAAACGCGTCTCTCTAATGCTTCTACTTTTCTGCAGGCCAGCATCTGGTCACATACTTGAGGCCCTTCACATTGATCCTGCATCGGGTGTATCACTTGATAAGGAAAAAAATGCCAAATCGTTGAAACAACCAGTAAGGTATATTATATGGGCTTCTAGCTGATATTTATGTAGTCTTTATGCTTTAGTTTTATCGTGGCCTTCATGAATTAGTACACTTAGTACTGTATATTCTTATGCATCGGCAGCACATCCTCGGCGTTGGCAAAGTTAAGTAAGGCAACTAGTAGTGGGAGTCTCTCTAAACAACAGGGGGAGAAAAAGGAAACACCGCAAGAGCGGCTGAAACGGATTATGAGCAAACAACTAAACAAACAGAGTATGTAATGTAGAAAATTGACTAAATAGCAATCTTTTACCCCCTATTTATTTTCATTATAATTTTGTTTTTTAATTGTGACCCAACTAACTGCTTGTATAGTTAAGAAAGATACTGCTGTTGAAATGGCTAAGAAACGAGAACAAGAGCGGCAGAGGCTTGAGAAACTTGCAGAAACTAGCCGATTAAGTCGATATAGGCGCCGGAGCCGGAGCAGAAGTTACAGTCACTCTCCTCGGAGGTAATTTTAAATTTCTTTGTTCATTGTACATTGAAGTTGGATATATGGCTGCAAATAATATCAACTCATAATTTTGTCATTTCAAATGAAGGTTATTTTGGAATTTTATTCACTTTAAGGTTTTTATAATTTATTGATAAATATTAAAAATAGGTTGCTAATAAACTCCTGTCTTTGCGCACACTGAAAAGAAAAAGAAAAACAGAGTCTAAAATGCGGTACGCTACATAGTCTAAAACAGTGGCCGCTTTATATGGATGCGTAGAATAGTTAGGCATTCTCTTAGAATCTAATTGCACTTATGCAAGTACCAATACGTAGTTCGCTAGGACAATAGGAGTATTTTGTAACTCTGTTCTCGGTCTCTGTATCACAGCTTGGTTCCTTGCCTAATTTAAGATGATCATTGATGCAAAACATTGCAAATGTAGGTAGGACGTAGCCTGCAAGGTAGAGGCTTGTCCTTTGGTTATACAGTCTCACTGGTAATAATACAATTTGCATATTGATTTTCTTATAATACGTTACAAGGCTAGTGTTTGAGAGTTCATTAGTGCTATTATCTGTTACCAAATTCTGGATGAAGAGTTCATGTGTAATGTGGAGAGAATCTTTCTTTGCACATCATACATAAAAAATTATCTTCTCTTTTAATGATCGGATAGCTGAAGAAAGATGAGAAAGTGGATGACCAAATGATAAACTCAGAAATAACTGATATTTTAGCAAGTTGTATTTCCGTACACCCAACATTGATGCTGATATTTTATTCTTCTTTTTCCTATAGATCTCTTTCTTATATATAAGTTCAAAAGAGTTGGTGAGATTTCTATACAAATGTAGGGTTACATAGAAGATATGCTGTTGTCTGTAAGCATTGGGCGCTTCTACTATTTATGGGTTTTTGTTATAACTTTTTACTAGATATGTTTTGATAGTGAAATAAGATAAGACAATCCCTCCCCCTCGGCCCTCCCGCCCAGTGTCATCTTGAATTTGTAAATGAAATTATTTTTCTGATGTGTTGGATAAAAAGAAATTTTTTGGGTTTATTACAGAAGATACCGGCGCAGCCGAAGTCAAAGCAGAGACGGGAGTTCTCGAAGACATTATTCACATTCCCGCTCACACTCCAATTCTGTCTCCCGCTCCCGCTCACCTCGGTAAGCATAAGGTTTACATCTGTTATCAATGTGTAATCTTTCTGGATTGCGGGGAGACCTGACGAAAAGCTTATGGTTGCAGGGTGAGAAGCCGTTCTAGGTACTGACAATGATATTCGAGCAAGTGTTGGAATTGACGTTGTTAGGTGAGGATTGAGGAATATATTAGCCCTACTAAGAAATAGAAGGCATAGAAGGCTGCAGTTACTTTGATGCGCTTATATTTGAAATGCATAGTGGTTTTATAGGGAATGGTTTAGATGGTACAATGATGTGGGCGATCGGTATGCTTTGTGATCTACTAACTGCTATGTAACTGATTATGTAGTCTTATGACGCATGGCATTGCCCAGTAATCAGTAATATTATTCCTTTAAGATAATGCTTCATTTGTTTTTGGACTTGTTGATTTCAATTTTACCTTTTTATTGTTTTTATTAGTTTTAGGCATATCCTGTGAGCTAAACTGAATGTTTAGTTTTTTATTGGGAAGGAAAAACTGATAGCATTTTGAGAAGATTGGGTATGCAACTATCCCATGTGCTTCAGTTGGCATTTGGTAACTGAAGGTGTTACAGAAGGGCTCTAAAATAAACATGTCATCAGCAGGCAAGTTTGTTTGTTTGTTTGGATGGTGATCAGTGAAGTAAGCAGGTAAATTTAGTTGAACTGGAAATGATTAAGATGTTTTGTAGAATGACGAGGTTAGTAGAATCCCCTGATAGGGTTGAGTTGGGCGTTTCTTGTAGATGTTGATTGTGGTGTACTCTCTTCAATTTGTTGATGAAGCAGTCGGTGTCGAGCGGCCGATTTCACTATTGTCCAAAAGGCAGTCAACCTGTGTCCTACAGGCTACACTCCATAGGAACAGTTTGGAAGCTAAAGACAATATTGTTACATTTCTTAGATATGCATTTTTCAATAGTGTAGAAAATTATATTATATATATATTAAGAAAACCATTATTATTATTATTATACAATAAAAATACTTCCATGAAGAATCAATACAAGCAGGGTTGCAATTTCTAAGAAATAACTATAACGGAGCTTTATTTCTTGCAAGTTGATATGAAAATCCTTGATTCATCATTAGTTGCCATGTTTTTCTATTGTGAAAAAAGGAAATTGTTTGTTTGTTTTGTTTTGTTTTTCCTTCCTTGATGATGTTGGTAGTATGAAATACAGGTTGGTGCTAGTGACATTGATGGATCTGAAGTGTCAATTTCCTTTCTTTCTTGGCCTTTATTTAATAAACCGACCGACCTGTTCACCACACCACACGGGATTCATTAAAGATAGATAGATGAGAGATCCCCATATATTTAATTTAATCTTCCATTCTTATTCACATTTTTAGCTACTTATAATACCTATATATCTATCTACAAATACAAAGGAGATAGAATCAAGTAAAAAGTTCAACCACTGTACGAGGGATGGATGCATTCTCTATATATATATATATATATATATATATATATATATATATGGGAATCCATCCATGGCAACCGATTCTTAATGTATATTTGTCTTAACAACCTTTTTTCGAATCAGTTGATCAACTTATTGGAAGAATTTGAGATTGGGATATATTAATACCAAGTAAGTAACAAGCTTCTCTACCGGTTTCTATTTAAATAAGAGGGGCCCACATTTAAACATATTGTCAGTATAGTTAAACAAAATGAATATTTAATATTAAAATATTACAACCAGTGCATGACATTTGTAATTATCATCCTTTTTTTTTACGATTTCTCCACAAAGAAATTAAAATAGAATAAAAAAATAAAAATAATATTAAAATATTACTACGACAAGTTATAATTTACTTACCTTTTTTTTTTTTTTTAACACATTGATGCTAGCTTTATATGTCATGCATGTGAATGTCTATTATTAATTTTATTAGTAAGCAATTCTTATAAGAATGTAATAACCAAGATGTAATATATTATTAACCAAGATGTAATATATTATAAGAATTGCTTAATAATAAAAATAAATATCAATCTTTAATAAAATATAAAAATATATTATAAAAATTGTAATTTTATTATTAAGCAATTCTTATAGTTGATATAATTAAACTACTTTATATATTTTAAAACAATAAAGATATTCTACTTTAGTTGATATATAGTTGTAGTAATATTTTAGTTTTAAAATGTACCAAGTATAAAAGTTGTTAAATAAAATTTTATTAATTTTAATTATAAGATGCCATGGATTAATTTTTAAAAAATTAAAGTGAATTTTTTAGGATAGGTAAAAAATACAAATAAAAAGATAAAAATAGTGTTTAGTTATATAGTAATTGTAAAAGTGTTTCTAAACTAATTTAAGTTATATAGTAATTGTAAAAATAAAAATATCAGTCTTTAAACAAAATATAAAAATATATTATAAGAATTGTCAACTTATTATTAAGCAATTCTTATAATATATTACATCATGGTTATTACATTCTTATAAGAATTTCTTACTAATAAAATTAATAACAGATACATTCACATGCATGACATATAAAGCTAGCATCAATGTGTTAAAAAAAAAAAAAAAGTTTTAAGACAACTTGTACCTACTACCGTAATATTTTAATATTATTTTTATTTTTTATTCTATTTTAATTTGTCTTTGTGGAGAAATACGTAGTGGGTAAAAGTTCTAAGATAAGTTGTCATCTAGGTTGTAATATTTTTTAATATTAAATATTCATTTTGTTTAACTATCTTGACAATATGTTTAAATGTGAGCCCTCTTATTTAAATAGAAACCTAGAGAACTTGTCACTACTTGGTATTAATATATCCCAATCTCAAATTTCTTCCAATAAGTTGATCAACTGATTCGAAAAGAGAGTTATTACAGATGATCCATGGCAACCGGTTGCCATGGATGAATTCCCTATATATATATATATATATATATATATATATAGTATTTACCTTAACAGCAAGTTATATCCAAAGCTCCAAATTAAGATATTTGAGGAGATGATCAAATTAACCATGCTAAAATGAAAATGATTTATTTATTTCAACAGCTGACCTGAGCTGATCTGATCTGGTGAGATCCGAATTATGACCAAACAACAACTATACATGATCTAATTGGATCTATATACTGTTTTCTTTTGAATGTCAAGTTGCCAAAAATATCTCACCCATGCATCATGACTTTATGAGCTTTAATCTAACTTAGACATGAGCGTACATGACCATTAATAAATACTCCTATATTTGATGAAAGATATCGACACTAATGAGCCGTATGTATGAAGGGTCCACCTAGATCTAGACCTAGACCTAGACCTGGTATATATAAAAATACTATATCCATATAAGGATATACATTAACCAATGGATACCCACTAATATATGAGCCCTTTTACGTGAACATTTTTATTAGACATTTTTCAATTTTTTTTTTTTTGGGCTCGTGACTCCCTAAAAATATATAGTATTTATTCTAACAAGAATTTTTACAAAACATAGTATTTTAGGTATAATTTGAATATATATACAAAAACAGGGTTATACAGTCTGTATAACCCTATTTTTATATATGTATTCATATTACACTTAAAACACTATGTTTTATAAAAAATTTTATTAGAATAAATACTATACATTTTTTGAAAGTTATAAATAAAAAAATAAAATAAAATTAAAAAATATCCAATTTTCCGGTCTAAAAAACCGGTCTGTCAAGACTTTTTCCTAATATATATACCCTAATCAGAAAGCTTGCATCACAATTAACCCCTAGCTAGCTCATCTAAATTAATTTTATAATAATCCTTTCAAAATCATTTACTTTTTGAAGCCCCTTCTAAATATAATATTAAATTATGTACCTTAGATTTATCAAAGTTAATCAATAAAGTAAAGAATCTCAATCGATTTTATCTTAGGCTTTAACGACCCATTATTCCCTATAATCTATATATATATATATATATATATATATATATATATATATATATATATATAGCCGACTATGTCTCTTTCCATTTATTTAATTAATTATAAGAAGGATTATGAAGCACATGGGACGTGAATCTCTCTCTCAGCCTAATTTAATTTAAACTAATGATTATTTGCATTTTTAGGGTATAAATTAATAAGATGGCAAAGTGTCCTACAACATGATTCTATTCTTTAATTTGTTTGCATTCATGCCTTCCCATCTCATAATCACTAGCTTCAATATTTTATTCTCTATCTTAATCAAAATTCGATCTCACCATTTAAATTAATGCTATATTTGTCGTTAATCACTGCACCATAACATCGAATATTAATATTAGTCGGTCCAACAAATTCGTTACTACACACACTCAGTCTCAACAACACACATTATAATTAAATAGTGAGCTAGGCCAATGTACACAATAAAGGTCTGTTTGTGAGTTTTATTAATTTTGGAGAGAATGAACCGAATAAGAAGAGGAACTTCTTAAATTTGAATTTAAAAGAGGATTAGTCGGAAGTTTGTCAAAGTTGTCACTAGCTCCTTTAACAAAATTAATGAAGAATGTGGCTATGTTAGTAATCAAAGTTTCTATTTTTATTCTTAACCTAACCTATATTCCATCCATCCATTATATAGATAAATGATTATCCAAAACAATTAAAAAATTTAGACCATTGTCATGATTTCATTGTATTAGGAGCAAAATTACAATGCAAATTGCAACCCAAGTTGAAAGATATTTTATTGGAATTTTCCAATTAAGACCTAGCTAGTGGAGTAGTACGTAATATATATATATATATATATATATATATATATATATATATATATATATATATATATATATAGGTGTGTCCCATCAGTTTGGTCACACCAAACCTAACTTAATCAACTCAACTACTGAAACATACATGTCATATGAGAGTGATTAATGAATTAGTGGTGCACGCACCCACGCATGCATCTTTCTGATCCCTCCTAATTAAGATATTATTAGTGTGTTTGATGCATAAGGTTTCATTAATTATATAAAAGGCAAAGGAGTAATTGATCAATTGACTAATCAGAGAGTTAAAGGGAACATATATGTATAATCCAACGGAGGAGAGGATCGACAAGGGAGCAACGGTGCCCACTTCATTTTCACGAGGGAAGCTGATTTTGGTTGTCCCATGCATGCATATATATTAGATGCACGGCATTGCCACCCCACCTTAATTGCCTACTGGCTACTAGAACTAGATCCATACATGCATATATATATATATATGGACAATGTATATATATATATATATATATATATATATATATATGGGATTCCATCTATGGCAACCGGTTGTCATGGACACTATTCTAACAACCCACTTTCGGACCGTTGATCAACTTATTAGAAGGCTTAGATTGAAACATAAAATATACTCAGCCGGTACAACAGTTGTGCCTAAAAAACAAGTTGTACCGGCTTTTATTTTAATATAAGGGCCCCATGGTCAAACATGTAAAAATTTAAACATATTAAATTAATTTTAAAAATTGTAATAATTTTAAAAACTTTTAATTTTTTACAATTAATTTGATATCATTAATTAGTACCTTCTTCAATAATTTACAAAATATTTGATTTAATAAAAAAAATTGTACAGAATATTAATTGAAGTTAAAATAAATGCACATTACAAAGCTCATTTCAAAAGTTAAAATAATTAGCTATTTATTTTAATTGAACAAAAGCCGATACAACTTCAACCGGTTGGTATTTTAAATTGAAAATTCTTTATTAGCTTTATATGTGACAAAGTGGGTGGGAACAATAGAAGAAAAAAAATTGATCAAGCCGCAACAACTTCAACCGGTTGGTGTATTAAAAAAAAAAAGCCAATACAACTTGTAAATTGGTGTATTATATTAAAAAATCTTTTATTTAACCAAACCGACATGTGTTTGACCATGGGGCCCTTATATTAAAATAAAAGCCTAAGACAACTTGTTTTTTAGGCACAACATGTTGTACCGGCTGGGTATATTTTATGTTTCGATCTAAGCCTTCCAATAAGTTGATCAATTGTTCGAAAGTGGGTTGTTAGAATAGTGTCCATGGCAACCGGTTGCCATGGATGGAATCCCTATATATATATACTCGGTTTTCAAAAACGTACAAAAGACGCAGATCAAAGATCGGACTTAAAAAAAAACGAGTAGAAGCCACAAAATTAATGGTCAAGAAGACCAAGAAAAAGAAGAAAGCAATGGGTCGAGAAGAATACATGGGTCAAAAAAGAACCCATACCATATCGGGCTTCAGAGAACACCGCTCCTCTCGCTTCTTCCCTTTCTCTCTCTCTCGACGACCTTGTCCCTCTCTCTATCAACGAGCCTAAAAGCAAATCGGAAGGGTAAAAAGATGATCGAACAGGTGGTGTTGCAAATCAGAAGGTAAAGATTCCTACAAAGAGAATTGGAAGGTAAAGATTCCTAATTAATTTTGTAATTTCTGTTTGATTCGAAAGAAATCTAGGGTTTGTTTTGGGGAAAGTGTATTGTTGATGTGAGGGCCTCTTTGTTCTCTGTTTTCTCCATATACAAGCACCATATTCAAGCCCTATTTTGTTCTCTATTTACTACATCTCCATCTTAAGGGCCTCTTTCATATGTTTATATTTTTATTTTTATCTTAAGGGCCTCTTTCCAGTAATTTTTAGTTTCGATTGGTAATGCTTCTAATTTGATTATTCTAATTATTATTTGAAGAGATTATCGTATGTATACTTTCATTAATGTATAATGATTATTTGTTTTATTTTATTTTTGAGTTGTCTCTTGAATTTTTTTTTGAGGAAATTAAGAGCTGAGACTCAAGTATATATATATATATATATTGATTTCAATCTTCTTTTCTTTCTTTTATTGGGTTCAATGTCAAAATTCAATCTTTCCTTTTGATAGACTAACCGGTTCTAAGTTCTAAATCGCCTTTGTTAATTATTACTACATTTTTCAAGATCGCTAACTTGCATATAAAGAATAATAATTATGGGATACATCTAAATTGTATTAGTTTTTCTTATAAATTAGACCAAAAACGAGTGAGATTTTTAAACAATCCCCAAGTTATTTTTTTTTCGGTTTAGTTAGTGTGAGATTGTTTTTTTTCTTAGATAAGGAAAAATCTAGCATTATGTGAAAATTTTCAATCATAAGCTAAATTTATAGTTCATAATATGTAAAAGAAATTTTTGTAGTGATGCATAATAAATAACCTGTAATAAATTGTACACCACTTCAAATATTTGTTTGACATTTTGGCAATGCTTTGATATATAGTGTAATGCATGTTTGGGGACTTCTTGTTGTTTAGAGTGCATGATAACTGTAATCTGTGGGGAATCCTTGTTTGCACTTCTAAGTTCTAAAAAGTTTTGGCTTGATTTTTGCTAAAAGTCATGCCCTTCTCCTCAAACTTCTAAAAAAGGGAATAACAAGCAAGAGCCAAAAGAAACCATTGGAATTATTTCTTTTGAAGTTGCTAATTTGATGTCCAAAATGTTATTCTACATAAATGTAAGACCCCAACTTATTATAAATAAAATTGAATTTTCCTTTATTCGTTATTCTAAATTAATAAGGGTTAATTTGATATAATTCTTTGGTTATGGGTGAAATGTGCAAAGTTTACAAAATAAGCAAAGTGGTTATAAAATATTCATTATTGTTTGGGAATATTCGTTTGGTCGTGGAATATTCTTTTTTTTCGGAATCTCCGTCTGACGGCCAGCGATCATTAGTGGGCCCCATAATGGAAAAACGGTTGGATGAAGGAAAAAGCGACAAAGATTGAGTTTTATAAATAACGACGTAAATTATTACAGAATTAACACTTTGTTGGGTTACCCGGTGGTTAAAATCTATGTCTGGCGTGGTTGCAAAGAAGACACTGCAGTATTGCAGAGATTATTGAATTATTGATCCTTACGTAGAAGGCGCACTACTCAATAATTATTACAATAATTCTTTATTGATATTATATTTTATTAATTCAATAATTCTTTGCGTTGATATTTTGTATTGTTGTTCTTTCAATAATTGTCATTACACAGTATTTTCCATTATCAAATCAATAATTCATATTATTTGAATAATATTATCAGATAACATTATTGGCAATGTCTAGAAAGTTTTGTCTAAGGAGAGGTTTGGTCACCTAATTGCTTGCACCAAGAAGGAGAAATCCTTATTGAAAGCCCTCTTCTCACAGGAGCGGCTTTGGTTGTCGATCTTGTGATTCAATAATATTATTTTTAAATAAGTAATTATTGATTATTATGATAAAAAAATATTTATTTTATGTGGATATAGATGGAGAAAATTTTTAATGTGACAATTGTTGAAAATTAATATTTTATCTTTTTAGTAAAATAATTCATTTAAATATATTATTTTAATAATATATTAACTGGTGATATTTTATAATGAATGTGGGATATATGAGTATATGAGGAGGTAGAGTATTTTGTGGCATTAAATATTTAACATATGTTTTGTGTGTTCGGTGGACACAATTCTTGACCGAAAATTGATTATAGATCGTAAAATCGTCTGTTTGTGGATTTCGGTCAATTTCTGCTTGAAATTTGGAAAAATTTTCTTTACGCAAAGTTGTAGAGAATGGAATTTCCATGGAAAGTCGCGTGTTTCAATTTTTCTGATAAACGAGCTATTTTCTACGAATTATTGAAGTTTGGAAGATAAAATAATTTTATTAAATAATGGGTGGGACCCACTCTTGTTTGAACATGTGGGGCTGCTGGAAATTGGGTCAAGGTTGGTGGTGGCTGAAGTGTTCAAATGGCATGCGTAGAAATGTAATTTTAAATAATAATAATTTATTAATTTAGTATCGCTTTAATGCGTTAACATTTTCCTATAAATAGAGGCTAAGTTAGAATTGAAAATCACACCGAAACAAAGTTTTCTCTCTTTCTCTCTAAATTATCGAGCGTATTCTTGTGAGTATACTTTGAGTGTTCTTTATACTGGTCTGGGTTTACACAAAGACTATATCTGAAAATTCAATCGTAAGACGGTTATTTTGAGGTAAGTGGTATTATTTTCTTCTTAAATGATATTTTTTTCTTCAATATCATTATGCCAAAGTATTGGTGAACTTTTTATCAAATTTGGAACTTGTTGTGTTTGGGTTACTATTCACGTATCAAAGACTATTCACGTATACGACCTTACTATTCACGAATACTTGACCTTATTCAATAGAAAAATAAAAATTTTTTTTTTGTCCAAAATATCTATTCGGATACTAGCTTTGATTGTATCCATGTTTTGATCATTCTTGAATTTTACACCAATATGATTATTTTTGAAGTATTTTTGGGCATGGGTAAAACAAAGTACGAATCCTTAATCCTTAATCCTTGTCATTTTGTTTCACCGGATTCGTTTCTTTAAAAATGTTTTCATCATCCTCGATCTAAAATGGTGATATAAATGAATATCTTTGGCTGTATAGTGCAAAGATGAGCGATTAATCGATGAATATCTTTGGCACATGAGTCTGCAAAGATGAGCAGTGTATTGAGATGAACATGACCAATTGGTGATCTGAATGAATATCTTTGGCTGTAGTGTGCAGATGATTAAAGATGTATATTGATTGTTATTACAAGGATAAACTATTGATGATGGACTTTTAAACCTTAGAAGACAAGTGAGAATTCTTTCTCTACGTGACTCTTCTAATGGATTCTTGCTTCCACGCATTTGTTGATCTAAAACTTGTTGTTTATTGTATTCTATTAGATTTTTTCATTGAAGACTAACGATAATTTGTTGTATATTATCTTAGTCATAATATTCTTTTATTGGGCTAGTTGAGCTCACCCTTTTCCTTTTTGTTCCATTTTTTCTTCGGGGAGGTGAAAACATGCAGGATCGAGTCGGGGTATGGAGTGATGGTTCTAGGAAGATGTTTTAATTTGTCCTCACTATTTACGTAAAATAGTGTATGAATAATTAATGAGGACTTATTTGGGTGTGTATATTATCTGAAAGACAATATTTGTATTCAAACTCACAGTTGTATTGTCGATTCTACACCTACATCATGTATTGTCAAAGTTGTAGTTTGCTTTCTATACCATGTATTTTGGCGACTCGGAATGGGTGTTGTATACCTATTTTGGGGGCGTCACAATAAATCTCTTATTGATTCTAAAATTTCTAAGCTTAAAAGTGAGATCTTGAATTACGATGGCATAAAAGCCTTGATATCTGTAGATGAGGCTTTTCTTTTCGAGCTTGCCACAGTGGAGAAGCTTGATGAGTTGAATCGTGTGTGGCTAGAGTTGTTTCTAGGTTTGGGAAGAAATGCTCCATACCAGTGTTGCAAGGCTTTGAGCATGTGTATGGGGGATATAGTGGGTGGAGTGATTGAAGTGAGAGAATTGGGGTTTTTGGTGAAGGATATGGAGGCAATGGTTAGGAAAATGGAGAGGTATATGAATTCTACCGCAAACCTTTATGGGAAAATGGAAGTTCTGAGTGGGTTGGAACAAGCAACGAAGAAGTTTCAATTGAATCAACATGAGGAGAGTAGAAGGGCTTTTGAGCAGAAATTGGTGTGGCAGAAGCAAGATGTGAGGCATCTTAAGGACGTTTTGCTTTTGAACCAGACTTATGATAAGGTTATGGAGTTATTGGCACGAAACATTTATACACTTTATGTGCGACTTTGTCATGTTTTTTGGCAAACCTCAGTTGTCATGTTTTTGACAAACCTGTATTGAGGCGAGAATTTAACCTGTATAGATTTACCTTTTCTTTTGTTTAGCTGTTGTTATTATCCTAAATTGGGCAATCTGTGTATTTTGGAATATTTTGAAATTTGTACCATTCAACACTAGTCTTTTAAAATAAGTCTCTTAATGAAAACTGGTTTATGTTGGGAGTAGGCTTTTCATTTATCAGTTTATGTTTCTATATATTTTCGTAAATGTCTTCATACCAATTTGCCAAGGACATATGGTTTTAGCAGACCAAGCAATCTGGAAATGGCAATTGAAGTATAGTCCCTCTGCTCATAAACCATATTTTTTTGCTGCAAACTTTTATAACTTCCTCAACGGTAATGATACTTTTTATCTACAGAAATCAACTACAGTTCACAACACTAAAAATTTGGAAACCCATCAGAGAAAATGAGCAACAGTTACTACAAGTAAAACAACAATCCAAAGATAAACAACCTACATTTAGAGGCACTCAACGTTACAGATGTGATGAGAAAATAACATTTGACCAATTAAATGGTAAAAATCTGAATTCAACTATATAAACGGCCATCGATATCTCCAAGACACCAACACATATCAAACACTTGGACATCTGGATCTCATGAAAGAAATATGTAAACAACTCTACTGAAGCTAATGTCTTCCTTTTCTCAGGCTCTGTCACTTCTCTTCCTATCCACCTGAACAATCCTTGAATCCAATGTTGATAGGATATGGGGCATTGACATAACACCGGACACAACAATTTCTGCAAAATCAAAACAAAGTAAAATGTTGGTAACCCCAAATGAAGGGCCAAGCGTAAAACAAATCAATAAGCTTGCATAAGAAATTTATATATTTCCACCTTTTCTTTTCTTTTCCTTTAGTTTGCTTCCTGGAAACTAATACACATGTACCCATGACCCACATAACTAGATGTTTCTATTTGTACCTAACAGAAAATATAACAGACATTTCCTTTGTGTCATATCCCAATATTGCATTAATATAATAGTCATATACAACAATGAAACCAACTAGCAAGATATTTAAAAACTTACTAAAGAAGATATTTAAGACAATTACGCTTATTACATCATCTAGTGTAACCAACATCAGTAACCCAAAAGAATAGCATCCCTTTTTTCATCAAAACCAAGAAATCTAGTATCAAGAATGTCTTACAACACAACATCATCTTGCATCTCTGAACCTGTAAATAAAATATATGTATATTAGATTCAGCCAATATGTAACCCATAATTAACATCTGAATTTAAACTGTATAATTAAGTTTGTCCTATTTTTCCCAACATAGAATGCCATCTGTGAAATTATACTAGTTTAATTATATTTTCATTAAACTAAATGTGCTTAAATATATCAATTTAATATAAATAAGTAAAAATATTTTAATATGCAAAATAACTGCAAACAAACGAGTACAAACATTGAGATATCAACATTTTCCATTTATCATGTTAAACTAGGATTGGTTTAGTAAGAAAAGAATAACAATAAAGAAGGATTGAAGTATATAACCATAGAAAAATGTACTTCCCATCTATATAAGCTTTTTTTGGTGATTTTTCTAGGTTTCTGAGTTTCTTATCTCTGAGAAATTATAGTCAAGCAAACAAAGTCCTGATCACACCACGTGTCATTTGGACCTAGGAAGGAGGACTACAATTATCAATCTGAAGCTACTATTAACATCGGTTATTTGGCATAAGACTAACCCAAAGAGTCTGAGTTCTCTATAAACAAGATTGATTCCTTACTATATCTGAACATGAGTAAAAGTTAAAATAATCCGGTCGTAATAATCACGAGTACGAGACGGATATAATCAACCGCAATGATAAGCTGAAATGACATCTAATCGTCATAAACGACCAAAATCGGTAGCAGAACGAATAAAAAGCAATTAATAATCGAAAAGAACAATTAATAGGGTGCTTGGGTTAAATTAAAAATTACACGAGAAATTGAAGTTTTCTCTCTATATTATCGAGCGTATTCTTGTGAGTATTTTGAATATATTTTGAGTATTGCTTTATCTGGCAAGTTCAAGTCATAGCCTATATCCTATTTCAAATTTAAATTTGGAAATCTTGATCTTTCGAGGTAAGGGATATTATTTTTTCAGTAATGATATTATTTCTTCAATATCATTATCTTTGAAATATTGATCTGAAGTTTTATCAAATTTGGAACTTTTGGTGTCGAGATTCTTATTCACGTATACGACCTTTATTCACGAATCGACACTATTCATCAAAAAATAAAAATTTTCCCTTTTCGTCTAAAATATCTATTGTGGATACTAGCTTTGATTGTATCCATATTTTGATCATTCTTGAATTTTACACCACTATGATTATTTTTGAGGTATTTTTGAACATGGATAAAACAAAGTACGAATCCTTAATCCTTAATCCTTGTCATTTTGTTTCACTGGATTTGTTTCTTTAAAAATATTTTTCACCATCCTCAGTATTAAATGATGATATTATTGAATATTTTTGGCCTGTAGTGCAAAGATGAATGATTTCTGATGAATATCTTTGGCCCGTAGTGCAAAGATGAACATGTGTTTAGATGAACATGACCAACTGATGAATATCTTTGACCTGTAGTGCAAAGATGAATATTTGATTCCAGATATATATTGATTGATGTTACAAGGATAAAAGATAGATGATGAACTTTTAAATTCATACATAGAAGATAGTAGTTTGCATTCTCTACTTAACTCTTCTAATAAATTATTATTTTCGCTGCGAATATTGATTTAAAACTTGTTGTCTATTGTATTCTATTAGATTTTTTCCTGTTGAAGACTAACGATAATTTGTTGTATATTATCTTAGTCATAATATTATTCTTTGCTAAAACTGAGTTTCACCTTTCTTTTTTTATGTTCCATTTCCGCGTCTTTAGTACGTTTTTGAAAGAAATCGTATATATATATATATATATATATATATATATATATATATATATATATATATATATATATCTAACCCTTTAATTTGCATTGCATGGAGTTTGCCCCATTGGTTTCAGATTTGCACAACCAGTGGTGACATTTCTGTCTGCTCCATCCACTCTTTAGTCCTACAAATCTAATCTCCACATGCATAGGATCTCTCGTCCCTCTTCGCTTGTAACTTTTTGAAATACAATATTATTGCATGGTTTAGCAAGGATGTAGATGACACATGCGATATATGTGTAGTTGTTATCAAATTTAATTATTTGTAGAAAATAAAGAGAGAATTCATGTATTGAATGATATTTCATTTATTAAAAGAGATATTAATTGATCTTTTTATAGGCATAATTATGTAACTAACATTTAGTTACGTTACACAACTTAGTTATCAAGATGTACCACCTATTTTAAATTATACATAATAAAAAAGATACCAACTTTTATAATTATATCTAGAATATATTCTAACATTATTCAAGTATTTTGGATAAAGTTTTTTTTTTTTCAGAAATAAAAGGTGCATGTTCCCTTGGTTTCAAAAATTGCAACCATTATTGGTGTTTTTCCTAATCTAAATTAAGTTAGTGCGCTATTTGGATTGTGTACACTATCTATCAATCTATTTATCTGTCTATGTATATTATGAAATCGAAAAGGGAATGTTTGAAATTTGTGAACCTGACAACTTTTAAGAGTGTGTAAACGCAGGCAGGTGGTGCTTAACACACTTAAAAAATTAATCACAAATAAATTAATTATTCCTTTTATGTTTATAAAGTATGAAACAGTTTTACTTCTTATTAACGTGGGACTTGAAAAAAATTATTTTTACAAATAACAATACACTATTTTCTATACTCACTTTTGAATATAATTACTCCAAAATATAATATATAATTTTTATTTGAATTATATATTATTATCTTAATCTCGATTATCAAATACACTTTTAATTTTTATTTAAATTCAATTAATTAATAGGATTAAATTAAACTCAAAACTCATAAAAGAAAAAATGTAAATTAACTGCAGGTATTTTCAAGTTAATTGTGGTATCCATGTGGCCCTGCAAACCTCAAAGTCCAGCCTCTCCCTCTCAAATGTAGACCGGCCGAGTAGTGTTCAAGTTACAATTAATTAATTAAAGATGTTGCTACTTGCTATACGTATATATGTTAACCAAGGTTTGCAATTTATAATCTATAAACATTTTAGGTATATAATAATCACGGTCCAAGAAACAGAAAATAAATTAAGGGACTAATTACACTTCTGTTATATCAAGTACCATCATATTTATGATTGAATCTTCAAAGAATTTGGACTTACAATTTAGTACATCAAATATCTGATTTAATACAATTTAGCCCCCAATTTCAAAATCCGGCTAGAAATACCTACATTTCCGGACAAATATGAATACGGGTTGACTTATAAAAAAAAAAATCAATCCATGAATACATAGGTATTTTCAATCTCAAATCTTTTGTAAATCAATTTTAAATCAGTATCATCCATCTATTCACAAGAATCACAAAGAATTTCTCTTTTACACAAACTCTAACTAGCACAAATTTGAATTTTAAAAATGTAGATCAGTACTATTATCAGCAATTAATAACAAAATCTACAAGCGTGCTCAGTGTATGTTACTACATCACAAATCACATTTTCCAATAAAATCTTCAAAAAACCCTCTTGTTTCTTCATAGATGAACCCACTTATCTTTTTCACTCCGCCTCTTCCGCGAGCCTCCTAAACGCCGACTTATTAATCCTCTGAATGTTGTCTTGGATAACCTTACAGTGTCTTTTAACTCCGCCTTTGCCCAACCCTTGTCTCGGCCTGACATTTTTGAATTGGAGAGTAACAGAGAGTGAGGATTTGATTGAAAATCTAGGATAGGGGTTGGGTTTGTATTGGATGGATTCAATTTGGATCTTGCTGTGTAAGTGAGGCCGTGGAAGGGGAACAAGGGGGAGGCAGGGGATGGGGAGCGGGGGACATGTACCATTTTCAGATCCGTGTCTCATCTCTTAAGAAGAGGAGTAGGAGGAAGAGCTCTGTGAGAGATTTACGCTCTGTTTCTGAGTTTTAAAATGGACAAAAAAGAAAAGAAATGGACAGAAAAGTTAAGTTTTCTTTTCAATTCTTATGTTTCTGAGTTTTTTAATAAACAGAAAAGAAAAGAAATTGATAGAAAACTTGGCTACTTTTCCTGCCAAAATTTCATCCAAAATTGGCTGATTTGACTAAAAAGAAATTAGAATAAGTAATATTTTTATAATTCCCATATTATCCTCAACTTTTAATATAATAAATTTTAAATTACAACTCATGTCCTCAATTTTAAATTTTCTATTCTTTTCTATTAAAAACTCAGAAACAACACAAAGGA
The DNA here is from genome assembly GCA_020205605.1 of Panax ginseng. Taxonomy (NCBI): domain Eukaryota; kingdom Viridiplantae; phylum Streptophyta; class Magnoliopsida; order Apiales; family Araliaceae; genus Panax; species Panax ginseng. The sequence goes on from CM035129.1 coordinate 158,023,884, forward strand.
AAACTTCAAGTTTTCTATTCTTTTCTTTTCTGTTCTAATTTCTATTGTTTTCTTTTCTGTTCAAAACTCAGAAACAGAGTGTTAAGGTTTCTCTCAAATTTTCATTTATTTATCTTTTTCTTATTCTTCTAATTCTTCTTGGTCCCATTTTTTTGCCTTTTTTTAAATTTCTGTTTTGTAAAAATTGAATGTTAATGTTGGTGTTCATCATTTTCGAAGAAAATTTGCCCCTTTTTAAATTTTTGTTTTGAAAAAATTGAATGTTGATATTGTTGTTCATCATTTTGAAATAAAAAATGTTAATATTGTTGTTCATCATTTTGAAATAAAAATTGATATAAGCATAAAGCATAAAGAGCACTAACACAAAAAATCATTAAAAAAATCTCCAAATTTCAGAAAAAATATTGCTTTATTACATTTGTATGAATTTTTAATAATTAAAAAGAGTCTTAATTCTTTGATGTTTATTTTTTTGTTAAACATTATTTGGTATAATTTTTAGTTTAATATTTTCAAAGTCAATATTATTTGGGGTGAATTGACTTTAGAATTATTTTAATTTGGGGAGTTAATTATATTTAAAAGTATTTTAATTTGGGACTAATTATATTTAAAATATTTTAATTTGGAGTTAATTGTATTGAAAAGTATTTTAATTTTTTTTAATAAAAGCAACCCGTATATGAATACAGTCAAACTGTATAAATCAATTGGTGTGTGGGTTGGGTCGGAAACCTCAATATTAGTTAATCATGGTTAGTACTCCCTCCTTTCTTATTTAATTGACGTTTTAAAGAATAAATTTTATTTTTATTTATTTTTATATAAAAGTATGATACTTTTTATATAAAAATATTATTTTCTATGAAATTGAAAAAAGATTAAAATTTGTATCATTAGTACTTTTAATCAGAGAGTACATACTTGAGAATTAATGCTCATACAAGACGACATATGGACAAAAAATGTCTAGAGGCCGAAATATGCTCGCTTGACTTACTATATAAGTATTGTATTCAATTAGCATACATGCTAACTTCATTTCATGGGAATCATTCCAAGTCCTATAAGTTATTATTGTGATATTGAGTTAAATGACACAACCAATTGTTTCATGCCACGTAACAAAAATAATTCAAAAATCATTTGGTTCTAAATAACAGGTATTTTAATTAAAAGTCAAACTGATTTATATATATATATATATATATATATATATATATATATATATATATATATCAATTTTGTCACATGTAAAGGAAACCTCAATATTAGTTAATCATGGTTAAAGGTTTAGTCAAATTTTGATTATTTATGTTGCATTTTCTTAGATAATATTGGTTTAGTTGGAGAAAAAATATAGGTTATTTTAGATAAAAAAAAAAAGAAAAAGGAGAGAACAAAATTCGTTGATTTTTTGGTGATTAACTCCTAGTTTTTAGATAACAATCTCATGTATAATTTTTTAGTTTGAAAGCATTTTATACCTGAAAAGGGGGTATAAATTTATTGAAATATTTTAATTTTTTAATGAAGTCAATTCTTTATCTGAATAATAAATATAGTGGTACTTGATGTAGTAAATTATAGTTAGCCATAAATAGGTCTTTTAGGGTTGTGCACAAGTATTAAGGTAATGATTGTATAACATTAATTATAATATCAATTGTCTATGTAAGACCCCAACTTATTATAAATAAAATTGAATTTTTCTTTATTCATTATTCTAAATTAATAAGGGTTAATTTGATATAATTCTTTGGTTATGGGTGAAATGTGCAAAGTTTACAAAATAAGCAGTGGTTATAAAATATTCATTATTGTCAAGGAATATTCGTTTGGGTGGTGGAATATTCTTTTTTGTTTGAATCTCCGTGCACTCAGCCTAGCGATCATTGGTGGGCCCCATAACGGAAAAACGGTTGGATGAAGGAAAACGACAAAAATTGAGTTTTATAAATAACGACGTAAATTATTACCGATTAACAATCTTTGTTGGGTTACACGGTGGTTAAAATACGATGTCTGGCGTGGTTGCTTGCGATGGCAGCGGTATTACAGATTTATTGAATTATTGATCCTTACGTAAGACACTTTACTCAATAATTGTTACAATAATTACTTGCTCATTATTTTATCTTATTGATTCAATAATTCTTTGCATTGATATTTATATTATTATTGTTTCAATAATTGTCATTACACGGTATTTTCCATTATCAAATCAATAATTTGTATTATTTGAATAATATTATCGATAACATTATTGGCAATGTCTAGAAAGTTACATCTAAGGAGAGGTTTGGTCACCTAATTGCTGGCAGAGTAAGGAGAAATCCTTATTGAAAGCCCCTTCTTCCTGGAACTACCGGTTGTCGATCTTGTGATTTTGTAATATTATTTTTGAATAATTAATTATTGATTATTATGATAAAGAAAATATTTATTTGGATATAGATGGAGAAAATTTTTAATGTGACAATTGTTGAAAATTAATATTTTATCTTTTTCTGATAAAATAATACATTTAAATATATTATTTTAATAATATATTAACGGTGATATTTTTTATAATGATTGTGGGATATATGAGTATATGAGGAGGTAGAGTATTTTGTGGCATTAAATATTTAACATATGTTTTGTGTGTCGGTGGACACAATTCTTGACCGAAAATTGATTATAGACTGTAAAATCGTCCGTTTATGGATTTTAGTCAATTTCTATTTGGAATTTGGAAAAACTTTCTTCTGCAAAGTGGTAGAGAATTGAAATTCCTATAAAAAGTCGCGAGATTCGAATTTTCTGATAAAAAGGGCTATTTATTGTGAATTATTGAAGTTTCGGAGAATAAAATAATTTTTATTAAATTATGGTCGGGGCCCACTTTTATTCCAACACATGTGGGCTGCTATCTTTTGGTTCAAAGATGGCTGGTGGCTAGCTTGACTAGTAAGGATGCGTGGAGGAAAAAAAAAAGAAATAATATATTTTATTAATTTAGTCTCCTTTTGCGCGTTCTAAAGATTTTCCTATAAATAGAGGCTAAGTTAGAATTGAAAATCACACCGTAAACTAAGTTTTCTCTCTTCTCTCTCTATATTATCGAAGCGTATTCTTGTGAGTATACTTTGAGTGTTCTTATACGGTCTGAGTTTCACAAGACTATATCTGAAATTGATCACCGTCTACGGTTATTTTGAGGTGGTGGGTATTATTTTCTTCTTAAATGATATTTTTCTTCAATATCATTATCTTGGGAAGTATTGGTGAACTTTTTATCAAATTTGGAACTTGTTGTGTCGGTTCTTATTCACGTGTCGACCTTTATTCACGATATCGACAACATTCAATCGAAAAATAAAAATTTTTCTTTTTGTCAAAATATCTATTCGGATACTAGCTTTGATTGTATCCATGTTTTGATCATTCTTGAATTTTACACCAATATGATTATTTTCAAGTATTTTTGGACATGGGTAAAACAAAGTACGAATCCTTAATCCTTAATCCTTGTCATTTTGTTTCACTTTGGATTCGTTTTTTTAAAAATGTTTTTCATCATCCTCGATCCTAAATGGTGATATAAATGAATATCTTTGGCACATAGTGCAAAGATGAACAGTGTTGAGATGAACATGACCAACTGGTGATATGAAATGAATATCTTTGGCACATGTGTGCAAAGATGATTAAAGATGTATATTGATTGTTATTACTGGGATAAACTATTGATGATGGACTTTTAAACCTTAGAAGACAAGTAGAATTCTTTCTCTACGTAACTCTTCTAATGGATTCTTTGCTTTCATTGCATTTGTTGATCTAAAACTTGTTGTCTATTGTATTCTATTAGATTTTTCTGTTGAAGACTAACGATAATTTGTTGTATATTATCTTAGTCATAATATTCTTCTAAAGCCTAGTTGAGCTCACCCTTTTCCTTTTGTTCCATTTTTCTTCTCGGGAGGTGAGAACATATAAGCGAGGATCGAGTGGGGTATGGAGTGATGGTTCTAGGAAGATGTTTTAGTTTATCCTCACTACTTACGTAAAATAGTGTATGAATAATTAATGAGGACTTATCTGGGTGTGTATATTATGTATGAAGAAATATTTGTATTCAAACTCATAGGTTGTATTGTCGTATTCTACACGCACATATGTATTAAGTTGTAGTTTGCTTTCTATACCATGTATTTTGGCGACTCGGAATGGGTGTTGTATACCTATTTTGGGGCGTCACAGATTAATATCGAGCTTAGGGATATGATCTCCAGGCGGAGATCGGGAATAGAACTAGGAGGGAGAGCAGAGTAAATCCTTCGTTAGTGTGTCCTACCTAAGCTTATTTGTTGGTCTCATCATAATATAGGATATTATGTGATATGTTAATTTGTTTAATTAACCCTTGTTTTATGGCGATGTTTAAGAATGGTCCATTGCTGAACGTTAACAATGGAGTTTATGAGACCGTGGAGACGCGTACTCACCAACGAGGAGAACGTGCAACAGTCAGCAATGTTCCTCCCGTGAACAACGCCACTTAGCAAATGATGAACGACGGGATGTTTAGAAGCTTTTTGCGGTTCATGCAAAATCGAGACAAGAGGAGACTCGTGTACAAAATCTGGTGGAAATGATGGCAATGCACGATGCATCACGACCAAGGAGTTTAAGGAGTTGGGACCACCGATTTCCATGGAAAGCCGGATCCGATCAAAGCGTAAACGTGGGTCAAGCAAATTACCAAGATATTCGATGTCTTGGGGTGCACGGAGAACGAAGGTTCCATTCGCCACCTTTATGTTTAGTGGTGAAGCGATTCATTGGTGGGAATCGTGAAGCGTACCAGTTAGATGCACTTAACATGTCTTGGGAAAGATTTGAGAATCGTTCAATGACAAGTACTTTCCGAGAAAAGTATTCGTCATATGAAGGAGGTAGAGTTTATTAGACTCGAACAGAACAACATGACGGTGTCTCAGTACGAGGCAAAGTTCGCAGAGTTATCCAGGTTTGCACCGCATTTGGTGGAGAATGAGGAACGAATTACGCGTATATTTCTGAGAGGTCTAAAACCAGAGATTCGTCAATACCTTATCTCTCATAAATTTTCTCTGTATTCAGATGTTGTCAACAGGGCTCAGTTATTAGAACGAGATAGTGAGTATACTCAACCGAGGGACCACAATCAGGGTAGTCATCGAACGATGATAACCAAATGAGGAGGAAAGAATACGGACAAAGCGGTAACCACTCGGTGGTAATCGTGGACATGATAATAGGAGAGGTGACTCAAGTGGAAATTTCGAAGAGAAGATTCAACAATGACGGGGAAGATATCAACGCAGCGACCAAAGACCAACAACAAATGCTGGGGGAGGAGAACGACCGCCGAGTTAGATGTTACAAATGCGGGAAGGAGGGACATATCATTAAACTGTCCCACAACAATCCAAGGTATGTTACAACCGTGGAAAGGAAGGCCACATCGCTCGAGATTGTACTTATCGCGAAACCAAGTTCAATGGGAGTGGTGATTCCAAGGGTCGTCCGGATAAGTCGAAATCACGGTTCTGGAAGAAGCGTTTGTCGTGGCCGACAAAACGTGAGGAACCCAAACGAGGTGATCACGGGTAAGCTAATCTTGAATTCTCAAGCGAAGTTTATACCTTACCGGATATGGAGGTTCTACCCATTCTTTTATCTCTCTGCTTGTGCTCAACGCTTAAACTTGACTCGGAGAAATTAGATTTTGATTTATCTGTTGAAACTCAGTTGGGTGAAACCTTCGTTACATCTACGCTTTATAAATCTTGCATGATCCAAGTTAGCACTATCACATTACTGTTGATCTTATCTCTTTAAAGATACTTGCTTTTGATGTGATTTTAGGAATTGATTGGTTAACCACTCATCATGCCAAAATTGATTGCTTTCGTAAGGTTGTTAGTTTTCATATTCCTAACCAACCTGTCATACGAATTCAAACCACTAAACCACTAAAATCGATCATCATTTATCGTATCACCAAAAAGCTATTCGTTTATTGAAAAACGGATGTCAAGCTTTCTTAGCCCATGTTATGGATTTGAATAAAGACAAGTCAGATTTGAATAATATTTCTGTGGTTAAAGAATTCCCTGATGTATTTCCTGAAGAGCTTCCCGGTCTACCCCCAGAACGTGATGTTGAATTCTTTATTGACCTTGAACCGCACAAAGCCCATTTCTAAAACCCCATATCGAATGACTCCTATTGAACTTCGAGAGTTAAAAGTCCAACTACTGAGGAGTTATTAGACATCGGTTTCATTCGTCCCAAGACGCCTCCTTGGGGTGCTCTGTTTTTATTCGTCAGAAAAGAAAAGACGGGGAGTATGCGACTTTATGTATTACTATCGAGAATTGAACCATGTCACCATCAAGAATAGGTATCCGCTACCTCGCATTGATGACCGTTCGACCGATTATGAGGAGCGCAATTCTTTTCAAAGATCGATCTTCGCTTACGGATATCATCAAATGAAGATTAAAAGCGAGGATATTCCAAAGACGGCATTCGGGACTCGATCACGGGCATTATGAATTCTTGGTCATGTCTTTTGGATTGACTAATGCTCCCGATGCTTTCATGGATATGATGAACCGTGTATTTAAGGAATATTTAGATCGGGTTCGTTGTTGTCTTTTTATTGATGACATCCTCATCTATTCCAAAAGCCGTGAAGATCATGAGCACCATTTGAAGGCGGTACTACAAAGACTTCGTGAACACAAGCTTTATGCCAAAATTTGAAGAAATCGCGAGTTCGGCTTGAGAAGTAGCATTCCTTGGGCACGTGGTGTCAAAACAAGGAGTATCTCATTGACCTGAAGATTGAAGCAATACAAAGTTGGGAGCAACCAAGCTCGAATCGAAGCAGTCTGCGACTTTACGGGCTTAAATTTGGTTATTATCGGAGATTTGTGGAAGGATTTTCTCGAATCGCTACTCCGTTAATTCAGCTGACTCGGAAGGATGTAAAATTCTTATGGAGCGAGGAATGCGAGAAAAGCTTCCAAGAGCTCAAGAGGAGACTCATTTCGGCACCTGTTCTGACAATACCATCTGGTTCAGATGGATTTGTTATCTACAACGATGCTTCTGGAAAGGGGTTAGGATGTGTTCTCATGCAACATGGGAAAGTCATAGCCTATGCCTCACGACAACTCAAAGAATATGAGAGGAATTATCTTACTCATGATTTAGAATTGGCAGCAGTCGTATTCGCGTTGAAGATATGGAGACACTACTTGTATGGAGAGAAAGTGGAGATTTATACGGACCATAAAAGCCTCAAATATTTCTTCACCCAAAAAGAACTCAACATGCGGCGGACGTTGGGTCGGAGTCATTAAAAGATTATGATCACACTATTCAATATCATCCCGGAAAAGCGAACGTGGTAGGCGACGCGTTGAGTAGAAGATCATATCGCAAGCACGAAGTGCAATATTGTCAACGCAAAGGCCCATTTTATACGACTTACTACAAAGGATGAAGATAGAATTAAAGACTCTGTGGTCCCACATGATGATGGCGAATATACGAGTAGAACCAGACTTTAATCGATAAAGTTAAAGTTTTGCTTTCAAGCTACGGACACAGGGGCGATCGTATGAAGAAGAAAGTGCAAGAAGGAGCTATTCCTAAGCAAGAATTGATGAGGAAGGAATACTTGAGTCAATTCTAGACTTTGCGTTCTAACGATTCTCGACCAAGCATAAAATCATGATGGAGGCACACAACACCCCGTTTGCAATCCATCTCGAAGTACCAAAATGTATCATGATATTCGACATACATTTTGGTGGAACAATATGAAGAGAGAGATTGCGGAGTTTATCTCAAGATGTTTAACTTTGTCGGCGTGTAAAGGCGGAGCATCAAGTGCCAAAAGGACCATTGCAACCACTTGAGATTCCTAGGAATGGAAATGGGAACACATTACTATGGATTTTGTTACGAGTCTTCCCAAAGTTTCTCAAGGCATAGATGCAATTTGGGTTATTGTTGATAGATTAACCAAGTCCGCCCATTTTTACCGATACGCTGAGACTTATTCCTCGAACGCCTTGCTCAGTATGTACGTGAATGAGATTATGCGATTGCATGGCATGCCAAGATCCATAGTTTCGGATCGTAACTTGAGAGATTCACTTCAAGATTTTGGGTTAGCTTACAGAAAAGCTATGGGCACGGATTCTGATTGATTCGGGCTTCAAAGATACCATCCTCAAAGCGGACGGACAATCGAGAGAGACTATTCAAACCCTCAAGATCTATTAAGACTCGTGTCCTAGATTTCAAAGGAAGTTGGGATAAGTACTACCACTTTGGTGGAATTCTCCTACAACAACAGCTTATCGCCAAGAGTATAGGCATGGCTCCATTTGAGGCGTTGTATGGGCCGAAAATATCATTCTCCAAATCTTTGGGATGAGGTGGGAGAAGCAATATTGTTGGGACCGTAATTAGACGCATTTACTACGTAAAAGATCCAAATGATTCGACAACGTATTCAAACTTCACAAGATCGACAAAAGAGTTATCTTTGATCTTCATGAAAAGGACGTGGAGTTTAATATTGGAGATCATGTATTGTTACGTATTGCTCCATGGAAGGGAGTTACAAGATTTGGGAAAAGAGGAAAGCTCAATCCAAGGTTTGTTGGTCCATTTGAGATTCTTGACCGAATAGGGAACGAGCCTTTATAGACTCGCGTTACCTCCAAGTATGTCTCGTGTTCACAATGTATTTCACATATCTATGCTTCGTAAATATGTGAAAGACCCGAACCATATTATTGCATTAGAACCGCATTTGAGATAGCGAAGATTTAACCTACGAGGAGATACTGTGAGATTTTGGATAGGAAAGAGCATATGTCTTACGCACGAAGGTTATACCACAAGTTAAGGTTTTGTGGAGAAACCATGCAATTGAGGAAATGACATGGGAGTTGGAATCGGAGATGAAAGCAAGGTACCTCACCTTTTCGATATACCAGTATCGTATATGTCAATTTCGAGGATCTAAATTTCATAAGGAGGGAGGTTGTAAGACCCCAACTTATTATAAATAAAATTGAATTTTTCTTTATTCATTATTCTAAATTAATAAGGGTTAATTTGATATAATTCTTTGGTTATGGGTGAAATGTGCAAAGTTTACAAAATAAGCAAGTGGTTATAAAATATTCATTATTGTCGGGGAATATTCGTTTGGTCGTGGAATATTCTTTTTGTTCGAGAATCTCCGTCATTTACTGCGCCTTTGATCATTAGTGGGCCCCATAACTGAAAACGGTTGGATGAAGGAAAACGACAAAAATTGAGTTTTATAAATAACGACGTAAATTATTACCGCTAACACTTTGTTGGGTTACACGGTGGTTAAAATACGATGTCTGGCGTGGTTGCATTGATGGAAGACACCAGATTGATGACATAGATTATTGAATTATTGATCCTTACGTAAAGAAGACACTACTCAATAATTGTTACAAGATAATTCACTGCTCATTATTTAATCTTATTGATTCAATAATTCTTTGCGTTGATATTTATATTATTATTGTTTCAATAATTGTCATTACACAAGATTTTCCATTATCAAATCAATAATTTATATTATTTGAATAATATTATCGAGATAACATTATTGGCAATGTCTAGAAAGTTCATCTAAGGAGAGGTTTGTCACCTAATCATGCTTGCCAAGAAGAGAAATCCTTATTGGAAAGCCCCTCTTTCCTGGAACTACCACGGTTGTCAAGATCTTTGTGATTTTGTAATATTATTTTGAATAATTAATTATTGATTATTATGATAAAGAAAATATTTATTTGGATATAGATGGAGAAAATTTTTAATGTGACAATTGTTGAAAATTAATATTTTATCTTTTTCTCGATAAAATAATACATTTAAATATATTATTTTAATAATATATTAATTATGATATTTTTATAATGATTGTGGGATATATGAGTATATGAGGAGGTAGAGTATTTTGTGGCATTAAATATTTAACATATGTTTTGTGTGTTTGGTGGACACAATTCTTGAATAGAAAATTGATTATAGATCGTAAAATCGTCTGCTTTATGGATTTTGGTCAATTTCTATTTGGAATTTGGAAAAACTTTCTTCTCGCAAAGTGGTAAAGAATTGAAATTCCTATAAAAAGTCGCGAGATTCAAATTTTCTACGATAAAAGGGCTATTTATTGTGAATTATTGAAGTTTCTAGAATAAAATGATTTTATTAAATTATGGTAAGGGCCCACTTTTATTCCAACACATGTGGGCTGCTATCTTTTGGTTCAAAGATGGTGGTGGCTAGCTTGACTAGTAAGGATGCGTGGAGGAAAAAAAAAAAATAATATATTTTATTAATTTAGTCTCCTTTTAGGCGTTCTAAAGATTTTCCTATAAATAGAGGCTAAGTTAGAATTGAAAATCACACCGTAAACTAAGTTTTCTCTTTTCTCTCTATATTATCGAAATGTATTCTTGTGAGTATACTTTGAGTGTTCTTATACGGTGCGAGTTTTACAAGACTATATCTAGAAATTCAATCAAGACGGTTATTTTGAGGTAAGGGTATTATTTTCTTCTTAAATGATATTTTTCTTCAATATCATTATGTCAAGTATTGGTGAACTTTTTATCAAATTTGGAACTTGTTGTGTTCTGAGTTCTTATTCACGATATCACGACCTTTATTCACGATATCTGACTATTCAATCGAAAAATAAAAATTTTTCTTTTCATCCAAAATATCTATTCGGATACTAGCTTTGATTGTATCCATGTTTTGATCATTCTTGAATTTTACACCAATATGATTATTTTCAAGTATTTTTGGACATGGGTAAAACAAAGTACGAATCCTTAATCCTTAATCCTTGTCATTTTGTTTCACCGGATTCGCTTTTTTAAAAATATTTTCATCATCCTCGATCCTAAATGGTGATATAAATGAATATCTTTGGCCCGTTTATAGTGCAAAGATGAACAGTGTTGAGATGAACATGACCAACCTGGTGATATGAATGAATATCTTTGGCACGTGGTGCAAAGATGATTAAAGATGTATATTGATTGTTATTACGAGGATAAACTATTGATGATGGACTTTTAAACCTTAGAAGGCATAGAATTCTTTCTCTACGTGACTCTTCTAATGGATTCTTTTCTTCCATTGCATTTGTTGATCTAAAACTTGTTGTCTATTGTATTCTATTAGATTTTTCTGTTGAAGACTAACGATAATTTGTTGTATATTATCTTAGTCATAATATTCTTTCTTTCTGGCTAGTTGTCAGCTCACCCTTTTCCTTTTTGTTCCATTTTTCTTCTCGGGAGGTGAGAACATAAGCAGGATCGAGTCGGGGTATGGAGTGATGGTTCTAGGAAGATGTTTTAAATTATCCCTCACTACTTCAGTAAAATAGTGTATGAATAATTAATGAGGACTTATCTGGGTGTGTATATTGTCTGAAAGAAATATTTGTATTCAAACTTTCTGAGTTGTATTGTCGTATTCTACACGACATATGTATTAAGTTGTAGTTTGCTTTCTATACCATGTATTTTGGCGACTCAGAATGGGTGTTGTATACCTATTTTGGGGGCGTCACAGTCTATATTGCTCTTGTATTGAAATAAGAGATTGTTATTTATTTAATAAAAAATAGTGAGAGAACCAAAGTTACATTTAATACTTGAGGTAATATTGAAAACTAAGCAATTAATGTTTAGTTGAAATTCTCAAACGACTTATATTAAAGAACAAAAATATTTTTCTAAAACGAAGGGAGTATGGACCAAATGATTAACTATCTATCAATATCATGCACCCCTTATTAATTACTACTATTATGGAGTATTACTAGCTTAGCTTTTATTAAAATCATAAAACAAACTTCACCCCTTTTGTATCAATCTTGACATTAATTAACTAGTCTAATTCTATTTTTAGTCACACTCCAGATTTTTAAATAAAACTGAAGCATTTTTGTGTGTATTGTAAACGTTCTTCTTCGTTTAGCCAACTTACAATATGTGCAAGGGAACAAACCTTTTCATAATTAAATAAATCTCATCCATCTGTTAAACTATAAATAATTGTACAATGCAAATCATTAATAAATGTGTAACATTTTTCGATTTTAATTTATAATTAAAAAAACTCTCATCCCACAAACAAAACAATTCGGCTATCATGTTATGTTTAGTAGTATTATACTAGTAAGGAAAAAAAAAGGGGAGACATTTTTTAGTTTTAGGTGTTAGTGAAGATTGCTATAAGAAAAATAGTCTACTGTCACAATCTCAATGTGGGCCCACACTCCACCACCATCTATAAGTACGTAGCACAGTTTTCTTTCCAAACCCAAACCTCCATTTCAACCGTTAGTTTTCTCACACTCCGCCGCTCTGCTCTACATATTTTTCTCTCCATAATAAAAATAAAAATAACAAACCTTTTACAACATAGCAAATCTCTCTATCACCACAATCTTTAACCCATTTACAATAATGGTTGACGTAGATCGGAGAATGGCCGGGCTCAACCCGGCTCACCTGGCCGGTCTACGTCGTCTATCTGCCCGAGCCGCCGCCTCAACGCCCTCCACCCCGCAACCCGCCCGTAACAGCCTCCTCTCCTTCACTTCCCTCGCTGATAAAGTTATCAACCACCTCAAAAGCTCTCGCACCCAAGTGCAAGCTGGAATATCCGAGCCGGAATTCGCCAGAGCGGAAGCGGAGTTCGGGTTCGCTTTCCCTCCAGACCTCAAAGCCATCCTCTCCGCCGGGTTACCCGTCGGACCCGGTTTTCCAGACTGGCGCTCCTCTGGCTCCGCTCGGCTTCAACTCCGAGCCTCCCTTGACCTCCCCATCGCCGCCATATCTTTCCATATAGCCCGTAACGCTCTGTGGTCTAAGTCTTGGGGTCCGAGACCTGTCGACCCGGAAAAGGCCCTCAAAATAGCAAGAAATGCTCTAAGGAAAGCTCCACTCTTGATCCCCATTTTCAATCGTTGCTACATTCCTTGTAATCCTACTTTAGCCGGTAACCCAATATTCTTCGTGGATGAGAATCTGATTTTCTGCTGTGGGTATGATTTGTCAGACTTCTTCGATAGAGAATCTTCCTTGTTTCAGAGCTCCGACCCGTTTTCTCTCTCCAAACAACGCTCCGTGAGTGAAAAATCAGCAGGCACCTCATGGAATTTCTCGCGGAGAAGTTTAGACGCAGTCAGCGGGGGGCGAACGCCAAGATGGGTGGAGTTCTGGAGCGACGCCGCCGTGGATCGCCGCCGCAGGAATTCCAACTCCTCGTCTTCTTCATCATCGTCGCCGGACCGGTATTTTGACATACCACCCAGATCAGGAATACCGAAATGGGTGACAGAGTACATTGAGCAGGTCGGGTCGGTCTTGAGAGAAGGCGGGTGGGCTGAATCGGACGTGGATGAGATCGTACACGTGTCAGCATCAGGGTTCTTGGAAGGCGAGATGGTTTGTTTAGATAATCAAGCTGTGTTGGATGCTTTGCTTTTGAAAGCGGACCGGTTCTCGGATTCACTCCAGAAATCCGGGTGGAGCTCGGAGGAGGTTTCGGATGCATTTGGTTTCGATTTTAGACCGGTGAAGGGGAAAAAACCGTCTAAGAAGCTGTCTCCGGAGGTCGCGGAGAGAATCGGAAAATTGGCTGAAACGGTGACCAAGCAATCATAGTGACACGGAATTTTTACCGGAAACCGGCAGGCATCAAGATTCTTTTTCTTTTCTAGTACTAGTATTTTTTTTAGATTTGCGAAGTCTCTCTCTCGGGTTTTGCTTTTTTCCTCTTTTTCGTATTAAAAAGAATGTAATCACATTTATTTATTTGGTGTACCATTATACTACTACTACTACTACTACTACTTACTAAGAAGGCAAGGCCAGTGGCCATATAATATACTCCTGTATAAATACGTAATAAAAATCACATGAACATTTATTTGAATAATTTCCTTTCATTAAATATTTGAATTTTTAGTTTTCATGCTAACACCTCATACACCATTTTTGGATGGAATATCGGGGTGAAGAAGTTGCACAGCTTTTCATGCCACCCATCCCATGCACGTGTGCTTATTTTGTTATATAAAAAAGAAGGGGTGGGTCCACCTCACACCTTGAATGAATAAAATCAAAACTCTCTCGTTCAATGCCATTGATTTGATTTTAGGCTTTTAAGTGTAAGCGACAGCAACGGCGTCGTTTCTCGTCCCACTGCAATTATTACTCCTATATTTTTGGATAAATATGTATGGTTGGGACTTGGGAGCTAGGCTAGGTGCTGTGCTCTCTCGGCAAATCTGGGGATTCTGAAAGATGGAAATGGCTAAATATTAGGGGGAGAAAAGGTTTCTTCTTTTCAGAAAACTAATGGAGACGATATATGGGATGGAAAGGGATGTTTTGTTTTCCTTGGAATTTGGGTTATATAGTAGTAGTATTATTTTGCAACCAAAAAATAGTACTCAAAACAGTTTATATATACATATATGAGAAAAGTATATTCCATTCCTTTCAAATTATAATATTACTATTTATTTTTTAAAAGTTAAATTATGAATATCAAATTATCATTTAGTTTAAAAGTTACGTTAATTAGCTCAGCTTCTTAAGAACGTAGTAGCAGAACAAGTTATTCTTTTAGTAGAATAAAGTTTTCTTGGATATTAGACAACAATTCAGCTTGATGTTCGTGATTTGTTTTGTTTGATTCAATCTTCATGCTCTTTTATAGATGATCTTTAGAATTTCCATTGAAAAATTGTCGTTGTGCATTTTATGTCATATCTAACTATTCCAATACCAACTATGTGGGTGATGTCATATCGTCAAATTAGTTGTTAGATACATCTCCATCTGATCTTCGATTTAAACTTAGGAATATCAGCAAACATCTCGTATAACACCTCAGTCCCACATTGAAAGATATAGAAAAAATTTGTCTGTATATAAGAATTAAGTTATTAACAATAGTACATTCAGTCATGACCTTTTTGATGAACATGTGGTGGGCAAAGATGACCCAAGAAAATATTATTAGGTCTGTGGTTTAAGATCTTATTTGTTTAATTCGATTCAGACTTTGAATTTGATCCGAGATTTATTCCGGACTCGGGATTTAACCCGAGTTACTTCATATGGTATCAAAGTCGACTCTCGAAAGTTCGGATCGAGTCAAGAGAGACAAAGATATGTGGACTGTGTGTGTGATCGATTCTAACGGGGACGTCATAAAATCCCACGTCGAAAGATAGTGGGGGAGTTTGAAAAACCCAGTCCCACATCAAAAGATATAGAAAAAATTTGTCTGTACTTAAGAAATTAAGTTACTAACAGTAGTAACTTCAATCATGACCTTTTGGGTGAGCCTGTGGAGGACAAAGATGACCCAGAAAGATACTATTGGACCAGTTGTTTAAGGTCTTATTTGGATGGTTTGATTCGATTCAGACTTGGAATTTGACCTTAGATTTGTTCCGGACTCGAGATTTGGCACGGGATGTTTTATCTCGGGTTCTTCATTCTGCAAATTTCATCACGATCTGCTCTATAATCTCTGAACAGACTTAATTTGCAATCAGTGGCTTGTTCTACGAATCAATGTCAGACCTGGCATACTTTACGATTTGCTATATGATCAGCTTGTTCTACGAATTGGAACACACTATGTAGTCTGCTCTATAATCTATGAGTAGACCTTGTGATCGATTTGTTTTACGAATTGGAGGACACTCTACGATCTGCTCTATAATCTCTAAGCAAATTTTGCGATCTTTACTTCACCTTACGAACTTTACCTTAACTTTACGAATTCCTTGCAAACTATGCTATATTAATTGCTCTGAATGATCTATAATAACATGGCTAACTATGCGATTTTCAATAAGCTTTACATATTCTTAGAGTAGCTTTATGATCGTTCAATCTGACTATACGATCTATATTTTTATTTTCTATACATTTGATCAGCTCCATAGATTAACTTAACAAGTTTGCTCTTCTATTCTAAGTCATTATATTCTCATTACGGACTTTACAAAAGCTACTGATACAAATATACATTAATAATATCTCATCATTATCAAATTAAAATTAGATATATAATTTAACTTTTGAAGTTAAACGACGACATATTAAACTTTAAAATTAGTATGACTCATAAAAAATTAAGCAAAATAAATTTTGTGATTAATTTATACCTTTTATTATATACTATATAAATATAATAATTATATCAATTATAATTAAATAAATTCAGATTAATTTAAAATTTAATATATAGTTGTTTGAGTTTATAAGTTAAATTATATGTTGAATTTTAAAACGGAGGGATTATATTTGAGTTCAAAATTTCAAGACAATCGTCGGGAAGGTTGTGTTATAGAGAAAGAAAGGGGGACAAGTTTGGGGAATAATGAGAGTAGGAGCCAACTAACCAGGCCATGTGAGGCCCATTAAAATTGGAAAAGCCACCAAGTGAGCTCCATTATTTTTAAATTTCGTTTAAGGTGGGTCATGGGTGGTGGGGCCACAATGTTGAGTTTTGGACTGTCTGACCGACTAGAACTAGAACTAGAACTAGAAGGCCTCTTCTTATTTTCACGGTTTCGCACAACGTAAATGGTTTGTCTATAAAAATATTATTCTTTCTAATTTACAAAAACAAATCTCATTTATATTTTATTTTATTAATAAGAGTTTTTTTTATTAATAATGTTATAAAATGACGCAATATTTTTATATTTATCATAACCCATATATATGGGTTTATGAATTTGAATCTGGATAATTATATTACAACTACTTAATTAATTGTTTGTCTTAATTAACTATTTGGAACTCTATGAATTTGAGACTCTTCATTTCATTGTTCATATGTTAAAATGTGACATCATGATAATAGGAGAGAGATGATGATAGAAAATATACAAAAAATAAAGAATTTATATTTTATAGTAGTATAAAATGAAAGAGGATCTTGATCTATTAAATTCACATTGATTTGCTCGACGAGGGAGAGGTGTTTTTACATTCATTATTCCCACCAGTTTTCTATTATATAGGAGTATGTAATTTTTAAGATGTTTTTAAAATTGAGTTTTGATTGCTAAAATAGGCTTAGGTTTTTTTTGTATGTATGAGGTTTTTTCGCACATTAACCGTCCTAAAGTTTTAATTGTATACACACATGTCTGTATATATTTACTATCAACATTAATTTATAGTCATATGTAAAAAAAATAAAAACATCAAATTTACCCACAGTATGTTGTTTAATTTAAAGTTGATAATGAAAATTTAGGTGAAATTAAAATTGGGGGAGAGAAGAATAGATGATAGCCTAACTAAACTAGACTAGGGTCTAGGTAGGTATATATGAAGAAATAAATGATGAGTATGAAGCATCTGATCTGCGTCCGAAGAAGAACTCAAAGTGGGCCACGCCACGCTTAGCTTAGAAGAATCCAACTCCAGAGCCTTGTACTAGTACTAGTACTAGTAGACCGACCGACCGTCATCTAACGGATCTCTCTCTAAAGTAGTACTACAACCATAACAACACACTAAGCATGCATTAATTAGTATCTAATCTAATCTAATCTAATCTAATCAATTATATAATTAGTAATGAACTGATCACCTTTTGTCCCACCGAAATTTGACATGATGATTAATTAGATTTGCATGTAAATTCAGTAGCATGCTTCGCAGTTAGAGAGAGATAGAGGGAGATTCCCATCCCATCCCATCCCATCCCATAGAAAAGCATTTTATACTGACTCCCTCTCCTCCCCGGCTCCCCTCCCCTCTCCTCTCCTCTATTACGAGATTGAATGCAAAATCCAGTATATATAAGTACCTATATATATTAATATTATTATTATTATTATTGCATTAATAATGACAAAAAGTTTAATTTTTTTGGTTACTTTTGTGATGTACGTCAGTTTTCATTAATTAATTTGTTGTGTTTGGTACAACGGATCTATGTTTCATATGTCTATGATCCTTGTTCAATATTGTAATTGATGCCTTAATTAATCTGTCTCTTTTTTTTTGGCTCTTTTAGTAATAAAATATTTGTTTTTTCTTAAAAAAGTAAATAAATAAAAAGCACTACCTATCCCAATCATCGTGTTGCTCTATTAGTATTAGCAGAGGAGTAATACTACTATTATTATTGGCTGAGAATTCAAACAATTAATTGTCTAGTAGTAGTAATAGTATATTAATGCTATAACGGTCACCTGAACCAACCGATCTGTCACGTATGATATCGGTGTCATTTATTCTGATTCACGTGCGAGAATCAGTTTCCTTGTGGCTAAACTTAAACCCAACATGCATGCATGTATCCATTTTTGAAAAGCAGTACTATCTATTACTATTACTATTACTATTACTATTACTATTACTATTATTTATTTATGAATGCCAAATAAATCGTATCTACTCGAGATCAATTATTAATTATATATATCTTGATAAACAAATGGCACTAAATTTATTACCATATTAGTCACTAAATTATTTGTATGCTACTAGACCCTCATTCTAATCTTTAATATATAAGTTGAGTCAATGGAACCTAAAGGTCAGGTCTGGTCTGGTTTGGTGTAATCATACCTTATTACTCAAATAGGTGGCCTAATTTCTCTGGATCAAGACGACATGAAATATATATACAGTAGTTAGTAGTTACGAAGATATTAATAATATCAAATGGTACTTTGAACATTCAGTATTATAATTATTTTTTTTGAGAATTGCAGATAGAATTTCTCTCGTTTACAAATTAAAAAGACTGAAAGTTACGGCAACTCTTCTTAAAAAAGCTTAATTCATTTATCAAGCTCCATGTTTATGTGTAAATATATAGTTTTAAAATCAACCCCATATATATATATATATATATATATATATATATATATATATATATATATATATATATATATATGAGATGGAAAAACATACATTTTTATCTGTAACTAGTTAACGAGGCGGTGGTGTCCGTGACGGTGGCTCTTTAGTTGTGGAGGGGCTTGTCTAATAGGAGTAGTTATGTCTAGGGGTTGTTTCCTATTTGTGATATGAAAGGAGACAGTAGCACCTTGAGTTAAATGTTTGTGTTGGTATTTGAATAGTGACAACACCATCCTCCCTTGACATTAATGGAAATTTGTCTTGGACTATATATGTATATATAGTGTGGTATAGTTGCAGTCTACTCTACTAGGTGTAGGTGTATCCAAAATTCAAATGACAATATCATACGTATCGCATTTATTTATTAGCATTGGTACGTTGAAATCTATCACGGCAAGTAACTGATGCATATTTTTTTTTATTTTACATACTAATGATCATTTTTAACGATGGATCGAACGACAATTTGGTCTGTCGATATAGAACAGATAAACAATTTATATATTATGGCGACAATTCGATGCATTGTTAAAAGTTAAGACGACGGTTCTCTGATATACGCGACGGACCAAACCGAATCGTCGTCCAGTCCGTCGCTAAAAGTGATAAGTAAGGTATGTTAAATAAAGGGATGTACACTTGATCTTCTCCGTGTGTGTATATATATATATAGTAAGGATCAGTGTATCTACTCCTTATCTTCTTTCATCTGTCTTCACTCTCCTTTAACGACGGATCCAGATATATATATATATATATATATATATATATATATATATATATATATACGAAATGCTTAAAAGCGACAAAAAAAAAACGAACTAAAGGCAAAAAAATATATGCGGGTCGGGTTGAACCCAGAAAAAACATCTTCAATTCAATCCAACCCGTGTTTTTTTGTCTTGATCCGCTCTTTATCCGCTTTATTAATCAGATTGAAGATCATCCCAAAATATATATATATATATATATATATATATATATATATATATATATATCTTTGTTGATACCTTTTCTGTTGCTTTCCAGTTAGGAATCAATGCATGACAAAGACAGTAGACAGTTATAACAATTTGACTCAGAAATGGATTATATATATATATATATATATATATATATATATATATATATATAGAGAGAGAGAGAGAGAGAGAGAGAGAGAGAGAGAGGGGGAGAGGGGAGGGAGGGAGGGGGGTTGCCGGGTTGAGGGGAAAGGGAGCTTGTGTCTTAGACCCGGAGCGGATCTAATAATTTTGTTCACTAGGGACAAATTTTAATTAATTTTTTATTAAAATTAAATAAAAAATTGAATTAATTATAATATTAATTAATCATTATATTATTTTTAAATTGTAATAAATATTCATAATTCAAACTAAAACTGAATTTCAAATAAAAAATATTTAGACACAATTTAGAAATTTACTTCGATTACTTGTTATAGTATAATTTGAATGATTTCTTAAATGTTCAAAATATCAAATCAAAATTGCTTTCTATATTTAAACAAAATTATGAATTTATTTTAAAGCATATATTAGTTTTGATATCTTTTTATAAGTTTTACTTGAAATAAGAGAAATAAATAATCCAAAATATATACTCAGAACACCAAAAATTATAGAGGGCTCATTAGTTAGATACACAAAAGTAAAGTGAGTATAAACAAGTAGAAATGAGGGATTACTAATATCTCATAGTCATTTTTCATTTCTTACTATAAAATTAGGCAAAATTATTGTAAGCTATCACAATAAAATTAAAGACAAACTATTCAACCATAATGATCTTATTTCTAATTGAAGATCAAATAACCTAAAAACAAAAACTCAATAAGACCAAACAAACAATAACTACAGTCAACTAATTTAATAACAAAAAAAAAAAAATTCAAACTTGAATTAAATAATCATAGAACACAGTCAATGAATATTCAAAACCAAAAATTATATAAAAAATACTTTTAAGATTTCATAAAGCCTTAAAACTAAGAAGATTGTTGTACATGTATTCAGAATTAGTTAATTCTTTCATTAATCTGCCTTCTTAAATTTATTAATTTACACATCTGTCCTGTCCTGCCTCTATACCAATAATAATAAAAAAATTCAACAGGAGCAACTGTATGCTCCTTATATATATCCGCCAGTATGTCATATTATTTTAAAAGTTTTTGTTAATGACAGTTTTAATATTTTACTATTTTTATTAATGATTGTTTTGATATTTCACCATTTTATTAACCAAAATTACGTCCTATTAAGTGAAGACACAAACTTGTGTGCAAGACGGATACTCACTTTTTCCGTATATATAGGATATCAACTTAATATATACTTAATATAAGTCGTTTTAGAGAATATTTTTATGTTCTTTAATATAATTCGTTTGAAAATTTCAAATATTAATTGTTTACTTTCTAATATTACTCAAGTAATAAATATAACTTTAGTTCTCTTACTATATTTTGTCCAATAAATAACATTATCTTTTTTTAATACGAGAACAATATAAACAATTAATTTTATATTTAATACTATACAATCATTTCTTTAATATATATGCATAACTCTAGACTTATATTAAAGAACCCATGGAGTATATAATTAAATCTCACACAACATATAATTACGAACAAACACAGTTTGGGAGGTAGTTAATGTGAGACCTCAATCCCGCCAAATTTGGTCCAACGAAAGATGCGCGCTCTGTATGGTAGAGTATGATCGGGAAAAAGGGCTGATCTAGTGTCCAGACCATTAAGTAGATGGATAAAAATAAATAATTATAAATCAACTAAAATATTCTTTTGCTTTAAATCTATGTTTGTATATCCCAGTGTTCATCAAAGGGAAATTTGACATACATAGGTCCTGTCCAATGATTATGCTATAACAGAAATCAAGCTGGGAATGATTCTGGCCCTTTTCTTGTGGCATGCTACACTTTGCTTGTGTCCGTCCTACATTGTACAAAACAGCAGCTTCACACGGATCTGCTGCCCCAGAAAAAATGCTGTACAATATCCGTGCATTTCTAATTGAAGAAAGTCTAGCCGACAAATCTCATACTGCTTGGAGAGCTTCACTTCCTTCCTTGTTCTCTGCGGTCTTAGTCTTAGACGGAAACTTCATCACCTTTACCCGGAAAGCTACCTGTATATACCATTTTATTACTTTACAATGATGATATGGTACAAAACAAGTGTACACAAATAATATCCGGTTCATGATTTGTACACGAGCTAAATATGCAATTGTATCATATATTTGTCTACGTGAGGAGGAAGAAGTCCAGATTTGAAGAATGTATTGATCACAAAAATAATCAACGTTTGTTTTTCTCTTTTTGAGTGATGAAATGGGAAACAGATGGGGAAAACTCTGTTCACTGTTCAAGCTTCAAAGGCTTAAGATGGTGTTCTGCAGCAGATTAAGCAGCTGCAGGATGGATGCGTTATAATAAACAAGAAAATAAAATGTAATTCTAAGCACTACTTACTGTTGACATGAACTACTAACAAAACATTTTATACTCGCTGCTGTTTAAGCTGGCCAAGGAAATGCTTAGATATAGGTGCAGAGCTTAATAATATTTTGTCTGATTATCACAGTGCAATGCAGAAGAAAAAGTTTGATATGATCAACAACTTGCCCTCTCCAATAGTTAGGAGTTGTCCCTATTACCTTTGGGTAGTTGCCACCCTTCCCTTCTCCCCAAATTTAAACTTAAAAACAGGCCATAAAGGAAAAGAAATTAGAAAATCTATATAAAGTAAACTTGTTGTAGTCTGGTTCATTGCACCTAACCATACTTAGCAGACAAGGTAATAACTCAAACACAAGATTCAGGCAGTTAACATGAGAATAAATATTGTTACCTTCTTATCAAAACCAAACTCAATAACATCTGATGGATGAAAGCGGGCAGGAAAGTTAGGAGGCACCCGATAGCGCCTACCCTCGTTACTGGAAAATCAGAGATAATGGAGAAAGGGTTTTCTTAAAGGTAAATATATAAAACAAGGAATATGTGACACAAAAATACAAAGTTTTTGATGACTTACTCAGTTATCCAGGTACCATGTTCGCTCCGCAAATCAGTCACGAAAAAGGCACCATCCTTGCTGCTTATTCGAGCATGCAATTTGGAAACCTGAAATAAGACGGAATTACTTAGTATTGAAGGAGATAATAGAAAAATTACTGCTCAACAAAGCAAACTAAAACTAAAACTGGTCAAGTCACCTGGGGTGAAGGTATGACAATTGATATCCCTGGAATATTTGTGTGCGACACACTCCTGCATAACAGTATAATGACACAGGTTTATTGTCATTGTATCAGTACAACAGTAAATCAACATAAATTGGTCCACCAAATTCCTTAGGCCTGCCAAAAGATTTACCACCAATGCAGTCCAGAATTCCAGATATAGATCTTTGCTTAATTTATTTTCATCACTTTGTTCTAATTATTCAATTGCAAAATCTCCTTTCTTTATCGTTTTTTTGCCCACCTTTTCTTTTCCTTTTTTTTTTTTTTTTTTGGAGGGGGGGGGGGTGCGGGAGCACCATGTCCTATCTGATCTTGGAAAATTTAATAAATTTATAGAAATCAAAATATACGAAAATAAATTTAAAGGCCTACCCAATTATTGAAGGCTCATCCCTACTAAGAAAGATTGATTCTGAAGAACTAGATGTATTTCCGACAGGAAATAGAAACCACCTGCAAGACAAACAATGACAAACATGATTTCACGCCCAAATAATGTGCTAGAACTTATCTTCACAGATGTTAGGCACATTATACTCACTCTCCATTAAGAGCACGTTCCAGAGCATCATCATCTTCGAACCATCTTTTCAATTGGTTGTTTGCCTTCATAAGTCATTAATCGATACACTTTTAGCATAGAAAATTCCTAGAGTTTTAACTATTTCTAGATACATGTACCAAATGGCTAGTTTTTATAACATACTTTGTCAGTGAGTCTGCACTGCAGTGATCTCCCTTCAAGGTTTGATCTGCAGAACAAAGTAATAGGTCATTTTACTGATAGAAATAAACAAATTATAGTTATATGACTTGTTTACAGTTCCGTTTGACTTGAAGATCAGTAGCGAAAGTACTAAAACCAAAGAAACGTCTTAGGTAATTGTATTGTGTACTAGAAACCCCAAATATGGCACTTGATTCAGTGTACAGATGCTCATATGACTTTAATGCCTGGCTCATCAATTGAACAATGGTTCAAAATTATAGATAAGTCAAATTTGTGGTTCAAAGTGAAAAAAGAATGATTTTGAGCCTTAACATTTGGGTAAACAAAGTTTCCAGACATCAAAGAAATTTAAATACCTCAATCAGCTGATACAAACATCTTATCACCTCAACACTCCGAAAGAAACAGATTTAATGCTGGACTAAATCATGTATGTAAAGCGCAACAATAAAGCTATTTATATAAAAGCATGAAAACAGATAGCAGAGCTCACCCATTGCCACCTAGTACCCAACTTAGCATTAATGGCATCCCAATGTCAATAAAAAATCTCCCACCAACTCTCCCTGGATGTGGTATCCTAAACATTGTCAAAAACTGAAAGAAAGATTATATAATATCAGTAACTGCATAAAAAGTACTGTGCCAATTTGTTTTATTTATTTCAATTTGAATCTCATGTAATAGTAACCAAATCTTACCGACAATGGACCGAGTCCTACACCCAAATATGCTTTATACGTTGAAGCCATGATTGCAGCCATTCTAGCAAGTCCGTGAATAACTGAAACTCGTATTTTTCTAGCACTCTCATACCTGGGGATCGTAAGAAACAGAACAGTGAATTGCCTAGGAAAAAGTTTGCAATAATTTGGCCCATTCCTAATGGAACTATGAAACTCCAAGGCAGCCAAAGTTGTGAGACAGGCACATTTGCAGCTGGTTAAAGGTAGAGTTAATATTTTACCAAGGGAGAAGAATAATTCAGATATTTTGAAGGTAAAACCTCATTTATACTCTCTGCATAGCTTCTACATATGTTTATAAGCGTAAACAATAAAGAATCACAGAAGTTTTGGGTTAAATCTCACTGAAAACAGTGAGTTTATGGTGAGTTCATTCATGGAGGATAATCAGATATATGATTGATCTTTTTAGGTTGTTTTAAATGATAAAACCTACTGGGCTAGGTAGCAGAAGGGAGGAAAACGAAGTGATCCACAGAGAAAACCTTAATTGCAGTCTTGCAGAGGGTTTTAACGTGCATGACCACCACTATCTCTCATCTCTCATAATAACACCTAACAAAAGAAGTTAAACCTACATGTGCTTTCACAAAGGTCCATGGTCAATTAACTTAGTTCCTGGGGTCATTTAATTCTTATGAGAAAATTTACTTTTAATCAGCAAATGATCTGTTACCTCCTTAGAGAAGATACAATATCAATAGGATTTCCTGATTCATTGCTTTGCTTGCATGCTTTATCAAGCTCCATAGCTAGTTGATAGCTATCCTGTAATCATGCAAAAAATAGCTCAAACATTCCCTCCCTAACTAAATATAGGAAACAGAAAATTCAGTACTTGTTACATCACAAATCATCTGTGAGGCAGCACAATATGAACCAGGCAAAGTCATATGATATCTTTACTCCAAAGCAGCGCAGGAGCTACTCATTTGATACTTGGGGAAATTCTCCCCATGACTAAAGATTTAATTTTCTTAATTAATTATATGTAAACTCCGTTTAATGAAAAGGGTGCACTAATACAAAAGTTTGATCCCTTTAGTTGTGATGAAAATAATAACATTGTCCCAGTATAGTACATTTTTCTTTTCGGGACGTTTCCAAATAAGAGGTCAGAGGAAATAGAAGTACAAAATCACAAAATATCAAACAAGTGTTGATCTTCACTTCTTCAACACATATACATGGAAGTTAAATTTTCCTCAAAAAAATAATTTCAAATGAAGACTATAAAGTCAGTATTCTGTAATTATAAGGAGTAATATCACAATCTTAAATTTTTGCCCCATAAGGTAAACTCAAGGCTCCACCCTCACCCCAAACAGCAAAATAGAAGAAAGAAAAGTCATACCTCAATGGCCATGCATCCCCCTTGACCCAAATTCGGCTGCATAGCATGAACTGAGTCCCCAAGCAAGGTCACACGACCCTTTCCCCATGTAAAGGTTGGTTCTCTGTCATATATGTCACGCCGAAGAATTGCATCTTCATTTGTAGCAAGTAACAAATCTATTACATTGTCACACCAACCTTCAAATATATTAAGTAGCCTTTCCTTTTTACCTGCAAAAACATAACATAGAGCACATTGGCGAAAGCACCAAGCAACATCGATGTATCTACATATTTGTCAACACTGTAACTTTTAGAAACATACCATTGGGCCAAAATCCTCAGTTAAAATTACCCTCCAACAAATTGGTATAGTAAATTATAATTGTCAGCTATTGAGACGAAATAGACAGTTAATATAGTCACTAGTGCTCAAGCACTTGTTAAAGAGTATTGGAGAATTATCAAAAAGAGACAGCAGGACAATGACTCTTCTCGCTATTAATTAGGACACATCTTGATATGTGGTTCACTAACATTAGATAAAGTGATAAATAACTGCTATTTTTTATTTTTATTTTTGATAAATGAAAACAACTACTAATTTTATTTTCTTTTTAGCACTTATTTAAATAATACAATCTTTTCTCTGTCATCAGAATGCAATTAACAGTTGGAACTGCAATTTACTGCAAACTATAATTCTATATTTTCTAAATGATTTAATTCCACAGAATTGAATTATCTGAAGAAAGTATACCATTGATAACATCAGTGCCACCAGCAGGTTCGTTGTGAAATGCATACCACTGCATCTTTCCCCCACCCACATCTGAAGAAACAAAATATTGCTTGTGTCCCAAAAATACTCGGTAGCTTCAGAAGAAAATTCTAGTTATAAGCATCTAGCCTGAAGTCAAAGTAGAACAACAACAAGAATAGGAAAATTTAAAACTGCGATGTAGAAGGAAATAAGACATACCCAACAGTGTCAATATCAGCAGGCACAAAATCTGCAATCCCAGTATAACAAGTATAACCAGAATATGTGGCTTCCTTGTGTCCAAACAAATTTTTCCTTACCTGTTCAAAGAAAATTTATTATCCACTATATTCAAATGTAAGGAATGTAAGGACCTGGGGGGGGGGGGGGGGAGGGGGGAATCTGAACCGATGCCATATTAGATTTGTAGTTTCTCCTTTTGTAGAAGAGTAGACTATACATATGCAGATAAAAGAATAGAGAGCGGGGTGGCCATAAAGAATACCTTTGACCATATTCCATCAGCACCAACTAGAAGATCACCTTCACAGCGCTGTCCATCTTCCAGAATCACAGTAACCTAAATTTGTCAAACAAACAATACCGAAAAATAATTATTCGCTTCCAACATGTAGCCAAGATAATGAGTTTACTAGATGCAGATTCTAAAATAAATAAACTAGGGTAAAAGAACTCTTAAGTTAGTTTCTCTAAATAAAGATTATATAAATGGGAAGAAGTATATATTTCTTTTCTTGAATGAAACAAGAAATACACAGCTTCACAGCTCAGTTTACCTTATCACCATCATCCTCAAAGTTCACTACATTACTGCCATTCAAGATAACATCATCCCCAACAGCATTAGCCAGGATTTGTTGCAAAGTCATGCGGCTTATAACTCTTGTGACTGGAAGCCCCCGTTCTGCTGCAGGAGTGAATGTATCAAACTTGCAGTACCTGATTACCAATTATATATCATTTTATGTGATTGTATTCTTATAAAGACATTCCTTTTGACTGGATGTAAGCAGGCTCACCAAAAGTTTTTACATAAAACAAATGATTAACTACTTCATACTAATGAAGCACCGAGCATAGCAGGCTCCATTCAACACTCAATTTGATCAGAAAATTAACCTGACCTCATCACTAAACCCTTCACAACTTTCTACTGAACTCTTACGAAGTTCCTGAGGTTAATATTTGACGATTTTCAAGGAACTTTCTATTTTTGGAACTGAGGTGAAGTACAAAAGCACTAAGAAGTTAACAATGCCATAAATATGTGCGCCAACAAAACACATGTAACATGAAAACTTCTATATGATTGAGATGCCCATGTTGGACATTAATCTTCCACTGACTCTATTATTATCTGAAGTAATGATATATCAATACTAAAATCCACTCCCCTTTGATCCTATATGAAACTAGCATTACTAATAAAATTTCTAATCAAATCTCCTTGTCAATAAGTGAATAAACGCCCATGGTACCGAGCCACCAAATCTATCTAAGGACCAACCATAT
This sequence comes from Panax ginseng, assembly GCA_020205605.1. NCBI lineage: Eukaryota > Viridiplantae > Streptophyta > Magnoliopsida > Apiales > Araliaceae > Panax > Panax ginseng. The sequence continues at coordinate 158,052,320 of CM035129.1, forward strand.
AAACAACCATGACAGGATAACACTAAACTTATAACTAAGAAAATTTCTGACAAATATGCAAATTTCAAGTATTTACCGTAAGGCCTCACAATTCACATAAATTAATTATAACATCCACAAACAATAATTAACAACTATAAATGTCAAAAAGAAATATTTATGGCCCAGTAACTAAAAATGAAAGTTCAAAAAAGTTTTATGGAAAAAGTGTAAAACAATTACCAGTTCCCAGAAACACCATCAACCAGTCCATTAATCCGGTCACCGGTAATACAGCCAGCCTTCATAACCTCATCAGCAACATCCAAATCAATAGCTTCCAAAGCAGCCAAAGCATTACTCTGTATCTGGATTGGTCCCCTGTATTGTCCCTCCCCTCTAATGGCACTCAAGTCCCTCTCAAACACCACAACCTCAAACCCCTTCCTCCTCGCTGCCAACGCTAAAACCAGCCCTCCAATTCCACCGCCCGCCACCAGTATCTTCAACTTCTTCTCCTGCGGCGAAGAATTCTCACCAATTCCACCGCTTTGCTTCGCCGGTGTTGCTTCAGTTACTGTGGCTTTCACCTTTGCAACCCTTTTCAAAGACCCAATTTTTCTGCTCCGGAAGCAGCAGTTATAATGAGCTGTATGCAAAATATCTTCAGAAAAGTCTTTGGAGATCGGAATTGGCAAATGGGTTCTAGAAAAAAGTGCTGATGATTGGTTGATTGAACTGTAGAACACAGTTGAGGCCATTTTCCGCCACCAATTACTATACAATTTTCAGTTCTGGTTCTTGCTTATATCTTTATTGCTTAAAAAGGGAAGAGAGAGAAAGATGAGTTTGCTTCTTCTTTGTTAGTTTTTTTCTGAATTAGTCAGGTTAAGGAAGGTATAGCGACTGATAGTGGGAGTGGTAGTAGTGGTGGTTTTGGGGAAAGGGGGGCGGGGGTGTTAGTAATACTACATAAGAAATAGTATTAGCCAATCCATGGCTATGGAGCTCTGAATGTGCTACACCAATAATGTGGATTCCATGCATGTGGTACCATATTATTCTCCCACCCGGCTACAAGAGATGACAGAAGCAATATATATGTGGTTGCTTTTTCTTTGTTTATTATTGTGAGAATTAAAATACTTGGATACATATGTTTATTTGTTTAGAAGGATTATAATTTTGATATTATAATTTTAAAATTATAATATTGAGTTTAATAATTATAATTTTAAGATTATTAAATTATTTTATAATATTTAAATTAATAATATCAAATTTAAATTTAAAAATAAATAAGACACTTAAAATTAATAATAATATCTCAAATGCAAACAAATACTTATAACCTAGTTATATTAGGAGAGAATTTGGTCATTGAAAGCGTATTAACACCACATAATTAAGTGGCGTCCGTTTGTAATAGGATTCAAATGTTGTCAAAATCATGAATTCTCCTTCTGAGGATAATTTAGATGTTTTGTTTCCCTTTTCTTTCTTTTTTCCCTTAATAAACTCTGTTAAAAAAAATACTGGAAAACATGTAAATAATGTAATACGACCACACAAATTCAACAGTAATAAATTTATATGGAGTTTTGATCCTTCACTTGAACTAACTTCTTAAAATTACCTTGTACTCGCTCATTAATTAATTACGCTATAAATGACTACAAATGTAAGTATGATTTAAAACTAGTCTATAAGAATTGTTGCTCTGGAGGGAGGGGCGTTGTAAATGGAGTAATACCTATAAATGAACATGGTTTACTGTCGATATATACATACATGCACAGGCACAGGCACAGCTCATGTATTTGTTCTTATATATGGAAACTTGTACTACTAATAGACTACTACTTGTAGACTAGTTAAAGATCATTCTACGTTAAACAAATTCATAATATACGTACGTACCTTATAACCTTTTTCAATTGACATGAATGAGAAAATTGACTCATGATTTCAACCCTCATGTTAAATTTCATGATATCAAATGAGGGAAGGTTGGCAAGTTGATGTAATTAGCATTCCTGATTTAATTGATTCGAATTTTATTTTTTATACAAGTTAAAAGTAATCTCTTATGATAATTAAAAAAAAAAGTAACTGATTAGACTAATTGGTCAGTCAAACTGTGTCAAATAGACTAATATTAATAATAATACAAGTCTATATTTTTAAAGAATTAGCGTCAGTAAAAACCAGTAATCCGGTTAAGAAAATGCAATCAGGTGGGCACCCTTCTTTTTATTTTTTTTGGGCGACCGTGTTATTAAATTACTGTGTTAAAATTAAAAGTATATTTGAGATTTTTTTTTTTATCTGTTCTCGGGGGGGTTGAGACTCGAGGGCCACCATATACATTATTGGTAGGTTTCGATATCATTCACATGTAGTACATTATTTTGTTTTGAAATGGACAAAAACATTAATCTAAGCTTCAAAATTAAATATATCTCTATTTATTTGTGTAATTATGGGATTTAGATCCCCTTCATTATACGTTTCCTTTAATTCTATCCAATACACCATAAAAAAAATGTGCAATAGAGGGGAACCAAGTCTATAATTATGCATCAAAATGCAATTTCTCTCCCTAATGTCTTATAGATCTTGTTTGCGTATTATTAGACTGTGTTGGATAAAATTGAATATTAAGATATGAAGAGTTAAAGATATATGAATAATATAGAGTGTATTAAAAATTGTATCTAAATAAAAAATATTGTTTGCTAACTAATTTTTTCAAAATATCTGAATAATATTATTTTATCATTTTAACTCTCTAAATTATTTAAACAAAATTGTTAAATAAAATAATTAAAAAGACCTGAATAATATTTTAAATACATATTTATAATATTTTAATCATAATACTACACACACATACATTTTATCAGTAATCAACTATATAAAATATTATTAATAATAAGCAAATAAATATGTTAATTTATTAGTACATCCTAAAACTCTGATTCTTTTTATCTCTTGTTTGCTTTATTACTTTATCTCTCTCGAAATGAAAGGGCAGTGTAACATCCCAAAGCATTCAGTCTTGGAACTCTAAAAAGCTTGGCCAGACTCAGAAGTGAGATGGGTTACAGGTGGGCATGTCCCATCCTTTCTTCTCCACAACGGCAAGTTTCGCAGGGCAATCGTGGATGGGATTAACAGATTACAGTGAAAAGAGTGTCTTGTGACGATGACATGGTAAAAGGTCTGGTTTAGTTTTCTTGCCGGCGACAGCTAGGGTCGGCACCGGCGACTTTTCTGTCTCTTTTCTTTGTTCTTTAACTTGTGCATTTTATTAGAAGGATAATCAGTGATTTTGTATTATTGAAGATATTATTTTGGTTTTTCGCTCGTCCTCTGAACTATTTAGATTTAATTTGATTTAGAGACATTTTGAGACTTAGCGAATAAGTGGTGAATTCTTAAAATATATTAAGATATAATTAAACATTATGTTAGGCTCCTCACATTACTAATTCTGATAAGGAAACATAATAATAATAACAAATGATAAAATCAACTTTTGAAAATGTATTCTTAATTATTGTTAGATATTTTTGTTAGGTAAGTACTCGAATCTTATTAAAAAAAAAAATTGTTATTATGAAAAAAAAAGTGTCTTATTTTTAATAGAATAATTATTATATGTTGGAGTCATAAGTAATCTGGATATTATTTTGGAAATAATCCTGCTTGTAGTAGGTATTGGATATTAGTACGAATGAACAACATAATTTATTTCTGGTACTCGAAAAACAAAAAGAAAATTAAGTGAACAAGATAATGAAGTGGGCCATGACTAATTTCAGTACTAACTGGTAAACTTTTCATTTTTTGCAATAGACTATAATTTTAATATATTTTAATTTAAAAAATTAATATTTTTATAATTAAATTTGATAATTTTATAAGTTCTTTTATAATAAATAATAATTAAAGTCCATTTTATGTGTGATTTTTTTTTAAAAAAATATCAAATTTACTTATAAAAATATAAATTTTCTTAATTTATTTGATTGTTTGGTAAAAAAAAAGCTGGTAAACAGTCCATAGCATGCATGCTTGGTCAATGGTCATTATTACTTTTCTTCCTAATTTGATGACTACTTGCGTACTTCACTATATATACCATACCAATTCTTCCAGACCAACGATTCAACTATGTACTCATTTCACGTATTTTACAAAAGGTGACCGCTAAAAACACTTTCAAATTTCCAATTTTACTGTCCAATAAATCATAATATTTTTTTATTTTGATATTATAGTAGACTATTGGTAGTTGAAAAAGGTAATGTAATTCATATAAAAAATGGTTAAAGTTGGGTGCTCTTTTTTATAGAAAGAAAAATATCGTGTAGTATAAAAGATTATTTTAAAATACAAACTAAATATTTGGACCATTTAGTTAAATAAGTCAAATTCAAACAGTATAAATTATACTGTTTGAGTTCGACTCAAGCCACTTGACTCGAACCCGATTCGTTTAACAATTATTTAATTTAAAATTTATTATATATATATAAAATATATAATACAAAAATAATATAATTTAAAAAAAAATCTTAGTTATGTTCGAGCTCAACTTGACTCAACTCGCTTAAGTCCACTTGAACTCGAGCTCGAATTGTTTATAAACGAGCTGAGTTTGTACACAAAAATTCAGATTTGTTTAAAATACGACCCGACTTGTTTAATTTTTAGACGAGTTAAAGCTGAGCAAGTCAAAGTCGGACTCATTTATAGTACGTTAGTTATATTCAGATTAACTAATTCGTCAGTTTCGAACTTTTTCTATATATATATATATATATATATATATATATATATATATATATATATATATATATATATATATATATAGAGATAGAAGCGAGGATCAAGTCATACATTTTATTTTATTCACTTGTACTCACTCCCTTTAGCGACGGACTTCGGCGACGGTTTGATCATCTACTAACAAATGTCTATACTTTTTTAAGAATGAGACAACATATAAGCGTCGCTAAAAGTATAGACGACGGTTATATAACGAACCGTCATCGATCCAATCACTAAAAGGTGAGCGAAAGATGAAGAAGAGATAAAGAAATGTATGACTGACGCTTGATCAGATATATATATATATATATATATATATATATATGAAAATAGATTCATAATAAATAATGGCTAGCCACTACATTGCATTCTTGATTATAAGATTTGACACATTCGATTTAAAAACAAAACTCTCCCACCGAAACATAATGTTAAAGTAGAAGACTTGCATATTGCAGTGTTTTGTCGCGATAGAAAACTATCGCAGTGAATAGTATTTTCTTTTAAGTCTAGGTCATAAAATTTAGTATAAATGAGTGGCGTAGCCTAGATGTACCTACGATTAAAAATAGACTCATAATCACTACTCCATATAATGTTTACTTTAAATATAATGTTTTAAACTAACAATTAAATATAATGTTTAAATAATGTTAATAAATTTGAAACAAAGTAAGTAGTAGAGCAGAAAGAATGCATGGGTAAGTGTGAAACCATGAGAAATGCCACTTACATACAATATACATACACATACATAGTATATACAATCGTCTCTCTATCTCCTCCTTATTTTTGTCGCATGTCACATGGATTGCCTTCCGTCTGAGACAAGACAATACGGACACCTCTTCATCCGGACAAAACTCAATTACTCAAGTTTATTTTTTTGATAATTGACCAACTTAACTTGATGCTGCCATCCATTTTCCTCTTCTTCTTCAGAATTATCAAAGCCACATATATTCTTGGACGGACATTTCATCAAACATCCTCTGACCACTAACCAGTTTGCTTTTTTATGTATTTTCACTCGGCAACTACGAAGCTTCTTCGTCAAATTTAATGCTCTGACGACGACGACTACATATCAACATTCATCTTTTCTAATTCCTCTTCTACATACATTAGACATACATACATACATACATATATATACACAAAACTCAAAGACGGACTGTTGATTTATCATCAAGCACTCTGCTTTCTGCTCCATCAAGGTAAGGTAAAGTCAAACATAGCACAAAGACGAAATCTTTAGGTTTTAAATGTTTGAATTTTGATTTGGTGTGTTAATTATCTATATACTTGGTGGAGTACTATTTTTGTGGGGGCATCTTCATGCTGGAATCATTTTTACTGTAAAGATTCGTAATTTCACTGCAATTGGATACTTTGATGTGATCTACTACCTGTTACTACTTCACCTTCATGACCCTTACAGTTGTATATGCAAAGAAAAAGTGCATTGAACAGTAATGCATATGTTTGTATGTGTGTATGCATATAAGATGTGAATGTAAAGTTGTATTGGGGATTATGAATAGGAGTTCTTTTAGTGTTTTGACGCAAAACTTGAATAGAAAATTAGGAACAGGAAAATTGAACACGTGAACATGACATATGCTCCGTCTGAATTTGCATACTTCTAGGCTCTAGCACTTCAGTTTGATTTTTCTTCCAATACCTTATTGAGTGCCTCGTGTTGCTCTTACTAGATTTGAAGAATCCGGAGGCAAAATGCAACCTGGTTTTTGACACAATTGAGATTCATGAAGAAAAATTCTACAACATTTTGGAATTCAGGGGCATACACGAGCCCAGGAACGCCAGATTATGCAGATAACAATGTGGGAGGGGTTCAAAAGGGTTGGTATTCAGAGCGAGTACCATTGCCGGTGAGCAGCAGCAGGAGGCATATCAGTGCTTCTGCATTAATTCCATTTAGCAGTGGAAGGGCTTTGCCTTCGAAATGGGATGATGCTGACAGATGGATTACTAGTCCATTTTCGGGAAATAGTGCTTGCAGGACTCCTGTTGTGCAGCCTCAAAGGCGCCCCAAGTCAAAGAGTGGTCCATTGGGGGATCCAGGAGTTTCATACCATCCAAATTACTCACCCGCTGTAACAGTGCTTGAAGGGGGTAACACAATTATGGCAGGTTCGCCATTAACTACTGGGGTATTAGTACCTGATGGGCTATCAATTCATTATGGTGGTGGGATTGGTGTACAAGTTAACCCAGTATACACTGAGAATTCCATGGCTCAATCCAGCAATGTCGAGAGATGGACAGATTCGTTAAGTGATTCTTCACTGCCAAGCTCCCATGGTTGGTCTGTTAACTTTTGTTTTATCATTATCTAGTTTATTTTTCTGAATCTGAATAGTTGAAGTTATCGTGCATATGTGAGTAGAAATAATTACATTGAGGTATTATCTGCCTTTAACTGTAATCCGGTTTTCTTGTAATGTTGGATTACTTCGAAAGATGCACACTCAAACCTGCCGAATCACCAGTAAACAGGTCATGTGAATGAAATTCACAACACAACCAACTTTTACCATCTCCATAAAATTAAAATTAGATTGGGATCTATTAGAAAATTGTGGATTGCATATGTGAGATAAGATTATATTGATAACCTTGGGAGAGTGGGGGAACCTAGGCAAGCTCCAAAGTCGAATTCTCCATATGCAAGCAGGTAACACCCTCTATATGCAAGCAGGTAGATGTAATAATATGAGAAATTGATTATGAGGCTGTTATTCCTTGCCTGTTCATCTTCCTGAAAGTTGGATTCCCCCCTTGTCAACAATGTAACAAAGAGCTGAAACGTACTCAGCAAATTAGTATGCTTATTAGGGTCTACCCCTGCATCAAAGGCAGTGTCAAGTTTATAAGTTCAATCTATGGGGACTGATTGGATGACTCTTTGAATAGGAATACTTTTTACTGAAAGATCCCGGCTTTTGTGCACAAATTGGTATTAGTAACATTCTTTAAGGATCCAAAAAACAAGAAGACTATATATTACATTTTTAGTTCTGGGTTGGATGATTTTCTCCGTCAACCTTTTCGTGGGATTCTTGGTATCTATAGCCGTAAATACTAACTTTAGTATTCGTAGTTGAAGAAGTACTAGTTGTAATCCTATAATTATTGATGCGTTCTTAGCTTAGTGCTTATAATGTACAGATGAGAAGCCTGATGGCACCAAGGATCCAGAAGCCATGGAATCTCATGCCGTGTCACGACGCGATATGGCAACACAGATGAGTCCTGAGGGCAGTCAAAAAGGAAGGTTGTCATTCATTACCTTTCCTCCTTCAGCCCCTCCCACTGTGGACCCACATAGCAACTATTCTGCAAAAGTAGAAGTCAGGGATGTGCAGGTAGACAAGAGAGCCACTGTGATCAGGCAATCCAGAAAAGATGGAGCGAGGAAGAATAAGAAAGGTTCGCCTGATGTTAAAACCTTAGCTTCACCTTGGGATGTTGCAGAGGCAGCAAAGAACATGTCAAAGTATGTTCCATCTTCCATGACTAATTATCCTTCCTGTAGTCAATTTCTTGTCTTATTATAAGATTCAATAACTTAGAAAGATTTCAATAGCAAACTGGAGCACCCCATGAAAATACTAAAGGGCATAAACTGTTGTACTGGCTGATCCCTTCAATATTTTCCTTTAGAATTGCTAAATGAACGAGCTTCCTATGTTCAAGGTCATAGTTGCCCAGGGTTACTTCCACGTAGTTTAGAGGGAGAAAGGGCAGGGTTTGAGACATTGGGCAACAAGTCCTAACCAATTTCTTATCTCCACCTTGGTTTACCATTCGGTTCTCCCTCGAACACTACGAAGATGTTGAAATGAGACTTCGTGTAGCATGGCGCAAGTGGAGTCTACCCCTGGCAACTTTCCCCCCAATGCATTCCCATCTCTTTTTCTATAACTAAATTAAAATAAGGAAAAGAAATGGTCAACTGCTTCTGTATAAGATTTAACACTTAGTCAAACCCATTTTGTTATTGACTGCTATGCTAGGAAGAATGATAAACTTCTATGCAGTGACAATTGGCCTGCTTTATCTATATAGGCAATTGATATTTCACAAGGCTCTCCCAGAATAGTAAATGGGTCACACATTCGTATGAATGAAACCTTCTGAAAATATATATTTTCTCTTGTGAAAATAGTAATTCCATATATATATATAGAGTCGGATCTTAAGCTCACCCCTTATCTAACTCACTCGAGCTCACCCTCCTTTAGCGACGGACCCGGCGACGGTTCGGTCATCGTCTATACTTTTAGCGACGGACAGCATATAGCGTCGCTAAAAGTATAGACGACGACATCGAACGTCATCGGGTCCGTCAAAAAAAGAGTGTGAGCTCAGTGAGTTGAATAAGGGGTGAGCTTAAGATCCGACCCATATATATATATATATATATATATATATATATATATATATATATATATATATATATATATATTATTTTTTAACAATTAGCTTCTGAGCTCAGTCTTATACTCTTAATGTTGCATTTAACTTAAAAATCTCACCTTTTGTTGCCACAACATAATTTTCGGCATACCCTCTGTTAAATGGCCAAGTGACAATAGGCTTTATGAATTAGTTACTTTTCCCCTCATTTCTGGGCAGTGAGAGTATGTTACAACATGTGCAAGAACATTATGGGTGAATTTTGTTTGCAGGCTCCAAAGAGAGGAAGCCAGGATTTCTGCATGGGAAAACTTGCAGAAAGCAAAAGCTGAGGCTGCTATTAAGAAACTTGAGGTTTGTCAAAAACACTGCTAATTCAGTTTTGGGATTTGTTATTCAAAACACCATCTTTTTCATAGTCAATTCTATAATTATATTATATCCTGGAATCCTGTTTAACAAAGGGGCTTAACTTTCTCTTAGATGAAACTGGAAAAGAAGAGGTCAGCATCTATGGATAGGATATTAAACAAGCTGAGAATAGCTCAAACAAAAGCCCAAGATCTGAGAGAGTCGATGTCAGATAATCTTGCTAATCAGGCTCCCAGATCTAAACTTAAAGTTGTATCCTTTGGAAAGAATGTGAAGATGGGCTCTCTTGGTGGTTGCTTTACAAGCCACACAAACTAGCTCACATGTTTGTTTTCCTTGGGACCAGGTGATTCTTCTAATCAAGGGTAGTTTCTCCTCTCAACCTTTTCCCCCTTCACATTCTTGATGTTTCACTTGATGAACAACAAAAGAAAACAATAGACAGAGAGAGGGATCAGTCATAAGCAAAATGATCCGAATGTCGGGATTACTTTTAAAATTGTCTGCGAATTCATGTACTGGGCCACTTGTATATGATAAGAATCAGTATGAAACAATTATGGGTTAACATTCAGTACATAATTCAACTGTGCCACCCTCACCTTTGATTAAGAAGCTGCCAGTGCCCTGTGATATTGTTTTAATTTTTGATTTTTGATGTTCCAGGACGCAGCATCATTTTTTACCAACTTTTTTTTTTCTTCCCCTGAACCCCAACGTTTACTAAATTTGAGTTGGTGGCTTCTGACGACTGTGGGGTCACGCTAAGGGTGTCAACCAAGGGCTACAAATTTTCACGCCAGCACCTTAAAATAGCTAGCAAGAAGTGATATTGGAAGTTTGCATAATGACTAAAGCATCAAATTTGACCTAAACACTAGGTCACTTCATTGCAATATCTAATCTCTAAACTTCTAGTAATGGAGCTTTTACACATTTTGGTACAACCAAGCTCATTTGGTAGTTCCTGCCATCTTTACTGGCTTGACGTAATCTAGTTAATCTCTGTATTAGATAAACTCAACCACCTCCGTTTTCCTACTGGCAATTAGAGCAATATTACAGCATATGAATCATCCATTTCAAATCCTAAACAACGGAACATCGAGTGCTGCATTATTAAACTCAATCACCCAAATTAATATACAGAAGTATCAAGTACTTCACCACTGCTTATTACACCATGACAAAAGGACAGTATTATTACTGTAGTAATATATTGCTTACCATGACATAAGTACAAAATATTGTACAATAGTATTCTTACAAGTTAAGAAGGCAGATCCAAACACATTCATGTAATATTCAGATAATAGTTCAAGTGAACTCAGATGTAGATGCCAACAAGGCAATGATCAAATTTCTAACAAAGCTTCAGATCTGCACATTATTTGACATCACATTCTGAACTCTAGTACGGCCTATATCTCATATCCACTCGTGATGGTCTTCCCCCACCCATGCCATAACCACCCCACTGCAAAAGAACAAATGAATGACAACAATGTAATTAATTTATTATCGGCTGGAAACAAGTGACTATTGCTGTGTTACCCTAGCATCTATCCATAATTGAATTTTTTTTTTCCCGAAAAAAAGCTTATTTCTTTTACAAAAAAAAATCCAACTAAAACCGCGCAACACAGAAAGAATCCCTACTAGTTCAAGTTCATTTAGTTATTGGTCCACTATTTTTTTCTTTCCATAATTGAATTATTTAATATATTTTTACCAAGGTGAAGATTTGGATTTTTCCAATTTTGCACTCACATCATTAAAATCAAGGCTTCCATACATCCTGCCGTAGGGACGTATGGGACCGCCATAACCCACAAATGGTTCAACTTCATCCATCATGAAGTTGCCACTGGTACCAGCATCATCAACAGGTGTAGCAGAGTCTATAGCTACCTGCAATACAAGTAATTGTGGAATATAAGAACCTCCAGTACTTACTTTAGCTCTCTTTTTGTCGGTAAATTCCCACATTCCCTAACCTCATAAGGGGGTTTTGACTTGCACATTAACTGGAGCATGCAAATCAGTAGCTCATGGGAAAACAATGGAAAATGGTCAAAATGATTGGTATATTCATGTTGTAGATGGAAACCAGTAAAGAGTATGTAAAATTGTCATCCTGTTAACCACATAGCATATAAGTCTGTCCCAAATTGAACAAGAAAACAGGATATATTAAGGATTAAGCTTGAAATCCATGGCTAGAGAAAGTACAGAGAATATAAATAACCTTTGACTGGAGAAAAATTGATCTCTCATTCACAAATTTCTTATATAGGAGAGAAATGCATACACTCATGCATAAACTTGCTTTAAAGACTTTTATGCCATTAAATATTAGGTGAAGCCTCTTTGTATGTATGCCATTAGGTTTCAGGTGAGAAATTTGATGTAAATGATAACGTTTCAAACACCCCTCTACATTTTTCACATCCTATTTAATCTGCATGTCACTTGTCTTGTCAAGATAGGATTTCTTGCCGCGAAACAAAAATGTGCACAGAAAATAAGTCAAGTAAAACCTTTGCAAGTGTTTTTAATTAATTTATTTTCCTTGATAAGCAAACCTTCTCAAGTAGTCAAGTGCTTTTATATCAACATCACATAGTAAAGAAGACAGCTAAGTCGTCAAATATTCACTTGATACCTGCTGTCCACAGATCTCATGGGACCTTCGAGATACACGATCAGCAACCCCATCGTCAGCAAAGGTCACAAAACCAAAACCCCTGTGGCCGGTTCTTTTGGGATCCTAGATCAAACACAATCAGATCAGAATTATCAAGAACCAGTTTCTCTTTCTTTTTTACAAGTAAGAAACCCTTACTATTTTATACCATAGAAGTGCAAGTAAAATACCTTCGGAATATAAACATCTAAGATACGACCAAATCTACCAAAATACTGACGAAGATCTTCAACACTTGCCTCCTGAGGAAGCCTGCCAACAAATATCTTTTTGCCCATTCCACGAGTGAATTCCCCTCCTAGTTAACCAGCATGTTAAATAAAATTGTGTGCTTGATTAATGGTATCAATAATATTTGCACAGAGTACACACGATAAATGAACTTACTTCCATACATAGCTCCTGGATGATCATACATGGTAGGAGCACCAAGTGCTGCATATCTAGTTGCTGAAGTAATGTAAGCATTATAAGCACCATATCCACCCTGTGACATTCGACTTGCTGGTCTGAAGTCATCCTCCTGAAAAAAGGATATCAAAGGTTACGTAAACAATAAAACTAAAACTCAATACAAATATATTGTTAGAAATCTAGGAAGCAAGGATTCTAAATTTTCCAGGAAAAATGCCATATCCTGTGCAGGGATTCTTGATTCTCGGTGATTCTTGCAGATTCACTCTTCCTTTTTGACTTATGTGCTTTTAATTTTATTATTATGTTTGTTATTGTTTATGACTTCATGTTTGTAGAACCATGAAAATTATGTGATTGTCGGATATAAAAATATACACACATACACACACACATCTTTAAATTTATACACGTATATTTAGTAATTAATTAATTGTCGATTTCTCCGCGCACTAAAATCCCCATTATTTAAGATTTGATGAAACGTTGTATCCCTATATAACAAAACAGTAATCCTTGCACTCGTATCCTTACTTAGAAATTTATTAAAAACTAAACAAGATCTGAATATGTATTGAATCATCTTTCTCCATATTGACATTAGAGAATTACATTCCACATTTTTTACAAGACAAAAATAAATATAAATAACAAGCTTCTACTTCAAATAAACATAATGTATGCTCCATAATAAAAATGGCCAGTGATTTTTTTTACTTGCCTTTGGTGTTGCTCGATCGACAACTATAGTAGAACCTCCCAATTCGTGGGTTTCAGCTATCAGATCATCCACTGATTCTGTAACAAAAAAATAGAATAAAAGATGGGAATCACATTACTTTTGTAAAATTTCAAAGAAAAAAATGTAGGTTCGCATTAAAAGACCTGCTACTTCCTAATAACAAAAAAACACGAGTGAGTGCAAACAAAAAGTGCACACAATGATATACAAGACACTACCTTTGCATATATTTACTTCCTTTAAATAAAGTCCACTATGAAGCACCAAGTTTGCAACCCATGTGCGACGTTTAAGAAAGCTATACCAGACCAGAAATCCAAAAGCCAAAAAGTCTACTTCAAGTAACCTCCCCCCTTCCTTCCCCCTCCAAACAAGCAATTCCCATATGTCCAAACAATATTTCAATAATAATCCAGCACAACCTAACAAGATTATAACAAACTCATAAGACTTGAAACATAATATTCCAGATACTCAGAATTCCTTTTATAGCTGCTCTTCTTAGACTACCAAAATTCCTTCATCAACTTGGGCATAAACCAGACCACTGGACTTGACCAACGAGTCGGAATAGGTAACTGCAAGTTGGATCGCAATGGGTTGAATAATTTATTTGCGGGAAAAATTATTCTCTTTTTAATGGGTACAGGAAATGCCACCATTACTCTCATGTAATTGGGTTGTTGGTACCTAATCCATCCAATAAATTTTCAACATTTTTTTCTTTCATTACTAAAGACAAAATATCTACATCACAATACAAAAGCTTCAACTTGCAACACAAATATGTTTCAAATTAATCACAAGTCAAACAATAAAACTTCGCAAGTTACATTCCAAATTAAAGCAAGATTATTGCATAATGAATTCTCTCTCAAGTTTCAATTCACTGACTAGATAAAAAAAAAGGGCAATAAATCGAAGAAATTTAAATTAGTGACGATATTAACGATGTTAACAAAAAGTTCAAAACTGATCTGCTTCCATTTCCACTCTTCTAAGCGAGCCTGGACTTTTTCCAGCTGTTCAATGGCCCTTCACGGAGTTCATAGTCTAATAGATTACACTGGATACAACTGTCACCTTATTGCTTGTTTGCTACTACCTCGTTACATTTTTTTTTATAGTTGGTATGTTTTTATTTTAATTTCATGTTGATATACAACATTGTACGCCGCCTTTTGCAATGTGTATGGATACAATTTGCATACTAACACTTAAATTGGTGAGATAAGAGAACCGGGAGAGAAGAGAAAATAGCTATCAAAAAGTTGATGGTTGCCGTGAGCTTGCAACAACAACTGGAAGGTAGCAGAAGAGAAACGTTACTTGGTAAAATCCCCTAGTCTGAAAGCAGTAATACATCAATAGATGGAAAATGATATATATTGCGACTTTACATGTCGACTTTTTATTGCGAGTTACATGGATAAATCTAATTTGTAATATTTTTACGACGAATTTGATGCAGTGTAAAATTCTGAAATCTTTCACAATACATAGCAGGACTCTACACCAATACTGAATAATATTAATATTTTGTGTTGTTTGATGTGGAGCAGGTCAAGAAGAATAATGTAGGTTGCAGAAAATTATTTATTGTATTTCATCACATTTTTTTCGTGCAGTTAATAAGGGCTAGAAACTTGCAGTTTACAGCACTCTAACCAACTGAGTACCCAAACTATACCCTTCTTCATCAAATACCCCAACCCTAATTCCAACAACTGTGACGTGTAAAGAATAGGCCGCCAAACTGATCTATCCTAATTCATCTGTACGACTATATAAAAAGGTAGCCAGTCCATATATGTACAAAGCTAAAAGGAAAACAAAGAAAATTGGGAATGTAATTGCTTTGTTTTATAGTAAATGATGAAAACACAAGGAAGGCAGGTTGTCAATTATGTCTTTCTATGAAATACATTCTGTAAGTTAAGTATTTCAGGAAACACCAATTTTTCAAAGTGCCAAAATTAAAACAATCACCTGCATTTGCAAAAGTGATAAACCCAATTCCACGGTGCCCTTTGGTACTAGGATCCTACAAAATATCAATGGTAGTAATAAATATTGTATGCAGGAATATATTACATGAAATATGTAAATTATAACACGCATGGATTTAATAAATATGTTTAACTCTCAGAGGAGAGAGGAACCTTCGGCATGTATAAATCCGTTATTTCACCATATTTCTCAAAATAACTGCAACAAAAAGACAAAAACATATATTTTCAGCACAGGCCTCATTATCACCCACGAATGTGATTACTTAATATTATAGATTTATGAACTAGTAAGAGTTTTAGTAAATAATAATGCTTTCACCCTATAAGTTTTTCTAGCTTTGTTCCTTCCTATCAAGCTACTATACACAATTACCTCCTGAATGTAGCTTCTGTCACAGATGAGGGAACCCGAGCAACAAATATCCTGGTGACTTTCTTTGATGGTGCTCGCATAGCCTCCTGTCAAAAATATTATATATAATTTAGGATGAAAATATAAATACACTAAAAAAGTACAGATCATTACACACTTCTTAATTAAATGACAGATTTGAACTAATTAAAGATCACAACCTTTGGCGTAGCTACTTTTACTTCAAGAACTCTATTGCCAAGGAAGTGCTCACTAGATAATGCATTCTGTAGGAGGAGACACCAAAAGAGTGAGATATCTTCATATATAAATTTGATATTACTTCAACCTATATAAACCATAACCATCAGAGTAACAGGACATAGAATCTGAAAACCTCAAACCAATATTATATGAAAAGAAAAGAGAAAATATGATCATAAATTGATGTTTAAGATGACATGCACCTTTGCATCCTCCACTGTCGCAAATGTTACATATCCAAAACCACGAGATCGACCAGTAGATCGCTCCTAAATTCATAGAAGGTAATAAGAAATGGCAGACCTTACTAGTATTCTACTCTCAAAAAATCAACCACCAAATATATATAATATGTAAAGGGAGCAAGATGAATATATTTTTTCAAATACACCATAAAAAATACCAGCAGAACAATCATCAAACAGTGCATTCAATTTATCTAAGAAGATGAGATTGGTTGAGAATATATTGTGTACTTCATGTAATTGTTACTCCCTCCGTCCCAAATTATCTGTTGTTTTAATAAAAATACTAAAATACCCTTATGTACAGACTTTTTTGTTTTCTGCAAAAATCCCACATACTCTTCGTCTTCCTAAATTTCTTTCCACAAAAACTCTAAAATGCTCCATACTCCTCAATACATCATCGTTTCTTTTTCTCATCATCTTCCAAAATTATTTTTCGCCAACAGTCCATGCCGAGAGAGAAGAACAGAGACATCACGGCCATGATTGGGACGTTAAAGAACTTGCAGAAGCTATCATTTCTCAAAGCAAATAGACATCGCGGTCATGAATTAATACAGGCACTGGGAAATTTGACCCAACTGAGAAAGCTTGGCATTATTGATCTAAGAAGATATGATGGGCCAAACTATTCAAAGGCTGGGAAATCTGCGGTCCTTGAATGTGACTTCGTTGCATAAGGGAGTGTCTGGATCTACAAGAAATTACTCATACAATGCTTGAATTGAACTGCAGAAAGGGAATCAAAAAAAAATTGAACAAACAAAAAGGCTCGTACTCTCACACTTGTATCTTTATTGGTGGGAATATGAAAAGATGCTTAAAAAAGAGGAGAGGTATGAATGAGAGTAATGACTATCAATAATTAGGGTAAAGGGGCAAACTTGGAAAATAAATGAAAAAAATGCATTGAAATCTTGAAAAAGCAGATATTGTGGGACAATTTTTTTTTGCTAAAACAGCAGATAATTTAGGACGGAAGGAGTAATAAGCTTAAACAATTAATCATGGAATGCTGCTCTCCCACAATTCCTGAAAAACATGCAAAGGTACTCCCTCTCCCTCCCTCTCTCTCTCTTTTATAACATACACGCAGACACATCATCAAATCACCAAGGAAGCAGCTTTTTCACAAGTTCCAATCATGGAACTTCTGCAAATGGTATGGTAAATTAGCACAAAAAGTAAATGAAGAAAGGTAAGAAAACAGGGTGTCTATCATGTTTCAATATCTCATATCATGACCTGAGTTGAGATTCTGAATGTGAATAGTAAAGTAAAGGATTAGCAGTTAGCACATAGTAGTTACTTGATGAGTTCATATTATTCATTTATTTTGATTCCATTATATTTAGTTTTATTGCATGTTTCATGGGTATATGAGCTTATTAAGGTATTTAATGATTTCAGGAAGAATTGGAGCTGAAATGAGGAAAAAGAGAAAATTGCGAATTTTTAGCATTAAGTTGGATGCATGTTCTTAGCTTGGGACTTGAATTTTATTGTAGAGCTCTTCTTTAGCTTTCCTAAACATCTTGAATCGTCCCCATCGGAGTTCATATGAAAAAGTTATGATATTTTTACTAAACGAACGTGAACCTCAAAGTTTGGAAGTTGTAATGTACACAAAGAATCACTTGGAGGCCGATTTACGACCTTGATGCAGAGCGATTACATCGATTCTCAAAGAATGAAAGTTGTAGATCTCAATCGATATCTTCGTTTTGATAGGCAAAGCAGTCTCCGTAACTCCTCCTAGATCAAAAGTTATGCTCGTTTTACCAAAGGACGTCAAAGAGAAAATGAAAATTCACCCCAAATGAATTTGAGCGGAAAAATCGAAAATCTTGGATTTTTGGAAAGTTTCTAAATGCGATTTTGGTAGACTTCTACATGGAATTGGATTGATATTTCTATTAGCTTTAGGATTTCCTTTAGACTAAGATTTATTTCCAAATTGAATTCTATTTCTTTATGGAAACTAGTTATGATTTGTAAATCCTTTTAGGATTTGGATTTCTACATCCTATAGGATTTAGGACTTTGTCTAGCACTATAAATAGAGGATGAGGGTCAAGGTTTTATTCATTCAATATTCAACATTCAAGTATCCTCTATTGGAGTGAAGGCTCAAGAGCATGTCGGGGCTAGTTCTTTTTTTATTCAATTCTAAAGGGAGGTGAATCCTTGTTACAAGTAATTAATTAATTGAGTATTATTATTTATTCCTTCTTGTGTGAAATTTCTTACGATAATCTGTTTTCATTGATTGCATGCTAATTGATCTAATTAATTTAATATGGCCAATTGAGTTAATTTGATCATTATCATATGCTAGATTAAGATTGGTATTACGTGTAATTGATATCTCTCTTCATCACAAGTAGCAACTTGGTAATAATAATTGTGGACAAACTTTTGTTTATTGCTAAGATTATTAGAAAACAAGTTAAATAAATCGAGCTTATGTGTTTGTTGCTTGGATTAGCCTAATTTTCTATTTCTTAATGCTTCTATCATATTAAATCTAGAGAGCTTATTCTAGGTTATATGCTAGTTAGAATCTGGTGGAGAGCTTGTTTCATACAAAGGATAATCTAAGGAGAATTTCTGGATAAGCAGAGCTTATTGTTATCTAGGGCTAATAATTTCATTGAAGGAAAAATAATAATTACTTGATTAATTGATTGTTGTACTTGGTGAAACTGAACTGCAGAACTGAAGTTTTACATATTTGGTTAATTTTATCGTTAATTCTTGTTCTCTTAGTTTAAAAATAATTTTCAAAACCCCCATCTTTATTTTCTCGTAAAAAATAGTAGAATAATTCTAAAACAACTTTACTCTCTGTGGGATCGATCCTTACTTGCTATTGTGCTAATTATTGTAAATTGTGGAGTGAAAGTGAGGTTAATTTAGGAGTGTCAACGACAGCTCCCATTACTAAAACAACACTTAAAACATAATACTAATTCACAACAAGAAGGAAGCAATAAAATTGCATTATAAACCCTTTCAAGATTCCTCCTTTAAGATATTTTTGTACAATTCTTGGGAACCCATTTTATACATTTTGAAGGTGGACAAGGACGTAGAACCATAGTTGTTATGTCATCAATACAATAAAAAGGTTGACCATGATAAATAAAACTTGAAACCAATTTATCAGAATCAATATTATTAAATTTAACACAACTGCCCGTCCAATATGCGTTATCAATCAAAAGAACTCTTCAGGTTATAATATAAGAAGAAAGAAAAAAACGTATCAAAAAGCTCATGTTTATTGCTGAAAACAACAAAGAGCTAACCTTCATAACAATACAGTCGTCCAATTCCCCAAATTTGGTCATGTAATCCCTCAATCCATCCGTATCAATTTCCCACGGAATGCCTAAAACCTAAAACATAAACAATCACATCATAAGCAAGCAATTTACAAAAAGGCAAGAAAATCAATGTAAACAAAATGAAAGGTGGAGAGACTTACAACAAGCTTTCTGTCCGACATAATTGAAGTGATTGAATGAAGAAATCGGGCAGGGAAACACTCAAATTATCTCTCCTCTTGGCTCTAAGCACTCGCGGTCTCACCTCTCTCTCCTCTACAAGTCTCTCACACTCGACGACTCTGACCCCTGCACACAATACACACACCTCTTTCTCACACACAACGATCATCAACAGCATATACCACAACAAACTCACCATTTTCCTCAGATTCTCAGACGAATTAGTTGCCAAATACAAGATTAAAAAGAGAAGAAAAAAACCACGATATTGATTGATACTGGATACACGCCCACTGACCTTCGATTCTTTCGGATTAACAAATACCTAAAAACGCACGCAGATCTCTCCTTCTCTATCTACTCTCTCGCTCTTCCAGGCGCAGCAGGGCACGGCACAGATGCGAGTAAACGTTCCCCTATCCGTAAAAAAGATACTGACTGATGATATACACGTTATGTAGGAACGATCAACCACAATAATCAACGCAATTTCTGGACTATTTTGACCCAACGTAATTTTAATTTTAATTTTAGTTTTAGTTTTAGTTTTAGTTTAAGTAGAGTGACACTCTGTAATGGTTGCTGCATCAATTGGATCAAGAAAATAAAACCTTTTGTCATTCGTTTAATTTTTTTATTTTTACAAAAGTGATTTCAGTTGAAAATTTTAAAATTATATTTTGATTTCACGTGTATCCCATAATATTTTGATGATTTTGTTTAATAATAATTACGTGATAATTAATTCGAAGTCATTTCTTCATCTTCATAAACAAACATGGTAGGTGTATTTGATAATACAAGCCTAATTGAAAAGAGCTCTTCTAGATGGAAATAAAAATTAGATATAAATGTATTTCAATTTCACTTATTTGTATTTTTAACTACCATTGAGGGTCAAAATACAAATAAGTGAAATTTAAATACACTTATGTCCAAGTTTTTTGTTTATATGATGATATCATTCTTTCTCGAACGCTAGCTTTCGCGATATTTAAATTTTTATTTGTCATTTTATTCTTATGCCAGCCCCTCTCAAATGCACATGCATATGCACGTGCACGTGAAGAGGATAGGATAAGAGATCTATCTAGCTTAGAACAACCACATTGATGAATTTGTAGTGTGCAATTAAATTTGAGTTTTCGCACTAGTATTAATTTGTATAATGTATATTATGATATAAGATCCTAATAAACAAGATATATGGCTTGAAAAAGTGTGTTTTGGGATATGAGGTCCCTATTTTTATTTTCATCACCACTAAAATTCTAATACATCCCCGCCAATCATAAGGCACAATCCAATTCAAGTATCTAATCTAATCCGATCACAACCAACTATATATAGACGAATTAAAATGAAGATTAGTCACTTTCATATATCTTGTAATTAAGGAATTGTACATGCATCAACTTAGATTAGGAATCCTCACTTTAACACTTTGGCCTTTGCTGAATTTAATTGTCACAAAATGCATGCATACATATATAAGAGATCAAATGATGACCCTATGATCAGCAACAACTAATTAAGAGATGGAGACATGGACATGCAGATGAATTAATCGGATAGAGATAGATAGATAGATAGATAGATACAATGTACTTGGGGGGTAATTAAGGTGAGCCGAGAGAGTGTAGCAGTAGTGCATTCATTATGCAAATATGGACTCATCCTCCACTCTGCGTCTGCGTGGGTGGGGATGTTAGGACCTCACTGGGACGTCTCACATGGCATATACAGATCTTCTTTTCAAGACCCATATATGTACCTATTTTGGCCTACCCATAGTATGTATATATCTAAAGAGGATAATATATATAGTCGTGATTGTTTAATACTACTACTTATTGTCTACTGCCATTAATTGACTAGTATAAAATTAACTAAACTAAATATAGCAACGGTCTATCTATAGATCTTCTTTGCATTCGATTTGAGCAGTTATCAGTCTTAAATTGGCTACTAACTAACTAGTGAGGCTTGATCCTTAAGACAGAACACGGTTATCGCTCTACCCTGCCTTGGGAGGCAACCTAACTCTCTCTCTCTCTCTCTCGTTATTAACTGATAGTACTAGAAAAGTAGTTACGAGTACCAAATACTACTACTGTTAATGAGGTTGATGGCACGTGTGCCAAGTAGGACCTAATTGATGTAACAAATAAATGCAATTATGATAGGATCCCATTAATATCTAAATTGATTGCCGGTATGACTCTAAATTGGCTCGGTTAAGTCCCAAGTCCCATCCATCCATTTAAAATTCGCTTGAATTTTATTTGGAAATAAACCGGTCGAATAATTTTAAATTGGATAACTTTAAACCCGACTCACATAATCCAACTAATTGTGGGATCACTAACCCCAGGTCCAAAAACTAATTTATCATCTAAAATTATTTTTGGTGCCATAAAACCATATTATATTCTCTATTCTACTCTTTCTTTCTTTTCTTTTCTTTTTCTTTCACATTTTACGGTTCAGTTTTTATCGTTTTATTGTTGGCGAGACTCAAAGAATGTAGTTAACGGCTACAATATTACCAATAAACTACAACCTCCACTTCAGAATATATTGGATTTAATAATTTGTTCACCTCCATTTTTCTATATTTTGTTCATCCTTTTCTCTTGGTTGTGGGAAAAAGAAGAAGTAACAAGTCATTGGTTAATAGAAACAGCATAATAAGCAACCAGTCTTAGAAAAAAAGAAATCATCAAAACATCAGGAATCCTTAATCCAAAGAAACCCAGTGGGAACCTACTAATTAACACATATATAAGCAAGGGAAAAATAAAAGAGAAGCGATGGCTCGCATGCACGATATTCCTACAAAAGAGACATGCCTAACCTGGTGTACTATTAATAAAACTTGTATATATACAGTAGTATTAATTTACAGCAAAAGTACAACACTTTAATTAGTTGAACTTTATCAATCACTAAAAAAACAACACTATATATATATATATCCTTTGTATACGTAAAGGTAATCATCAAACTACGCAGCCTGATCAACAAAACCACTATATACTAATCATTAATCAATTACTATCTCCGTTCTTAATAGATTGTCGTTTAAAATTTTTGCACATGAATTAAGAAAGTACCATTTATTAAGTAAAATTTGTTTGAAATTTCATCACTACCTCTTTATGGGGAGTTAAAAATTATTAATACATGGGAGAGAATTTCTTGGGATAATGAGAGAAAGTAGGGGTAAAATAGAAAAGTAAATAATTTATTCTCCTCGAAAATTGTAAACGACAAATATTTTGGAACAATTTTTTTTTTCTAAAACGACAATCTTTTAGGGACGGAGGGAGTACATAATAAGATGTTCACCTACCATGTGTAGTGCACACACTCGTCTCCCAAACAAATCAGTACCAGGTCATGTGATTCTTAAGTCTTGTTTAGTTTTTACCATTACCAGAATCCATAAACTTGTACGTACTATCTATCTCATAGACCAAAAGAGGGATATTAACTAACATAGATCATGAACCCGTATATATGGACAATGATCTATAACATGTACTATCTCTATTCTTAAAAGATTGTCGTTTAAGGTTTTTGCACATGGATTAAAAAAATATCATTTATCAAGTAAAATTTGTTTGAAATTTCATCACTACCCCTTTATGGGAAGTTGAAAATTATTAATACATGGGAGAGAATTTCTTGGGACAATGAGAGAAGGCAGGGGTAATATAGGAAAGTAAATAATTTATTCTCCTCGAAAATTGTAAACAACAAACATTTTGAAACAATTTTTTTTTTTCTAAAACGACAATATTTAATGAACGGAAGGAGTATTTGTTATAAATAAAAAATGCTCAAATAGCATCTCTACTTTTCATTGCAAAAAGCAAGGTCATTGATACTTGCAGACAAAGAACTTGAGATAGAAAGGTACGAGGGTGTTTGCTTTGGGGTAAACCCTTGGGGGTTTTGTTTTGCTGTGTTTCTACGCCATGTTTCCGAGTTTAGGCTTGACTTGGGGTTAATTGTCCAAAAATTATTTTAAACTAGTCCACTAGATATTGTGGTAGATAACGTGGTCAGTTTTTAAATCTCAGCCCTTGCATGTTTTTGTAATGGAAAGTAGAGATGTTTATTTTTGATTCATAAAGAAATACACGTATGTGTATCGTCTATATATATATATATATATATATATATATATATATATATATATATATATCCATTGTGGCCTTGGCATGCAAGTCACTGATGACTAATCTAGAGTTGGTTCAGATCGATCTTGGCTAGATTGCACCTATGGCCTAGGCATTACACATTATAGTATCTAGCTAATGTCAAAGACCTGACTAGCTGAAAGCATGACTTTAACTCCTAAACAATCAGCAGGACGAACACTCTACACCATTCAGTTGAATCTGTTCTAGTACATTAATTCATGGAAATCAATACCCACACAATTAAAGCCGCTCTCGATAGGATTAATTATCTATTTGGAAACCCATTAGAATCTCCTTCAAGGCTAAAACAAAGCCCAAAGGACTGTCTTTACAAGTTGCAATATAATGCCTCATAATAATTATATATTATCACTACACGATGCACATTAGTAAAATAGATCTTTATCTCTCTCTCTCTCTCACTCTTTCTTCTCACCTAAGCATCTGCATAGAGCCCACCATTTGAGCAGGCTGGCAATTAGCTCTGGCCAAAGGTGAATAATAATTCATATTCACTGCTGTTGCCATTGTCGCTGGATATCCAACACCCATTGCCCTATTAGGCCCTGCTCGTTCCAGTGATTGCACTTGCTTCTTCAAGAACTTCACGTAATGAACTGCTTCATCCAACATTGAAGCTGTATCCATTTTAGTCCCTCCAGGAACAAGTCTCTGCAGAATTCTGATCTTCTCGCTTATCCGCTCCCTCCTGTGTCTCGCCGCCACACTCTGTGGATCCTTAGATATCTTCACATTCCTTCTTTGTGGCGGCTTCACTGACTCCGGCTCTATTTGAATTGGCTGCATTGCCGCAATGCGGAAAATCATTTCTCTCATGGCTTCCTCAGAGTTTACATTTGTTTTCTGTAATAATTCACTTGAACTTCTGAGTTGTGGAGTAGAAAAGGTTGGTTCAAGAAACTGAGTCATGGGTTCTTGGACAGGTGAGCCCATGAATGAGCTATGGAAGGTCGTAGGTGGTGTAGATTCGACGCTACTGGAGCTTCCTCCAGAGAATTTCATCTCCGGGAATTCATAAATGTCTTGGTAATTATGGCCAGAGAGCTTATCCAGCTGCATCATCATTGTCATCATCTCCATTTGATCCATGCGCCTGAATCAAGAACTCCCTAGAGAAAAAGGCTAAAAACTGAGAACTGAAAAAAAATAAAAATATAAAGTGTGGGACAGATTGATGGTGAAGGTGAAGAGTACAGAGGGCTAAAAGAAGGTAGGGTTTATCACGAACGATAATAGCAAGGCATGGGAATATGTCAGTGGAAGGCTATATATATAACAAGTTGTGCACTACTAGTATATTATACTATTATTATTATAATTTGCATCTACATACTTATACTATTGTAAGACATAATTAAATACTTTTACTTCTTCTTTGAAAAACATTTGAACACATTTATGATAAAGTGGTGATCTCTGATCTCGACCGCCCACTACATTGAGGAACCATAAATGGGTATGAGTCTCCAAAGAAAGAATACTAACCGTCGGATCTCGATACCATTGTCCATTAACTTTCCTCTTTTTTCTTAATTTCATTTTCAAAGTTGTTGAGCTACACAAAGAGAATTGAAAGGGTCCCCACCCTAATTACAGCTGATTAATCTTACGCCATCGGGGCAGTTGTTGATCTACAAAGGGTTTAAAAGTCCGCAATTAAGGGCACTAGAGATCAAATGGTATTACAGCACAAGTGGGACCGCATGGAATGAATTAAGGGCTCAGATGAAATAGAGAGTAATGGAGTAACGGTGCATGAACCAGAGTTATGGTCCTCTCTTTGAGTAAAAAGTCTCGAAGCTTTGGCTTCAAAATTGACTTGCTTTATTGCTTAAAAACACCAAACAACCCCACAGTCACATGACATGTGTCAGAAGAGCAACAACTCAAATTCAGAAGGTGGGACCCTTTTAACCTACAGTAGTAGTATCCTACTTTCCGGTTGTGACCTGTTAACCTGCTATGCAGTCCCACTGATGCTTCCTCGGCACAACTGCCGAGGCAGAGGAGGAGATACTGATCTACGGACGGACCGTCTTTCTACCGGTACATTGGATTAATTGGTAGTAACTAACTAGTAGTAGTAACTTGTATACAAGTACACAAAATACTAGAATGATGATATTGAATTAATATTGCGTTTGAATTAAAATAATAAAATTGAATAATTTTAAAATATTTTAAATATTGTATGTTTAGTTGTTATTGATGTTGGTGGTGGTGGTGGTGGTGGTGATGGGAGGAAATGATTTATCCTTCAAAATTATTGAAGAATGTAACACGAGCCTATCACTTTATTTCTCAGAAAACACTTTATTGTAATATAAGAATTACTAATTAGCAATCTAAAGACAAACTATTGTGTCCGGCCAAATACTACATCAAAATGATTGAAGATTTTTGTTAATTAAATAGATCTGGTGTGTGGGATTGTAGGCCGTAGTAATAAAACATTGAATTAGTTTGTAGTACGTTATGAGTGATGATAAAAGGCAAGCACATGCACACGCGTGTTACTTCCACCAATAATATGATAGTGTACAAGAATAAACAATTAATTAATTGTATATATCATGCAAGATTACACACACACACACACGTAAAAGAGAAAATCAACCAAAAGAGAGACAAGTATTATTGGTGTGGGTGTTTATTCCATTTAGTTGAACTATTAGTGGGAGCATGCACCTACTATGTTTCTTTCGCCTACAATCTAATAATCCCTTGCAGTGTATTATATATCAAACAAAACATGAAATGTACGTATAGCCAGCCACCCAGCCTACACTTGAGAAACATATATAAAATCTAATTTAATTATATAGTAGTTTGTAATCGATCTCTAAATTAATTGTGATAAGTAAAAGTAAAAGACTAATGCTTGAATATTTGCGCGCAGTACTATAAAAGTATGACAATGGAGACATGCAGAAGAATTAAGTTTCAACTGTTGCCTTAATTCTGTTGGAGATGCAGGATATATAGAAGCTAGGGTTTAAGCTGATTAACTAACAGAACAGCAGTGAGTGATGAGTAGGACAATATTAGATAGTAGTGGTCCAAGTTGTTCTTACAGGCTGGCTAGGCTTTCCATGCATTGTGCATAATTAATATATATATATATATATATATATCTTCTTCCCAATTAAAAATGCACAAATTAAACCAATAGCAACGGTGAATTTTCCAACTTTTACAGATTGTCTGGCTGGCTGGCTAACTGTACGTTGTTCTTAATTTTACATGAACAGTACCCACCCAAAATCCAATTTCCCTTTTCACATTTCACTGCAAACACAACTTAAAGCAATGTGTTTGGTGGACAGTAAATTAATAATAATGTGATGTAGTAGTAGTATCTCATCAATGCTGGGCTATTTGTAGTACTATCTAAATTCAACAATGGTAAACCAATAAGTTACCCATAAATGCATGCATTTTCAATGAATGTGCTGAGTCAACTATCAATCTTGACGGTGCACTAATTAAATTCACCAAAATGATTGAGCATATATAAATCGATCCATCATATTCATATACTCCACCTAGATTGATCGATAGATACAATTAAGCAAGCTGTATATACAACGTACTACTATCCGATCATAAATTCATACTGCTATATGCATATAAGGAGTATCAACCGACCTTCAGCCAATGAGTAGAAAATTTTCTTGATAAATTATTAACTTGTCGAATCTCATTCTGAACTACTACTAACTCACAGTAATTAAACAACATATATATGCATGCATACGCCTTGTATTTAGAGTTGCAGTGGGGGGAATGTGCAATGAAGAAATTAATACTAGATCAGAAGAAGACAAAAAATGGACCACACCGCCCACAAAAACTAACTCCAACCTTGAAATATTTACTAGTACTCCATCTATCACGTTATTAAATATCGATCATCAAGTCAACGTCGCCAGTTAGTTTGTGATCTACTTCTATTGAAATTGAACAACTTATAAGCATAAAAATCGATCTCTACATATATATATATGTTCATATCATATGAATAATTAACAAATTATTTAATATCCAATTTCAAGGAAGAATCAAACGGTAAAATAAGGCTCGTTTATTTAATATCCAATTTCAAGGAAGCAGATTTACACTAAAACAAAATGCCAATCTGTTAAATTATAGCTATCAGCTTAGCATGGTTAATTTGGTGAAGCCACCAGTTTTTTTTTTTTTTTTTTTTTTCAAACCTCTTTTTGAATGCTATATATGAACTAACAACTAGTTTCTAGCTAAAGATTCAGCAACATTCAGAAGCTAGATCTGACGTAGTAATTTGTTCAAGTTGCCATCGTGGATTCAGTCTTCAGTCTCCCTCAAGCTACTGTACAAGAATATTATGTTGCTCTATGCATGCACACCAGCAAAACGTGCTATGTTAATTAAGTTTATTGATAGTTTAATATTACTTTGCTTCCTTTCAATTGGTTAACAGTAAAGTAGTTATTTTTCTATTTCATTTGCAGTGCTAAATTAATTCCTTCAATTAGTTTTCAATTCATGCAATTATTATTAGTATTTTTAATTTTTATTTTGTTGGTTTTAATATGATGCATGGCTGACTAAATCTCTAATAGATGATGATGATGAAACTAGGTAATTGCATATTAATAGTTTATTTTCTTTCTGATATTAACTGCTAATTGTTTTTGCCTTCATATTTACCTTCGTACAAAATCTTATATATGATTTTTATATTAATTAAGTGGTTTTGATAAATTATAATTCTTTCATAATTTATGATTTTCCATACTAATTAATTATATGAATCGTTATTCTTAAAGGGTAGGGAAAACAAAATTAGGAATTAATTCAGTAAAATAAAAAATTGTTTATTATGTTAAAATTTATTGAATTTGGATTCCTAAGTAATTTTTCGCATTACTAATTTTCATAATTTAGTTGTTAATCATCTCCACTATATTTATTTTAAAGTATCTGAAATATTAATTAAGGATATATTAAATAATTGATTTAGTCTATGTGTTTTCGCCGACGATCTGCATTTGCCAAGTTTACAATAGACGTTGTGCACTTGCAATTCATAATTTTAACTTATCAAAACACGTACATAGAGTCGGACCTTCCAGTACCAAGATCATTTCTTTTCCTAGGTAAGTAGTATCAAGAACATTTTTCCTATAATAAATGCATCAAAATCCCAAGCCTAATGAGGAATGAATACTTAATTTGATGGAATTTGAATAACTTTATTCCAGATGTCAATGGCAAACCGATTAATTTGTATGTATAAGAGAACTTTGAGACTTCATTACTCATTAGTCAAAATTTCAACCAATCTTGGGCGGGCTAGCGGCTAGCGCTCTATGAATAGTACAGAAGCACAATTTGTTGGACCATCAGAACCGCCTGCTGGTTGAGATCATGCCAGGCCCAGGTAATGAGTCTAGTCTAGTATAGCCTAGCCTCTTCAATGTATGACTACTTGTATATTTCAAATTGGCCACAACACGTTGCACCATTCACCCTTGTCATACATGATTAATTCGAGTTTAATACTCCATTAGATGGAATTTAGGCAGCCACTCTGCTGACAAATCATTTCGAAAGAGGATTTAATCAAGAGAAGCTTCAACTTAGTTGGAAGTTTATTGGTACAATCATCTTAAACGGATCTCAGAAGCGTTTTATCAAACAGGTATACTGTGGTTATGATGTACATTTATCACAAGTCACAACACAACCCTTTATAGGAAATCCTAAAAAATCAGGACACTTTTGGAGTACAAAAATTGATAAGAGTTAAAATGACTAATTTACCCCATATATAATCATATCAATTTATCATTTAAATATACTGTTAACGCCAAGATCTTTCTCCACGTCCCAATCACGTAAGACGTCCTGATCCTGCACAGTAAACACAGTCGACACCGAAAGCTTGACGGCGGTTCCATCGGGGGATAGCTCAGGCGTGAGAATTAGTACGTGTTCACAAGGTTAACAATGGAGGAATATATGATCTAGTGTATTGAGAGAATTAAAATCTCAGTCGTGTGTATGGGAGAATATGAGTAATCAATATATGAGAGAACATACCTCTATACGATGGCTTCCTTGCTAAGTTATATTACTTTTGCTTGGATTATTATGTCACCCACTATTACCTGACACCCCCTCTGATCTGATGGACCCTGCCAACTATATCAGGTTTATCTATCGCTGGCCATTGTTTTTTTCTCCTCACGTAGTAGGTTATGATCCCATCCACATTAATGCATGGCGGGAGGATTGGTCAACTCATCATGCTTTTTTCATCATCACAAGACAAAGTAATGAGATATTAAAATATCTAATGGGTCGATCCACCGTGCGACCTTTCGATAGAATTA
This sequence comes from Panax ginseng, assembly GCA_020205605.1. NCBI lineage: Eukaryota > Viridiplantae > Streptophyta > Magnoliopsida > Apiales > Araliaceae > Panax > Panax ginseng. The sequence goes on from CM035129.1 coordinate 158,082,819, forward strand.
AATAAAGTTGACACAATAAATGGGCTCAAAAGAGTCCCATTGCTTAATAATAAAAGCCCAATAGATTATCTTGATAAATGGGCCCAATCTATCCTACCAAGATAGAGAAATATTATGACCCAACATTACCCCTAGTTTTTTAATTAAACAAAATGTTTAATGGAAAACTATATAAGATTCATGATATTTAGAATTTAATAAAGGCTCAAAAATAGGAAATAAGTGGATCATACCCACTTTTATCATAATGGTGGAATAAGGGAGGACCTGGATAGTGGATACCCTTTTAATAAGCCCAATTTGATAAAGGATCTGAATCGAATCAAGCATGGGCCAATAAGATAGAGATCCAACAATCAGGCCCAATCTGATAAGATATTCAAAGGTCATCCAAACGTATTCCACTTTAATTCCCATTATTACTGACATTAAATGCGCTACCATTCCTGCCAAGTAGAATCAAAATCGATATAAAAGGTAAACCTCACCAAAATTGACGGTTTTACCTACTGATTTGAAATTCGAACCTTTGAGCTTTCTTCCTTCTCTCAGAAAAACCTCTCTTTAGCTTTCACAAACTTAACAATGGTGAATCCAAGCCAAAACCCTTCAAATTCTTCTCGTTCAAACCCTAACCAAGGGGGTTCAAGTGCCAATCCACCATCTCCCACTGATTTCTTCAAGGATGGGGAACAATTTTCTCATGCCAACATCACTCTCCACTGCTTTACGAATCCGAATCGCGAACTCTCCTGGATTCGATTGTCATGTTCCGGATAACTTTCTTATGAGGGCTCCATCTGCGAGGAGCGAATGTACCAAATGACAGAGACGGATGGGTCGCCATGCCGACTACTACTGCACCGAAAAGGGGGTTCGCCACCCTCCACGCCTTCATAGTTACCTCCTAGGGTTTATTGGAGTAGGCTTTTCTTGTGGCCCAGTGCCAAACTCCTATATCCATATACTTTGGTGTTCATCGCTTCACATCATGAACTAGGGGTTACCCCTCTGTTGATCTCTTCTTTACCCTCTTCTCACCGGGCAGATCCCGAGAACGAGGGTTCAAAATCTTGAGCAAAAATTCCCCACGCCCCAAACTTCGAAATTCGAGAAGAGGCCCTAATGAGCACCCCTCGAGCAACAAAGGATGGCATGAGAAATGGTTCTTCGTCATCGGGTCCCGAATCTCTTCCTTCCGATTGGACCACTTGGAAACGTATCTCTGCTGACTTTGGTGACATCCCCAGGGGCGCGAGAGAGATGGGCGACTTCATGAATAAGATCCCCTCTCAAGAGTGGAGCTTCACTTTACTGACCAAGCAAGCATGGTTGTATGACCATAAACGTAAGTCTTGGACCATTCTGTGATATAATTTTTTGAAATGTTTATGTGGTACGGATTTTAACTTGTGATTATTTGCAGTGTCTTTGATCAAACCAACTTCCTCGGAAGTAAAAGACTTGGAAGATTTCTTGGCAGGGAGGATTGCTGATGCAAATGAAGAACTCCCTAATGAGGAGCCTTCCCAAACTGAACCTCCTGCCCCCGAGCCAACAACAACTCCCCTTCGGGATGATGACCCTGAAGCTGACAATCCTATCATCCCCGAAGCGGTCCTCCGACCTCGCCGAAGGAAGAAGGCCGCCAAAAGGGCGGTGGACTCTCATGAGATAAATCTGGCGGCGAGGAGGTATCTTGGGAGGTAAACCCACAAACGATTCTTTCAATCGAACCCACAACAACCTCTCGAACCAACCCTACCAACTTCAACCAATTCTACCAACTTCAACCAAATCTAAGAAAGAGGAGTCTCCTTGACATTCCTCCACACGATCGAGCGAAAAGTCCTTCGTCTTTAAAAAATGAGAAGCAAAATAATTCCTCTTCATCGCCGATTTAACTCCGCGTTCCCCTCCTTCAACATCCAAATTTATTAAATGAAACCCCAACACCTAATATTTGGCGGCAGTCGGGCCAAACCCTTCTCGTCTCCAAAAGAAAACAACCTTGGACGGTCAAATTTCGGTTCAACTTCAACCTTCTTCAACTCCCCGAGCCAATGCCACCGATCACCTTCTCCAGAGGCAATGCATGCGGATCCTTCACCGGTTCGCGATCGGCTATGCCTCCTCCTCAAGGATCAATGACATCCGAATTTCGGATGATGCCATGGGTTCACCGACTATGTGGCCTCGGTTTAATGCCAACTTCCCCTTTCAACTGCTTTGAGGCCTTTGTTAAGTGAGGCCGATGACCATCGGTTCGGGAACGATTCAACGGGATTTGCTTTCAATGAGGGCATGAGCTACTTAGGCTAGGGTAAATGACTCTTCTCTTCCTTTGCTTACTTACTTTCATACTCATACATCCGTCGATTGAATAACATTGAACATGAACAGTAATCTCGTTGTCTTGGACGTCTGCGTCCCCAGATCTCTCCAGTGAATCCGAGGAGGAAGCGTTGAAGAAGAAAATTCCTCCCGAAATCGCCTTTCAGCTCGGGAAAGGACTCATCGTGAAGGCCTTCTTCATACTAATGAAGGTCTTCGAGAAAAGAGTTGGCCCAAAGCTAAGGGAGAAGTGAAGGCCTCCAAGGAAGAACTAAAGTCGATTAAGGCTCGGCGTCTTTTAAATTGTCAACATGAACGTCGACTTAGTTCGGAGGAGTGAATCGAGGATGAATAAGATCAAGGAGTTGAAGTACAACGCCAAAATCTTGACCAAGACGATCCGTAAGATGGAGCGGGATGAAAAGCTTCAATCGAATATACTGGCGGCAGACTCGAGCGAGAGATCCGAGAACTCAAGGCTCTTGGGACCTTGGGCCTCCTTTAACCGATGCTCTTCAAGAAAGAAATTTGTGAAGAGTATAGAACTTCAGACGAAATAAACGAAGAAATCATGAGGATTCACAAAGAAAGCTCGAGCTCTGCCAAAGTCTTGGCAAGGAAAGGTTGATCAAGGCTAACTTAGATCCTTACCTGTTTGGACTTTTCTTGATGATGATGGAGCTACACAAAGCACCAGAACTTATGGATTGTCTTAGGTCTTATTATGAATATTTGTAGAAATTTTATGTTTATTTCCTTGTTTGTAAATGAATTTAAATATTAATGAGAAATGATTTTCTTCCTTATGACTTCATGTACTTTTATTTTATGTCAATACTTGATATGAATTTATATGGACAAGTATACAAAAAACCCTTTCGAGGATTTAACTTCAAATAATTAAGCATGTCATATAACAGATAAACATGTCATGTAACAGATAAAGTGATGTTAAGGGACGAGGCATTCCGAACTCAACACTTAAATAAAATAAAGTACCAAATACTCATCGGCTCCGAAGTGTGAGATCGGTCATTTGTTTACTACTCGGGATGAAACAATTATACGAAAACCAAGATATAAGGATCAAGACATAAGGACCAAGATATAAGGATCGAGATATAAGGACCAAGATATAAGGATCGAGATATAAGGACCAAGATATAAGGATCGAGATATAAGGATCGAGATATAAGGACCAATTGTGACCATTGACTTACCACCCTGGTAAAATCAATATAGGATCCTTCGCTCACCACTCTCGGGTTAGAATCGACAAATGGGCGACCATCGAATGGCCAAATGAGTCCTACCATACCTCCTTACACCACGGTGACCATAGGACAAAATAGGACCAGGACCATTATAGTGACCATTGATTTACCACCCCAGTAAAATCAATATAGGATCCTTCGCCTACCACTCGGGGTAAACGACAAATGGGTCGCCATCGAATGGCGGCCAAGTCCTACCATACCTCCTTACACCACGGTGACCATAGGACAAAATAGGACTGGACCAATAGTGACCATTGATTTACCACCCCGGTAAAATCAATATAGGATCCTTCGCTACCACTCGGGGTAGAACGACAAATGGGTCCATCGAATGGCCCGTGAGTCCTACCATACCTCCTTACACCATAAAGTAACCGTAGGACAAAATAGGACCAGGATCAATAGTGAAAAAGTGTCTTTTTATTGATAATGAACGATAATATACAGACTTCCGATGAACTAACTTGATCTTTATTGAAAGTATTTCCGAAGCTCGCCAATGACGCGCCAAGTGTTTTTGATTTGAACCATCTAATGCCCTTAACCTAGAGTGTGCCTTGTTTGGATACTTCGATCACCTCATATGGTCTTTCCCAGGTTTGGCATTAACTTTCCCCGGTATTTTGAGGTGTAGAAGCTTGATTTCTCCGAGATCGAAGTCTCCTACTTGAATCTGCAAGTTTGACTCCTTTGTTGTAATGCTTCGCTACTCTTCGTTGATAAGCGACCAATTTAAGTAGAAGCAACCTCTCTAACTTCTTCTAGTAGATCTAAATTGGCCTTGATCCTTCGTCATTGTATATTTCTTTGTATTGACCGACCAAGACTTGGAGATCCGATTTCGACGAGGGACTAAGCATCATCGATTACCATAGCCGGTCGAAAGGTGAATCCCGGTGGTAGTCCTTGGTGTAGTCCGGTAAGCCCACAACACGAAACGACTCCTCCGCCATCTTCCTTTAGCTTCATCTAGTCTGCAAGGCTGATCCTGCTTCGGTGACGTCCGTTGGTCACCTCAACTTGCCATTTGATTTGTGGATGAGCCACAAAGTCTTCTTATGTTGAATCCCCAACTCCTTTAAAAATGCTTCAAATTTTGATCCCACAAACCCGACGTCCAGTTGTCCGATATTAATACTCTAGGGATCCCGGCGAAACACTACGGATTCTTTTATGAACTTCAAGCATTCTTGCTCTCAGAATTAACTAAGCGGCGACCGCCTCTACCCACTTAGTCATGTAATCAATAAAGAACTATGACAAAACTAACTTGACCTTTAGCTTTAGGCAATGGACCCAATATATCTACCCCCAGATAAATGAAGGGTATAGGAGATAAAATCGAGTATAGCTCTTCCTGGTGATAATGAGATCGGATCGTTGAGTTGACACTTTTCACATTTCTAGACATACTCTGTAGCTTCCTTGAAAATTGTAGGCCAATAGTATCCTTGTCGAAGTACTTTGTAAGCCAAAGATTTAGCGACCATATACGATCACCGCAAATGCCCTCGTGAACTTCCCGGAAGAAAGTATTCCGCCTCGAGATGGGACCAGCACTTCAAAATGGTGAAGAAAAGGCCAATCGGTAAAGATCGCCATCAATAAGAGTAAAGTTAGGCGCTCTTGTATTTGATCTTCTTTGCTTTATCATCCGATCCGAATGAAGGACGCCATCCGCCAAATATTCGATGTAGGGGTCATCCAAAGAGCTTAGTTAGCTTCGATACACATCACAACTTCATCTTTGAACACTTACATTCAGAACTTCCAAGTAAATCGATCCGTTAAAAACATCTCGCATCCGTAGTAGCCAATTTTGACAATGCATCGGCGATAGAATTGTCATTACGCTCTATGCCTACGAAATTAAATGACGAAGCGAAATCTGCAGATCATTCCTTTAACTCCGCTTGAATACTTGATCATTCGATTCCCACGAGCTTCATAGTCCCCGATAATCGCTTGACAACCAACCGAGAGTCATCAGTAGATGATAAGGTTCCGGACCTCTGAGACTCTTTTGCCAATCGAACACCCGCTAACACCGCTTCATACTACGGCCGTTGTTGGTCGCTTTAAATCCAAATCGATGGCTCATTGAACTTTGAACCCGTCCGGGACTCGTCAAGATAATTCACCCCCACTAACAGTTAGGGTAGAAGAACCATCTGCATATAGGGTCCAAACATTCTGATCCTGCTGAAGAACTGCAACTGCTTGATCGGAGGATTCAGCTTCCGGTAACTCGGCATCTGCTTCTGTGAACGAACATTCTACTATGAAATCGGCCAAAGCTTGGCCTTTGATAGCGGTTAAATGGATGATATTCGATGAAAAAGTGTGACAACTCCATTGTCCACGCTGCTAACCTTCCTGAAACTTCTGGCTTGCCCATCACCTTCTTCAATGGTTGATCAGTGTAGACAACCAGGAGCCGACCTTGAAAATACTGCCGAAGCTTCCTACTAGCAATTATCAAAGCGAAGGCAAATTTTTCAATATTTGGATACCTGGTTTCAGCCTCTCGCAGGACGTGACTAACATAATAGATCGGATCTTTGTCTTCCACCGATCTCCCGAACCAAAGATTTGCTTCCAACCGCTTAACGAACTTGCCGGAATCACGGATATAAGGTCTCTGCTTGGAATGGGTTTCACCAATAAAGGAGCCGAGGAAAGATACGCCTTTATGCTCCGGAAGGCGTCTTCACACTCTGAAGTCCACTGGAACGTCTTCGCATTCTTGACCCTTTTAAAGTATCAAAGAAAGGAAGGCACCTCTCTGCAGATTTGGCGGCGAACCTCCTTAATCTTTGCATCCTCGCCAATCGACGTTGGGCGTCTTTGAATGACCGAGGAGTCTTCATATCAAGAATGGCTCAAATCTTCTCTGCGGGTTGGCCTCGATACCCTTTGACTAACAAGATAACCCGAAACTTCCTCTGCACCGAGGCCGAAAGTGCATTTGGCCGGATTAAGCCTTAGTTGAGCGATGACAGACGATCTGAAAGCATTCCTCTAGATCGTCTAAATGACTCTGAACGCATGCTTTTCACAATCATGTCATCAACGATACCTCCATGTTCCTTCCCAAATTTGCCATCGAAGATGAAGTTCATCATTCTCCGGTAAGTGGCTCCAAAGCGTTTATAAGGCCAAAAGTCATCTTCTTGTAGGCGATAATCGAGCGATTAATGTGTAATAAACGCTGATCTTTGGGATGTCCTCTTTACGCATGGATATTTGGTGATAACTCAAAAAAGCATCCATAAAGCTTAGTAATGCATACCCAAAGTGGCATCGATAAAGTTTGATCAATATGGGCGAGGGATAAAAGTCCTTCTGCAAGCTTTATTGAGGTCGGTGTGTAGTCGATGCAAACCCGCCATTTTCCATTCTCGCTTCGCACCAACACCACATTCGCCATCCACTGGGATAATCAATTTCATAGATGAAGTCGGCAGCCCAACAAATTTCTTTATTTCCTCATCAATGATTTTCGTCATCGGGCGGTAGAAAGATCCGCTTTTCTCCGCCGAATCCGGCTTCGAGGATCTACATTCAGTCAGTGTCACGCTATCTTCCCGGCTAACTCGTGCATGTCCTTCGGTTCCCATGCAAAAATATCCGCATAGCGAACAAGAAAACTCTATAAGGTTTGTCCGAAGAGGTTACGTAAGCCCGAACCGATCTTCACGGCCTTGTCGTGCTTTCCAATGATCAACTCGACCTCCTCCGCCTCTCCCAGCAGAATCACCATCGGTTGAAACTACTTTCGGTAAAGGGCTCAATCTCAATTGCCATCGCCGCTTTTTGCTTTTGCGAATTCCCACTCCGGAGGAAATAACAAGATTCCGATAAGATCGTCGGGCGGATCCAAGTCCCCCGCCACCTCTCCTACTCCATGAGCCGTGGGGAACTTGATTTTGAAATGAGGATGGAGGTCACAACTTGAGAGCAGCGATTAAAGTAGGTCTTCCCAAGATAGCGTTGTAAAATTTGAATCAACGTCAACGCACAACATAGAATTTACACTATTTCGACTTTCTTTGGGCGCCGTGTCCGAAGACAACCGGAGTTCAATAAGGCTCGCTACTTTTACGGGATCATTCTTTGAAGCCGTATAAAGGAGCTTCCTGCCCGACCTTCATTTTCTGCCCGTCGAGGTGCATCCTCTGATAGGCATGGGCATACAGGATATCTACTGAAGATCCATTGTCTATCATCATGCGCTTCATATCCACCGTGCCCACTTGCGCTGTGATCACCAAGGCCCCCTCATGCGGCTCGATGGGCTCAGAAGGATAGTCAGCGTCGGTGAATGATATGACAGTCCCGGGGAATGGTCTATCTGCTTTCAGGGGAACATCTGTCATAGTCATGACCAATTCGAGTAAGCCCTTCTCTTCTTTCCTACCAACTTCCCCATGCGGACCCACCAGGTTATCACATCGATAACTCGCCTCGGCGGCGATCTTGGAGCCCTCAACCGTCATCGAATAAAGACGGTTAACGTTCTCGATTATTTACTACCACATATCGCACTAACAAGCCGCCTTTTTAATCTTCCTCTCCACAAAGTCTTTCAAATTGCAACACTTTCGTTAGTGTCGTGGCGGTGACTGATGATATCCACAATACTTACGAGAGTTACCACTCGCCTTGCTTCGGTAATTATCACGGGGTGGCTCAAAGAAAGGTTGGTTTCGATCCGGTCCAAAATTATCGATCTATCGTTGTTTAGTTTGGTGTAGATCTTATTTACTTTCGGTAGGAGCGGAGGGATGACTTCTTCCCCGACGCCAGAATTGTTGTACTTTTTTTTGAATCCGCCTCCTGCTCGATCATTATACCCCCATTCTCCTCTCTTCAACTTCGGCTTAGGAGCCACCAACTCTTTCCCCGACCGAAAGAGGATTTTTCAGTTTGCTCATAGCTTCTTCCACAACGATGTAGCCTTCGCTTGTCAAAGGCTTCGCCAAGCTCTTCTGGATGATTGAACATCAACTTCTTCACCAACTTTTCTGGACTTGACGGTCCAATCCATTCTGGAACAAACCTACTGACTGGAGGTCATTAAGATCGGACACCGACCGATCGCTTCTTCCGAACCTCTTTACATATCGCCCAAAGATTCACCGCAACCCGCCGAATCACGTGTCAAAGAACCCGTGGGCTTTCCTCTTCTTCTACATTCTTAAACGAGCATGGAACTTATCACAAAGTTCGGTCCACGAGGATATGGAATCAAGGCAAAGTTCCCAACCACCATCGCATCTTTTAAAGCGTTAGTAACAAAGGTGTGGCACTTGGCGAAGATCAATAAAAGTCGTAATAGTCCATTAGTCGATTGAACGCCTTTGCTATGGTCATAAGGATCTCCGGTTCCATCGTAACTTTCCATGCGAGGCATTTTTTTAGTGATATCCGCCTTTTCCTTGAGAATAGGCGAGGAAAAAGGGATGCTTTCTTTCGGGCGCGTCCTCACCTGCCGGACCTCGGCCGGTTGTTTTCTAAGCTCTTTAAGCTCCTTTACTAGAAAATCAACGCCTTCAGTCATGGAGAAGGCTCTTTCTCATGAACAATATTATGTCTCCGAGAGGATCGACCTCTCCTGCCGATCCTCTCGCCTCTAGAGGACTTCTTGATCTCGCTTGATACACAACTCTTTCCTTGTGGTGAGAATGATCACGTTGATAGTCCATTACCCGGACTTGGTATGACCTCCTTCGACCGCCTCCTTTGTTGATAATCATCTCGATCTTTGAAAAGTAATTGCCATTATCGCTTCTTCGAGGCCATGGGAGTTCTCGCTTCTCGATCTTCTCTTACTTGAGAATGATCCTAGAAACCCATGAGGACCTCTTGACTCCTTACCCTTTCGTCGAGTCTCCTCCTTATGCCCATCATCGTCTTTCAGTATTGATCATGGCCGGATGCTTCGTCTTGTAATTCCGCCACCAAGCATCTGTTCGGCTATATCTTCTCTTTCTTTAATAGGACCGCCATGGCTCTATCTCGCTTCGTCCGCCATCTTCGCCAACTTGGCGCTTCTATCTCCTTGGCTACTTCTATGATGAATCTTGGTTGGCGAGCCTTCCACATCTCCCTCGACTCATGACCTCGCCCTCATTCGCATCGAAAACCAATCTTCGTCTAGCCACCCTCACTTGGAATCTTGGACGGAGATCCCCGAATTATGCTTAGAAGCCGTGTCTTTCGTGAAGCACTCTTGGAAGGACCTGACGATCCTTCACCGAAACACGAGGCAGTGACGAGCTAACAGCCATCGCCTGACCTTCTGGTGTACCATCCCTACTCCTCATCTTCTGAAGTAGGTTAAACGATTGTGATTGAAAATTTTTATGACACTAGAACTCAAAAAACCCTCCTTCTAAGCGCTTGATGTTAACGCCAAAGATCTTTCTCCACGTCCCAATCACGTAAGACGTCCCCGATCCTGCACGATAAAAACACAATCGACATCAAAAGCTTGGCGGCGGTTCCGTGGGGATAGCTTCGAGCGTGAGAATTAAATGCGTGTTCACAAGGTTAACAATGGAGGAATATATGGTCTAGTGTATTGAGAGAATTAAAATCTCCGTCGTGTGTATGGGAGAATATGAGTAATCAATATATGAGAGAACATACCTCTATACGATGGCTTCCTTGCTAAGTTATATTACTTTTGCTTGGATTATTATGCCACCCACTATTACCTCGACACCCCTCTCGATCGATGGACCTCGCCAACTATATCGGGTTTATCTCTACTTTTGGCCATTGTTTTTCCTCACGTAGGTAAGGTTATGATCCCATCCACATTAATGCACGGCAGAGGATTGGTCAACTCACATGCTTTTTCATCATCACAAGACAAAGTAATGATATTAAAATATCTAATGGGTCGATCCAATCGTGCGACCTTACCGAATAGAATTAAATAAAGTTGACACAATAAATGGGCTCAAAGAGTCCCATGGCTTAATAATAAAAGCCCAATAGATTATACTGATAAATGGGCCCAATCTATCCGGCCCAAGATAGGAGAAATATTATGACCCAACATATACAAATAGCCTGATTAGCTAAAATTTAAATTTATAATTAGCCTGATTAGCTAAATAATTTGTGGTTTTGGTATTTTAAGCCACACACTTCAAGCGACCAAGTAGGAAATTAAATAAGATTTTGAAAGTTTTTTAAAATTAATAAAAAAAAATATGTTGCAATATTTATGAGATGGAGAGAGTGTGTAGACACTCGAAATTTTTCTTTTCCTGTTACTAACTGTGCAGGAGAGCAAAAACGTCTTTTTTACACTCCAGAGGTAATCTTGGAGGACCACAACATCAATTTCAACCTCAGAGATAACCCTGAGTACATTCAGAGTCACCAACATGACCATCTCAGAGATAAACCTGAGAAAAACCCGCTACAAATGTGCGAAAACCGGAGATAACCCAGGCAGGGGCAAAATGGTCATTTTACCAACTCAACTTCACTTCGATTCAAATACACTCATTTCAACCCAAATTACTTCAAAATAAGTCCCACAAGACTCATCTCTTAAATTGGTCTAAACTACGCCAAAGCAGCTCAACTGGATTGCTTGAATAAGAACTACGCTGAAACTTGACTTCACCGATTGCTGGACGAGAACCCGGGAATACTATTTCGGTAATGGACCCATCTTCCTGGAATCAAAAAGAGGAAATCCCATGTCATTGCGTAACTCTGGACAAAAGCAGTCTGAAGATGGTCTTGTACACCTCGTTCGGATGCTCGGATTGAAGTTCTGCAAGTTCGAATGGACATTACATTACATTGAGTGCGTGTCTGAGATGAGCGGGACCCACGGAACCCGGGACGATTCGGGCGTACATGAAGTGTAACAGAGGTCGCCGCCACCATGCGATCGATTCTATAAATATGGGGCTTGGTAAAGCCATTTTGGGAGAGAAAATAATGAGAAGCCTTGTCCAATTAACTTTACAAACCCATAAACCGAGTCTTTATCTTATTTCAAACACTTTTGAGCTTATATTTTGTCATATTTTACCGACGGGAGCCGAGTATTCATCCATCTAGAGTCATAGAAGTCTACATTGGCAGCCCACTGTAAGCCTTCTCACATTCTATAAAGCCTTCTTCTCATATTAGCACACACTGTTATACAAATTGAGAGTCGTGTTGTGTGCGTTTGCCCGGACTTCGGTCCGTGGTTTTCATTTCTGTCTATATATATATACTTATATATGTATATATTTTATATGAACTAACATTATCGAGTTATGCCTCGATTGAGCTGAACTTGATGCAGGCGTTTATTGTTTTTATATATATATATACTTATATATATAATTGTTGTCAGACATATCTGATGAGCCCGAATTTTACATCCTAAGACATTTACTTGTTTTTATATATATATATACTTATATATAATTATTGTCGGACATATCCGATGAGCCTCAATTTTACATCCTAAGTGCATTTACTCGTTTATATATATATATATATATATATATATATATATATATATATATATATATATATATAACTTTTATCGACACATATCTCGATGAGCCTTGGATTCACATCCTGTGTTTCTTTGCTTTTATATATATATTTGTACATATATATATATTTACATTTCTGTCAGCTCTGAGTTTACTTTGGCCTTTTACAAACTTTTATTTACATTTCGTCCCCGCCTCGAGTTTACTTACATGGCGCTTGATCGCTTTTACAACTTTATTTATATTTTGTCCCACTTTGAGTTTACTTATTGGTGGTTGATCATATCCATATATATATATATATATATATATATATATATATATATATATATATATATATATATATATTTACCATTTTATATATTTACATTTTCGATCCCCATGGAGTTGTTTGGTGGTGGTTGATCCTGTCCATATATATATATTTATCGCTTTTATATATTTACATTTTCGATCCCCCATGGAATTGCTTCGTGGTGGTTGATCCTGTCTGTATATATATATATTTACAGCTTTTATATATATAATTGTTCACTGCTTTCCATATAAACTGCAGTATTATGTGAGCCTAGGAATCATGTGATCACAGATTCATCTCTTGAATCTAGATTCTTGCCTTCGTGATGGACTTTTTTTCAAATTGTGGCGAACTTGTACATTATTTACAAAGATGTCTGAATTTCCTTGGATGGCTGTCATGCCCATGAGGAGCTCGACACTATTGTATATTATTTTCTCGAGAATGTTTCGCATCTCGAAAATAAAAGCAAACAAGCCGAACATTTAATAATAAAATGAAAGTATGAAAAGGTTTCAATTCCAATTGAGCATAGGGTTTGAAAAACCTCTTTTACAAAAAACGTCATTGCTATATCTTGGTTAAAATTGAATTTTTCTATGAAATTCAAATCTTGTGTATATAGGTGCGAACGAGGCCTCGTACTACTTTCAAATAACTGCACATTGATCCACACACACAAACACACATTCATATAACAATTTCTTTGAAAAGTGGCGGTCACTGTGGTAACACGGATGTCGGGGGTGCCTAACACCTTCCCTCCGCATAATCAAGCCCCCGGACCCAAAATGAATTTCGATTTCACAGACCCGTCTAGCAGTGTCAAATCACTGGGTCAATGTGCAAACTTTTTTTGGTTGCATTGGTGCAACCAGTTAAATACACCAACTGGCGACTCTTAAAGTCAAATCGTAGACATTATACATGTCGGACTTTTTTCACTTGTTTTTTCAAACAAATCTCACATTAATATGAGAACACCAAAGAACAAATAACGAAAAGGGACACTCAAAAATCCCGACGTCGACAAGAGGGAGGGAGTATAAATTAAAATCATCCGACAGAGTTATGAGCAATCAGTCTTAGTACGATTTATCAGATGCAAATTACGGAGTACTTATAAAGAAAGGATGATTACCAGGCGGCTGATATAACAAATAATAAGGGGATAATTCCCGATGCACCGTCAAGAAATGAGCGCCCATGGCCTAATGGATAAGGCGTCTGACTTCTAATCAGGCGATTGTGGGTTCGAGTCCCACTGGGCGTGCTGTTGTTTTTTATGCTAACTTTTTTAAAAAAAGAAATTATCAAACACAAGACAAAAGCAAAACTTAGACGTATAGAATTTTATTTGCTAATGCTACATTTGGATTAAAGGAATAGAATAGAATAGAGTAGGGAATGGAATAAGGAAGGGAAGAGAATGGAATATTTTTTTAATATTCCATGTACATGTTTGGTTTATGTTAGGAATACATCTGAGAATGAAATAAATAATTAGAAAGTGATCTAAATACCCCAAATGTTCAAATTTAACTTAAATTCAATTTATATTAAAAATTTAACACATATTTCTCTAGATATTTTTTATATTTATATTCTTTTTTTTTTTACTATACTAGTAATAGTCAACATATAACGATTTTTACGGTATTGCAATAGTAATGTGTTTATATAGTAATGTGTTCAATTTATGTTTTTTTTTATAATAGTAATGTATTCTTCTTTTCTTTTTTTTTTGTTTGGTTGATTTTTTATTTTTATTTTATTATAATATGTGTTCATATTATGTTTTAACGGTTCTTTTTTTTTTTATATATATTATGTTTGTTTTCGGTATTTTGTATTTTTTTGTTTTTTTTATAGTAATGTGTGTTGCCTAATAGCATGCTGCCTAATGTATGAGCTTTAATTCTTAATTCTTACTACTAGTAATAGTGAAGAATTGCCGTGATTTTTAAGGAGCATATTTGTCAATTACTTAAAAATAATAGATAGAATAAGTTATTCCTGACCCCCCTTCCAGGAATAAAAATTATAATTTTAAGTTAACACTTATTCCACTAGGAATACATTATTCCGTTGGAATAAACAAACTAAATAACATTTTTATCATTCCAATAAAATGATTCATTCCATTCTTCCTCCTATTCCATCGATCCAAACGTAGCATAAAGGTTTTATTAACTTGGCAAACGTAATATATTATGTAGTGCTAATGTTAATATATTTGTTTCTTATCACTTTTATTGATTCACATTTTTGTAAATATATGTTAGTATAAAATACCTTCTTCTTTCTTTTAGTTTTAACCTTCCATCTTTATCTTTGGCTAAACTTTCTAAATGCATTGATTGTACTTAGTTTAGTTCATGTTTCACGTGTGCAAATTATTTATGCTATCTTTAAATTTAAGGAATAAAATTAAATAAAAATTAATATATTTAAAGATCATTTTTAAGAGGTTAAATTATTTCATTCTATTGAGATTTTCATTTTATACGGCTTTAGGTAGCTCAAAAACAATTGCAACTGCAATTGACTCCAAAAATGCAAGTAACATGGTAATCAATAACGGTCAGGAAACCCAATGAAACATTATTACTGGCTAGTGTGGATGGGTATCCACCGCTGACGGTAAGATTTGGACCCTTCCCTTGAAGTCCATGTGATCAGCTGAAACCATCCTAGCCTAGCCTGCCTCAGGGCCCTACCAAACACCATAAAACACTTTGACCTAACATTATTATAACAAATAATTGACCATATTTATTTATTAATAATCCCAGTAGAACATGTATTTGACCGACCCTTGGCTAAGAAAGTGAGTTGATCAGTTTTGGATGGGTTCGATTTGAATTTTTCTTTTGATCTTTCTGGTTAGCCAGTCGGCATTTCGCGGTTCTCAGTATGTACCTGGTCCGGGTTACTTCATTTAGTGGTTATGTTATGTGAGACCAAAGAGTTGGTAATTTCCGTTAACTTTCCTACCGATTTGATGATTATGTTTATGTCAGCTAGCTTGTGGACAAGATATGTCTTGGTTCAACTAATGAGTTACGTTTTCTAGATAAGCAGAAACTTGTACCAATCTATGCCAACTTAAGAGGGAATAATATCTACATAGATTACATTTTTGTCAACATAAATTTGGTATTTATATAATTGGAAGTCCATTCAGACCAACGGCTTAGTTATCTATCTCACTTTGAGTTTTATGTACATCTAATATTAAGTTTTTGACTCAAAACATCTTACAAGCCTAAATAACATCTATTTCAGTTGTGTTATTGCCCGTAATATCATTGTGGGAATTTTTACTTACCAAGTAGTAGTACACTATATATATATATATATACAAGAATTAATTAGGGGGGCGCGGGGCATTTGACTCGGTAAAAGAGGCGGTCCAGGGAGAGTGGGGGTGGGGCGTCCGGGCGGGGGCCACCGCCACCATCTCCGAAAGATCGACTCGATCTTCTTCAGACTTCCGTTCTTCTTCGCCTCTTCGTCAAGTTCTGCAACAGGTTTGTTCCTTTTTTTTTTTTAATAGTAATGAAACGACGTCGTTTCATTAATAATAAAAAAAATATTTTTTTATTAGGTATTTAGGACTCTCTTCAGTCTCTACCTCTCTTCCGTTATCACTCTTCCGTCTCGGCAGTCGGTGCCTCCAGCCTCCACTCTCTCTTTTTCTTGCATTCAACTCTCCTGTCCGACTGGGATACAAAGGTAAGTAATCTATCTCAATTTGATGTAATCTTGTATTTGATTATGGTGATTTGTGACTTGTGAGTTTATGCTACTGTCATTGGATAAGCAAATTGGGAATTTGGGATTGCAAAACCCATTAGCTTTTTCTCCATTGATATTGGTTATTTCTGAAACTGTATTAGATATTCATATCCAGTTAATTGGGAAATGGGTATGGGTTTCTTTTATTTAATTTTTTCTTTAATTTAGGCTTGTTTTAATTTTTTCAATTATTTTAAATTAATTTTTCTTTTCTTTTATCTTTGTTTGGCTTTTGAGAATCCTAAGAGAAAGAATTTTGATGAATTTTAATAATTTAATGTTTACATCTTTAATCTTTTAGTAATTTAATTTTTAAAATTGTTACTGTTGGAGTAATCTTAAATTATTGTTTAATTTCTGTTTTTTTAAATCGTAAGAGAATTGATAAATGATGAAATTAAAAAGTGGTATGTAAAAGAAACTTTGAGTGTTGTGTTGGGCAGCCTAGTAAGCCTGAAGTGGAGGTTCTATAAATTCTAGACATACTCTCATATACTATATGTAAAAAAAAAATGGAGCTAAACATATGGATTAGAAGTATTAAAGTGAGAAAGTACTAACTCCCTCGCAATTTGAACATTAGGACCTCCTCCTAATTAGCGCCTCAATTTTTGACCCTCAATTTTTGTTACCTGTTACTGCCTATATATATATATATATATATATATATATATATATATATATATATATATACTACTTTTATAAGCACTGAACTATTCTTTTTATGGTGGAACTGAGGATATCAATAAAATTTGTCATTCAAAAATTTTCATTGACACGTCATCAATATTAAGTGAAACAGTCATTATATTACAGTAATTCTTTTTAGAATAGAGATAGTATTAATGAATTTAACTAACAATTAATGTCTTAAAAACATGTTTTTTACGAAAATAATTGAAGGTCAGAAAAGTCAAACTAGTCTAGAGTGATAAATTCATAACTATAGGGCAATAAAAGTGGTGAATCACATTGGCAAATAGGGAGTATAAGAATATAATGACAACGTAAAGATCGGCCATCATTTTAGAAGTAGGTGGAAATTAGCAAAGCCAACTAAAGGTAAGGGTGTAACTTGGGCGGAGGGGTTATCCAGGATTGAATCATTGATTGTCCAAGTACCAACTTGTAATAAAATTTATGGGTATGAATTGGTTGGGTTGAACGAGTTTATTTAGACCAACAATACTTAAAATATACTATTAATTAAAATTATAATTATTAATTTAGTTTGGCAAAAACAATAATTGATAATCATTAATTATAATAAACTTAGTGTGACTTATTTGATTAGTATTTTTGAAAAAAGTAAGAAGAACACAATAATAAATTACACAAATTTTGAATTTTCTCTATTTTTTTTAAACAAAAAAATAATAATTTTACCATCACAAAAAAAAATTAATTTTCTCTATTTTAATTGAATGAGGTGATGTGGTAAAGAAATGAAGCTACAAAGCTCCAAATAATTCCCCCTCTAGTCCAAGAAATAGAATGTGAATATGTAATGAAATCATGCCATGACTCATGGAGATTGGAGGAGGACTTGGGGAGAAAATTGAAAAATAAAAAAAATGGAGCACGTGGTTCAATGAACCAATGATATAATATAATAATAAAACAAAGAACGTTAAAGTAAAGAACATGTGGTTGGACGGTTTTCTCCTTTTTAAAAAATAAAATAAAAATAAAAATAAACAAAACTTCAGTACACCTACAAAATAAATATAAAGAAAACCCATAAAACAAACATTTTTTTTTTAATTAATCCAATAGTAAATAGTTACAAGATTATTTTATTTTAAGTGTGCTGATGTAATTTATATGATTATGGGATAAAATTAGCGACAAAATAAATTTAGGCTTTTAAGTTTCACTCATTTTTTAACTCTAGATAACTATGTATAAATTCTAAAAATTTAAAATAAATACTAAATTTAAACATTATATTAAATGAATAGTAAATTAAAAAAACAGTTACTAACACTTAATTGTAAATCTTTGATAATTGTTTGTTTGAGAAAAATATGTTGTCATTCTATAATAAGTTAAATTAAAATTTAAAAAAATATTTTATAATCATTATACATATAAAATAAGTAAGGAAATAAAAATAAACTCGTGTTTCGCACCAGACTCTCATATACTAAATATATAAATAAGACAAAACTTGATTTTTTTGGTCTTTGTTTTTGATTTTTGGTATATGCATAAAATTTAACGAGAAGTAAAACATTTTTTATAGTACTTTCTATATAGTGATACGATTAATTGAACTATAATTAAAACGCTAATTATGGTCCTACAAACTTTAATATTAACTTATTATTCTGCAAAAAAAAATTACTTTTTATAAAAATTCTTTAATTACTTAGTAATATGATAAATGTTTACTTAAAATCATATTTAAGATTTTAGTTTTATTTTCTACTCAACTTTAATCTCTAATGAGCATATATTAAAAATATTATGAGTATATATAATAATTAATATCAAAATTATATTATAAATATATTAATTATTACTTTAATTACCAATTTTATTTTAGTTAATTAATTTTATAAAATAATTTTAACTTATATATTAGTTATTAAAATTTAATTAAATGGCTTTTAAAACTAAAATCATAATGGAAACTAACTATTGTACAACAATTATATTCCTAACTAACCAATTATATATTAAATATATAAGAAAAATATTATTGTAAATAATAATTAATATAAAAATTGTAATATATATTACAAAATATATTAATGATTAAAATTTTATTTCATATTGGAGACCTAAGGTTGAGTAATGTTAAAAAATCATGACTTATATATTACTAATTAAAATTTAATTACATTTTGCAACTTTAATCATGATTGTAACTTATTAATTTACAACCATTTTATTTTTATAGATTTTATTTAGTTAATTAGTTATACAATAGAGTATCACTTAAACATTCTGTTTAGACTTTTAAATTTTTACTCAACTTTGAGTTCTAATTAAAAATTAATATATAAATACAAAATATTGATAAAAAAAATAAATTTTAAATTTTAAAACTATATAAAAACTTAATATTAAATTAATAATAACAAAAAAATCTTATTAGTAACCGTCAATATGTAATATATAGTAATTTATTTTTAAACAAAATTTATTAATATTCTAATAATAGTAGTAAGTCAATTTAAAATTTTAAAAATATGTTTCATAATCATTATATAAAATAAATTAAAAGGAAAAAAATAATTTTATTTAATAAATAATCCGTGCGGCGGCACTAATAAAATCAAAAATAAATATCCACCATACATTAACCACGTTTCAAAACTGGTGTCCGCTATTCCACACGAATTTCCAAGAAAATCTTTTATTTTCACGTGTTCATTTATACTCCTAAAAAACACGGAAATAAATAAACTCTAATAAATCCCCTACATATAAGAGCAAGAGCCATGAGCATCCTTCAATAGTAAGTTAGTTTTAGCGACTTCTTGTTTCTCTCTCTCACATCAAACATTCTACTCGAACTCAACTTCAAAGAAACCTAAAATTAAATCTGAATTCACACCCATGGAGTGGATGCGTGGCGAAAGAATTGGCTGCGGAAGCTTTGGTACTGTGAATTTAGCAATACCCAGAAGCAAGAAACCTCAAATTCCTTCATTAATGGCGGTAAAATCTTGTGGGGTTTCACACTCTGTTTCGCTTATGAATGAAAAGCTAATATTGGACGAACTTAGAGATTACCCACAAATTGTTCAGTGTTTTGGTGACAGTTTTACTTTAGAAAACGGCGAGAAATTGTATAATGTATTGTTGGAGTATGCTTCTGGTGGTTCTTTGGCTGACAAGCTCAAGGATTCCGTCAACGGTCAGCTGCCGGAATTTGAAGTCCAGAGATGCACGAAGTCAATTCTAAAAGGGCTTTGTTCAATTCACAAGAATGGTTATGTTCATTGCGATATTAAGCTTCAAAATGTTCTTCTTTTTCCTTCTAATATTGGCGGGAACGACATGGTAAAGATTGCTGATTTTGGGTTGGCCAAGAAAGCAGGGAAGCAGAATTCAGGGTGTGAATTACGAGGTACGCCCATGTATATGTCGCCGGAGATGGTTGCCGGAGGGGAACAGGAGTCGCCGGCCGACATTTGGGCACTTGGGTGTTTAGTGGTTGAGATGGTGACCGGAGCTCCGGCATGGAGATGCCGGCGAGAGTCTGATTTTGGAAGGCTGTTGATGAGGATTGGGGTTGGGGAGGAGGTGCCAGAGATTCCCGAAAAGGTGTCTCACGAAGGAAAAGATTTTCTGGGAAAGTGTTTTTTGAAGGACCCGAGACAAAGATGGACGGCTGAGATGCTTCTAAGCCATCCTTTTCTTGCTAATTACGATGATGATTTCCAGACTTTAATTTTGAAACACAGAAATGATGCCCCTGGGACTTCTCCAAGAAGCGCCTTCGATTTTCCTGATTGGGTGTCCGAACAATCTTCGGAAATTACCTCTTTGTCCTGGCCGGAATATAATAGAGAGCTCAATTCTTGGGTTGAATTTGATTGGGAGTCAAAATCCAGTAGTGGGTCGTCGTCAATTTCACCGGCGGATAGGCTACATCAGCTGGTGACCGATCATGGAAGACCCGATTGGTCTGTTGAGGACAGTTGGGTGACAGTAAGATGATAGGAAGAAGTTTATTCATTTATTGTAAATAGGAAACGAGCAAAGAGGGATATTGACATATTGTAGTAGTGTAGTGTAGATAGTTCGGATTTTATTAGCGTCTGACTTCATTTCATTGATAAGTTTGTGATTAATAACAGTGTATAGTTTAGTTATGGCTTTATGTTTTTTGGTTACTCCATTTAAAATGAAATTGAAATACTACTACTTACTTACTTGGGAAATTGAGAGTTGCAAGAGTTCTTTTAGGCGTATATATGAAAATTAAATATGAGTGTATTTAAATTTTATTAAAAATCAAAATATAAATAAATAAAATTTAAATACACTCATATCTAATATTTATCTCCAGATAGACAGATTTTTTGGAGTTGCAAAGTATTACTCCAATAGTTCGGGCTGGAGGACACACAATCTCCAAATTGGCTCCGGGTTCTGGTTCTGTACGTTTCTGTTTTACAAGATCTGATGAAATCTTTTTTAGAGGAAAGATTTTCTGAATGGACTCCAACCACTGGTTTAATTAATTATTTCTTAAAATTTAACATGTGGGTGGGTTGTTAATTTAGCATGTGAATATTATTGTGTAATTTTTTTTATTAATAATTTGTCTTTTCCCTGAAAATTAAGCAATCTACGGGTGGTTGTAGACTTGTTCACCCTACCCAAGGAAGAGTATTTTTCATTCAAACTTTTTGCTAAAAAAATCATCACATGTTTTTATTTTGGTTGAATCAATTTATGTTAACATGATAATTTACACAATAGTACTACCTCTGTTCCTAAAAGATTTTCGTTTAAAATTTTGGCACATGGATTAAGAAAATATTATTTACCAAGTAAAAAACACTTTTACCCCACTGTGGTTGTAGTGTTTTAAGTAATAGTCACCGTGAGCAAAATTGGACGGAATTGCTTAATTGAATATTTTTTAAAAGTATAGTGGGCTAATTGAATATTTTAAAAGCACAGTGGGATAAAGGTACTTTTTTCCCCCAATTTTTTAACGTCCGTTAGCAAAATTGGACGGAATTGCTTGATTGAATATTTTTAAAAAATACAGTGGGCTAATTGAATATTTTAAAAGCACAGTGACTAATTGCTTAAAACACTACAACCACAGTGGGGGTAAATGTGTTTTTCCCCCAAGTAAAATATGTTTGAAATTTCATAACTACTCCTTTATGGGAAGTTGAAAATTATTAATACAAGGAAGAGAATTTCTTGTGACAATGAGAGAAGGTAGGGGTAATATAGGAACGTAAATACTTTATTCTCTTTGAAAGTTGTAAACGACAAACATTTTGAAACAAATTTTTTTTTCTAAAACAACAATCTTTTAGGAACGGAGGGAGTAGTTTATAAAAAAAAATAGATGCCCTTGTCCCTCTCTCCTATCACAAGCAAAACTCAAATGTACAAAATGGTTTCTGACTGAACATTAGACATTCATAGATAAATGTATAAACGAGTCGAATCTACACAAATACTCTAATATTCAGATTCAGTTCGATTCGAAAAAATTGAACTCGAATTCGATAAGAAATTTTTAAATTTGTGTCAGATTCGATTCGGATTTACACAACTCGTAAGTATTCAACTTGTTTACAAAACGAATTACTCATGAGCCTTCAAATTGAGTTTAAAATATGAACTATTTCACTTAATACTGAACCATTATATACTAAATTGATTATTGAACTAATGTTTATATATAAAAGTTTTTTATTTTTATTTATGTAAAGAAATTACAAATAATGTAATATAAATTGACAATCAATTCATTGATTTATTTAAGTACAAGTTTACACAATTTAATACTACACTTTATAAATTATAAAGATTTATACAAATATCACATATTTAGCTTGTTAGTATGAATCAGACTAGTATTCGAATATGATCCATCCAGTAGGTATCGAGTATGATTCGAAAAAAAATGAAATACTTGAACTCTAATCTGAGCAAACACTTGTATACTCGAATTCGACTCGTGTATAATTAAACAGAAAACGAATATGAATTAGATTCGACTTGAAACAACTTTAAATTCGAGTTTTGGATCATATTTTTAAACCGATCTCAAATATAATACCGAACTACTCGGCTCAGCTTACACCCCTACTCATATAGTACAATATAATTAATTTTCACATGGAATTTTAACTATTTTTACATCTATCTATACTATATATAAAAGCCCAGCCAACTATCATACATCATCAACATCTTGGTTGGTCATGTGTTAACTCCAACAATCGGTCAATATTACATTTAATACGATAATTATTAATAATTGGAATTAATTTTTCTTTATGGAGGAAGAATGTTATAAGTTTTTTCTTGAAATACTAAAAATTATATACTCATTCAAATTATCTTCAATATTATATATGTATTATGTGAATAAAAAATGATAAATATATATCAATAAAATTTTTTATCAAATATTTATAGAAAGAATGATATAAACTAGTTCGTATTAAACTAGTATTTACAATTTGAGAAAGATATCTAAAGGGAATTGATATTTCTATATATATTTTTAATATTTTTATATTGTTCTTTCTCATATTGGTCTGACCTTCAAGTGAAAAAAATATGAAAAACACGTATAGAAATAATGCTTTCTTATCTAAATACATAATTTTTTGGGAAAACAAGAGTTATAAAGTGTGGAATGGATGCGCTTATTCAGACTCAGATATTTTACCACAAAATACCATATCTTATCACATATCATATTCAAATTGCAGTGCAGTGCAGTGCAGTCAGAATTTCGACCAAATCTGGTACTACTAATGTTATGTTTGAATTGAAAGAATAGAATAAAATAAAGAGTAAAATGATTCATTCAATTTTAATTGAAATGAGTTATTTTATATGGTCTCCTCCAAAAAATCAAACACAAATTTTTCTATTCCAATAGCAACCCCATATAATTTTTTTTATTCTATATAAATGAGTCATTTTATTACTATCTTCGTTTACTCCAATTCAAATATAACATAAATGTGAGTGGCTCAATCTATAAGAGGAAGAGATAAAGCTCAATAAAACCTTACTAGTAGTACTCGTATCTAGCTAGCTAGTTGCACCAACAGACTGCTG
This sequence comes from Panax ginseng, assembly GCA_020205605.1. Classification (NCBI taxonomy): domain Eukaryota; kingdom Viridiplantae; phylum Streptophyta; class Magnoliopsida; order Apiales; family Araliaceae; genus Panax; species Panax ginseng. The sequence continues at coordinate 158,106,839 of CM035129.1, forward strand.
GTGTGGTGTCATTATTTGTAATTATATTCTAATTTCTAAATAACCATATCTTAGTCCTCCTGATCAAGCCTTTCCAGAAGCATGAATGCGTCATCATAGTCTTGATAAGTTGAACAAATATCATTTTGCAATCTACTCCCTTCACTTCAAATTATTATAGTAAACTGATATCACGTAACTTTTTGATATTTTTATATAAAAATTGTCTCTATAGATCCTATTATAACGACAATTTTTATTGTTGCTAAACATCTATAGCGATACTTTTCATGTGAAAATATTAAAAATTTATATAGAAATGTCAATTAATAAACTTTTTCAAGTATAATTTTTCTTACTTGCAGGGTCGAGTACTCTTTTTTTTTAAAACACCCACTTTTTAAACTTATTAAACCTCACTAGAGGAAGAAAAAATAAACTCTCACAAACATATCTCACATAAATAGGAAACAAGCTTTCTATTATGAAATAAATAAACTTGCTCAAGTAAGAATTGAACCCGACTTAAGTGAGAATTGAACCTCAAACCTAAAGCTCAAGTAACACCTCATTCTTAACCACTAGACTAAGGGGTTGTTTATTTAATTTTTAATGAATTTGAATCTGACCGAATAAGTTATACAGAACGTTTGTTTAACAATTTTTAAACTCTGAATATGTCTAAACGATTTATCTAAAAAATTATGACATAATTACCGATCAATCACAAAACTTTAAAGGACTTGCGGATAACAAAGCAAAATACTCATATTTCATATATAATGTAAGGGATAATAATATTGCCCAATTCTTCAATTCACATTTAACTGGATTTTATTCACTTGTTAACGAATTGTGTTTAGTAAATACATTTGATCACAAGACAAGATTGTTAAGAAAATACACACGATACCAAAAATTAATTTTAACATATAAAAAAAGTACAAGCAGATAGAAAGGAATAATAATAATAATAATAATTCTTCCTCTTCTCATCCCATCCCATCCCAGGATAGTCAAGTCAACCTGCCCAAACATACCTGTAGGCTAGGCTAGGCTGTATCCACACCTAACTTCCGCACTTAAACAATTACAAAGGCGGCATGACACGGAACAGATTTGTTCCTTCCTCCCGGCCCACGTTGACCCAACCCAACCCAACCCAACCCTATTTGCCTTTTTTTTTTTTTTTTTTTTGGTAATTTGTCTCATTTCTCCACCTCACTGGTAAGTACATGATTTCTTCAATGATATGGCCTTGTTCATATTCTTGGGGTCGAAAACTATGGAGCACTGGATAGTCTTATAGAACTTGGGCTTCACCAATTTTCCCAATACGTAAGCCTTGGCTCGAACCTTGAAGTTCAAGGTCAGTGGCACTGGTGTAGTCAATTTCCCATCCTTGCTACTCAACTCCACACTCCCTCCGTATAATGGAATATAATCCCCCTCTAGCGTCACGGTTATGGTTCTCTGACTTTTTCTTGATTGGTAAAACTTTTTTATCTGCATTTTAATTTAATTTAATTTAATGAATCCATACAAGCAAAGAATCAATTATACATACATACATACATAACATTAACAGCTAGTTAGGTAGCTTACATTTCCGGTGGCCAAGGTAAGTTGTGAATAGGAGAGATCAAGAGGGGATGATGTTACATGCACCCCGAAAAATGTGCCGGTATTGCGAAAATTGAGCTTCACTGTTGAGTTCATTGTCACCATATCCGTGGCAACTCCGGATGCATCCGCACCGGCTTGGATCACAAATTGATCAAATGAAATGCTCTGTCAAATTTAATCAACACCCGACCCGACCCATATTAGGAACAATGAATTAATGGATCCATCAGTATCATGTCCCATATTATTGCCACGCATCTAACCACACCGGCTAGGTTGCGAATTAAACACGAGCTAATTATAATATCAAACACACAGTACCATTTAACTTCTGGTACAAAAGCACTTTGAAAAAATCACACAAATTTTAATTTACACCGGAAAATGAGACCGTGTGAAAAGCAATCGCATTAATTACTCAGATGTTTTTTGTGTTAAGAATTCATGAAATTAATTAAAGAAAAGAATTTGATGGGATGGATTACCTTCATAGTGATGTTGGGTTTCTGAGGGCGACTTGCACCCCACAAGATCAAAGAAAAGAAAGAGAAGAGAATAAAGAAACCCACAACAAAAGCAGGAATATAGCAGCGGCGGGGGAATCCCTTGTGGGTGGTCTCATCTTCGTCAAGAAACCCCTCTTCTTCAATGGAATCAAAGTCCTTTTCACCCTTGCGATGATGATGCCCGATTCCATTGGCTTTACTTGAGCCGGAGTACCTGGTGGAGGAGGAGTCGCGGGAGTGGTGACCGGGGGACCCCATGGGGCTGAGCACCGGAGTGGAGTGGAAGGAGTTGGTAGTCTTTTCACCATCGTGCGACGAGTCACGCGATGGACTCTGCACGTAGTAGACCGGCCGGCGAGGTGATCTGGACGGCGATGACGCCGTCAGGCTTGTCACCTCCGAATTTGTTTTTGCATGCATTGACATAATATATACTACTAGTGCTTTAAAGTTTCAATAGCTAACAATATATCAACTTATTTCAATCAAGAAGAAAAAAAGAGGAGGAGTGAAAGAACAGGTCTCTCTTTCTCTCTCTAAACGTCTGTAGATCGATCTCTTAATTATTAAGAATTATGTGTAAAAAATCAAGTCCTCCAGCATCAGCACGTTGGGGGATAATTTGTTTAATGTTATTTTTTCTACTCTTCTGATTCAAGGCACTGAATTCTGAATTGATTAACTCTATCGGGCCGGGCGTGTATCGTGTATGGGAGAATAGTCTAGTAGGACATAAAGCTGTTTTTTCCTTTTTTTAGACTTGACTTGTCGGTCGAGTATAATATCAAAACTCTTTTGCCAATTTCATTTTTGTTATTGCCAAAAACAGAGTACAAACGAGACTGCATCAAGTATGCAAAGTTTTGCAGACCAGAGGAGTACTGAATACTAATAATAGTTGTAGTATTGTTTTCTCATGATTAGACGCCTTGATTTCGGCATGGTCCTCAGTTCCTCCAACTAATAATGGACCCCACCATCCCAAAATTATATACAAAAAAAATCAGACTAATTTTCAAATCTGAACACTAAACTTTAATCCTAAAATCAATTTTCACCCTAAATTTTAAGTTTCAACAATTTGTACCCTTCGTACTCTACATAAAAATAATTTGCACCCTAAACTTTTTGAAACTCAAAATTTAGAGTGCATTTAATTCAAAATAAAATTTAGGGTAATTTAGTCAAATATTGAACAATACTTGCTATTGAGGAAGGGAATGGCAAAGCTGGGCTTTTGTCACATAGGCCCACTCCTAACGAACCTGAATGTCCTTTAACCTTTTATTTTTGGGTCCTTAACACTAATATACAACATTTAGAAAGTAATTACAAAAATAAAACACACACAACATAATTACAAAAATAAAACAACACAATATAAAGTTGCTAAAATCACGTATCGTCGATTCACGGACTCTCTATATCTGTTAACCAACCACCCTAAAATCAAGCGGCCGAACAAAACATGCGACTTTGATCTGGGAGAAATCCAAATCTTGATTGGTTGGAAACTAAGTGGTCGGCGGATGCAGGCGATGGCGGTGGGAGTTTTCGGGAATCCACAGGCGGAGATAGGGAGGAGTAAAGCGGAGAGAGGTGCAAGGGAGTTGTTGGTAAGTAGTGGAGGAATTGCGCGACACACCACTGAGATCGGAGAAGACGAAGCTTTTCATCGCGACACACAATGATAATCTTGCATCTCTAAGAAGAAAAGCATTGTCGTCATGACGAATCAGTAAGATCGAAAATAAGCATACAAAATCAGCCTTTTCAAGATCGATAATGGCAAAAACATTATTGCGGTGATTGTTGAATACAAAATCAACATCGACCGATTCAAATCTTGTGGTATGTAAGTTTAAAACTTATAAGCATATAGATACTTATAGTTACTACGAATTACTAAATTGATTGTCTTTCTTAAGTTTTTCGAACTTAAATTGTCACAAAGTTTGAATAATGAATGTTGTGCTTGCAAAATGTATTTGAAAACATGTTTTATATTATGGTTACAAAGGTTATATAAATTGGTTACTGTCTAATGTTGGTTTAGTTCTTGATTATTTTGTATTGAGTTCTTTGTGTAACATTATCTTAAATCTAATGATGTTTTACTTCTTGTTAATCTTATTTTGGTTCTTGCGTAATATTACTAATTAATCTTGACTTGATTCTTGATTAATCTTTGATTTGGTTACTATGTAATATTATATTGATTCTTGACAAATCTTGACTTGTTTCTTTGTGTAACACTATAATGGTTATTAGTAATTAATTAATTGGTTCTTGTATAAAATTATTATAATCTTGACTTGGTTCTTGTGTAAAAATATTATTTAGTGACTCAAATTGACTTGGTTCTTGAATAATGCAAACTTAATTACTGCGATGATTAATTGGTTCTTGTATTATTGGTTCTTTGAAGCGTATTAATGTACACTTCTACTTATGTTTTTTTATATTAATGGTTCTTGTTAGCCAAATTGGTTACATTCTTACAAAAGTCGCCTTTAGTTGGTAAATAAATAAATTATCTTTGGTTGTTTTTTATTGTAAAATGCAAGGAAAACCCTATTTTTCTTTGGTTGTTTTTGGTTATTGATTAATGTTTATTAGATTCTTGTGTAACATTATATGATTCTTGAATATTCTTTGAGTTGGTTGATGTGTAAAATTATAATAGTTCTTGTTAATCTTGACACGGATCTTTGTTTTACATTATATTGAGTTCTTGTCTAATCTTCGATCGTTTCTTACTATGTAAAATTATAATGGTTACTTTCGATAGTCTTGACATTCTTGTGTAAAATTATAATGTTATATTCTTTTGTAATTGTTTCATTTATATTGGATGTTACTTATTGACTACATTGTATTGGTTACATGGACTAATAATAACCATACACCAAATTTGATGTTTGGACTAATAGTAACCAATACACCTTTAAGTACATATTGATATTTTTTATATTATTTATTTTTCTTTGTAAAATCTTTGTCAAATATGTTTTATGTTATGGATCTTAAGTAAATATATGTTGATTCTTGTCTAATCTGGATTTGGTTAGTTTATAATCTTGACTTGTTTCTTGTGTAATATTACCATGGTTCTTCTTACATAATATTATTGTGTTTTATACTTGATTTTTTATATTGATGGTTCTTGATTAACTACATTGGTTACCTTTATACACCTGTTAGTCTTTAATTTGTAACAAAGTCATTCTTGATTATTTTTGTTGTAAAATGAATGTAAAAATATTTTTTATAATCTTGGCTACTAATTACATATATCTTGAATTCTTGTATAATATGTATTTAGATCTTTTTGAAAGGTGTTTATTTGGTTACTTTCTATAATGTTATTGAGTTTTATAATTGTTTATTTTATATTGGTAGTTACTTATTGACCACATTGGTTACCTTCATACAACTGTTAAATATTGGTTGTTGTATCTTATTTAATTAGTTCTGATATAATGTTTATTTGGTTGCGGTGACAATTTGGCAATTTTCCATCAAGTTTGGAGTGTTGGGTTTTGGCGTTTTGAGCCTAATTTCATTAGAAGCGGTTGAACGATCAAAAGTCACTAGCTTTCTTTTGGTGAAGCTGCATGGTTTTTTAATCGAATTCCATCATTTAGGCCTTCAAATTGCATGTAAAAATTTAGTTTATTTTTTGGTTACTAATATTATGTAATTTGGTTCTTTGTCTAATATTGATTTGGTTACTTTATAATGTTTATTCATTTGTTAGACAATGTAGTAGCGATAAACCAATCTGACAAATCTAATTGTTCTGAGGAATATATAATTGTTTCTTGTTAGTAACCATTAACCACACGTGGTTGGTAACATTTTTGATGGTGTCTGATAACCAAAATTGATGTTGATTAATATTTTTATTTTTGATTCCATCATGAGTTATCAATATAAAGTAAACATATACAAGCTATATAATGATCTTGATCTGAAGCTTATAACGATCTTGATCTGAAAGCTTATAATTATCTGAGTTACCAACAAGCTAATAACTATCTATGATAATTATCTGTTCTTAACAAAAGCTTGTAGATAAATAGGACACTCACATATGTACATTTCACAATTAATGTTTGTCACGATCAAGCTTGTAACTATCTGATTACTAATAACAATAACCATAATGTAACATAATAAAAGCGATAACCATATAATTATATGATAGTAACGAACATGTTTTAATGGTAGCCAAAACAGAAACATCATGTAATGAAACTTCGGTTTAAGCAATCCATGTATACTATAACCATAATGTAACATAATAAAACAGTAACCATATAATTATATGATAGTAACCATAATAGGTTTTAATGGTAACCAAAAGCGAAACATCATGTAATGAAACCCCGTTTAAAGCGATCCATGTATACTAAACAATTACATATTAACGAATAAAAAAATAAAAAGTATCCGAAATCCACATTGAGGACACAATAATAGTATCCAAACCATAAGGTAACAAATAACAAAATATAATAAAGAAGTAATCAAATAGTTATATAAAAAGTAACGAGAACATGTAAGATGTGTTTGTGGAAATGGAAGTAGAAATAGAATAGCATAAACCTTGTAGAATATATTTGAAGGAATTTACAAAATAATACATCAATGTATACTAAGCAAATACATGGTTTATTATGACTTGGGTTTATTATTTACAAAAATAATACATCCACAAACTAATGATGCCTTAAACTTCTTCAACCTGTCTTGGGTTCAATTTCTTGGTAATAATGTCGGGGACTTCCATATCACACCAATATATAACTTTTCGAATGAATTTTCTATTGCATTCCCCATAGTAAAGTTTCCATAATCTGCAAATAAAAAAATCGATTTACACGATCATTAGTAACCGATATAAATAATATTTATATCATAAACAGTTTACCAAACAAATACATTGTAACAAAAACAACATATAAAAGTAACCAAAATCTCGATTGAGGAAAAAAAAATGGTATCCAAATCATAAGCTAACGAAGAACAAAAAAATACTAATGAAGTAACCAAACAGGTTATATGTTAGTAACCAAAACATATATTAATGGTAAACAATAAATAAACAACATATAGACCAAACAAAGTTTAGTCAACCCATATATTAAGCAAATATATTATAACCAGAACAACAAAAAACAGTAAGCAAAATCCCAACTCAAGGAAACAAAAATGAAATCCAAATTAGAAACTAACAGTAACCAAAAACATACTAAATAAGTAACCAAATATTTATATGATAGTAACCAAAACATATTTTAATGGTAACCAATACATAAACAATATGTACACCAAAATCAGTTTAGTCAACCATGTATACTAAACAAATAAATGGTAACCATAACAACATAAAAAAGTAACCAAAATATCAAATCAAGGTAACAAACATGGTATCTGAATCTCAAGCTAACAGTAACTAAAATATAATGCAGAAATAACCAAACAGATATATGATAGTATCTATTTTTTATTGCTTGACGTATCTACAACGTAAGCATTACATCAAAGCCCCCATAAATTAGTCTAGTATACTAAACAACATGTAGTCCAAACTCGGTTTAGTCGATCAATGTATCTTAAGCAAATACATTGTAACCAAAACAACATATAAAAAGTAACCAAAATCCCAATTGAGAAAAAAAAAAAGAATGGTATCGAATCATAAAATAACAATAACAAAAAATATACTAATGCGATAACAAAGCGGTTATATGTTACTAACCAAAAATAATGTACATGTGAGGGTACATAATGTACATATTAGAATAAAAATATCCAAACAGGTTATATCTTTAGTAACGAAATCATGTTTTAATGGTAACCAACACATAAACAACATGTAAACCAAACCCAGTTTAGTCGACCAATGTATACTAAACAAATACATTATAACCAAACCAACATATAAAAAGTAACCAAAATCCCATTGAGAGAAAAAGAATGGTATCGAAATCATAAGGTAACGATGAATAAAAAATATCTTAATGAAAAAATCAAACAGTTATATGTTAGTAACCAAAACATATAATAATGGTAACCAATACATAAATAATATGTACACCAAAACCAGTTTAGTCAACCATGTATACTAAGCAAATACATGGTAACCATAACAACATAAAAAAGTAACCAAAATACCAAATCAAGGTAACAAAAATGATATCCGAATCACAAATTAACAGTAACCAAAACATAATGCAGAAGTAACTAAACAGTTATATGATAGTAACACTAACAAAATTTAAATTAACACACCTTTAAAAATTATATGATAATAGAACAACATGTATGCTTTCTGATCCAAAACCTTTTTTTCACTAAAATGAACAACCTGTGAATCAACAAGTCTGACAAAAGTAAATTAAAAATAATTAACTAATTAATTTACATACAAAAAAAAAGAAGACTAATCGAGAGAAAAAAAATGAAATATTAGTAGAAATATCGATCTGAAAAGAAAAATAAAAAAAAAAATATATACTAATTAATAGAAAAAAAGAAGACTAATTAATTAATGATGAAGATGAAGAAAAAGAAGAAATACCAGTAGAAATATCAATACAAAAAGAAGAAGAAATATCAGTAGATGAAGAAATATTAGATGAAAAAATATCAGTAGATGAAGAAATACCAGTAGATGAAGAAGAGGACGACGACGAGTTGAGAGACTGGTGTTGCGGCGGCGACGTAAGAAGATGACGACGAGATGCTTCGAGAGGAGAGAGAGAAGTAGTAAGAGAGAAGAGAGAGAAATAGTAAGGGCGGATAGAGAGAAATTTAAGGAAGATGAAAATTAATTTGCTACCCATTAATATTAATCCCTTAATTTAAGGATTTTTAATTGTATTAGGTTTGAAAATAAAAATGATAAAGTGTAGTATTTTTGTAATTATTTTATAATTGTATAATTTTTGTAATTATTTTCAAAAATGTACTAATATATGTAATTGTCCCTTTATTCTTTATACATAATATTCAAGGTTACCTTATTACCTATTATGTATTCTGGGCCTGGACTTTGTTGGCTTGTTGGACTTGATCAAGCTTAATGGGCCCGCCAAACAAAACTTAGTAGATTCATACACGAACGTATAATTGCCTCACGCTCATGAAAGCTACTATTATTACAAGTGTTGTTTTTTTTGCTGAATAGAACTTTTAACCCTCCAAGTTATTACTCACTTTCAAAGTCATACATTTTTCATTAATTAAGTTTTTAAAGTGGTATTTTATCTCGATTTTGTTCCTTTTACCCAATTTGGCTTCAACCCGACCCATTTTAACAAAATTTTGACCCAACTCAACCCAGTTTGACTCAACCCCAAATTTTAATATTTAAACAAAAAAAAAAGAAAAGATAAATAAATTGGTAAGTAAATTTTGTCTGATATTGATTTAGAGAAAAATTTTAAGTTTATTTTGATAATCATAACATTTTCTTAAAAAATAATAATTGCATTTATTGAATACTATAATAAATTGTATATTTTGATCTTTCTTAACATACTAAAACAAGTGACGCACCGATCAAATTTATATTTATCTAATTTATTTATTGATTAGGAATTATACTAATAATATGTATTCTATGGATACAAAGAATTTCTTAAGAGTAAAGGTGATATATAGCTAGAGGCCTATAGGTAAAAAAAAAAATCTCATATTCTCTGTCTTAATTCAACTGTTACAAGATTTTGTATATTAAGTTGCAGTATTATAATATAATTTTTAAATAATTTACTAGTTTAGTTTACACTTTTTATTCATCAAGTCGGATAATACTATTTGACGCACCTTTACTAAAACATCTTAATTATTATAAAATAAAGTGCTATTTTTGGAAAAATAAAGTTGAAAATGTTTACTTAAAATATCCAATATTAACCTTTTCTTTTTTAATTGCAATAAAAATGTTAATTGGACTTATTTAATTTATAATGGAGAAGCTTGTATAAATAAAATTTATGTTTTCTTATTTACAATTATATCATGTAGTTTAGTTGAACATTTATTTAAAGTAATAAGGTTTAGGTTTTGAGTTCAAATCTTAACGGAAACTGATTTTTTAGTTTAGGTTTGTTATGCATTGATCGACAAAAAGAAGCACAATATCTAAATATATTTATATTAAGAATACAGTGATTGCTTTTGTATTTTACTCTCAATTTTAGTGGAGTAAAATTTTAATGACATTAAGAATTTTTTATTAGGTTCTGACCAGATTTTTACAATGACTATAATAATGTATATAATTAATGTGTTTTGTTTTGAAGTGTGTTATAGAAAGGAGTTACAATGGAGGTGATGTATGATAAAGATTGATTTCAAAAGTGCTATTTTAGCCGTCAAATAAAGCACTCTTTGATGTATTGCTTCATTTAATGGGGACGAAGTAGTCATTTAACTTTAAAGTTAAAAAATTATTACTACATTCGTTCCTAAAAGATTATCGTTTAAGGTTTAGACACATGAATTAAGAAAGTATTATTTACTAAGTTAAATTTATTTGAAATTTCATCACTACCCCTTTATGGAAACTTGAAAACTATTAATACAATAGAGAGAATTTCACGGGACAATGAGAGAAGGTAGGAGTAATATAAGAAAATAAATAATTTATTCTTCTCGAAAGTTGTAAACGATAAATATTTTGGAACAAATTTTTTCTTTTAAAACTATAATCTTTTAAGAACGGTGGGAGTACTATATTACTCAACTTCCTCCCATATTTAAGTGGTTGACATTGGATGTGCTTATTGAATTTTAAATTATTATTACAAGTGTTACTTATGTAATAATAATACTAATAATAAATCTGTAAATTTGCAACTTGTAGTCACCAGACCTTTTTTTTAAAGTAAAATTTTGAATATTTTTTGGATGGTGGGAATAAAATATCTAGTAATTCCGGATTTAATAATGTTTCACTATTTAACTAAGATAAGATAATAGTAATATAATAATAATGATTTGCTGATCAAATGTAGAGATAGAGCAAATACTACTATTAAATGAAAAACGTAACAAACCAGAGTGAGTTAATATTAATGTCAGAAACTCATAGTTAATACTCCATTGTCATTCGGTTCGGTGTGAGATGCGAAGCACACCCACATCACATCGATTTTCACATGCTTAGTTAGGAAAGGAGCAAGGAGCATATTTCCCCTCTTTACACCTCCTTTAGTCGCACTATTATTATTATACTATAGACTACGCATTATTAAAGTCCCTTCCCTTGTCATTTATATAGTGGAGTAATATTTTTTGAGAACCCATTTATATACAATTAAATATGCTTACTTTTGGGTGATTATAAAGAATTAGGAACTTCTTTAACCATAACCAAGGTACAAAAAGATGGTATAGAAATCAATCAATTTTTACATAATCATTAAATCAATCATTGATGGAGTAATTTATTTAAACTAGTAGCCAGTAGGAGTAGTTCATTATTATGCATCATAATGATGGATGCGTGTGATTTTGATTTAACATAAGAGGAATAAAATAGAAATGAAAACATAACCACCACCTGTTTAATCAATGGAGGAGGAGGAGGACATAATAACCAAACAAGAGTCTTTGATATGCGCTTCTTAAATGCGTCGTTGGATGCTAGTAATTTTAAGCTCCGTCGCCTCGCCCCGCCCTCCGGCAAATATTCTTATAATTGTCCTGTCCTACTCTACTTTTGCGATTATTTAAATACCTGCGACGACTTTCGGTACAACATTTCTATATTCTTCGCCCATCATCATCATCTTCTTCTTCTTTTTCTCTTTGGTTTGGACCACAAGAAAGAGGGAGACAGACAACCCTTCTCTGTTCTCTCTCTCTCTCTCTCTCTCCGGAAATTTCCCGAAATGCAGGCACGCAACGCAATCATCATATTCACATTTTTTTCTCATTTTCTCTCTGGTTTATAATTTTATTCTTAATAGTTAATACAGACTCTCCTTCTCTTCAGTTTTTACAGGGAACAAATTTTCTTCTCATTAAATTTCTTCTATTAACAATTTGTCTCCTCAGCTATTCATCATGTCTCGAGGTTTGTTTTAATTTTTTTTCTTTTTTTATATATACATTTCAAGTTTACATATTTATTTATTTTGTTGTTAATAGATTGGAGAAACATGTAATTCCGACACCAAATGCGACGGAGGCTTGGTCTGCGGCAGGTGCCCTGCAAATGGCAACACTCGTCCCAGATGTAACCGCATTCAACCCTTGACTCCCACATCAAAGGTAGGCTGCCTAATTAATTACTCCACTCATCAAAATAATTTTGGATTCTGTGAATCGATAGCGCCTGTGGCTATTTGAACAGGTCAAAGGTCTGCCATTTAATCGTTATTCATGGCTGACGACCCACAATTCGTATGCAATCGCGGGTGCTATGTCGGATACGAGTTCTATGATTCTTGCCCCGAGAAATCAAGAGGATTCTGTCACCAGCCAGCTTCAAGTGAGTTCCGTTCTCATCGATTAATTTACCACTGCTTGTTTGGTTTTCATTTCCTCACTTTATTGCGGAGTGTCAAGTCTTTCATTGAATAAATAGCGCACAACCAACTTTTTCTCCTGAAAAGTTTTTTGCATTTTGAAGGAACAAATGAAAATAATTGCTGCCCACGTTTCCTTGGATTAATTATAAACAATTTTAATGCTCACAATTTTCTTTATATTTTTATTAGTTGAAAATTTTACCAAGGATCATGGAGTACATTTTTTTGAATGTACGATAGAAAAACTATAAATGAATATGCCATGTAGCTAGTGAGAATTTTTTTTTTTTTTATGAGGGGGGGATATATTGTACTCGTCTTAAATGTCCGTAAACTTCAATATAAATGATGGACGGACTAATTTACCTGTCCTGGTCAAAAAGGTGGAAACTTCTGAGGTAAAGCTAGCAACATACATATTAATACTAAGATATTTGTTTCTTTTGTAGAATGGTGTTCGAGGGCTAATGCTTGATATGTATGACTTCAACAATGACATCTGGTTGTGTCACTCATTTGGTGGGAAATGTTTAAATATTACAGCATTTGTGAGTGTATCTATGATACTTCTATCTACTTGTGTCTTTATATTGCGACTATAGTTTCTCTTGTCTTGACACTGTGCAAGTTTCCGTTGTTTATTTTTTCCAGCGACCTGCAATTAAAACTCTAAAAGAGATTCGAGTGTTTCTGGAAGCAAACCCAACGGAGATTGTCACCATTTTCATTGAGGATTATGTGACATCCCCACAGGGATTGACAAAGGTCTTTAATGCGTCTGGTCTCAGTAAATTCATGTTTCCGCTGTCTGGGATGCCTAAAAATGGTGGAGATTGGCCAACAGTGGATGATATGGCTAGACAGAATCAACGTTTGTTGGTCTTCACCTCTAAGTCATCTAAGGAGGCCTCAGAGGGGATAGCTTATGAGTGGAGATATGTGGTAGAAAGCCAATGTGAGTTTTACATATGTTTTTTTCCCATTTGAATACTATGGTTAAAGATCAAGTTAAAGCAGCTATTTCATCCTTAAGAAACTTGGGGGACTTTCAATTAAAATTGATGTAACATTATGGATTTGGATTGTGTTCTTTAGGACAGTATGTATCATATGTTCAGAAATATCGGAACATTATTAATGTTCCTTTTTCATATAAACGGCATTTGAGAGTTAAATTTCCTATTGTTTTTGAAGGTAAAACAAAAAAACTTGCAACTTTAATTCTAAGCTGAAATTGCAGATGGAGATGAGGAGATGAATGCGGGTTCCTGTCCAAGTCGTGCTGAATCGTCTCCGATGAACACAAGCACAATTTCACTCGTTCTTCAGAATTATTTTCACACAGATCCCAACTTAACAACAACTTGTGTGGATAACTCGGCTCCATTAATTAGTATGATCAAAACTTGTGAAGAAGCAGCTGGAAAACGATGGCCAAACTTCATTGCTGTTGATTATTACCAGGTATGTGTGGTGGTCATTTAATAGTTAATAGAAGTTTCAATCAAGTAGTGGAAACGAATTTATTTATTTATGAAATATTCCCAGGTTCATTGTTATGTTGCTGTAGAGGAGTGATGGAGGAGGTGCCCCAGAAGCCATAGACGAAGCAAATGGTCATCTGACTTGTGGATGTGCCAGCATAGCCTATTGCAAGGTTAGCTAATCCACTGTGCTAACTATTAGATTAGATGATCATAAGACCATGGAAACAAATAGTTCATTGGTTGGATGATGTTTTCATGCTTTTCACAAATCAAAAATTCAACACACCACAATTTAATGAGCGGCCTAGATTACACAAATAATTTAAATTGTTTGCCAGTTATTGTTAATTCTTATATTAGAGAGAAAGAGAAAACATACTTAGTGCCCTGAAATTCATTAGGTAAAGGCATACTTAGTGCCACACTGAAATAAATAATTTGACAGTATCTGCTGCCCAACGCAAATCATAATAACTACAACATGCATGTGTGTCTTGATCCTGATATTTATGTCATTCTCCTTCTTTGACCAGGCAAATGCAACATTTGGCACGTGTGACACGCTTCGGCTTTCACCCCCGCCACCAGCAGCACTCACAGATGCTCCGCTGTCGAAGAGTGCCAGCAATGCTTCTTCTGTCACTACACTGATACAACTTCATTGGTTGATGGGGACAGTACTTGGTATAATGCTGTTTCTATGGTTATTATAAGTTGTACAAGTTGCTCAAGGGTAGGTAGGTATATTCAAGTGCGCGGCCTTGTGTTTCACTTTTTCTCCTAAACAACTCTGTACTATCTTTCAAAATGTATACATACATCCATCCATGGTCAGTGTAGTTTACTACTTTATTTGATTTAGATTAATAAGCTCCAACTCCGACAGATTTTGGAAAACTCGATTGAATAATAAAACAGGAACGACGCCTAAGAGATTCGAACTCTCGCGGGGAAATCCCATGTACTTAGCAGGCAAACGCCTTAACCACTCTGCCAAAGCTTTTTTTTTACCATAATATACATAGTACAAAATTTGTTTATTTCTTTAAAAAATGGAGGTATATTTCTACTTTTTCAAGAGTCGCATATAATTAGGGAGTAGGATTTTTAATTACTTTACAATAACTATTACTATTTGTACAAATATTAAATAAATTAATTAATATTAATTTTAAGATTTTGTCTAACTGACAATATATATACAAATGGTGTAATACATTAATAATAAAATATTTATAAAATAAAATTATTATTGATTTAAGGATTCTAAGGGGGTGTTTGATAAAAAATGAATGAATCTGAATCTGAATGAGCTGAATCTGAATCTAAATTAGTTTAATCTGAATCTGAATGAAAAAAGTTGTTTGATAATTGACATGTCTGAAATATCTGAATGACAAAATTTTATTATTTTACCCCTCTGAAAAAATTCAAAATTGTTGTAAATTTATTTAATATTACTTGATATAATAGTTAATAATTTTTTTTAAGCTTTTTAATTTGTTTTTACTTTATTCAAATTTCGCTCATTCAAATTCAAATTAAAAAAAAAAATCTAACTTAATCATTCAAATTTCCTATCTTACTGGATTCACCATTCGCATTAAAAAAACAAACGCAATTACCGATTCAGTCATTCAGTCCTTCAGCCATTTTGTTTCATTCAGCTCTAAACAAACACCCCCTAACACTATACACAGAATTGATTGGTCAAAGAAGGAAATATAAACATGGCAACCAGTCTGAAAAAGGAGAACAGATCCTCTGTTCCTAATTTTTCTGTTCCCTTGTGTCTCTCCACTTAAATTTTGACATTTAGTCTTTTACTTAACATTAATTAATTTTAAAATTAAATAAAAAGATATATATCAAAATTTAAGTAAAAGAACACAAGAGAAACAAAAAATTTAAAGTCAGAAGATCTGCTACTGAAAAAGTGTTAATATTAAATGATGCAAAGCCTTTCTAGAGACTGTATCCCATTATTATAAGGTTCCGTAGATTCAAAACAAGTTCACAAACCAAGCTGTCAAGCTCTGTCAAAAAGGACCCCTCTCTGTATCTGTTGAAGAATATTAATAGGTAACCACCATGTTACTGGATGGACCTATATAAATGATCCAGATCCAGCAACTTAACTTGAATGTTCATTGGACTTTACAACATTAGTCTGCATATTGTTTGATAGGAGATATTTTGTTTTTTTTCTTTAATATTGTAATGATTTTCTTAGAGAATATTTTATTTTTATATATATATATATATATATATATATATATATAGAGTTCGGATTTTAAACTCACCCTTTATCCAACTCATCCAAGCTCACCTCCTTTAGCGACCAAATTCGAATAACCGTTTCATCTATACAACCCATCATTTATACTTTTTTTAGCTACGCTTATATGTTATCCGTCATTAAAGTATAGGCGACGGTTGTATGACCAAACCGTCATTGTATCCGTCGTTAAAAAGGAGTGAGCTTCGGATGAATGGATAAAAGTGTGAACTAAGATCCGAACCAGTATATATATATATATATATATATATATATATATATATATATATATATATAAAGAGAATTCAGCAACAACAAAATAGTAAAAGGAATGCATGTTAAGAAACAGAGATGACCTACAATTTATTAGATGGTCCTAGAGACAGCTAAATATGGGAACCAAGATTCATTGAACTCCAACATTACTAAATTCAGCCAAATTGAGTATCCTTAGATTTATTTAGTAGTTAAGTAACAACAGATTAAAAGTAGATAAATATGTTAAGGACATTAAAGCTGGCACAAGATGAAATCAATATGATTTGTATTTTACCACTAAATACTATTAAGCTAAAGACCCAATGTGGAATGAAAAACATTGTATTATGGTACATCATCCGCATCCGCTGAACCATCTATTTTAGACTCATTTACTTCGTGCATAACTCAGTAAACAGAGGAGACAGACTTTCAGAATAAACAGAACCAATAATAACAGATTTGCCAAATTCAGACTTTTACTTCAGCATGGAGAATTTCTCATCGTCAGTCTTGATGTATTCATCTTCCTCTGTTGGCATGCACTTGAGTTTCTTACCCGCTGCCTTCACCTGATTCTGTCACCTGCTTCTCTATAGATTCATTCTTAGTATCATCAAAATGTGCAGAATTTGGTACGCTTGATCCAGCTCTTCGGTCCTAATAGAAGATGGGAAAACATTGACAATTTAATTCAACGAGACTGATGGCAGCATTTGGGACTAAATTATATATGAATAACATTACTGACTTTATATTCATCAGCTAAAGTACTACAATAGTAAACTTGAATGAATATTTTGAATCACTGAAAACGAGGAAATAGTAGAGACTTGCATGTTGGAGATTGGAAATCTAATTAAATGGATAAGATGTGAAAAATAAATGACTAGTTAGTTACCCATGTGATCCGTGATTTACAACAAATTAAGTAGTTGTTATGAAAGAGAGTAATATTAGTGCATAGTCTATAAATTGCATTTAATTATGGCAGAAAGCTAATTACTTAAATTGATAATTTTGTCCATTTGCATTACTAATAGTATGTCATTTTTATAACTTTAAAGCATAACATTCATTCATCGGGGACAAATCCATGTTATGGAGTGGAAATTTATTTTCAGTATACCCGCTCACACAAGGTAAGCATTTAATGTTAACTGAGTAAGTCTCTAGAACAGAATAGCACACATACATTGTAGAGCGACTCTTCAGCTTCAAGCATATGTACCACATGCCCCATCTTTGGACGCTTCTGACTATTTGGGTCAACACAACGCAAAGCTACTAGAAGTACTCGCTTCAATGCCCTCGAAGAAGGCTTCTGTGGAAGCTTTGGATCCAAAACTCCTTCTGAATTCCTGTTAGAAACCATCTGCTTCAGCCAGTCGACTAAGTTCACCTGAGATATCCCAACTTACAATGAAAAGCAGCATTCACAAACCAAAAAAAGAAAAAAATACCCTCAACATGATTCTTTTATCTACATTACTTGTATATATGTAGTTATAGTGATTCAAATTTAAGTACGTTAATCAACAGCTACAAATTATGGTAAATTAGAGAAAACCTCGTCTGGAGGTCGGCTGTAATCAACTGGATTCCTCCCAGATATTATTTCCATGATAAGAATCCCAAAGCTATATACATCACTTCTATCATTCAACATGCCTGTACTGGCATATTCAGGAGCTACATAGCTGCAAAATCAGATACATGAAGTCACAAACACAACTCAGAGAGAGACGCACAAAATAGAGAACGAGAATGACAGAAGTCAGACCCAAATGTTCCCATGACTCGGGTTGTAATGTAGCTCCTCTCTGAGCCAAGGAGTTTGGCAAGTCCAAAATCCGAAACCTTTGAATTCCAGTGCTTATCAAGTAAAATGTTGCTTGATTTTATGTCCCGGTGAACCACTTTTGGTTCCAGTCCCTCGTGAAGGTAAGCTAACCTACACAATTATAAGCTTATGATTAACTAACTACACTAGAGAAGGACAGAATCAGCTAACAACTTAAAAGTAATTGTACCCTTTTGCTGTTCCGAGAATGACATTCATCCGAATATCCCAAGTAAGAGGACTACAAGGCCCAACCTCCCCATGAAGCCACTGTTCTAAGTTCCCATTATTTACATACTCGTATACAAGAATCCTACATCAGATGAAAACAACATGTATTAGTAGTTAGTTCTGTACATTTCCAATAATCCAATTCAGAATTTCACAATTTAAAGCCATGCCTTCAGCATACACACCATTTCTCTGGCTTATTGTACATCAGCAAGAATCAAAATTAAAATGTTAACATAACATGGTATTAGTCTATAAGTAGAGTACCTATGGGCCCCTTCGGCGCAGTAGCCGAGCAACCTCACCAAATTCTTATGCCGAACCCGTCCAATTGCTTCGACTTCAACTTCAAACTCCTTCTCAGCTTGTCCCCTACCGAATTACAGATATTTTAATAACCACCTGTGACACTATATTAACACACTCACTTTTAATTTTAATTACAATTCACATTTCATTTTTTTTTTGCTAAATCATTTCATTTTCTCTGTGTGCATCATATAAACTCTAAATCCCAAATCCATATGTTGAATTGCACCAAGTAGCTAATGGATTACAAAACTTCAACTAAAGGAAGTTAAAAAAAAAAAGAGTACCTATTATTGAGCAAGTTCTTGACAGCAACTTGAGTGTTGTCCATCAATACACCATGGTAAACAATCCCATAACCCCCTTCCCCAATCACATTTTCATGCGCAAACCCATTGGTGGCATCCTCAAGCTCTCTAAGCGTATACCAATGTCCCCACCCCAAATGAGAAACCTGAGGCACCACCATAGCCACCTGATGATCACCCGATTTAGCCTCACCGCTAGTTCCATTAGAAGAAGACCCACTTAACTTTTCTACAGGGTACAAAATCCTATGATCCTTCCCAATATCAATCTGAATTCTCGGATACCCACTCGGGCTTTCCTCCTCTGGCTTCAAAAGCAAAGCCTGCTGTTCGATACCAGGCAATTGCTCCGATTCCTGACAATTGGGATGATCCACTTTGATTTCCTGGATATCCCTCGAAACATTTGGGATTGTGGGCGGATGATTAGAGCCTTTATTGTTTTTGAGGGTGTTGTTTCGTTTTGAAGTGAGCCATAGAGAGATTATGAATAGAACAAGAACAAAAGCTGCTCCAACAGAGACACCCACTACGACCCACAAACTGAGGCCAAAAATGGAGGTTTGTTTTGAGAGCTGATCGTTCATTGATGAGGTTTTATGATCAGACATTGAAATAGTTTGAACTACCGAGAAAGATGAACTGATGATTCATTTAAAGTAGCGTGAAGATGAATGAATGTACCCACTCACTCTATATAGATAGAGAAGAGAGTAAATGGGAGAGTAAAGAAAGAGGAGAGAGAAAGATGAATGGAAATAAGCAGCTGTCATGATTTGATAGAACTTTGGAATCGGACTATCCCCCCACTGGTTTTGTATTATATGGACTCGACCTGGTGTGGGGTTTACGGCTTCTTTATTTTGGTACGTTGATTTAATACCGAGGTCCATAAGGAACAAGATTTTCCCACGTGGCATGTTACGATTGAGAAACAGAGGATGGAACTGCGAAGGACAGGATGTTAACCTTTGATGTCAATTACTCTGCTTACATCGCATGTAAAAAATGGACATTTTGTACTAACGTGAATGGGTGGGACCGAATAAAAGGGACAGTGCAGCAGGCTACAATCTTGTGCGGACGAATCCCAATGTGGAAAAAAGGCATTTGCCTTGTTAGATTATTACTACTACTCTACTACACTAGTTGCTTCGGACAGTAATGAGAGAGAGCACATACTTGGTCTCCAAATTTTATTTTTTTTTGGTGTTCTTTTATTTAAATTTTAATATTTAATTCCTTACTTAATATTAATTAAATAAAAAATTAAGTGTCACAGTTTAAGTAAAAAAACACAAAAAAAAAGCTAAAAGTAAATTAATCATTTTTGGTGGAAAAAGCTAAAAGTAACCTCCACTAAGGTAAAATATAGTGATAACATAAATATTGCAAGGGCCGGGCCGTGGGCCTTGAAAGATTAGTTTTTGGGTCCTTAACACTGATATACAACGATTAGAAAGTAATTACAAAAATAAAACACACACAACATAATTACAGAAATAAAACAACGCAGTATATTACTATTCCTAAAATCACACATCATTAAGTCCTACACGCCAGTTACCACTTTCATATTTTCAACTAACCGGTCCTAAATTCACGTTACTGAAGAAAAAAGACAACTTTGAGATCAGAAAAAACAGAGCAACAACCGATCGGAGAAGAAGAATTCTCCAACGGCGATGCAAATCTGAGATCGGACAATATCGAAGAAAAACAACAACAAGAATCGCAAGATCAACAAAGAATTACAAGATCTGCGAATCGCAAGATCTCAAATATCAACAAAGAATCGCAAGATCAACACCAACCGCAAGAGATCGAAGAACAAACCTCTGTAACAACTTTGATTGTTGATTGATTCGTTATAGATTTGTATACTGAGGTATTTGAGTTTAAAGTTTATATGCATATAGTTACCTCGTGGTTACTATATACTCGTATATTGGTTACCTTTCTTAAGTTTTTTAATCTTTAATTGATAACAAAATCAGTATACTGACTGTTTTAATTTCAAAATGCATGTAAATATATGTTTTATATTCTGGTTACTAAGTACATATAAATTGGTTACTATTTATTATTGACTTGGTTACTGTATAATATTTATTTGGTTGATGTATACTTTAAATGTTTATTTGGTTACCCTATGGTTACTATATACTCGTATATTGGTTACATTTCTTAAGTTTTTCGCTCTTTAATTGGTCACAAAATCAGTATACTGACTGTTTTGAATGCAAAATGCATGTAAAAATATGTTTTATATTCTCGTTCTTAGAACATAGAAATTGATTCTTGTTTAATCTGATTTGATTCTTCAGATAATGTTTATTTGGTTGTTGTATACTTTAAATGTTTATTTGGTTACCCCGTGGTTACTTATATACTCTTCATATATTGGTTACCTTTCTTAAGTTTTTCATTTCTTTAATTGGTCATGAAAGTCGATTATCTTTATCTTGCTTTTGATTGCAAAATGCATGTAAAAATATGTTTTATATTATGGTTACTAAGAACATAGAAATTGGTTACTGTTTATTCCTGATTTGGTTACTGTATAATGTTTATTTGGTTGTTGTATACTTTAAATGTTTATTTGGTTACCCCGTGGTTACTATATACTCGTATATTGGTTACCTTTCTTAAGTTTTTCGCTCTTTGATTGGTCACAAAGTCAATATACTGACTATTTTGATTGTAAAATGAATGTAAAAATATGTTTTATATTCTGGTTACTAAGTACATACAAATTGGTTATTGTTTATTATTGATTTGGTTACTGTATATTATTTATTTGGTTGTTGTATACTTTAAATGTATATTCTAATGATGTTTTTATATTGATAGTTACTTATTAAATACATTGGTTACCTTCCTGCAACTGTTGAATCTTTAAGTACATATAAATTTGGTTACTGTATAATGTTACTTATGAGTACATATACATTGATGGTTACTTATTAAATATATTGATTACTTATCTTGACCGACTAATCTAAATTTGGTTCTCGTGATAATGTTGTTATGATTCTCGTATAATATTAGTGTGTGTTTTATAATTTGGTTTGTTTTATATTGATGGTTAATTATTGACTACATTGGTTAACTTCATACAACTGTTAGTCTTTAGTTGGTAACAAATTGATGCGGTTGAAGAGAAGACATGTCAATTTATGGAAAGATTTGATCCAGTTTATGGAAAGATTTGATAGATTATGGAAAGATTTGACCCAGTGGCAGTTTGGTAATTTTTGTCAAGTTTGGAGTGTCGGATTTTGGCATTTTCGGAGCCTAATTTCATTAGAAACGGGCCAACGATCAAAAGTCACGAGCTTTGCTCGTGATGTACATAGTTTTTTGGTCAAATTCCATCATTTAGGCCTTCAAAATGGCTTGTAAAAATGTTATTTATGTTCTGGTTACTAAGATTATGCAGTTTGGTTACTGTCTAATATTGATTTGGTTACTTTATAATGTTTATTCAGTTGTTAGACTATGGAGATGATTCCAAATTGTGCTTTACTTCAACTTAACATAAACAAAAAGAGTGTAAATACAGAATATATAATTGTTTCTTGTTAGTAACCATTAACCACATAGTTGGTAACATTTTTATGGTGTCACGATAACTAAAATTGTTATTGATTAATATTTTGATTTTTGATTCCATCATGAGTTGTCAATATAAAGTAAACATATACATCAACAATTGGTAAGCTGCTTTTGAAACATTTTATGTAAATTTGGTTACCCATCTAAAATAAAATGGTTACCTCTATATTCATATTTTGTTACCAATGGACCATTTCCAAATAACTTTTATAACTATGTAATTTAAAAGTATTCATCAATTTAGATAAATGGGAACCCTCACATATACATTAAGCACTTGATAATTGTTACGATATAAGTTTTAATTATTTGGTTACTAACAAAAAACTAAAATGGTTACCCTTATATGCATGTTTGGATACCAATCGCACCTCTCAAACTATTTTTATTTTAATATATGAGATCTATAAGTAACCATATATATAAATGAAAACTCTCACATGTACATTTAACAATTGATGTTTGTCCTGATACAAGCTTTAGAACTATCTCGTTACTAATAACAAGAACCATAATGTAACATAATAAAACAGTAACCACATAATTATATAATAGTAACCAGAACATGTTTTAATGGTAACCAAAACATAAATATCATGTAATGAAACCCAGTTTAGGCAATCCATGTATACTAAACAATTACATATTAACCAAAATAAAAATAACAGTAACCAAAATCCCACATCGAGGGCACAATAATAGTAGCCAAATCATAAGGTAACAATAACCAAAACATAATAAAGAAGTAACCAAATAGTTATATGAAAAGTAACCAGAACATGTTTTAATGATAACCAAAATGCGAACAACTCAGTATATCCAACCCGGTTTAGGCAACCCATGTATACTCTCACGTGTACATTTAACACTTGATATATGTCCCGATACAAGCTTGTAAATATCTCCTTTACTACCAAAAAATAAAATGGTTACCCTTCTATGCATGTTTGGTTACCAATCGCACCTTTTCAAATAATGTATCGTATACACAACTTAATACGAACCAACAAACAATGTCAAATAATTGATTATATAATCAAATATGTAATTCCATTTACATAAGCTTCAATAAACATTACATACTCAACGACCATAACAAATGGTTATGTTTGAAGGACTTTACAAAAATAATACATCAATGTATACTAAGCAAATACATGGTTTATTATGACTTGGGTTTATTATTTACAAAAATAATACATCCACAAACTAATGATGCCTTAAACTTCTCCAACTGACTTGAGTTCAATTTCTTGATAATAATGCTGAGGACTTCCATGTCACCAATATATAACTTTTCCAATGAATTGCATTCTTCATAGTAAAGATCCCATAACTGCAAATAAACAAAATCAGATTTACACAGTCATTAGTAACCAGATATAAACAATATCTATATCATAAACATTTACATAGTGACTAACAAATAAGAGCATATTAACCAAAACATAATATAACAATTACACAGTAGCCAAAACAGATTATAACAAATAACCAACATCCCAAATTGACTGCACAATAATAGTTATCATATCATAATATAACATTAACCATACCATAATAAAGCAGTAACCAAAAAGTTATATTATATAATCTAATGATAACCAAAATATAAACAACATGTAAATACAAACCATTTTATGTAGTAAACAAAACATGTATACCAAAAAATATATACTAAAGAAGTAACCAAACAGGTTATATCTAAGTAACTCAAACCATGTTTTAATGGTAACCAACACATAAACAACATGTAGACCAAACCCAATTTAGTCAACCAATGTATACTAAGCAAATACATTGTAACCAAAACAACATATAAAAGTAACCAAAATCCCAATTGAGAGAAAAAAAAATGGTATCCAAATCATAAAATTTTAACAAAGAATAAAAAATATACTAATGAAAAAACCAAACAGGTTATATGATAAGAATCCAAAACATGTTTTAATGGTAAACAATACATAAACAACATGTACACACAAAAACCAGTTTAATCGACCATGTATACTAAGCAAATACATGGTAACCATAACAACATAAAAAAGTAACCAAAATACCAAATCAAGGTAACAAAATGGTATCCGAATCACAAGCTAACAAAGAACAAAAATATAATGCGTAAGTAACCAAACAGGTTATATATATAAGAATAATAACAAAATTTAAATTAGCACACCTTTAAAAAATTTTGAAATGGAAATATCTTACATTATGAACTTGAGCTTACATCTTAACTACAAGAACATCAAAATCGAATCCAACCTGCATAAACCCAAACAAATGTCTTCAAGTCTTTAATAGAATTACCCTATGTGATTCTTTTTCCTCTTTCCATCCTTCTTCCTCAGATCAACCATTTTATACACGATTAGCGCCCCCAAAATAGGTATACATCACCCATTCTGAGTTGTCAATACATGGTACAGAAACAACTACAACTTTATTATTATTACAATAAGAAATCGTGAGTTTGAATACAAATATTATCTTATAGACAATATCTATACTCAAATAAATCCTCATCATATTTATTGATACATTATTTTATAAAAATGGTGAGGACTACTAAACAACTCTCTCTAGAACCTTCATTCCATACCCCACTGCGTACTTCGCTTATATTCTCGCCTCCCGAGAAGAAAAATGGAACAAAAAGGAAAAGGGTGAGCTCAACTAGCCGAAAGAAGAATATTATGACTAAGATAATATACAACAAATTATCATTAGTCTTCAACAGGAAAAAAATCTAATAGAATACAATAGACAACAAGTTTTAAATCAATATTCGCAGCGATGAAATAATAATTAATTAGAAGAGTTAAGTAGAGAATGCAAACTACTATCTTCTATGTATGAATTTAAAAGTTCATCGCTCTATCTTTTATCTCCGTAACATCAATCAATATATATCCGAATCAAATATTCATCTTTGCACTACAGGCCAAAAGATATTCATCATTAATCATGTTCATCTAAACACTGCTTCATCTTTGCACTACTGAGCCAAAGATATTCATCGAAATCATTCATCTTTGCACTACAGGCCAAAGATATTCAATAATATCATCATTTAAGATTGAGGATGATGAAAAATATTTTTAAAGAAACGAATCCAGTGAAACAAAATCACAAGGATTAAGGATTAAAGATTCGTACTTTGTTTTATCCATGTCCAAAAATACCTCAAAAATAATCATAGTGGTGTAAAATTCAAGAATGATCAAAACATGGATACAATCAAAGCTAGTATCCACAATAGATATTTTAGACGAAAAGGAAAATTTTTCATTTTTCATGAATAGTCTTAGATTCGTGAATAATGGTCGTATACGTGAATAGTGTTGTATACGTGAATAAGAAACTCGAACACTAAAAGTTTTAAATTTGATAAAACTTCAGATCAATATTTCAAAGATAATGATATTGAAGAAATAATATCATTACGAAAAAAAATAATATCCCTTACCTCGAAGATCAAGATTTACAATTTTGAAACAATTGGATATAAAGCTATGACTTGAACTTGCAATAGATATAGCGAGACTCAAAATATACTCAAAATACTCACAAGAATACGCTCGATAATATAGAGAGAGAAAACTTCAGTTTCTGGTGTAATTTTCAATTCTAATCTAAGCACCCTATTTATAGGAAAATGCTTAGAACACCAAAGCAGAAAATTTAATAAATTAATAATATATATATATTTTTCCAATGCACACTTAATTTGCCCAACATCAGCAACCAACCAGCCCACTACACAAGACTAACAACAAAAAAACGTTTTTCTAATTTAAAATAATTTAAACTTCCAAAATTAATTATTTTTGAGTTTGAACTTCAATAATTCACAATAAATAGCTCTTTTGTCAGAAAATTCAAATCTCGCGTGTTTTATAGGAAATTCAATTCTCTACAACTTTTCAAAAGAAAGTTTTTCCAAATTCCAAATGAAATTGACCAAAAATCAATAAACTGACGATTTTACAAAGCTATAATCAAATTTCAAATCAAGAAATGGGGTCCACCGACATGTTTAACATGTTTTAAACATTTATTGCAACAAAAATACTCTTCCTCCTCAGATACTCATATATCCCACATTCGTTGTAAAAATATCACCATTATTATATTATTAAAATATAATAATATATTTAAATGAATTATTTTATCGAGAAAAGTTAAAATTTCAATTTTCAACAATTGTCACATTAAAAATTTTCTCCATCTATATCCACATAAAATCAATATTTTCCTCATCATATGAATCAATAATTAATTATTCACAAATAATATTACAGAATCACAATATTGGCAACCAGACAGTTACCAGGAAAGAGGGGGCTTTCCAATAAGAATTTCTCCTTACTGGGGCGCAATTAGGTGACCAAACCTCTCCTTAGACAGAACTTTCTAGACAATATTGTCTGGTTGCCAATATTGTGATTCCTTATTGCACGCCAATAAGGAGGTTTGGTCTTACATTTTCCTAAATCTTGTAACTCCCTTCCATGGAGCAACTCGTAACAATACATGATCCCCTATACTAAATTCCACGTCCTTTCGATGAAGATCCGCATAACTCTTTTGTCGATCTTGTGCCGTTTGTATACGTTATCGAATCATTTGAATCTTTTCAATAGTCATATACGTCTTAACTTCGGGTCCCAACAATGTTGCTTCACCCACCTCATCCCAACATATTTGAGGCGACACTTTCGTCCATATAATGCTTCAAATGGAGCCACACCTATATCTTGCTCGATAATCGTTGTTGTAGGAGAATTCCACCAATGGTAAATACTTATCCCAACCGCCTCAAGTCTGGGACACACAGTCTTAATAAATCTTCAAGAGTTTGAATAGTCCTTTCGATTGTCCGTCTGCTTTGAGGATGGTATGCCGAATCAATCAGTAACTCCGTGGTGCCCATAGCTTTTTTTGCAAGCTAACCCAAAATCTTGAAGTGAATCTTGGGTCACGATCCGAACTATGGATATTGGCATGCCATGCAAACTCACAATCTCATTTACATATATACTAAGCAAGACGTTCAAGGAATAAGTCTCCGTGATCGGCAAGAAAAAAGCATACTTGGTTAATCTATCAACAATAACCCAAATAACATTGATGCCTTGAGAAACCGTAGGAAGACCCAGAACGAAATCCATGGTAATGTGTTCCCACTTCCATTTCGAAACTCAAGTGGTTGCAACGGACCCTTAGGTACTAGATGCTCGCCTTTACACATTGACAAGTTAAACACATCGAGATAAACTTTGCAATCTCTCTCTTCATATTGTTCCACCAAAATGTATTTCGAAGATCATGATACATTTTGGTACTTCCGAGATGGATTGCAAATGGTGTATTGTGTGCCTCCATCATAATCTTGTACTTCAAATCGTAGTCGTTAGAACACAAAGTCCGGAGTGGACTCAAGTATTCCTTCTTCATCAATTCTCGCTTAGGAAAAGCACCTTCTTGTACTTTTCTTCTTCATACGCGATCGGCTCCGGCCCCGGGGCGAACAACCTTAACTTTTTCTATTAAAGTTGGCTCTAAGCGTATACTTGACATCATCGCACTTCGTTCCTCGCATATGATCTTCTACTCAACGCGTCACCTACCACGCTCGCTTTTCCAGGATGGTATTGAATAGGGTGGTCGTAATCTTTCAACAACTCAAGCCAACGTCGTTCGCATGTTGAGTTCCTTTTGCATGAAGAAATATTTGAGGCTTTTATGGTCCGAATATATCTCCACTTTCTCCCCATATAGATAAGTGCCTCCGTAACTTTAAGCATAGCAACGCATCACGCTAACTCTAGATCATGATCGTGGTAGGATAATTCCTCTCATATTCTTTAAGTTGTCATGAGGCATAGGCTATGACTTTCCCACGCTTACATGAGAACACATCCTAACCTTTGCCCAAGCATCATCAGAGATAACAAATCCATCCGAACCGGATGGTATTGTTAGAACAGTCTTAAATAAGTCTCTCTTAAGCTCTTGGAAACTCTTCTCGCATTCCTCGCTTCCATACGAAATTTTATATCTTTCTCGAGTCAAATAAGTTAATGGAGTAGCGATTCGAGAAAATTCTTCCACGAATCTCCGATAATAACCAACCAAAGCCTTAAAGCTACGTCTTGGCCACCGACTTGATTGCTTCTAACTTTGTATTGCTTCAATCTTCGCGGGTCCACAGATACTCCATGTTTTGACACCACGTGCCCAAGTAATGCTACTTCCTCGCCGTAACTCGCATTTCTTCAATTTGGCATATAGTTTGTTTTCACGAAGCCTTTGGAGTACCAAATTTCAAATGGTGCTCATGATCGTCCACGACTTTTGGAATATATGAGATGTCATCAATAAAGACAACAACGAATCGATCCAAATATTCCTTGAATACTTGGTTCATCATATCCATGAAAGCCAGCAGGAGCATTAGTCAATCCGAAAGACATGACTAAGAATTCATAATGCCCGTCTGAAGTTCTCAAGGTAGTCTTTGGAATATCCTCGGTTAATCTTCACCGATGATATCCAGAATCGAAAATTGATCTTTGAAAAGAATTGTGCTCCTTGAATCGGTCAAACAGTCATCAATACGAGGTAGGGGTACCTATTCTTGATGGTGACATGGTTCAATTTCCGATAGTCAATACAAAAGTCGCATACTCCCGCCTTTCTTCTTTACGAATAAAACAGAGAGCACCCCAAGGAGATGTACTAGGATGAATGAAACTGGATGTCCAACAACTCCTCGTAGTTGGACCTTTAACTCCTCAAGTTCAATAGAGCCGCTTCGATATGGGGTTTTAGAAATGGGCTTTGTACTGTGTTCAAGATCAATAAAGAATTCAACTTCACGCTCGGGGGTAGACCGGGAAGTTCTTCAGGAAATACGTCAGAAAAGTCAATAACAACAGGAATATTATTCAAATTTGACGTGTCTTTATTCAAATCCATAACATGGGCTAAGAAAGCTTGACATCCATTTTTCAATAAACGAATAGCTTCATGATTAGATATGACAGTGATTGATTTTAATGGTTTAGTTGCTTGAATTCGTACAACAGGTTGTTTAGGAATATGAAAGCTAACAACCTTACGAAAACAATCAATTTTGGCATGATGAGTAGTTAACCAATCAATCCCTAAAATCACATCAAAAGCAAGTATCTTTAAAGAGATAAGGTCAATGTGTAAGGTGATTGTGCCAACTTGAATCAAACAAGATTTATAAACAAGTGGATGTGATGAAAGTTTCTCCTAACGGAGTTTCCACAGATAGTCAGTCAAAGTCTAATTTCTCCGAGTCAAGTTTAAACGCGTTGAGCACAAGCGGAAAGATAAATGAATGGGTAAAGACCGGTGATCAAGTAAGGTATAAACTTCGCAAGAATTTATAAATACCTTACCGTGATCACCTCGTTTGGGTTCTCGCATTTTGACTTGACCACAACAAACGCTTCTTCCAGAACCGTTGACTTTGACTTTTCTCGGACAATCTTTTGAGTCACCGTCCCCTCATTGAACTAGGTTTCGCTACTGCGTCTAATCTCGAGCGATATGTCCTTCCTTTCCATAATTATAGCATACCTTGAATCATTGTGGGCAATTTGACCGATATGTCCTCTTTCCGCAGATTATAAATATATGACCGTGGTCATTCTCCTCCCTTAGAACCGATTCTTTGCAGACCGCTGCCTTCACACGGTCGTTGTTAAATCTCCTCTTTTTAAAATCTCATCCTCGACTCGCTTCTTCTTTTTTATGGTCATGATTACCACCGGAGTGGTTACCATTTTTGTCCGTCTTTTTCTTTCTCCACCGGTTATCGTTGTTTTGTTGATCGCTATCTCCTAGATGATCTCGATTGTGGTCCTCGATTGACCGTACTCGTTATCTCGCCTAATAATTGAGCCCTGCATTACAACATCTAAATAGAGAGAAAATTTATGAGATATGAGATATTGTCATTATCTTAGGGTTTCAAACCTCTCGAAACATCCGCGTCATACGTTCCTCATTCTCCACCAAATGAGGTGCAAACTCGATAACTCTGCAAACTTTGCCTCGTCTTTGAGACAATTGCATGTTGTTTTGTTCTAATTTGATGAACTCCACTTCCTTCATATGACGAACACTTTCAGGAAAGTATTTGTCATTAAATAGTTTCTGAAACGTCTCCCAAGACATGCTGAGTGCGGCTGGATGGGTACGCTTCACATACTCCCACCAAAGAATTCGCTTTCGCCACTTAACATAACATAAAGGTGGCGAATGGAACCTTCTGTTCTCCGCATCCCAAGACATCGAATATCTTGGTAATTTGCTTGACCCATGTTTTCGCCATGATCGGATCTGCTTTCCTTAAATTCGTGGTCCCAACTCTTTGAACTCGCTTGCATTGTGACAACCCGTGAATTCTTATCATTTCTCTCTCATATTTTGACACGAGTCTCCTCGTGCGATTTTGCACGTGAATCGCAAAAAGCTTCTAAACATCCCCTCGTTCATCAGAATAATTCATTTAAATATATTATTGTGATATAGATGAAGAAAATTTTTAATGTGACAATTGTTGAAAATTGAAATTTTATCTTTTTCTGATAAAATAATTCATTTAAATATATTATTATATTTTAATAATATAATAAAGGTGATATTTTACAATGAATGTGGGATATATGAGTATACGAGGAGGAAGAGAATTTTTGTTGCAATAAATGTTTAAAACATGTTAAACATGTCGGTGGACCCCATTTCTTGACTGAAATTTGATTATAGCTTGTAAAATCGTCCGTTTATGAATTTCGGTCAATTTCTGTTTGGAATTTGGAAATACTTTCTTCTGCAAAGTTGTAGAGAATTGAATTTCCTATAAAAACTCGCGAGATTCGAATTTTCTGACAAAATAGCTATTTATTGTAAATTATTGAAGTTCCGAAGCTCCGAAATAATTGATTTTTGGAAGTTTAAATTATTTTAAATTAGAAAAACGTTTTATTGTTGTTAGTCTTGTGTAGTGGGCTGGTTGGTGGCTAATGTTGGGCAAATTAAGTGTGCGTTGGAAATATATATATATATATATATATATATTATTAATTTATTAAATTTTCTGCTTTGGTGTTCTAAGTATTTTCCTATAAATAGGGTGCTTAGGTTAGAATTGAAAATTACACTAGAAACTGAAGTTTTCTCTCTCTATATTATCGAGCGTATTATTGTGAGTATTTTGAGTATTGCTATATCTGGTGCAAGTTCAAGTCATGCTTTTATATCCTGTTGTTTAAATTTAAATCTTGATCTTTCGAGGTAAGGGATATTATTTTTTTTCAGAATGATATTATTTCTTCAATATCATTATCTTTGAAATATTGATCTAAAGTTTTTATCAAATTTGGAACTTTTGGTGTCGAGTTACTTATTCACGATATCTGACTATTCACGATATCGACACTATTCACGAATCACTAAGATTATTCATCGAAAAATAAAAATTTTTCATTTTCGTCTAAAATATCTATTGTGGATACTAGCTTTGATTGTATCCATGTTTTGATCATTCTTGAATTTTACACCACTATGATTATTTTTGAGGTATTTTTGAACATGGATAAAACAAAGTACTAATCATTAATCCTTAATCCTTGTCATTTTGTTTCAATTGGATTCGCTTTTTTAAAATATTTTCATCATCCTCGGTCTTAAATGATGATATTATTGAATATCTTTGGCTCAGTAGTGCAAAGATGAATGATTTCGATGAATATCTTTGGCCTGTAGTGCAAAGATGAACAGTGTTTAGATGAAAATGACTAATCGATGAATATCTTTGGCCCAGTAGTGCAAAAAGATGAATATTTGATTCCGGATATATATTGATTGATGTTACAGGATAAAAGATAGACGATGAACTTTTAAATTCATACATAGAAGATAGTAGTTTGCATTCTCTACTTAACTCTTCTAATGAATTATTATTTTTCATTGCGAATATTGATTTAAAACTTGTTGTCTATTGTATTCTATTAGATTTTTCTCTCTGTTGAAGACTAATGATAATTTGTTGTATATTATCTTAGTCATAATATTCTTCTTTGGGCTAGTTGAGCTCACTTCTTTTCCTTTTTGTTCCATTTTTCTTCTCGGAGGCGAGAATATAAGCGAGTACAGTCGGGGTATGGAATGAAGGTTCTAGAGAGAGTTGTTTAGTAGTTCTCACTATTTTTGTAAAATAATGTATCAATAAATATGATGATAATTTATTTGAGTATAGATATTGTCTAGAAGATAATATTTGTATTCAAACTCACAGTTTTACTGTTGTAATAATAAAGTTGTAGTTGTTTCTGTACCATGTATTGACAACTCAGAATGGGTGATGTATACCTATTTTGGGGGCGTCACATCTCAGCCCATTAATATTAATCCCTTAATTTAAAGAATTTTAATTGTATTAGGATTGAAAATAAAAATGATGAAGTGTAATATTTTTGTAATTATTTTATGAATGTATGATTTTTGTAATTATTTTCAAAAATGTACTAATATATGTAATTGTTCCCTAATTTTTTCACCCCAAAAGTAAAAACATTAATGTAAGGATAATAATTTAACCTTTTATTATTGTTAATATAATAATAAAATTATGAAAATAAATATATTCTATTTAGCAATATTTTTTACATCAAGAATTAAAGGGCTTGACCCTTTAAACGATATTTAATATTATAACAATATCCATCGTCTTAAGTAAATTATTGAATTTAGAATCTGTGTGATTCTTTTAATATTTGATCAACCGATCACTAGTTATTTGATTAATAATCTGATTTGCAATATTTTTATGCACAAAAATTCTATGATGACATAGAAATTTGACATAAATATATTTAAATTTTATTTAATTGTATTTTGACCCTAATAACGAGTAAAAATATAAATAAGTGAAATTCAAATACACTCATGTCCAATATTCATATTTACCTAAAAAAACTTTTTTATGCACTATAAAACCCAAAGTATTTACCATAAAAAATTATCCACGCATAAAAAAAATAGGACAAAGGTCTAAAAATATCCATGACATTTACCCCGAAGACTCACTTCTTGAACTTTTTTTTCTTCTAAAAATATCCTTGACGTTACAAATTTAAAGTCAGCTGTGTCCTTCCCGTTAAAATAATGCCAACTAAACAAATAGACATATTACGTGGCATTTTTAACAAAAAAGTAATAATAATTATTATTTACTTATATTTTAAAACATTTAATTAAACTAAAAATAATTTAAAAAAGAAAGAAAGAAAAGAGGCAAACAATTTATTCCCACCCCACCCTTGTTCGTCCAAACCAGCGGCTTCACCCCCAACTATTCTAGATCCACCATAATCATCACTCAAAATCCTACACTACTAAATCAACGGCTGAACAATCCCTCCGAATTAAAGAGGGCCCAAACTGAATATTACCCACATAAATCACTGCACTACTAAACCTGTCGTCGCCGCCACTGCTGCAAATTAAGAGAAATCGCCGCAATACCCATAATTTTCTTGGCAATCAAAGAAAAAATATTAAGGCCACTAACGGGTGTTTGATAAAAATTTAATGAATCTGAATCTGAATGAGTTGAAGCTGAATCTGAATGAGTTGAATCTGAATTAAAAAAAGCTGTTTGATAATTGACATGTCTGAAACATCTAAATGACAAAATTTTATTATTTTATCCTATGAAAAAATTCAAAAATGTTATAAATTTATTTAATATTACTTAATATAATAATGAATTTTTTTATTTTTTTATTTTTTTTTATTTTTTTTACTTCATTCAATTTCTTCATTCAAATTTAAAAAATTTGACTTAACCATTCAAATTTCGTCCCATCTTACCGATTCACTCATTCGCACTAAAACAAACGTGACTCGACCGATTCAAATGCCATTCAAATTTCTAAACAAACATCCCCTAAGACATAAAGATGCCCATTTCGAAAGAAATGAGGACAGCAGAAGCAGAATCTCCTCCATATAAGAAAGAAGGACTGGATTTCAAAAATAAGAAATGAAAATAACAGGTCTAAAAATTAAAATTATCCAATTTCTTAAAGTCATACTTAAAGATTAAGATTTCAGAACAAATTTCAGAGTTTTCCAAATGCTCAAAAACCAAACATAATAGCAGGGTTATAATGGACAACACAAGGCTTAAGGAATATACAAATAAATTAAAATACATTAAAAAAAATTTATCCCAGCAGCATAGAAAAATCCCATGAGATGTGATCTAATTCAGTTACAGAAACAATGGAACCCAATTTTTCTAACATCTGAACTCTGCAAAAAGAAATGTTTGATTTTATCCAATACACAGAACTTCAAGAACCAAACCTAGCTCGAAGCATCTCTTCAACAAATGACTGTTGTTTGACCTATATTTCGTCGTAACTCGGTCGAAAAATCTATAGTTTTTGATTAAAAGCTTTCAAGCCACCGTCACAAATCATATCTCAACACCATCACTGTCGTCCCACAACATCATCCCACGCCGATTCAGAACACAATAAAATCTGTAGTCGAACGCAGATTTAACTATGAAAGAAATCATGCAACATCCTTTGTAACTCTCTTTCGTGTCACCAGGGATGAAAATTTAGTAAGGAATGAGGAGAGAGAATAGAGGAAGAAGATGGGAGAGAAAGAAAATAAATATTATTTTTGAATTTTTTTTCTTTTTTATGTCGCACACTTTTATCCATGTGTCACTTGTTTAAAAATAAATTAACATTTGTTTGTCTAGCTGTCACTTTTTGTAACTGGAGAGACATAATTGATCTGAAATTTATAGCGTGAATGATACTTTAAAAAAAATCAGAATATAAGTGAGACTTCGGGTAAATATTAAGGGCTTTTTTGTAACTTTACCCCATAAAATGATAAAAATATAGAATCTTTTAGTCTCATAACAAAATAATGGCCAGACTAGGATGGTTCCTATTTTTAGATCCGATTAACATGAAGTTTATTTTTTAGTAAGTTGGTCAATTGACCAATAAAATGTTAATACAAATAAAGTCTCGCCTAAGACTGAGCAAAAAACGGATATAACCGAAAAATTGAATCAAATCGAAATAATTTAACATATTTTTTTGATAATCGGGTATTTTTCGCAATTCGGTTATATCCGAATTTTATTTCGGTTTTACGGGTTCGGGTTCGAGTTCGGTTTTGAATTTTGTGTTATTCGACTAACCGGATAATCGAGCAAGATGTTATAACCGAGCAAGATGTTTAAAAGAAATAAGGCTTAGTTAAAACACTAATATTAACTCTTCACTACTCTCCATCTCTTATCTTCTCTCTCGTTCTCGCCAGATCTCTATTATGAACTCTCGATTGTCTCACCATTCGTCACCTCTCCCATATCTTTAATCTCTCGATCTCTCATCTCTACTCTAACAGATCTCGATCTATAATCTCTCGAGATCTCAAATCTCAATCACTCATCATCATCATCTCGATCTTTACTCTCGGATCTCGAGATCTCTATCATCACATCGAGATCCACCAAACTATTTCCGGAAAAGGAAAAAGTAAGAAATAGAGAAGATATATGACCAATCGTCATTAAATGCATGCTACCATTTGTTGATTGGTGGCTAAAGATATTTACAACAAAGGTGTGGGTGGTTATTGGGAATCATTGTTGTCCGCAACTTTTGCTATTACGAGAACCATTGCTTAATTCTTCCATCATCATCATTATCTCTACAAGGTTAATTGATATTTCTATTAAATGCCTCTGAGCCCGGTGATGAGATTAGCATAGTTTGTTTTCAACTACAACAGTTGCTACTTGGCTTGAAGGGGTTATACCATTTCGTCTTTCCAATTTAAGTTTGTTTCAAACAGGAAGTGGAATCACTATTTCCAACGAGTTCTACATTGAAGCAATATTTGTAATGGATTTGGTTTTGTTTTAGAAATCAGTAATATATTTCTTAATTTTGGTTTTTATCCGAACAACCGAATAATAAATTCAGTAATTCGGTTATTGAGTAATTCGGTTATTTGTTCGGATATCAAAGTTGCACAAATTTCGATTTTCGGTTATAACCGAATAGCCTATTCGGTTCGGTTATAACCGAATGATCAGCCCTAGTCTCGCCTGCGTATCAATACTCTATTAGCCAATTGATCAACTTACTCAAAAATAAACTTTATGCTAACCATTTCACCTATTTTTACTCTCCATCATCGGCTGAAGTTATCCTAATTAAAAAACTAATCCTACGTAATCACTTGAGATATATTGCATCGAGTTAGGGGCTGTTTGTTTAGAGTTAAATGAAGCTGAATTTGAATGGCTGAATCGGTCAGTGCGTTTGTTTTGGTCTGAATGGTTAAATCGGTAAGATGGACGAAATTTGAATGGCTAAATCGATTTTTTGAAATTTGAATGGTGAATGAATGAAAGAAATTTGAATGAAGTAAAAAAAATATTAAAAATATATATATTAACTATTATATTAAGTAATATTAAATAAACTTACAACAATTTTGAATTTTTTTAGAAAGGTAAAATAATAAAGTTTTGTCATTCAGATATTTCGACATATCGAATTATCAAATGACTTTTTTTCATTCAGATTCAGATTAAACTCATTCAGATTCAGATCCAGCTCATTCAGATTCAGATTCAGATTCATTCAATTTTTATCAAACACCCCCTTACTCCCAAAAATATGCTCGTCATTCTTTGCGAAATCGATTTTGGCACAAAATAATCCTTTTTAAATATTAATCAGTTTTAATTTTTTAAAGTCAATTTTAAATATTTTTAAATTTAATATTAATATGATTTATTCAATTTTAATAAATAAAACTATGATTATTGTAACTTATTTAAAAACCAATGTTAATTATATGAATTATTATTTTTTAAGATTTATATTAATTTGCATCAATTGCAAGTACCTTTGATTTCGAAATAAACGGAAGTTAATTAAGTTAGTATTTTTTGAATCTAAAAATATAGTATAATTTTACTTCAAAAAAAACTTTAGGACGGAGTATATAAAGTAGATGCCAAAAAATTATAGGAAACATATATCACATAAGTTTAATACTAATACTATAAACGTGCACTATGTAGACTATTTAGTTACCAGATAATTCATTTATGGTTACATATTTTCCATTCATTTCAAAATATACAATTAAGTTTAATTTAAAATATTTTTAATTTAAAATCAAAGTTATTCATCATTTAAAGTTTGAAAATAATAAATCTTTCTCTAATTTACAATTTTAGTAGTTTAAATCT
Organism: Panax ginseng; assembly: GCA_020205605.1. Classification (NCBI taxonomy): domain Eukaryota; kingdom Viridiplantae; phylum Streptophyta; class Magnoliopsida; order Apiales; family Araliaceae; genus Panax; species Panax ginseng. The sequence goes on from CM035129.1 coordinate 158,145,184, forward strand.
ATATTAATTTTTATCAATTTGAGCTTGAATATAACTTGCATAAATTTTAAAAAGTCAATATTAATTTTATCTTTTCAAAGAGATTATTACAATGTTTGTTTGATTATTGAGCTAGGGAGTGTTTGATGCATTTAGATTTTCTAATGTATTTGAAAATATGATTCGCTTATAAGCAAGTTATTTTAAATGTAACTTATTTAATTTATATACACATTGTTTAAAATTCAAATATAATAAATTAAAAGTTGTACGATGTTTTTCGAAATTCAAATAGTACATCAACAAACGCTAATAATTAAAGAAATATAATAAAAACTACAAATTTGACAGAAGAGCGAGTTCACTGTTAGGGGTGTTCCAAAATTTTCAATTTTTAAGATAAACCGAAATGGTCAAACTGCCCGATTCGATATAGACCGGTTTTCAACATCGGTTCCGATTAGATATTTTGATGGTTCGATTGGTACCCAATTTGATAAATGAATTAAATTATTAAAGCCAATTTACTGATATCACAATTCACAACTTTGTTTATTGATATCAGTAAATTGGCTTTAATAATTCATTTTGAAATTAAGAAAACCTTGATGAAAGTGGAATAATATGCCACTATCATAAATTGGCTTCAATAATGTTTGTATTTTTGCATATTATTAAAACACTAAGCATCTCCGCTATTTGGGCCTAAGCGAAGTTAATAGCCCACGATATTATATCATAATTTTGTTGGTAATGATTGGGTTTTAAATGCGACTAAAAATTAGTCCTCCCTTCTCGAGTTACAAAATTTGTAAATATTAAAGTATATTCTTATTCTATGTATATTGTCAATAATAATAAATTATTAATTTAATAGTACAGTATAATGATAAAATTAAATGTCATTTATGTTAATATTATAAAATATAAACTCTTTTGTGAATGAAAAAGTAATATTTAATTTAGGGGATAAATCACTTTTTGGTCACTGTACTAGGGTCCGATTTTTATTGTGGTTATCGAATTTTTTTTTATTACAATTGAATAATTGTACTATCAAATATTACAAAATAGTCATTAATTTTAATTTTCGTCCAAAAATCAGACGAAAATGTTTAGTAGACTAACAGAATCCAAGTGACACTTAGGTGACACGTAGGGTCCACTCCCATGTGGATCTGTAGTCAAGATAATACACTTTTTTTGTTACAATCGAATAACTGTACTGTGACACCCCCAAAATAGGTATACATCACCCATTCTGAGTTGTCAATACATGGTACAGAAACAACTACAACTTTATTATTACAACAAGAAAAGCGTGAGTTTGAATACAAATATTATCTTCTGACAATATCTATACCCAAATAAATCCTCATCACATTTATTGATACATTATTTTACAACAATGGTGAGGACTACTAAACAACTCTCCCTAGAATTTTCATTCCATACCCAGGCTACTCATGCATCGCTTATATTCTCGCCTCCCCGAGAGAAAAAAATGGAACAAAAAGAAAAAGGGTGAGCTCGACTAGCCCGAAAAAGAATATTATGACTAAGATAATATACAACAAAATTATCGTTAGTCTTCAATGAGGAAAAATATAATAGAATACAATAGACAACAAGTTTTAAATCAATATTCAGAATGAAATAATAATTCATTAGAAGAGTTAAGTAGAGAATGCAAACTACTATCTTCTATGTATGAATTTTAAAGTTCATCGCCTATTTTTTTTTATCCCCAGTAACATCAATCAACATATATCCGGGATCAAATATTCATCCTTGCACTACGGGCCAAGGACATTCACCATTGATCATGTTCATCTAAACACTGTTCATCTTTTGCACTACGGGCCAAAGATATTCATCGAAATCATTCATTTTGCACCACTGGTAGAAGATATTCATCGAAATCATTCATCTTTGCACTTCATCGCCAAAGATATTCATCATAAATCATTCATCTTTGCACTACTGGTGCCAAAAATATTCAATAATATCATCATTTAAGACCGAGGATGATGAAAAATATTTTAAAGAAACGAATCCAAAGAAACAAAATGACAAGGATTAAGGATTAAGGATTCGTACTTTTATTTTATCCACGTCCAAAAATACCTCAAAAATAATCATAGTGGTGTAAAATTCAAGAATGATCAAAACATGGATACAATCAAAGCTAGTATCCGTATATAGATATTTTGACGAAAAGAAAAGAAAATTTTTATTTTTCGATGAATAGTCTTAGTATTCGTGAATAATTATCGATATCGTGAATAAAGGTCGTATCACGTGAATAAGAACTCAAGCACCAAAATTCCAAATTTGATAAAAACTTCAGATCAATATTTCAGCATAATGATATTGAAGAAATAATATCATTACGAAAAAAAATAATATCCTTTACCTCGGAAAGACAGTACTTCTAACTGGAATACTGGATATAGGCTATATCTTGAACTTTCACCGTATAGCAATACTCAAAGTATACTCAAAATACTCACAAGAATACGCTTGATAATATAGAGAGAAAAACTTGGGTTTAAATGTGTGATTTTCAATTCTAACCCAAGCACCTATTTATAGAAATTGCTTAGAACACCAAAAGCGTAAAATTTATTATAATATTAATATATATATTAAGTTTTCTACGCAACCTTTGAATCGATTTCCACCAACTAACACATGTAAAATGAGGCTCACACATCAAAAAAAACGTTTTTTCTTTTATAAAATAATTAAAACTTCCAAAATCAATTATTTGAACTTGAACTTCAATAATTCACAATAAATAGTCCTTTTATCGGAAAATTGAATCTCGCCATTTTTATAGGAAATTCAATTCTCTACAACTTTGCGGAAGAAAGTTTTTCCAAATTCCAAATGTAAATTGACCGAAATCCACAACCAAGGCGATTTTAGAGGCTATAATCAAATTTCAATCAATAAATGGGGTCCAATGACATGTTTAACATGTTTTAAACATTTATTGCAACAAAAATACTCTTCCTCCTCAGTATATCATATATCCCACATTCGTTGTAAAAATATCACCATTATTATATTATTAAAATATAATATTATATATATTTAAATGAATTATTTTATCGAGAAAAGATAAATTTCAATTTTCAACAATTGTCACATTAAAATTTTCTCCATCTATATCCACATAAAATTAATATTTTCCTCATCATATGAATCAATAATTAATTATTCACAAATAATATTACAGAATCACAATATTGACAACCGTGCGCCTCAGGAAAGAGGGGCTTTCCAATAAGAATTTCTCCTTCTTGGCAGCGCAATTAGGTGACCAAACCTCTCCTGTAGACGTAACTTTCTAGACATTGCCAATAATGTTAATCTAATAATATTATTCGATAATATGAATTATTGCTTCGATAATGAAAAATACCGTGTAATAATGACAATTATTAAAACAACGAAAAATATAAAATATCAACGCAAAGAATTATTGAATCAATAAAATAAAACATTTGAATAATAATTATCGTAACCATTATTGAGTAAGGCCTTCTTCACGTAAGAATCAATAATTGGTGCAATACTGGTGCTTCTTGTGCGATAACGAGTATTACGTGTTTTAACCACCGGGTATTCCAACAATTAAATGCAGTAATAACTACTGTTGTTATTTTTAAACAACTTATTTTGTCGCTTTCTTCCTCCAATCGCTTTTCAGTTATGGGGTCCACACATGGTCATTGCTACCGTCGTATTTAATATTCCACGACGATTTAATATTCCACGCACCAAACGAATATTCTCTCCGAATAATAATGAATATTATATCACCACTTGCTTATTTAAAATATTTATGCATTTTACCCATAACTAACCACATTAATCAAATCCACCCTTACTATTTCAAAATAATAAATAAAGGAAATTCCTTTTTATTTAAAAAAATTTCGGGGTCTTACATGTACTCTCAAAAATTATAAAATGATCATTACTTAAAAATTATTATTACTTAAAATTATTATTATTTAAAAATTATTATTTACAAAATGGTCATGTATGTATTATTTAATAAGTTTATTTGGTTTATTTATTTAGCACTAAAAAAAATTATGTACATGCAGTACGTATGCAATATTGCATGTATTTTAAAATTATCCTGTCATTATTGTAAATAATATTATTATTACTATTATTATTATTTTGAAATTATTATTATTATTTTAAAATTATTATTATTATTATTATTGTTATTATTAGCCACTTACGCTCTTGGTGGTAGTCAGTTGTTGTTGGATTCTCCAGCAACTCTGATTAAAAAAAAAAAGAGTTGATCAGATTCATCATAATCAAGAAAAGAAAGGGGGCTTTTTAAAAAAATAATAATAAAATACTCTTAATAATAATAATTTTCAAATAATAATAATAAAAAAATACTATTAATAATATGTAGAACTTCAGAGTAAAATTAATAGTATTGTATAACAATAATTTTTAAACAATAATAATAATTTTAATAATAATAATAATAGTATTAATAATAATTTCAAAATAATAATAATAGTAATAATAATAATTTTGAAAAAATAATAATAATTTCAAATAATAATAATAATTTTTAAATAATAATAATTTCAACATTGACTTTCAACATTTTTAAATAATAATAATATTTTTTAAATAATAATAATTTTTAAGTAATGACCATTTTGTAATTTTTGAGAGTACAGTTATTCGATTGTAACAAAAAAAAATTCGGTAACCACAATGAAAATCGGACACTAGTACAGTAACAAAAAAGTGTATTATCTTGATTACGGATCCACGTGAGAGTGGACCCTACGTGCCACCTCAGTGCCACTTGAATTTTGTTAGTCTACTAAGCATTTTCGTTTGATTTTTGGACGAAAATTAAAATTAATGACTATTTTGTAATATTTGAGAGTACAGTTATTCAATTGTAATAAAAAAAAAATCGATAACCACAATAAAAACCGGACCTTAGTACAATGACCAAAAAATAATTTATCCCCTTAATTTAGTATAGACATATCACGATGTGTAATTTTATTGATTCAACAATCAAATCATAGGTGACAAAATATAATTTATAACTTTACATTTCGTAATAAAAACTTATTTTGAAACATAATTATAAACACGATGTAGTCCTATCTTGTACTCCTTAATTTATCATTTCTCTTACAAGTGGCAAAAAAAAAAAATAAAAAAATACCAAACAAATATCTTGTCCCTACATAAAATTTTCCTTTTCTTCTATTCACTACGACTAATTTTATTTGATTGCAGACATTAATAATGCAAGCACCGCACCATATTCGTGTAAGGCACGAACAAATATATTAAATAGTGGGTGCAAAATTTAAATTTATTAACTAACAACTTAATATATATTACTCATGCATTTACAAAATCATTATTTGGATCATTAGAATATAGGTGAATGAATTATCTATTACCGGGCTACCGGAGTTATCTATTACTACCGGATGAATTATTTTTAAAACGGATTAAGTTATTTATCACAGAAAAAATAATACTCCCGTTTTTTAATATAGGATGTTTTAAAGATTTTTGTTTTTGTTTTTTAATATGACATTTTAGAATTCTAAATAATTATTAATTATTTAATTTTTAATATTATCTTAAATATTAAATATAACTTTAATTCTTTTATTATTATTTATCCAATAAATAATATTTTTTAATATAAAAATAATATAAATATTTAATATTATATTTAATAATATAATTATTTATTTAATACTTATACATAATGGACGAATGGAGTAATCGGTTGTCACACTGAATATCCAGCGTTTAGCTCCACGGGTATGGCCGTATGGGTCAAATATATAAATTTGTTTCCCAATAGGTCGCATTTAGCTTGAGCCTTGAGCATAAGACTCATTTTGGCGCGAAAATACAGAGTTCACTTCCCGCCATTTATAAGCATCCGATCAGATTTCCATCCACTCCGTTCAGAGTGAGATCTAGTGCGTGAGACAGGGAGTGAAAGAGAAGGATGGCAGACGATCAACCCTCACGGCGGAGGAGCAGAGGAGCTGATGCGGAAGCACGCGCGGGAGCTCTTGAACGTCTCAAAGCTCTCCGCCGCGACGGCCGCCGATCCGAATCCGTCAGCGGAGGTTTCCAAATAAAGGTTGCGGATCCAATTTACGACACTGTAGATGAAGATGAGTACGAAACACTCGTCGCAAAACGCCGCCAAGAGGCCCAAGAGTTCGTAGTCGACGATGATGGGCTCGGATATCGGGACGAAGGCCAGGAAGAGGATTGGTCCAAACCCTGTGGGCCGCCATCGTCGGACGAATCCGAGGGAGAATCAGAGAAGCCGAAGAAGAAGAAACCGGAGAAAAAGGAACCCCCGCCGAAAAAGCCATCTCCACTTTCAGCTGCCGCGGCTTTAATGGGTAAGCAACGACTCTCTAATATGTACACTTCTTCGGTTTTTAAGAAAAGTAGGGATGAAAAGGCGAAGAATGTGTTGTCTGATAGTATTGTTGATGATGTTATTGCTGAATTTGCACCGGATGAGGCTGACAGGGAGAGGAGACGGAAAGGGCATTTGAATTTGTCAAAAAGTTTGACCCCAAGTAGCTCAATTACATCAGTTAAGAGTGAGAATTTATCTGTTAAAGGTGTTGATTTGAAGGTTAGGCATGAGACCGGTAGTGATTTCAGTAAAAATTGCGAATCCTTGTCAATTAATTTGCCAGAAAGTGATATAGCTGGGGAGAATAATTTAGAGAAGGTATTTAACAACATGGAGGACTTGAATTCTGAAATGAGCAACAATTCAGCTGTGGAATTGTGTGATTCTTCAATAAAGAAAAGCGTGGCTGAGCAGAGTCTGATGAATAACAGTGAAGTGAAGGTAGAGCTAGAGGTTAAGAAGGATTATGTTCTTAATGCAAAACTAAATAAAGAGGAGAAGGATCCGGCATTTAGTGCAACTGCTCGATGGCAGGCAGTAAGGTCTGGAGGAAATGGGAATGCAGCAGAGGCAAACCCTAGTTCAAGCTCTGATGAAAAGCCAGAATTTGAAGTGGAGGCTGATGGGTCATTGCCTTTCTACATACTTGATGCCCATGAGGAGTTTTATGGTGCTAATGCAGGCAATCTCTATCTTTTTGGGAAGGTACGTTGGCATTGGTATGTTGGCATTGGAATGTTGTGTAGTCTCTTTGATATGTCCCTGCAAAGTCAAATCATCAACTAATTTGGAACATAGTCTATATCAACTACTTATTTGTAACAAGATATGGTGCAATTATATATCATACACGTTTTTTTTGGTCAGCTGCAATTTATTTTGGTAGTCATTTCAGATTTTTGTAGCTTTAGCTATGTGTGTAAGGATACTAGTTTTAAAATTGTCTTAGCAAGGTGCAGGCGATATTCTTTATCAGGAGTGTACATGAAAAATTTGACCTTTTATTTGGGTTAAAATTTGGTTTACATATTCATCATTGGCTAAAATATACGAAGTTTGAGTGCATAATCCTGATACTTTTGTTTGTGTTTACTAAGAGCATATTTATCACACTTATTGGACTAAAAAGATGAATTTCCTTATTTAATTAATTGAGGATTTCAAATCCTTATCTATTGGCTTCATGATTCTGTTATATATTTTTGACTGGCGTTTTCATGCATTTTCATCAGTACAATAATACCAGGCCATGTGCACTACTCAATTCCCATGACTTATTTCATTGCAATTCAGGTTAAAGTGGGAAATACTTATCAGAGTTGCTGTGTGGTTGTAAAGAATATGCAGAGATGTATATATGCAATCCCAAATGGTTCTATGTTTCAGAATGACACAGTTACAAAGCTTGAGAGAGATGTTGAAGAGTCTAAAATTTCTCCTACAACTTTCCGCACCAAGTTGCATGTAATTTTCCTAATTCTGTCTGTATATCGATATTAGTTTTCTACCTGTTGATTAATAGCCTTTATTGGGCTCTTTTCTTAGGATATGGTATCAGGACTGAAGACTGATATAGCAAAACGGTTACTTGAGCAAAATGTGTCAAGTTTTAGCATGGCACCTGTTAAGGTTTGCTCATTAATCTATCTGATGAGTTGAATGTGCAGCTCTTGCCCACTTATATATGATTACACATTAACTTTGCTAAACTACTTTTCCTTTTTTCCTACTTTTGGTTGCTCATTCATTGTGTTGTTTGTATATTTTCAGAGGAGATACACATTTGAGAGACCTGACATACCTACTGGGGAGAATTATGTCCTCAAAATCAATTATCCGTTTAAGGTATATTACTCATTTCATCAAATGATTCAGTGAGGTTCCTAGGCTGCTGAATTTCTGCGATCAATTTATAAAAAATTCTATAATTTATCAAAATGGGATTTATAAATCTCATACTGACAATATTACTATTATAGTTGTATATATTTGTTTTTGGGGACAAGTATCATTGTTGTATGGACTATATGCGGAATGATCTCCTTCAAGTTACCGGTTGTGGTTCTGTCTCTGTAGGACCCACCACTTCCTTCGGATCTCAAGGGAGAAACTTTTAGTGCTTTGCTTGGAACTCATTGCAGGTAATAAGATATTAGAGAAGGTTCCTCATGTACATATGTATTCTAAATTGTGTCATTGTTGCAAATGTGAGCCTATTCTAGTCAAAGATTTAATGCTTTAGAAGTCTAAGCATTGGTTTTGCATTTTCCGAGTTTCTAATTCTTGTGGAACCGTTTGTGCCATGCTCCTGATTGAGGACTAGTTGAAGTTCATTTTTGTTAGCTTCTATAGGACTGAAAATTATCATTGTTAATAACTGGTAGTTTAAATATTTATTATACATGTGAAGCTATACAATTGATGCAGTCACATTTTGATAGAATAGGAAAACTGATCAATATCAATACTGCAGTGCTTTGGAGCTTTTTCTTATTAAAAGAAAGATAAAAGGACCTTCCTGGCTATCAGTTTCAAAATTCTCTAGCTGTCCAGCTCCTCAGCGTGTAAGGCTTCTGAAATAGTTTACCTTATTATTTGGGAAAGCTTCGGCACAAGGTCTTATTATGAATTCTTTGATTAAGATGAACGTTTTACATTCTGGCAGGTAAGCTGGTGCAAGTTTGAGGTTACTGTTGATTTATCCAAGAACATTCAAGTTTCAAATTCCTCAAAGAGTATTGCAGAGATTCCTCCAGTGGTTGTTACAGCAATAAATCTGAAAACTGTCATAAATGAAAAGCAAGTAAATGAAATTGTCTCTGCATCTGTCATATGCTGTCACAAGGCGAAGGTATTAAACATTTAGTCTGGTATTAGTGTTTATTTGAAAGCATATACTATGGATATATATGTGGGGACATTGTTATGCTAGAGTTCATCTGCTGCAAATTGTTGTTTGAGCAGTAAAACTTCAATTTTTAATTATATCGCATTTAATTCTAGTATTATGTAAAAGTAGTTATTTATTGCATGGTTGAGCCTTCCAGATTGATACTCCGATGTTAGCCTCAGAGTGGACAAGACCCGGTATGCTTGGCCATTTTACGGTTGTGCGTAAGCCTGAGGGAGACATATTACCAATGGGATTTACGAAAGAGGTTAAAGATAGAAATTCAAAGGCTGGTTCAAATGTCATTGGTCATGAAAGCAGGCACGTTCTATTTGTCCATTGTTAATTTTTTCTATCTTTTTCTTACTTTCTTTACCTAGGCGTGAAATTATCTGGTATACTTTTCCCATATTCCAGTTATTGAACCCACCCTCACCCTTTACCTAATTTGCAGTGAAAGAGCTTTATTAAACCGTCTGATGACTGAATTACACAAATTCGATAGCGATGTACTTGTTGGGCACAATATATCTGGGTTTGACCTAGATGTTCTCCTTCACAGAGCTAAGGTGGGAATACTAGGATGTGCATTAAATGAATTAGTATAAATTTGTGCATGTCTTCTTTGCCGTAGTCTTGTTTATTTGTAAGAAACACAGAGAACCTGCTTTCAACAGTGTACCTGTAATAGCTATGGTACCTTGTGCTAAATTTTCATCTGAAGGCCGTAAAGATGGGCTTGAACTGCTGACTGGATGCAATTCCTATGCGGTTTGCATGCACCAAAGTTCATGGATTCACCTTCGTAAAATAAAGTTCATGGAGACATTGTTTCACTTACAAGTTGACTACTCAAGTTTGTACTAACTACAAGACACATAAAAAATTCTTCTATACAGTTTTTCCTACTTTTTCTTCTTCCAAAAAAGTAAAATTCAACTTTGGAACTGGTATCACCAGCATTTTATGTTCAGATAGGTCTAAGCCTATCATGTGATTATTCAAATACATCTTTCTGATTCGGCATCCACTAATGCTTTGCCATTGTCCATGAGAAATCCATGTAAAACATGTGATTATGTGGTTATGCAGGCTTGCAGAGTGCCTAGCAGTATGTGGTCAAAACTAGGTCGTCTGAAGCGCTCTGTCATGCCTAAACTTACAAAAGGAAGCACCATTTTCGGGTCTGGAGCGAGTCCAGGGATCATGTCTTGCATTGCAGGCAGGCTCTTATGTGATACTTTTTTGTGTTCTCGTGATCTTTTAAAAGAGGTATAATACATTAGCAGTACACAGTATTACGAATACCCTGATAAAGTTTGATTCTCAAATATAAAGCATTCTTCTTCCAGGTTAGTTATTCTTTGACACAACTTGCAAAGACTCAGCTGAACAAGGATCGAAAGGAGATCGCTCCACATGATATTCCCCGGATGTTTCAACGTTCTGAATCCCTTGTGGAACTTGTAGGTTCTACCGGCTCTACTTGCTCAATTCTTATGCTTGTAATTCAGAATTAGTATGGATATTAAAGCATAATATACATTCTTGGTCCCAATCTGTAACAGTTCAAAAATTAAGAGCATTTGGTAACTCTACTTGTTATAAGCTCTAGATTCACAAGTTTTTGGCCCCAATATGCATTTGATGTAGTTGATTTGATTTTTTTATTTTTTTAAGTTTGTAGATTAGGATGCATCGTTTATGGACGGGTCCATTCTCTAACAGCTTAACTTTTTAAACTTTTGGTAGATTAAACAATAGAAAAAAATTAAATTTGTAAACTTAGGATGCAATTTTTTTTTACTTTGAAATTAATTATGTTATTATTATAGATAAGTGATTATGAGGGTATTGAGATAATGTACCAAAAGTGAGCAGAAAATGAAGACTAATTGCATGTTTGACTGAACTCAGAAGAGTCCATTATGCATATAAAAACCATTCACGCCGACACACTTCATATTGCTCGGACAAACTAATAGTGAGGTGCTGCATCCTCCTTTGTAGCTTAGTCACTGAGTTTAGCCTTTAGGATATGGTCAATTGATCGACTTTACTACAACTCTGTTCTCTGGTGTATTTGCATATGATGTTTTCTTAAGCTATATCTAATTTGTACAGATTGAATATGCTGAGACAGATGCATGGTTATCGATGGAACTCATGTTTCATTTAAGTATTCTTCCCCTCACGCGCCAGCTGACTAATATAAGTGGTAATCTTTGGGGGAAAACTCTCCAGGTAAATCATTTGCAATGCGCTTCCACTAATCCAGTTATGCTAAATCTGTTTCCATGGAAATTTAAACATTTATACATATTTCAGGGTGCTAGGGCTCAAAGAGTAGAATATCTGTTGTTGCACGCATTCCATGCAAAGAAATTTATTGTCCCAGACAAGTTTTCTTACCAATCGAAGGAAATAAAAGTGCCAAAACGTAAATTAAATAATGGTGTTGTGGAAAATGAACGTCATGATCTGGATCCTGATGACCCAAACATTGAGAATGAGTCTCCACAAAATGACCATGGGAAAACCAAAAAAGGCGCTGCCTATGCTGGTGGTTTGGTTTTGGAGCCAAAGAAGGGTCTTTACGATAAGTATATTTTACTACTGGACTTCAATAGTCTCTACCCGTCAATTATTCAGGTTAACAATATTTCTTATGCTGTCTCTGCCTTCTTCGTCCATTCAATTAGTGCCTTACTTTAGCCCTTTCTTTTTTCTTTTCATAGCATCTTCTAGTTGAACTGATGTTGGTGCTTTTCTGACTCATATGTCGTGTGCAATTTACTTGTTTTTAACAGGAATATAATATCTGCTTTACAACTGTTGAAAGACCTGTAGATGGATCAATCCCGTGTTTACCATCTAGTAGAAGGACAGGAGTTCTACCAGAGGTAAATCATCTAAGGACATATATGTGTTGATAATTGTTCTAGGAATACAAAATCATAACTTGTGAGCAACAAGATAGATATAGTAAGACATAAATGCTAGTGTAAAATAGTTTTCAAGTTAAGATTCTTATCTTCATGAAAATTGTCTAATAGGTCGAATTCAAGTTCAATTGAAATCATGAGCTTGTATGACATAATTTTTAAGCCAAACATGGGGTTATGAGACTTTGACCTTCATGATTGTGTTCCTCTCCAAAGCTGATTAATCTTTAACCATGAAGGCAAATCCAATGGGTGGTCATTATAGTATCTTTGAAAAAACCACTGGAACTAATCAGTTTTTGTATTTGTAACATCATACTGATTATATTTTCTTTTCTCCTTTTTTTTATTTTTTATTTTGTTTCTGTTTTGATAACACTTGCATCTTTGCTGAAGTATGTTTGCACAGGTATTTGTATGTATTTATGGCTAAAGTTAAACGCAATAGCTGCATGCCAAGGTGCCTACTAATATCTAGTGGTTTGGATAAGATCATAAATCATCGTATAAACTATATAATAAGATATGTTATGAGTTGGAGGTACATCTTTTGCTTAATTGGTGTATTTTGATCATATTATGTTGGTTCATCTTTCTGGAATGCCGTGATTAACTATACAAAAGCGACTCAACTCAGTAGCTGATGTATATTCTTACCAACACCATGGTCCGAGTACTTCCTACTTACCAAATAATAATGTGCAGACCAAAATAATTTCACTCATTAAGCAGACATTTCTTAGTTATTAATGCACCATTGACATTGAAGCATAGCTGACAGCGTATCAATGTGGTTGACTGGATTTTCTTCTGCACATCTTTGCAACTGAGAGCCACCCATACTGTAATTACTTGCCTGAGATAAACTAGATGTTTGTTTCCTTCAGTGTTTGCATTAAAAATTTCACTATTCATATCTGATGTATTTGTTTGTATGATGATGCTTTAGTTTAATTATGCTGCTGGATGAGGGACTGTGGAATTGTGGAGTGAATATAAAATCACCCATCTCCTTGTATAAATATCTGAGTATAAAGGAAGTTTAACTACCTATTCATGAATTTTTGTTGCTGTATTATCCTCAGTGATTCTGTGTTGAAAATTATATTTATGTTGAATATGGCATCTTTTTTATTCTTTCCCTTCAGAAATGGGACATGCTTATTGCCTTTCCTCACACTTGCATCTTTGTTCTTTTCCTTTTTTCTTTCTTCAATTATTTTGCTTTGTACTGGAGTTTTCTTCTTTCTCATCTTGACTTCTGAGTTCATTCTTGAAACAGAATGAACTCAGAAGTGATTTAAAGCATATTTATAATTACAGTCTGCCATATGTCCTTATCATATGTTCAGCATCTACCAGCTAGATGCACTTCATGTTTACTTGGTATATATCTTTTATAATAACATAATTTACCAATTGACACACTGTTACATAGTTGCTGAAAAATTTGGTTGAGAGAAGGAGAATGGTAAAGTCATGGTTAAAGACTGCATCTGGTCTCAAGGCCCAACAGCTTGATATTCAGCAGCAAGCACTGAAGCTCACTGCAAATAGGTTTGTGCTTATTCATGGTGCTATTTTTTTTATCTGCCTTGTTGTAGCTTTTTTTTGTCGTTATGATGGTACTTTCGTTTCTTCCCATTTTCCCTATACCTATTATTTGCAGCATGTATGGATGCTTGGGATTTTCTAATTCCAGATTCTATGCTAAGCCACTTGCAGAGCTTATTACGCTACAAGTAAGAAGTTTATTCTGGTTCTGGTAATTCCGATGATATCTTTCTTGAGTGGGGAGATGTTGGCTGATGTTTTGTTAATCGACATATATTATCGCTGTGCAGGGGAGGGAAATCTTACAAAGTACTGTTGATCTCGTCCAGAACAATCTAAACTTAGAGGTCGCATCTTGGATCCTGATTTTTGGTTTTAACAAATGTAGTCTTTCACTTTCCTACAAGGATTCCTCCTATTTGAAGTGTTAACTTTTATGTCTCCTGAAGCATGTTTGCCTTGTTTCTACCAGGTGATATATGGTGATACAGATTCGATTATGATTTACAGTGGACTTGATGATATCGCAAAAGCTAAAGCAATTTCAGGAAAGGTCATTCAAGAGGTGGGTTTTATTTTCCGAATTAAAGATTTCTTGAAGGTTAAGATGAAATTTCGTGCTCTTGCGCATAGTCCTGTGAAGATGCATGTCTTCCGTCTTTGTTGATTCATTCTTAACCAGTTGTAAGACCAACACATTCTAGAATCTGAAAGCAATTAAAAATAATAGCTGTGTTTGCTTACATCTATAGTATTCTAAATGAGGGTTCATCTAAAGTATTTCAATAACCCAAAGCAGTTAACTTTGTCAATTGTCTTTCTAGTGCGAAATAAAGACTACTTTGTTAGTGCTGAGTGCTGACAGTTCAGCTGTCAGATCTGATATATATTTAGACTTCTTTTGATATTATGATGGCTTGCACAAGAGAATGCTGCTATTGAAGAAACACTGTAATTTCCCTTTCTATCTAATTTTAGGTCAACAAGAAATACAAGTGTTTAGAAATTGATCTTGATGGCTTGTACAAGAGAATGCTGCTACTGAAGAAAAAGAAATATGCAGCTGTGAAACTGCAGTTTAAGGATGGCAAACCATATGAGGTAAATTTTAAAATTTATGATTTTTTGAAGTTCGTATCTAGTTCGACATAGATCAGTGAATTTGGGCTTCTTGCTGCAGGTTATTGAACGGAAAGGCCTTGATATGGTTCGTTGTGACTGGAGTTTGCTATCAAAGGAATTGGGCGATTACTGTTTGAGTCAAATTTTATCTGGAGGGTAGATTAACTTTTGAATCCTTTTTTCCTTTATTATTAGTTGAGTTCTGGTGTTAAAAGACCATTTATTACCTCTAAATCCTTACCATGCATGTGGCTCTTATATTTACAGGTCATGTGAAGATGTTGTTGAGTCAATACACAATGCCCTCATGAAGGTCAGAGCATGAGCTTGTACAATTATAATCACCTAAATGCTAAGTTTCAATGTTTCAAATGGTTCTTATATTGTACATGATGCATCAGATCATGTAATAATCGTGTAACACACATTAACACTTTGAGCTTGTGAATACATTAAAAATTGGGTTATCCTTTTTTGGTAATAATTGAGATATCGAAAAAGGGATGAGTGCTTTTTGGATTTGCTTTATGTGGTTTCTATGTGTTGGAAACTACATTAATGCCCAGGTTCATACAATCTTAAATGTGTTTGCTAGTTGTTTTCTCCTGTAAGCAAATTGAATGTGATTCAAATCATCATCATCCAGCCACTCATGATAATGCTTATGTATGAGCACAAAGGGTTACAAATAGTTGAAAAATGAGAGCGGTTAACCACAATCATGTTGAATGGCATTATATTATTGGAAAATCTAATGGATTCTATGTCTGAACATAATGCAGATACAGGAGGAAATGAGGAATGGACTAATAGCTCTGGAGAAATATGTCATCACAAAATCCTTAACTAAACCCCCCGAAGCCTATCCAGATGCTAAAAGTCAGCCTCATGTTGAAGTAAGTCCAAGAACCAACATGTGATCCTGCCATATATCTGAATCAACATATTTTTTGTTTCACCATAAATGCTCCCCATCTATCTAATTGAATGACTATTTACTTGGCTGAGTTAGGTGGCACTTCGTTTGAAGAAAAGTGGTTATGTAACTGGTTGCTCTGCTGGCGATACGGTCCCTTATGTAATTTGCTGTGAGCAGGTCTCCAAAAAAGTTCTTCCTACTTCCATTTTTTCCCTTTTATTTACTTTGTAGTTTCTACAAAGTTAGCTGCCTCATGTCAATAAACTCCAGCATATTCCTCGCATATGGAAATTTATTATCTTTTGTGCATTTTCATTGATAGGGGAATAGTTCAAGTACCTCAGCAGGAATTGCTCAGCGAGCAAGACATCCTGATGAGCTGAAAAATGACAATGGAAATTGGATGGTTGACATTGATTATTACCTCGCACAGCAGGTTTTCATTTGTTTGGCCCTCAATAAGTATTTGGTGGCTATTGATGATTCTTTTATTAGGTCCTCGTTCTGGCTCTTAAACTTGTGGCTTAATTTATGCAGATTCATCCTGTGGTATCACGTCTCTGTGCATCAATTCAGGGTACAAGCCCAGCACGCTTGGCTGATTGTTTGGGACTAGACTCATCCAAGGTACAGAGCATCTTCTTCTTTCGCATACTTGTATAATCAAATAATGCTATTGTAGATATAATTAACATGAACAACAATGGATTTATTTTTAGTACCAAAGCAAATCAAGTGAAGCAGTCAACAACGATTCTTCCAGCTTACTTTTGTGTGCTTTAGATGATGGCGAGAGGTAATCATTTATTCTCTATAGTTGTAATTGGTATCCATATTGAGATTGTAACAAAATATTCAGCATATTAAAGGTCCTCTTATGTCCAAATGGCCATTTAACTTATTATTGCTATTATTATTTTATTATATGTACAATCCAATCAATTATGTATTCCTAAGAACACAATAGAGAGTGATGCTATTACAACAAAAAGCGCAGAGGCACACCATTCTCATCTTCGTAGTGATGCATAAAGAAAAGTATGCTTTGAAGAGCTGAAGCTACTTGATAGACTGGAATTTTGGAAATTGTAGGTCATTGATGATTGGGGAAAAACCATCATTTCATTTTGCTTTCAATTCATTGCAACTTTTGATTTGTGATTTTATTTTCTTATACTATTAATTCAGTATTCATTTTATTATTTGATATAAATTTCCTCTATACTTAGCTGTGTGCTTCGAATTCTGCTTCTTAGTTTATTTTGATGTCACTTGATTAAGTACATGAATTTCTCTGAAAAGATGAGATACACAATGGGTTCATGTCAATATTGCAGATATCAAGGTTGTGAGCCTCTGGTTTTGTCATGTCCCAGTTGTTCTGGTACTTTTGACTGCCCAACTGTGTTCAGTTCCATATGTTCTTCAATAAATGAAAAGCCAAGCGAAGCACAGACCGGCCATGACACTAGCAATTTTTGGTGTAGTTTGCATTGTCCTAAATGCCCAGAGGAAGATGATAGGGGTAGAATGTCCCCTGGATCAATAGCTAACCAGGTAATATCTTGAATTCTTTTAATTGTATGTTAGGAACCAATAGAGGATTCCTTATTTCAACTTTTTTAAAATAAAAGTAAAAACAGACTTCCCAAAATGATTTCAAAAAATTCCAGTTATCTATTCTACGAGTTAAGATGTGATGCCACAAACAAATTCCCTAATCTGAGCTATTTAATGGTTTACGTGTGTACTATACTGCTCAGTACCACATGTTTGTTTGAGGTTAATTATTTGCTGAAGGTATATCAAGTAGTTAACTACTTGTTTCTATCAGGTCAAAAGGCAAGCCGAAGGATTCATTTCAACATACTACAAGAGCTTAATGATGGTAGTTGCTTTTTGAGTACAGCATCATAATGCTTGTAGTGAATATTAGGAGATTAAATTTGACCAGAAGTTCTTTAATTTCAGTGTGATGATGAAACTTGCAAGTACACTACTCGTAGTCTGAACTTGAGAGTAATTGGTGACTCTGAGAGAGGCACTGTTTGTCCAAACTATCCTCGTTGTAACGGACGTCTTGCGAGGAAGGTTTTTGTCTTCCCATTAACTCATTTGCAGTACTCAAGATCTTTTTTTTTCTATCACTAATAAATAGATCTTTTTTCTATCACTAATAAATTTGGTGCAAATGTGTTTCATCAGTATACAGAAGCATATCTTTACAAGCAGCTTGCTTATTTTTGCCATATCTTGGACACTGTCCGTTGCATTGACAAGGTTAAAATCTCTGAATTTTTTGTACTCTTGTACCAGCTTTTTTGCCCATCAGCTCATAATTCTGGTAATTCTTTGAATGCTTACTTAAGTATGTTATGAGTTTCAGATAGAGGCTAACATCAGAATACCAGTTGAGAAAGAGCTAGCTAGAATACGGCCTCTTGTTGAATTGGCAGCATCAACAGTACAGAAGATCCGAGACAGGTGTGCTTATGGATGGGTGCAGTTGAATGATCTTACTGTCTCAATTTGATTGTTCTACAACGCCTTTTTTTTTTTTATATATATATATAAAAAATAAAAATTCGAGCTCAATCTTATCATTTAGACTACTGCTGTGTAAATAACCGAGTGTAAAACTGCTGCTTCGTTGGCCAAAGATTATCGTAATTTTTTAATTACTAAATTCATTTATATTTTAATGTCGATGGTTCTTCAACTGTGGATTGACATAGAACTGTGTGAACCCAGCTATCAAGAATTTAAGCTATAATGCATGTTTTTCCAAGAGGTGGTTTCCTCCTTTTTCCTTTTCTGTGGGTTTGATTGATTTTTTGTCTCGGTGTGATTTTGTTGATGTTGATTACACTAATTTAGTGTAATTTTATTGATATTGAAATTTGTACTTGATGATAGATTATGCGAATTCATTGTACTTGTATCGAAGTCTATTGATGTCCCAAAAATGTGGGCTTTGGATTCTGAGAATTGAAGAAGAAAAAGAGAGAACGCTATGCGGTTTGTATTTTTTTTATATATCAAAATGTAACATACATTTTTCCTCAAACCCAATTGGTAGAAAACCTATATGAATAAAAGACTACTTACAAAAAGCTTCTTGAATTTTTGTTCTTTAATTTCCCTTCAACTAGTGGTGTTCCTTGAGTAAATGTACATTCTCAAAGGCCACAGCTCACTGCAACTCCCCAACGGTTGCCTCATTGAGCCATAGAAAATGAATAACCTGCACGGATAATGAAATGCAGATTTTCATGATTGGAACAAGCAAATATAGTTCAGCTGTAAGGCATGCATATGAGAAATGTCTTATAAGGTGTAGGGTTCAACCTCCTCATGTGATTGGGACGCATTTTCTCCAGTTGGTTGATTCAGTGATTCTTGTTCTCCTTAAGGGGGGATAATTCTTCTCTTGCTTTATCTTCAAGCAGCACAGCACAGCACAGCACAGCCAAGTCCATATATTGTTAATGAAGGAATCTACAAATACTTACTATGTTGATTGATTTTTGCTCGGAAATTTCTGCTTCCTTAGGGCATAACTATTCAGAAGCTCTTCAACATGCTGTGGTACCACATAAGCACTCTTGGAGTGTTCTGCAGTTGTCAATGATAACAGTCCTACATGAAGAAAATTTACGAGAAAGCAAGGGATGATATAATTAATAAATAGTCCTTAAGTTTTCAGCCGAGGGACGTATGTGCATACATTAAACAAGTAAGAATATACTTCGGGAAGACTACAGACGACTCAGGAAAGCATAGAATTCAACATTAGAACAATCAATTCCTCTAAGATAATCATAGAAGCCATCCTATAGCACATCCATAGTAATTGACTTGTGAACTTTTACTCTATGAGCAGTCATTTAGTATATATAGATAATAGGACAGGAGCAATATGTCTTAAATGTATTTTAAAAGTACCACCACTACCAAGAAAACAAATGACAGAATATTAGAAAGTTTGTCCTTTAAAAATAGAATCCTAATTGATCACATGGTAGTACTTAATTCTGATATTAATGTGATATATATGAGGGTCAAAATGAAATTTGACAAATAATGAATCAATGATACTGGAAAACTAAGTCTATTAGAATCTTTGCATGGTTTATCATTCCTCAAAATGGACTGTTTGCATGGTATATCATACGCATGCCATTGCACCAGAACAATTAACAAAGAAGCTTTGCCGAGACTTTTTAGTGTCAGATTAATATCCTATCTTCATACAAAGTTTTTAATAATGCTTGTTTATGTCAATGAGTTTAGATTGTTATTCAGCTCTATATTTGCATACATGTTCATCTCAAACGACAACTCCTCATATTAAAATGGGAGGATTCTTGCTGATAAAAAAATGCAAAAAAGTCGTATCACTCATTCTCTTTCCTAACCCAATGTTTTCTCTTTATTTAATTAAATTTTAAATTTTAATAATTTTTTTGTTATAAATTCAAAATTATCAATCTATATATCGTTGTAAAGCTCTAGTCAAAGATTTTCAAAACAAGATCCACAAACATGCACAGACGTAAGTGGGGAGAGAAAAAATAAATAAATTATGAGGGAAGTGGTTGGGAGTTGAGACAGTTACAATTGAAGGGAAGTGGTTAGGATTCGTCAATTCATCACTGTACTGTACACATACATAAGTTAAGTTTAATGGATGATGGATGAAGCAAGGAGATAATGGAATTACGCTACCGGAGTCAATGGGTCCACTTGACCTTTTGTTTGGTAACTAATCAACTGTCCATTACTCATGTTTTATTCTTGATTTCTTTATATATATATATATATATATATATATATATATATATATATATATAGGGAAATTCATCCGTGATTAACATTTGTTAAAAGTACTGTGCAACAAACGAGTTAATGATCGTTGATCTGGACAATAGAAGGCTTGGATTAAACTTTATAAAATCTCTGCCGCTACAGGCTGTAGCGACAGTCTACTTTTCCAAAAACGGAACAAAATTACCAAACTACCCCTGTTATTTAAGCCATGCATTATCATTTGGAGCCCAGTGGCAGCAGATACACCTTTTGACAACCGACATAAATCGACATGACAAGACAAAAGATCGACGCTTTGGGAATACGCGCGTGCACTAATACCAAAGCTTCTCTTTACTAAGACACCCACTGCCTATTACATCAGTAGTGCAAGCAGACTCTACATTTAACCTCCTGCCGCTCCTCTCTCTCCCTCTCAAAGCTTCACTCATTTCCTCTCCTTCCTCTGCCGCTATACACATTCCTTCCCCTACCGGTAGTTAATTTTCCATTTAAGCAGCAAAACAAAGGAGATTGGCACGAGAGAAAGTTTGATTGCAACTACAGCGGCAACAAATTTGTATTTCGAAAATATTTCTTTGGTAAGATTTATTTTTCAAATATTCAATTAAAAATAAATAAATATTTTAATTATTTTTTCAAAATATTTTAATAATAAAATTAAAGTTTAAACTTTTAAAAAAAAATGATCAATTACTACTATGTCTATATATATGCATTTAAAGTAGTTATTTTGTGATGAAGCCAAAAAAAAATATGCATATAAAAAATATATGCATGTGAAGTAGTTCTTAAGAAAAATAAATAAAAATATGCATGTGAAAGATATATGCATGTGAAGTAGTTATTATTTTGTATTTAATATTATGTCTATATATATGCATGTGAAAAATAAATAAATATATATTACAATATGCATGTAAAGTAGTTATTAAGAAAAATAAAATTTGTGATTTATGTGTTTGGGTAATTATATAACTATGTGGTGAAATAGTTAGTATAATTTTTGATTTTTTATTAAATTATTTGTTTAATACTTATAATGGAGTTTTGTGGGATATAATATGCATATGAGTAATTTAAAATGAAATTTATTTTACTGTTATTTTTTAGGTACTAGATGGATAGTTGGATTTATGGACCAATTGACCCAAGTGTCCTTAACGACCAACAAAATCATGTGTCAGATGATATATATGACGGAAAAGACAGGGGAAGACTACTCTCATGTCAATTAACTGAAAAAAATACGATCAATGGATATTAACAAAAGCTCAAAAACTCTTTTACAAAAATGTGGGTTTGGGATTTTTTCTTTCCCATGATTGTACCTGTTAAACCGACATTGGGCTCGTGTCCGCCTGGTGGAGAGATGGCGTACGAGACCAATAGTTTTCACCTAAATTGTGGAGAAATTACAATCACTTTAGAGGATGTACACTTCATTCTTGGGTTCTTAGGTGGTTGGCAAGCCCTTAACTTGTCCATTATTTGACACTCCATTGGCTCATTTTAAAGAATGTTTTGGTAGTGAAGTAGTTGCTGAATATCAGGAATCAAAAAAATGCGGCTCTATTTCATTACTATGGTTGCAACAACATTTTAATAATTGTCCCCCTAAAGCAAGTAAGGAAATTGTTGGTCGATGCACAAAGGCCTGTATTCTTTGGTTATGTGGGGCAATATTGTTCCCCACTAGGAATAAAAACACTGTTCATCCCAAGTATATGTATTTTATTGCCAACGCCGAAATTGTGTAACGTATTCTTGGGGTGCAAATTTGTGTTGGGCTATTTGTCTGAGGCTTTATATACTCATCACTAGAAAAGGAGCGAAATATATTAATGGTTGTGGTCACTCTTTTTACAAATTTGGGCATATGAACAGATAATAATTGGAAGACCTAACCCACGGCCTCAATCACGATTATGGTTACCTAGGGCCCTAAGCGTGGGCATATTCAAAAATCATCACTTTACTACGATGAGCGACAATATCCCCATCATCATTTAAAATTTTACTGAGGGGAGTTAGATGTCCAAATGAATGGCAAGTAGTTTGGCACCCTTACGTGAGGTGGGATGACAATATGAATGGATTTAATTTTGAAGGAAGATTGTTGGGATCTGGTAGAATCCCCTTGATCCATTTTGATATTATAGAATACCAAATGCCAGACAGGGTAATGAGACAGTATGGGTTCTTACAAGGTATACCATCTCCGACAGAAAATCACAAAGAACTTAGAAAGGAAAAAGAAGATAGATTTGCCGTCGTTGATTGCATGACCTTGAGGTGAGTTTACATCGCACATTGGGAGGCTTACATGGAGCATTTAAAGGGACAGCAGTATGAAATTTCCAACTACGTGAAAATTGATTCATACATGGCTTGGTATAGGAAGATTACACATAGAAAACTGCATCGCCCTCGACGGGTGACCCAGACCCTACATATGAGCCCCTTGATTTGCTTACTGACCCAAAGAAATCATCTTATACAAATGGTACACTAACATTTGCATATTTTAATATAGCGTATTATATTTGTATATACTATCTTGTTTATTAAAAATACTAATATTGTACTTTTATCTTAGTTGACAAGTTGAGAGTGCAAAATCCTTACTTGATAAGTGTTTTGCTTTTCTTGAGATGCCTCCAGACTATGTTGTTGAGAAACAGGTATGGGACCATCTTTACGGTGTATACAACTCTGAAGTTAGAGGGAACAATGGTGAAGAGCGAAAGGAGCCAAGTAATGTTGCGGCACAAGAGAGTTACATCCCCACGACCCAAGCTTATGTTCCCTCTTATTCATTCGAGTCTGACTTCACAGAGAAGGCAAAAGTTCAGGTTATTGGAGTATGAATGTTAATATTAATTTTAGTACTTAATAATAATAATGTTTAATTAAATTTGTTCATGTGAGTACCATGTTTAATATTATCCAGGCCCAAGATATAGCGGAAGGGTACATCCCCACAACCCAAGCTTATGTGCCCTCCTACTCATTCGAGTCTGGCTTCATAAAGCCAATAGAATTACAGGTATTATTCCTTCTTATGTTGTAAACAGAAAATAATGTGTGTAATATTATTCATATTATTAATATTTTCAGGTACAAGACATAACTAACTTATGTTCCAATCCAGACAAAAGTGGTAGTCCCACCACCCAGGCATACGAAACTGGCTTCATAAATAATTATGGTGCGAAAAAGTCTCCGACTAAAAAGCTGAGGGAATACAAGATAGAGTTTATAAATAATTACTTATTTGGGAACACACTTTAATCCACCAATATTTCCTGTCATACATCCACAAAATTTGTATACACTACATCACGACGCATTCAAGGCCTTAAGCCCTACAACTTGGATTTATGAGCATTCGCTGGACGAGTATATGCTATTATTGCGGCATAGAGAGGAGTACTACAAGACGCAAGGAATTAGAAGATGGGAAAAATTTGGCTTCATGGAATCATTCTTCATGCATCTTGGCAAGAGCGTTGTGTCCCCAAGCCAGGCGAATGCGGCAGAGAGTTTTTGTCACCCCTATGTTCACCCAGATGTGGGCCCGAGATTACACGAATGCACGTACATATTCACGCCAGTGTGTACTCAAGATACCAGATATTTTATCTTGTTTGTATTTTCGGTGCCCGAATGGGGAGTCACCATCTTTGACCCTCTATACGATGACACCCCATATATGATCATCTAGCAAATGTATAGAGAATTTGTTAAAGTTGCGGTATGTATATTAATTGTGAGTGTTGTACCTTTATATATGTATATCCTTTATTAATATTACTTTGTGCATGCAGGTCAAATTGATACCAATTTGTTTGAGAATTGGTGATCCACAGCGTGAGTGGCCAACACAGGATCCGCGCGTGCATTGTCTCAGTGTGAATTGGTCAGTAAAACTGTGAGTTTGAATACAAATATTATCTTCTAGACAATATCTATACTCAAATAAATCCTCATCATATTTATTGATACATTATTTTACAAAAATGGTGAGGACTACTAAACAACTTTCTCTAGAACCTTCATTCCATACCCAGCTCGTTCGTCTCACTATATTCTACCATCGAGAAGAAAAAAATGGAACAAAAAGGAAAATGTGAATTCAACTAGCCCAAGAAGAATATTATGACTAAGATAATATACAACAAATTATCATTAGTCTTCAACAGAAAAAAAAAAATCTAATAGAATACAATAGACAACAAGTTTTAAATCAATATTCGCAATGAATAATAATTCATTAAAAGAGTTAAGTAGAGAATGCAAACTACTATCTTCTATGTATGAATTTAAAAGTTCATCGCTCTATCTTTCATCCCTATAACATCAATCAATATATATCCGAATCAAATATTCATCTTTGCACTACTGAGCCAAAGATATTCATCGATTAGTCATGTTCATCTAAACACTGCTCATCTTTGCACTACAGAGCCAAAGATATTCATCGAAATCATTCATCTTTGCACTACAGGGCCAAAGATATTCAATAATATCATCATTTAAGATTGAGGATGATGAAAATATTTTTAAAGAAACGAATCCAAAGAAACAAAATCACAAGGATTAAGGATTAAAGATTAAATACTTTGTTTTATCCATGTCCAAAAATACCTCAAAAATAATCATAGTGGTGTAAAATTCAAGAATGATCAAAACATGGATACAATCAAAGCTAGTATCCACAATAGATATTTTAGACGAAAAGGAAAATTTTCATTTTTCATGAATAGTGCCGTATTCGTGAATAATGTCGATATCGTGAATAAGTCTTGGATATCGTGAATAAGAATCTCGACACCAAAAATTTCAAATTTGATAAAACTTCAGATCAATATTTCAAAGATAATGATATTGAAGAAATAATATCATTACAAAAATAATAATATCCCTTACCTCGAAAGATCGGTACTTCTAAATGAAACACCGGATATAGGCTATGACTTGAACTTGCACCGTATAGCAGTACTCAAAATACTCACAAGAATACGTTCGATAATATAGAGAGAGAAAACTTCAATTTCTGGTGAAATTTTCAATTCTAACCTAAGCACCCTATTTATAGGAAAATGCTTAGAATACATGGTACAGAAATAACTACAACTTTATTATTACAATAGTAAAACTGTGAGTTTGAATACAAATATTATCTTCTAGACAATATCTATACTCAAATAAATCCTCATCACATTTATTGATACATAATTTTACAAAAAATGGTGAGGACTTCTAAACAACTCTCTCTAGAACCTTCATTCCATACCCCGACTCGTACTCGCTATATTCT
This sequence comes from Panax ginseng, assembly GCA_020205605.1. NCBI lineage: Eukaryota > Viridiplantae > Streptophyta > Magnoliopsida > Apiales > Araliaceae > Panax > Panax ginseng. The sequence goes on from CM035129.1 coordinate 158,171,221, forward strand.
CGCCTCCTGAGAAGAAAAATGGAACAAAAAGGAAAAGGGTGAGCTCAACTAGCCCAATAAAGAATATTATGACTAAGATAATATACAACAAATTATCATTAGTCTTCAACAGGGAAAAAAATTTAATAGAATACAATAGACAACAAGTTTTAAATCAATATTCGCAGCGGAAATAATAATTCATTAGAAGAGTTAAGTAGAGAATGCAAACTACTATCTTCTATGTATGAATTTAAAAGTTCATCGTCTATTTTTCATCTCTGTAACATCAATCAATATATATCCGAATCAAATATTCATCTTGCACTTTCAGCCAAAAGATATTCATCACCGGGTCATGTTCATCTAAACACACTGCTCATCTTTGCACTACTGGACCAAAGATATTCATCGAAATCATTCATCTTTGCACTACGAGCCAAAGATATTCAATAATATCATCATTTAAGACCGAGGATGATGAAAAATATTTTTAAAGAAAAACGAATCCAAAGAAACAAAATGACAAGGATTAAGGATTAAGGATTCGTACTTTTATTTTATCCATGTCCAAAAATACCTCAAAAATAATCATAGTGGTGTAAAATTCAAGAATGATCAAAACATGGATACAATCAAAGCTAGTATCCACAATAGATATTTTAGATTTAAAAGGAAAATTTCATTTTTCGATGAATAGTCTTAGTATTCGTGAATAAAGTCAGATATCGTGAATAGTCTTGATATCGTGAATAAGAACTCAGACACCAAAAGTTTCAAATTTGATAAAAACTTCAGATCAATATTTCAAAGATAATGATATTGAAGAAATAATATCATTACGAAAAAAAATAATATCCCTTACCTTGAAAGATCGAGACTTAAATTGAAACACCTGATATAAAGCTATGACTTGAACTTGCACCGTATAGCAATACTCAAAATATACTCAAAATACTCACAAGAATACGCTCGATAATATAGAGAGAGAAAACTTCAATTTCTAGTGTAATTTTCAATTCTAACCCAAGACCTATTTATTTATAGGAAAATGCTTAGAACACCAAAGCAGAAAATTTAATAAAATATTAATATATATAATTTTTATTCCAATGCACACTTATTTTGCTTCAAAACCTCAGCCACCAAACAACCCACCTCACAAGACTTGCACAAAAAAACGTTTTTGTTATTTAAATTATTTTAAACTTCCAAAATCAATTATTTGAGATTCGAACTTCAATAATTCATAATAAATAGCCCTTTTGTCAGAAAAATCGAATCTCGCGAGTTTTTATAGGAAATTCAATTCTCTACAACTTTACAGAAGAAAGTTTTTCCAAATTCTAAACAGAAATTGACCGAAATCCACAAACGGCGATTTTACAGGCTATAATCAAATTTCAGTCAAGAAATGGGGTCCACCAACACATAAAACATGCTTTAAATATTTTTGGTAACAAAAATACTCCTCCTCTACATATACTCATATATCTCATATTTATCGTAAAAATATCATCATTATTATATTATTAAAATATAATAATATATTTAAATGAATTATTTTATCAGAAAAAGATAAAATTTCAATTTTCAACAATTGTCACATTAAAAATGTTCTCCATCTATATCCACATAAAATTAATATTTTCCTCATCATATGAATCAATAATTAATTATTCACAAATAATATTACGTAATCACAATATTGACAACTGTGCGGTTCCAAAGAAAGAGAGGGCTTTCCAATAAGAATTTCTCCTTCATCTGCGGCGAATTAGGTGACCAAACCTCTCCTTAGACGAACTTTCTAGACATTATCAATAATGTTATCTAATAATATTATTCAGATAATATGAATTATTGCTTCGATAATGAAAAATACCGTAATAATGACAATTATCAAACAATGACAATATAAAATATCAACGGAACAATTATTAAATCAATAAAATAAAATACTAAATAAGAATTATCGTAACCATTATTGAGTAGTGTCTTCTTCACGTAAGAATCAATAATTGGTGCAATACTGCCTCTTCTTGTGTTTTAACCACCGAGAGTATTTTAACAAAGATTAATCTGTGAATAACTACGCTGTTATTTTTAAACAACTTATATTTGTCGCTTTCTTCATTCAATCGCTTTCAGTTATGGGGTCCACACATGGTCGGTCGCTACCATGTCAGCATTTAATATTCCCCTGAATAAATACGAATATTCCATAAATATTTTATAACCACCTGCTTATTTAAAATATTTGCGTATTTTACCCATAACTATCCATATTAATCACATCAACCCTTACTATTTCAAAATAATAATTAGAGGAAATTAAATTTTATTTATTAATTATTTGGGGTCTTACAACCTCCCCTCCTTATGAAATTTCGTCCTCGAAATTGACATACGTACCTGGTGTTTCGAAAAGGTGAGGATACCTCGCTTTCATTTTCGCTTCCAATTGCCGTGTCTTTTCTCTATATAGCATGGTTCCTCCACAAAACTTTAACTTGTGGTATGACCTTCGTCGTGTAGGACATGCTCTTTCTTTCCAAAAAATCTTGACAGTACCTCTTCGTCGTTAAGTCTTGGCTATCTCGTCCGGATCTAACTCTATAACGTGGTTCGGGTCTTTCACATATTTACTGAAGTACGAGATATAAAAACACATTATGAACACGAGACATACTCTGAGGTAACGCGAGTCTATAGGCTACATTTCTTACTCGGTCAAGAATTTGAAATGGACCAATAAATCGTGGATTGAGCTTTCCTCTCTTCCCAAATCTTGTAACTCCTTCCATGGAGCAACTCGCAACAATACATGATCCCCATACTAAATTCCACATCCTTTCGATGAAGATCCGCATAACTCTTTTGTCGATCTTGTGCTGCTTTTATATCGTTGTCGAATCATTTAGATCTTTTCTGTAGTCATACGTCTTAACTTCGGGTCCCAACAATGTTGCTTCACCCACCTCATCCCAACATATTGGAGAGCGACACTTTCGTCCATATAATGCTTCAAATGGAGCCACCACACTATACCGCCTCGATAACTATTGTTATAGGAGAATTCCACCAATGGTAAATACTTATCCTAACCGCCTTGAAGTCTAGGACACGAGTCTTAATAAATCTTCAAGAGTTTGAATAGTCCTTTCGATTGTCCGTCCGTTTGAGGATGGTATGCTGAACTGAATCGTAAATCCGTGCCCATAGCTTTTTGCAAGCTAACCCAAAATCTTGAAGTGAATCTTGGGTCACGATCCGAAACTATGGATACCGGCATGCCATGCAATCTCACAATCTCATTTACATATATATACTAGCAAGACGCTCAAGGAATAAGTCTCCCATACGGCAAGAAATGAGCGGACTTGGTTAATCTATCAACAAAAACCCAAATAACATTGATGCCTTGAGAAACCGTAGGAAGACCCGTGAACGAAATCGATGGTAATGTGTTCCCACTTCCATTTCGAAATCTCAAGTGGTTGCAACGGACCCTTAGGTACTAGATGCTCCGCCTTTACATCGCCGACAAGTTAAACACATCGAGATAAACTTTGCAATCTCTCTCTTCATATTATTCCACCAAAATGTATGTCAAGATCACGATACATTTTAGTACTTCTAGGATGGATTGCAAATGGTGTATTGTGTGCCTCCATCATAATCTTGTACTTCAAATCGTAGTCGTTAGAACACAAAGTCTAGAGTGGACTCAAGTATTCCTTCTTCATCAATTCTCGCCCTAATAGCTCCTTCTTGTACTTTCTTCTTCATACGCATCGCCTCCGGCCTACGGTGGCTTGAAGCAACCTTAACTTTTTCTATTAAAGTTGGCTCTACGCGTATACTTGACATCATCGCACTCATTCCTGCATATGATATTCTACTCAACGCTACCGCCACCACGCGTTCGCTTTTTCTAGGATGGTATTGAATAGTGTGGTCGTAGTCTTTCAATAGCTCGAGCCAACGTCATTGCCGCATGTTGAGTTCTTTTTTGAGTTAAGAAATATTTAAGGCTTTTATGGTCCGAATATATCTCCACTTTCTCCCATATAGATAGTGCCTCCATATCTTTAACAATAAACGATCACCACGCCAACTCTAGATCATGAGTAGGATAATTCCTTTCATACTCTTTAAGTTGTCGCGAGACATAGGCTATGACTTTCCCATGTTGCATGAAAACACATCCTAACCCTTTGCCTGAAGCATCGCTGTAGATAACAAATCCATCCGTACCAAATGGTATTGTTAGAACAGGTGCCGAAATGAGTCTCCTCTTGAGCTCTTGGAAACTCTTTTCGCATTCTTCGCTCCAAACGAATTTTATATCCTTCCGAGTTAGCTGGGTTAATGGAGTAGCGATTCGAGAAAACCCTTCCACGAATCTCCGATAATAACCAGCTAAGCCTAAAAAAGCTACGTGCACCTCGATCCACCGACTTGGTTTGCTCTCCCAACTTTTTATTGCTTCAATCTTCACGGGATCAACAGATACTCCATGTTTCGACACCACGTGCCCAAGGAATGCTACTTCCTCGCCGTAAACTCGTATTTCTTTAATTTGGCATATAGTTTGTTTTCACGAAGCCTTTGGAGTACCAACTTCAAATGGTGCTCATGATCTTCACGACTTTTGGAATATATGAGGATGTCATCAATAAAAACAACAACGAACTGATCCAAATATTCCTTGAATACTTGGTTCATCATATCCATGAAAGTCGGAGGAGCATTAGTCAATCCGAAGAGACATGACTAAGAATTCATAATGCCCGTCATCGAGTTCGAAGGCGCTTTGAATATCCTCGCCTCTAATCTTCACCGATGATATCCGAACGAAGATCGATCTTTGAAAAGAATTGTGCTCCTTAATCGGTCAAACAGTCATCAATACGAGGTAAAGGATACCTATTCTTGATGGTGACATGGTTCAATTCCGATAGTCAATACAAAAGTCGCATACTCCGTCTTTCTTCTTTCTGAATAAAACAGGGAGCACCCCAAGGAGATGTACTAGGACGAATGAAACCGATGTCCAACAACTCCTGTAGTTGGACCTTTAACTCCTCGAAGTTCAATAGAGCCATTCGATATGGGGTTTTAGAAATGGGCTTTGTACTAGGTTCAAGATCAATAAAGAATTCAACTTCACGCTCGGGGGTGGCCAAAAGTTCTTCGTGAATACGTCGGAAAGTCAATAACAACAGAATATTATTCAAATTTGACGTGTCTTTATTCAAATCCATAACATGGGCTAAGAAAGCTTGACATTCGCTTTTCAATAAACGAATAGCTTTATGATTAGATATGACAATGATTGATTTTAATGGTTTAGTTGTTTGAATTGCACAACAGGGTTGGTTAGGAATATGAAAACTAACAACCTTACGAAAATAATCAATTTTGGCATGATGAGTAGTTAACCAATCAATCCCTAAAATCACATCAAAAGCAAGTATCTTTAAAGAGATAAGGTCAACAATGTAAGGTGATTGTGCCAACTTGAATCAAACAAGATTTATAAAAAAGGTGGATGTGATGAAAGTTTCTCCTAACGGAGTTTCCACAGATAGTCAAAGTCTAATTTCTCCTGAGTCAAGTTTAAACGCTGAGCACAAGCGGAGAGATAAATGAATGGGTAAAGACCGGTATCAAGTAAGGTATAAACTTCGCAAAAATTTATAAATAGCTTACCCGTGATCACCTCGTTTGGGTTCCTCGATTTTGACCACCACAACAAATGCTCTTCCAGAACTGCTGACTTTGACTTTTCTCGGGATGCTTTTTTGAGTCACCGTCCCCGGAATAACTAGGTTTCGCTTATCGCATAATCTCGAAGCGATATGTCCTTCCTTTCTACAATTATAGCATACCTTGAACTGTTGTGGGCGCTTGATGATATGTCCTCTTTTCCGATTTATAGTCTACGACCGGTGGTCGTTCTCCTCCCTTAGAACCGATTCTTCGCAGATTATCGTATTCACATGGTCGTTGTTAAATCTCCTCTTTTTAAAATCTCCTCCTGACTCGCTTCTTCTATTTTCATGGCCATGATTCCACCAGAGTGGTTACTATTTTTGTCCGTCTTTTTTCTTTCTCCGGGTTATCGTTGTTTTGTTGATCGCTATCTCCTGGGTATGATCCTCGATTGTGGGTCCCTCGGTTGACCGTATTTCGTTATCTCGCTCTAATAATTGAGCCTGCATTTACAACATCTGAATAGAGAGAAAATTTATGAGAAATGAGATATTGTCGTATCTGGTTTCAAACCTCTCGTAAACATCCGCGTATCGTTCTCATTCTCCACCAAATGAGGTGCAAACCCGGATAACTCTGCAAACTTTGCCTCGTCTTCGAGACACCGCTTGTTGTTTTGTTCTAATCGATGAACTCCACTTCCTTCATATAACGAACACTTTCGTAAAAGTATTTGTCATTAAATAGTTTTTGAAACGCCTCCCAAGACATCTTGAGTCTACCGGATGGGTACGCTTCATGAGATCTCCCACCAGTAGTCTACCTCGCCACGGAACATAAAGGTGGCGAATGGAACCTTCTGTTCTCCGTGACATCCCAAGACATCGAATATCTTGGTAATTTGCTTGACCCATGTTTCCGCGCCGATCGGATCGGCTTTCCTTAAATTCGTGGTCCCAACTCTTTGAATCGTTTGGTTTGTGACAACCCGTGAATTGCTATCATTTCCTCCTCAGATTTTGAACACGAGTCTCCTCGTCGATTTTGCATGAATCGCAAAAAGCTTCTAAACATCCTCTCGTTCATCATCTCTTTCAATTGGTGTTGTTCACAGGAGGAACATTGCCACTGACTGTTGCTCGTTCTCCTCGTTGGTGAGTACAGAGTCTCCACGGTCTCATTTCCATCATAATATTCTCACGACATTCTCAAATACATCGTATAAAACAAGGGTTAATTAAGGAAATCAATATATCACATATTATCCCTATATACTTGACCAACTAACAAATAAGCTTAGGTGGGACACACTAATGAAGGATTTACTCGCTCTCCCTCCTAGTTCTATTCCCTATCTCCGCCGTAAATCATATCCCTAAGCTCGATACCAACCGTGGCGCCCCAAAATAGGTATACATCACCCATTCTCGAAAGTTGTCAATACATGGTATGTAAATAACTACAACTTTATTATTACAATAGTAAAGCTGTGAGTTTGAATACAAATATTATCTTCTAGACAATATCTATACTCAAATAAATCCTCATCACATTTATTGATACATAATTTTACAAAAAATGGTGAGGACTTCTAACAAACTCTCTAGAACCTTCATTCCATACCCCGACTGCATCTTTGCTATATTCTCGCCTCCCGAGAAGAAAAATGGAACAAAAAGGAAAAGGGTGAGCTCAACTAGCCCAAGAAAGAATATTATGACTAAGATAATATACAACAAATTATCATTAGTCTTCAACAGGAAAAAAAATTTAATAGAATACAATAGACAACAAGTTTTAAATCAATATTCGCAATGAAATAATAATTCATTAGAAGAGTTAAGTAGAGAATGCAAACTACTATCTTCTATGTATGAATTTAAAAGTTCATCGCCTATTTTTCATCTCTCGTAACATCAATCAATATATATCTCGAATCAAATATTCATCTTTGCACTACAGCCAAAAGATATTCATCATTAATCATGTTCATCTAAACACTGCTCATCTTTACACTACTTTTACCAAAGATATTCATCGAAATCATTCATCTTTGCACTACAGGCCAAAGATATTCAATAATATCATCATTTAAGACCGAGGATGATGAAAATATTTTAAAGAAACGAATCCAAAGGAAACAAAATGACAAGGATTAAGGATTAAGGATTAGTACTTTATTTTATCCATGTCCAAAAATACCTCAAAAATAATCATAGTGGTGTAAAATTCAAGAATGATCAAAACATGGATACAATCAAAGCTAGTATCCACAATAGATATTTTAGACGAAAAGGAAAATTTCATTTTTCGATGAATAAGTAGTGATTCGTGAATAAGTCAGATATCGTGAATAAAGTCTGAGATATCGTGAATAAGAATCTCAACACCAAAAGTTTCAAATTTGATAAAACTTCGATCAATATTTCAAAGATAATGATATTGAAGAAATAATATCATTACGAAAAAAATAATATCCCTTACCTCGAAAAAGATCAAGATTTTAAATTTGAAACACCTGGATATAAGCTATGACTTGAACTTGCAGACCGATAAAGCAATACTCAAAATATACTCAAAATACTCACAAGAATACGCTCAATAATATAGAGAGAAAACTTCAATTTCTAGTGTAATTTTCAATTCTAACCCAAGACCCTATTTATAGGAAAATGCTTAGAACACCAAAGCAGAAAATTTAATAAAATATTAATATATATAATTTTTATTCCAATGCACACTTATTTTGCTTCAAAACCTCAGCCACCAAACAACCCACCTCACAAGACTTGCACAAAAAAACGTTTTTGTTATTTAAATTATTTTAAACTTCCAAAAATCAATTATTTCGGAGATTCAGAACTTCAATAATTCATAATAAATAGCCCTTTTGTCAGAAAAATCGAATCTCGCGAGTTTTTATAGGAAATTCAATTCTCTACAACTTTACAGAAGAAAGTTTTTCCAAATTCTAAACAGAAATTGACCGAAATCCACAAACGGGCGATTTTACAGGCTATAATCAAATTTCAGTCAAGAAATGGGGTCCACCAACACATAAAACATGCTTTAAATATTTTTGGTAACAAAAATACTCCTCCACATATACTCATATATCCCATATTTATCGTAAAAATATCATCATTATTATATTATTAAAATATAATAATATATTTAAATGAATTATTTTATCGTAAAAGATAAAATTTCAATTTTCAACAATTGTCACATTAAAAATGTTCTCCATCTATATCCACATAAAATTAATATTTTCCTCATCATGTGAATCAATAATTAATTATTCACAAATAATATTACGTAATCACAATATTGATAACCGTGCGCTTCCTAAGAAAGAGGGGCTTTCCATAAGAATTTCTCTCTTCTTGGCCGCAAGATTAGGTGACCAAACCTCTCCTTAGATGTAACTTTTCTAGACATTATCAATAATGTTATCTAATAATATTATTCGGATAATATGAATTATTGCTTCGATAATGAAAAATACGTATAATGACAATTATTGAAACAACAAAGAATATAAAATATCAACTAACAATTATTAAATCAATAAAATAAAACACCGAATAATAATTCATGTAACCATTATTGAGTAAGTGCCTTTCACGTAAGAATCAATAATTGGTGCAATCTGGTATCTTCTTGTGTTTTAACCACCGAAATATTTTAACGATAATTCAGAATAACTACGCCGTTATTTTTAAACAACTTATATTTGTCGTTTTCTTCATTCAATCGCTTTTAGTTATATGGGGCCATTACATTTAGCTGGCATTGCATTTAATATTCTCGACAAGATTTAATATTCCACAAATATTTTATAACCACCTGTTTATTTGAAATATTTGCGTATTTTACCCATAACTATCCATATTAATCACATCAACCCTTATTATTTCAAAATAATAATTAGAGGAAATTAAATTTCATTTATTAATTATTTGGGGTCTTACAGAAAATGGTGGTTGATCCCGATAAATGGAACAAACGGCATGCCATACTTATTTGTCCTGTACGTACTGTCAAATGTCACAATATCTCCGAAATATTAATACATCAACCTTGATCGGACGTCAACCCACAAAATGCATGCGCATACAAAGTTTTTAATAATGCTTGTTTATGTCAATGAGTTTAGATTGTTATTCAGCTCTATATTTGCATACATGTTCATCTCCAAACGACAACTCCTCATATTAAAATGGGAGGATTCTTGCTGATAAAAAAATGCAAAAAAGTCGTATCACTCATTCTCTCTCCTAACCTAATTTTTTTTCTTTATTTAATTAAATTTTAAAATTTAATAATTTTTTTGTTATAAATTTAAAATTGTAGATTTATATATCGTTGAAAAGTTCTAGTCAAAGATTTTCAAAACAAGATCCACAAACATGCACAGAGGTGAGTGGGGAGAGAGAAAATAAAAAAATTACGGGGGAAGTGGTTGGGAGTTGAGACAGTTACAATTGAAGGGAAGTGGTTAGGATTCGTCAATTCATCACTGTACTGTACACATACATAAGTTAAGTTTAATGGATGATGAATGAAGCAAGGAGATAATGGAATTACGCTACCGGAGTCAATGGGTCCACTTGACCTTTTGTTTGGTAACTAATCAATTGTCCATTACTCATGTTTTATTCTTGATTTCTTTATATATATATATATATATATATATATATATATTTTTTTTTCTTGCAATTTTGAATATTGAAATTATTAAAGTAAAAATGATGTTGTTAGAATAAATATATATTTATAATTATTTTTTATTTTTCACATTTTTACTAATGAATCCTTCTTTGGTTTCAACATGAAACACATTTAAATATAAAAATTGTATAAGAAAAGTTTCTCTTATTTCCAAAAATAAATCCGTTATAATTGGTCCCAATATGTTTTAGAACAGTAGTAAAATAAATAAATTAATAAAAATTGGCACGCCTGACTATTCAAACTAACTGGGTACATGACTGACTAAAATTTTATTTAGTAATGCAGGTCTGACTATTGAAAATTAATCATCATTCTTAAATACTCCATTTAAACACGGACTGACTGACCCTCCATTTGGTCCAACACGCACCAGAACTACAAGTATTTACAGTCTGCTCCACCAAGGACTGAAAAATATTTTCCATTAAAACTTCCAAAATATATTACTATGGGGCAACCCATATGATATCACAAGGTTTCTTCACTGTTGATATTACATAATTAACCAGTTCCGCATCAGACGGACGGACAATATCATTATGCAGTTAATTGGAAACAAACAGATTAAGACATACACATGAATAATTCCATTTTCTTCATCACCAATATCTTACAAAAGCAAGATTGAACATTAATTTACACTGGCAAATTCAGTTCAAACTCAGGTGACATGTTTGATTTACTACCCTAAGCAACATGCGCAACTGCCTGCAGCGGTTAAAACTATAATACCGAGTGCAAAAAGTTAATCAGCAAACTGAATGCCACCGTCCAGCCTTTTTCTTGCCTAAATTCTTGCTGATAATTAAAAAAAAAAAATAGAAAACAAACATTAGCCAAAGAAACTAGGTCATGCGTATTGTTGTTAGAGAACAAAATAACACATTACTCGCACAAGTATCGTTCGTTACCCCGTCTAACAGAAGAAAATGAATTGGGTTAGTTGCACGCCTTCTAATCAACTTCTTCCATGGTTGGATGCGTCTAGAGCTTTATCCTTTGAACCTGATGCTTGTGAATCCAAGGGAATTGAAGATGTAGCTTTGAGACTCGAATGTAAATCTTTCAGCATGTGTATAATCAGAACAATTCACTTGAAACTTTTATTTTATTTCTTGAAAGTACAAAAAAAATTGACATGCTATACAGACTTTTAGAAATCAGCTTATGGGTCCATATTCAGTGAGTGAAAACTTAAGTTGATTAAGCAACACACCTAAATTGGTCTCAGAATGATCCATATTCAGTGATTGAAAATGCGTGCCCTCCCTGCAAATTTCCTTCAAACCGCAGAGAAATATATATACAGCTGGAATAATTTCTAGCTCAAGTTTATGTTATGCTTGGAGGGTTAACTTACCTCGGAACATGTGTGGAGTCCAAATGGCCTATGTTGAGCCTGGACTGATGATTCCAGTCCAAATGAAGTTTTTGAGTTGATTATACTCAACAAATTAGTAACCGATTGTGATGACTGGTTCAGGTTATTGCATTGGTTGGGCAGGCTAAATACGGAATTTGTAAGGGTTTCTTGGTTAAGTGGTGGTGTGCTTGTCATCTTCAGTGGTCCATTCCCCTCGTGGAAACCCATTCTCATCTGGGAGAGTTGGTTTGGCTGCAGCACCCCCGGTAGGCACATAGGATACAGACTTAACCCGTTTCTCATTGTTAACATCTAAGGGGTGAGATATAAAGTATCAGATAAATGGAACATATTGTGAAAGAAACAAATTACATTTAATAAATATAAAGCAAAAATATACCACATTTTATGCAAATTAGCTCTAAAAGGCTTAAAGGTAAAACAAGCACAGAGATCACCCACCACAATATATTTGGGAAAACTTTCACAAAGGAAAGCTCGCTCCCATATTTCAAGAACTATTATGTTCCATATCCTAGATATTACCCAATTAGTTTATCTCAGAATGATCTGGCTTCGATATGCAAGAACAAATTCCAGTCTAAGGAAACAAAAGGTCCAAATCCAAAAGAAACCATAACGCTCGTTCTAAATTGAATGTGTCTAAATTGAGTTTTCTAGGATTGCTGATCAGTTTATATTAAATCCTGAGTCAATTATCTTTCAAATTCTAAATGAGTCTTCAAAATTAGAAATGAGGAAGTAAGATAGTCTGAAGCACAGCAGAGCCAATTGCTGAATTACCCAGTTCAAACGAAGAAATTTACTACTCATAGAGCAAGTTAGTGACATAAAGAAAAGTTTTCACTCAGTGTATTGCTCAAACATAACCTGGAATTCGTAAGTTTTTGAAATCTAAAATATTAGAAAGAACTCTATTCTATCCTTTTTTATATTTCTTTTTGCAGTTTTAGTTTGTTGACTTATTCTACACATACAGCACAACTAAAGAAGCTAATCTTGTTAGGACTGCTATCATCCTAAGATTCATTCAAACCAACACGGCATACACTACTCCAGATCTCAAATTACATACCAAAAGACTAGTTTTACTACATCTCCTTTTCTTTTTAATGAAGATCCTTAAATAACTTTATAATCATTGAACAGTCAGAAACTGATATGAAGGAAACTCAACTCAAAAAAATGATGTAGCATCAACTGTACGCAACTTACTATAGTCTTTGCCTAATTATCAAATGTAATCGAGTTGTTTTACTTAAATTCTTAATGACTTTTTAAGTTTATTTGCTATTAGTTTGATTTTACAATGTTTACTCAGGCTTTAGAGTCGTATCTTCTTTTTTTGTAAGTAGTCTTGAAGAACTTGGATGTGAGATGCAGTATTCCAAGCATTTAATGTAATTGCCAATGGCTTCTAAGTGTGATTCCGGTAGTTATTTCATATTCCTCTCTTATACTTCCATTGATAGTAATCAAAATATTATTCACCTCCTCTTTCCAATAGAAAATCCTGATCCAAAAAACATCACCAGTCATGTCCAATCATTGGCAAAATGCTGAAAATATATTTTTGGATCGAAATTTTAATTTAAATGGGTGAATTTTTTTACAGATTGATCACATCTTGTGACCCTTCCACAGGAAATACTGCAAATTATTATGTAAAGTACTGAAATACACACAAATATCGCAGCAAAAATTTACATACTGAAAACAACTAATCGTCAGTAAAATAATCAATTGCATTGCAGTGTTCAAAGAGAAAAACAGACCTGCACTTGTAGCTGGAGCTGCTTGAGGTACTCAATTGCTTCGTCAAGCATGGAAGCTTTATCCGTCTATCACAAACCAAAAAATAAAACAGACAGAAACATTAATGCAATCAAATTTTATAGCAAACAAATCAAAATAATCATTGGTTAGTCAAAATAAGTAAAGGAAGAGCATGATGTACCTTGTTTGAGTTGGGTATAAGATTCTGTAATGCCTTCATTTTCTCATTAATCCGACTTCTCCTCCTCTGCCCCTCAACATTACCACAATATCTAAATGAAACTAAGACAACCAAATGACAAAATTCAAGACCTTATAGATACACACAAAAGCCAACCTTTTCGGACAGATTATGAACTTCAGCTGCTCTGCTTCTTTTTGACGAATTTCGAGGAGTTGGCTTTGCTGGCGCCTCCTCCGTCAAGCCTTCAAAACCATCCTACGCTCCATCATCATAAGTACACAATATATATAATAACCATATAAATTTTTATTTAGAAAATAATAATAAATAAAGAGTGAAAGGGTGAAAAAAGGCACCTCATTTTCGCAATCATAGTCATCGAAATCATAATCAATTGTTCCCATTGGAGCAAAACCTACATTCGAGTCGGGGGCGGAGATCCGGGTCGGGTCAGATGGTAGGGAAGGTGGGAGTAGCGGGCGATGTTGATTTTCGGGCGAGAAATGAGATAATGGATCAAAAGATTGCATTTTGTGAGAGAGTAGAGATGGAGAAGACGTAGATGAAGGAGATGAGGTCGTCCGGAGGAGAATTTGGCGAAGGAAAAGGGAGATGTCGTCATTTTCCGGTGGAGAGGAAGAAGAAGAACATGTGGCATTAGTAATGGCACCATACATATCCGCCATTATTACAGAATATTGAAGAGACCAGAAATAAAAAGGTAGTTCAGAGCTTCAGCTTTCTTTACTCACCAGATTTTGTCGCCCATTTCAAGTATTCATCATTCTCATTACTGCTGGTAGAGAGAGTAGTTAATACTACGAAAAAGCGGGAGCGGAGGGGAGGAACAGTGTTTTCAACTTCCAAGACATTGGAACAGAAGCGTGGGTAAATAAATAAAAGTCAGGTGAAAAAACATAAATAAACTTTTGTTCCCACACACGTGACGGACATTACAACTGTGGCTTTGCTCATCACACCCCGTATACTAATTTTAAATAAATAGTAGTAATGGAGTACTACTTCTTCTTCTTCTTCTTCTTCTACTAGTGCTCCTGAGTCCTGCCAAAACATAAATTGATCAGACTTCTCCCCCTTCTCTGCCTCCTTTTCTTTTCTATATCGGATAGGTTGAATGTTACCCACTCCATTACTGACTTGTAGGGATGAAAACGAGTCCAACAGAGATAAAACGATGCACTTTTTTTAAAAAAAAGTAAGTGATACATTTTTAAAATAACAAGTTTTATGTGAAAAAACATTTTTATAAACCTATATTCATATTAGTTGAAAATAGTAGTATTTCATCAACTATTGCTACGGGGCTATTTATTTAGGATTGAATAGTTGAATGGCTAAATTTGTCAGTCATTTAGTGCAATTATTTTAAAAAAAATAATCGTTTGAATGGCTGAAACCATTCAGACGATTTAGGCTGAACGGTTTAGTGTCATTTCTTTAGTTGAATAAGCTGAATTAAGTTTTTTTATATATAATATTAAATAAATTTATAACAATTTTGAATTTTTTTTAGGGAGTAAAATAATAAAAATCTATTATTCAAACATGTCAATTATCAAACAACATTTTTCGTTCAAATTCAAATTCATTCGATTTTTATCAAATACCTCTTAAAACTAATTTTGCATATCACGAACCTCACAACACTTTACGGTCTAAAAATAAAAATCAATCCCTAACCTTGAAAAGATTAAAAAAAAACCTTCTCTTTAAATTTAGGACGTATAGAGTATTTACTACTAATACACTTTGCATTACAAATCATAAAATCATTTGCCTTTGTAAGAATATAGTGTATTTATTTTTATTACCGTGCATATGTATTGAATTTCTTACTCAAAAGGTGAGGGGAAAATGGCATAGCTTTCCAAGGAATAACAAACACAAATTTAAAATTTTCCCTTCACTAAAAAGTGTATTGCTTACCCACTCAGTCACAGATACAAGGACAATGAGTCTCATTTGTACTTGCCCTATGGCCTATTGACATAATAGTGACTTTATTTTACTTGCACAGTGTACTTTGCTACATGCTGAGTTTTAATTTATTCTATACTCAAATATGTATTCAACTAATACTTTCAAATTATTTAATCAAGTATTATTTATTATATTAGTTTAGTATTAGTTTTATAATTCTTTATATTTTTTAACCAATTAGGCAGCGGAGTATTAATTAGCTATATTTTTTTAATTTAAATTATAACTATTTTAAGCCCCTGATTAAGTCAAATTCTTTTATGTTGGCAGTTACTCCATCTAGAGCCAGTCAAAACGCAATCGTTTTGACTAGTCGCTAGATGGAGTAATTGTTAACATAAAAAATTTTAGCTGTCCGCTAGAGGGAATAACGGTTGGTCCCAACTCAACCCCTTAGATCTTCTATTGAATGACCGAAGATGAATTAGTTGGAATAGTGCCCCATAACTAACAGAAGTTATGGATCATTCTCTCTCTCTATATATGTTAACGCCATGATCTTTCTCCACGTCCCAATCACGTAAAACGTCCTGATCCTCGCACAAGAAACACGATCAACACCGAAAAGCTTGTTTACGGCTCCGTTGGGATAAATTTCGAAGTGAGAATTAAGACGTGTTCACAAAGTTAACAATGGAGGAATGTATGGTCTAGTGTATTGAGAGAGATGAAAATTCTCGATTATGTGTGTATGGGAGAATATGAATAATCAATATATGTGAGAACGCACTTCATACGATGGCTTCCTTGCATGCAAGTTATATTACCTTTGCTTGGATTATCGTGCCACCTTTACTACCGACACCCCTCTCGATCCGATGGGCTCTGCCGACTATATCGTGTTTATCTACCGCTTTTGGCCATTTGTTTTTCTCACTGGTAGGCCATGATCCCATCCACATTAATGCATGGCAGAGCCTCGTCAATCATCATGCTTTTTCATCATCACAAGTCAAAGTAATGAGATATTAAAATATCTAATGGGTCGATCCAATTTGGACTGAATCTTATCCAATAGGATTAAATAAAGTTGACACAATAAATGGGCTCAAAGAGTCCCATGGCTTAATTATAAAAGCCCAACAGATTAAACTGATAAATGGGCCCAATCTACCCGGCCCAAAATAGGAGAAATATTATGACCCAACATTACCCCCTAGTTTTTTAGTTAAACAAGATGTTTAATGGAAAACTATATATGATTCATGATATTTAGAATTTAATAAAGGCCCAAGGATAGGAAATAAGTGAATCATACCCACTTTTAACATACGAAGTGGAATAAGGGAGGGCTGGATAGTGGATACCCAGAGCAATAAGCCCAATCTGATAAAGGATTTGAATTTGAACAGGATGGGCCAATAAGATAGAAATCCAACAGTCAGGCCCAATCTGATAAGATATTCAAAGGTCATCCAAACGCATTCCACTTTAATTCTCATTATTACTGACATTAAATGCGCCTACCTCATTCCACGGTAAATCACAAGATAAAAGATAAGCCTCACCAAATTTGACGATTTTACCTACTGATTTGAAATTGAACCTTTGAGCTTTCTTCCTTCTCTCAGAAAAACCTCTCTTTAGCTTTCATGAACTCAATAATGGTGAATCCAAGCCAAACCCCTTCAAGTTCTTCTCTCGTTCAAACCCTAACCAAGAGGGTTCAAGTGCCAATCCACCATCTCCAACCGATTTCTTCAAAGATGGGGAACAATTTCCTCATCTTAACATCACCTCCACCGCCTCTCGAATCAATCATGAAGCTCTCCGAATTCGATATCATGTTCCGGATAACTTTCTTGAGGGCTCCAAATTACCGAGGAGCGAATGTACCAAATGACAAGCAAACTGGGTCGCTATGCCGATTACTCTCTGTTTGAAAAGGGGATTCGCCACCCTCCACGCCTTCATAGTTACCCTCCTAGGGTTTATTGAGAGGCTTTCGCATGTTGGCGCCAACTCCTATATCCATATATCGCATGTTCATCGCCGCCTTCTCGCCATGAATTAGGGGTTACCCCTCTGTTGATCTTTTCTTCACCCTCTTCTACTATTTGGCGGATCCCGAGAACGAGGGTTCAAAATGCCGAAAGCAAAAAGTCCCCACGCCTAAACTCGAAATTCGAGAAGAGGCCCCCGATGAGCACCCCGAAAGCAACAAAGGATGGCACGAGAAATGGTTCTTCGTCATCGGGTCCTCAAATCTCCTCCTTCCCGATTGGACCACTTGGAGCGATCTCTCTGCGACTTCGGTGACATTCCCGAGGAGGCGTGTGAGGAGATGGGTGACTTCATGAATAGGATCCTCCTCAAGAGTGGAGCTTCACTCTCTTCGACCAAGCAAGCATGGTTGTATGACCATAAACGTAAGTCTCGGACCATTCTATGATATAATTTTTGAAATGTTTATGTGGTACGGATTTAACTTGTGATTATTTGCGTTGTCTTTGATCAAACCAACTTCCTCGAAGTAAAAGACTTGGAAGATTTCTTGGCGGGAGGATTATCGATGCAAATGAAGAACTCCCTAACGAGGAGCCTTCCTTGAACCCCCCCTTTAGAGCCAACAACAACCCTCTTGGGATGATGACCACGTCGTCGATAATCCTATCATCCTCAAGCGGTCCTCCGACCTCATGGAGAAGGAAGAAGAAGCCGCCCAAAGGCCGTGACTCTTGCGATAAATCTGAAAGCGACGAGGAGGTACTTCCTAAGGTAAACCCACAACCAATTCCTTCAACTGAACCCACAACAACCTCTGAACCAACCCCACCAACTTCTGAACCAATCCTAAAAAAGAGGAGTCTCCTTGACATTCCTCCACACGATCGGGCGAAAGTCCTTCGTCTAAAAAATTAAAAGCAAAATAATTCCTCTTCATCGCCGAAAGCGAACTCAAGTCCCCCTCCTTCAACAACCAATCCTTTAAATGAAACCCCAACACCTAACGCCGAAAGCGGTGGAAGGCCAATTCCTTCTCCGTCCCGAAAAGAAAAAAATTTCTTCTGACGGGACAATCGGCTCGACTTTCTAAACCTTCTTCAACTCCCGAGCCAATGCCACTCGATCACCTTCTCCAGAGGCAATGCATGCAGATCCTTCACCGGTTCGCGATCACCTTTATGCCTCCTCCTCAAGGACCAATGACCTCCGAATTTCAAAGACGACGCCATGGGTCCACCGACTTATGTGGCCTCGGTTCAATGCCAATTTCCCTTTCAACTGCTTGAGGCCTTCGTTTGCGAGACCGATGACCACCTGTTCGGAATGAGTTCAAATGGGGACTTGCTCAAATAAGGCATGAGCTACTTGGCTAAAGGTAAATGACTCTTCTCTTCCTTTGCTTACTTATTTTCATACTCATACATCCGTCGATTGAATAACACCGAACATGTACAGTAAATGCCGCTTCTTGGACGTCTGCGGCCCCAGATCTCTCAAAGTCAATCCGGGAGGAGGCATCAAGAAGGAAAATTCCTCCGAATCGCCTGGCTCGGAAAGGACTCACCGTGAAGGCCTTCTTCATACTAACGAAGGTCTTCTTAAAGAGTTGGCCCAAGCAAGGGAGAAGTGAAGGCCTCCAAGGAAGAACTAAAGTCGACTAAGGCTCAAGATCTTTGAAATTGTCAACATGAATGTCGACTTAGTTCGCAGGAGTGAACGAGGATGAATAAGATCAAGGAGTTGAAGTCCAACGCCAAAATCTTGACCAAGACGATCCGTAAGATGGAGCAGGATGAAAAGCTTCAATCGATATACTGGCAAGCAGCCGAAGCAAGAGATCCGAGAACTCAAGGCTCTTCGGGACCTTGGGCCTCCTTTAATCGATGCTCTTCGCAAAGAAATTTGTGAAGAGTATAGAACTCTGACGAAAATAAACGGAGAAATCATGAGGATTCACAAAGAAAGCTACGAGCTCTGCCAAAGTCTTAGCAAGGAAAGGTTGATCAAGGCTAACTTAGATCCTTACTCTTGGACTCTTCTTGATGATGATGGCCATTGCACGAATGAAGCACCAAATTATGGATTGTCTTCGGTCTTATTATGAATATTTGTAAAAATTTTATGTTATTTCCTTATTTGTAAATGGACTTAAATATTAATGAGAAATGATTTTCTTCCTTATGACTTCAGTGCACTTTTTATTTTATGTCAATACTTCAATATGAATTTATATGGACAAGTGTACAAAAAATCCTTTCGAGGATTTAACTTCAAATGATTAAGCATGTCATATAACAGATAAAGTGATGTTAAAGAACGAGGCATTTCGAACTCAACACTTAAATAAAATAAAGTACCACATACTCATCGGCTCCGAAGTGTGAGATCGGTCATTTGTTTACCACTCGAGGTGAAACAATTATATATGGACCAAGATATAAGGATCAAGATATAAGGATCAAGATATAAGGACCAAGATATAAGGATCAAGATATAAGGACCAATTGTGACCATTGACTTACCACCCTGGTAAAATCAATATAGGATCCTTCGTCTACCACTCGGGGTAGAACGACAAATGGGCTGCCATCGAATGGCCAAATGAGTCCTACCATACCTCCTTACACCATAGTGACCATAGGACAAAATAGGACCAGACTATTAGTGACCATTGATTTACCACCCCGGTAAAATCAATATAGGATCCTTCGCTCACCACTCGGGTAGAACGACAAATGGGTTTGCCATCGAATGGCAAATGAGTCCTACCATACCTCCTTACACCATAGTGACCATAGGACAAAATAGACCAAGACCAATAGTGAAAAAGTGTCTTTTTATTGATAATGAACAATAATATACTGATTCTTAGATGAATTAACTTGATCTTTATTGAAAGTATTTCAAGCTCGCCAACATGCGTGCCAAGTGTTTTTTGATTTCTAACCATCTAATACCTTTAACCTAAGTGCCTCGGTTTGGATACTTCGATCACCTCATATGGTCCTTCCCATTTGGCATTAACTTTTCCGTGTTTTGAGGTGTAGAAGCTTGGCCACTCGAGGACGAAGTCGCTTACTTCAATCTGTGAAGCTTGACTCCTTTGTTATAATGCTTAGCTACTCTTCGTTGATAAGCGACCAATTTAAGTAGAAAGAACTCTCTAACTTCTTCTAGTAGATCCAAATTGGCCTTGATCCTTCGTCATTGTCAGATATTTCCTTGATTGACCGACCAAGACTTGGAGATCCGATTTCGACAGGACTAAGGCATCGATTACCATAGGCCATCGAAAGGGTGAATCCCCAGTGGTAGTCCTTGGTGTAGTCCTAGAAGCCCACAACACGCCGAAGCAGCCTCCTCCGCCATCTTCCTTTAGCTTCATCCATCTGCGCTGATCCTGCTTCAAAGAGTCATTCCGTTGGTCACCTCAACTTGACCATTTGATCGTGGATGAGCCACCAAGTCTTCTTATGTTGAATCCCAACTCCTTTAAAATGCTTCAAATTTTGATCCCATTTAACCGACGTCCGTTGTCCGATATTAATACTCTAGGGATCCCGGCGAAACACTACGGACTCTTTTTATGAACTTCAAACATTCTTGCTCTCAGTAATTAACCAAGTGGCTTCGCCTCTACCCACTTAGTCATGTAATCAATAAGAATTATGACAAAGCTAACTTTGAACTTTAGCTTTAGGCAATGGACCCAATATATCTACCCCCGCATAAATAAGGGTATAGGAGATAAAATCGAGTATATACTTCTCTTCCGTGGGATGATGTGGATCGGATTTATTGAGTTGGCACTTTTCACATTTTTGACATACTCTGTAGCTTCCTTGAAAATTGTAGGCCAATAGTATCCTTGTCAAGTACTTTGTAAGCCAAAGATTTAGCGACCATATGATCACCGCAAATGCCCTCGTGAACTTCCCCAAGAGCATATTCCGCTCGAGATGGGACCGAGCACTTGATAATGGTGAAGAAAAGGCCAATCGGTAAAGATCCCCATCAATAAGAACAAAGTTGGCGCTCTTGTATTTGATCTTCTTTGCTAACATCCGATCCGGGAAGGAAGGACCATCCGCCAAATACTCGATGTAGGGTCATCCAACAGCTAGATCGCTTCGATACACATCACAACCTTCATGTCAACACTCATACCGCTATTCAGAACTTCCAAGTAAACTGATCCGTTAAAAACATTTGCATCCGTAGTAGCCAATTTCGACAATGCATCGGCGATAGAATTGTCATTACGCTCTATGCCCTAAAATTCGTACGAAGCGAAATACTGAAGTCGGTCCTTTAACTCCGCCAAATACTTGATCATCCGATTTCCACGAGCTTCATAGTCCCCTGATAGCTGCTTGACAACCAACTGAGAGTCACTGTAGATGATAAGGTTCCGGACCTCTAGACTCTTTGTCAATCGAACACCCGCTAGCACTGCTTCATACTCGACTTCGTTGTTTGTCGCTTTAAATCCAAATCTGATGGCCTGTTGAACTTTGAACTCGTCCGGACTTGTCAAGATAATTCCTGCCCCACTAACAGTTAGGGTAGAGGAACCATCTGCATATAGAGTCCAAACATTCTGCTCCTGTTAAAGAACTGCAACTGCTCGATCGGAGGATTCAGCTTCCGGTAACTCGGCATCTGCTTCAGTGAACGAACATTCTACTATGAAATCGGCCAAAGCTTGGCCTTTGATAGCGGTTCGTGGATGGTATTTGATGAAAAACTGTGACAACTCCATTGTCCACGCCGCTAACCTTCCTGAAACTTCTGGCTTGCCCATCACCTTCTTCAATGGTTGATCCGTGTAGAAACGGTGAGCCCGACCTTGAAAATATGCGCCAAGCTTCCTACTAAAGCAATTATCAAGGCGAAGGCAAATTTCTCAACATTTGGATACCGGTTTGACAGATCTCGCAGACGTGGTGACATAATAGGCCGGATCTTTGTCTTTCACCGATCTCCGAACCAAAGATCGCTTCCAACCGCTAACGAACTTGCTTGCCAGATATAGATATAAGGTCTCCATTGGAATGGGTTTCACCAATAAAGGAGCCAAGAAAGATACGCCTTTATGCTCTGGAAGGCGTCTTCACACACTCAAGTCCACTGGAACGTCTTCGCATTCTTCTACCCTTTCAATGTATCAAAGAAAGGAAGGCACCTCTCTGCAGATTGGCAACGAACCTCCTTAATCGCCGCATCCTCGCCAATGAGACGTTGGACGTCTTTGAATGATCGAGGAGTCTTCATGTCAAAAATGGCTTCAATCTTCTCGGATTGGCCTCGATACCCTTTGACTAACAAGATAACCCGAAACTTCCTGCACCGACCGAGGCCGAAAGTGCACTTGGCTTCGGATTAAGCCTTAGTTGACGATGACAGATACCGAAAAAGCATTCCTCTAGATCGTCTAAATGACTCGAACGTGCATGCTTTTCACGATCATGTCATCAACGATACTTCCATGTTCTTCCCACCGCCTATCGAAGATGAAGTTCATCATTCTCCGGTAAGTGGCTCCAAAGATTTATAAGGCCAAAAGTCATCTTCTTGTAGGCATAATCAATCGCGGTGTGTAATAAATGCGGGGTCTTTGGGATGTCCTCTTTACACATGGATATTTGGTGATAACTCAAAAAAGCATCCATAAAGCTTAGTAATGCATACCCCAAGTGGCATCGATAAGTTTGATCAATATGGGTAGAGGATAAAATCCTTCTGACAAACATTATTGAGGTCGGTGTAGTCGATGCAAACCCGCCATTTTCCATTCTCGCTACGCACCAACACCACATTAGCCATCCATTCGGGATAATCAATCTCATATATAAAGTTCCGTGACCAACACGGCTTTGCTATTTCACGATCAATAATCTTACGTCGTTCAAAGAAGATCCGTCTTCTTTCGCCGAACCGCTTTCTTCAAGGATCTACATTCAAAGTATGCTCGGCTATCTTCCGACTAACTCCAAGCATGTCCTTGGTTCCCATGCAAAAATATCCGCGATAAGCAGTCAGAAGAGTTCTATGAGATTCGTCAGAAGAGGTTACGGTAGTCTGAACCGATCTTCACGGATCTTGTCCGGCTTTCAAGATCAATTCGACCTCTTCCGTTCCTCGGCAGAATCACCATCGGTTCGTAACTACTTTTCGATAAAAGGCTCGATCTCAATTGTCATCGCCGCTTTTTTTTTTGCGACCCCCACTCCGGAGGAAATAACAAACATTCCGATAAGAGCATCGTCGGGCTAGATCCAAGTCCCCGCCACCTCTCCTACTCCATGAGCCGTGGGGAACTTGATTTTGAAATGAGGGATGGAGGTCACGACTTGGAGAAGCGAGCTAAAGTAGGTCTTCCCAAAGATATAAGCGTTGTAAAATTTGAATCAACGTCTGCACACATATAGAATTTACACACTATTTCGACTGATGGGGTCTTTGTCTCAAGACAACCGGAGTTCAATAGTGCTCGCAACTTTGACAGGGATCATTCTTTGGCCGTATAAAGGAGCTTCTCCCGCCCGACCTCCATTTTCTTTTCGTCAGGTGCATCCTCCGATAGGCGTGGGCATACAGGATATCCAATCAAGATCCATTATCTATCATCATGCGCTTCATGTCCACCGTGCCCACTTGCGCTTATGATCACCAAGGCCCCCTAATACGGCTCGATGGGCTCCGAAGGATAGTCAGCGTCGGTGAATGATATGACAGATCCGGGAATGGTCTATCTGCTTTCGGGAGCATCTGTCACGATCCATGACCGAATTCGTAAGCCCTTCTTTCCTCCCTATCAACTTCCCCTCATGGACCCACCGGTTATCACATCGATAACATGCCTTGGCGGCGATCTTGAGCCCTCGAACCGTCTCGAATAAATAACGATTAACGTTCATTGATTATTTACTGACCACATCTGCACTAACAAGCCGCCTTTAATCTTCTTCTCCACAAAGTCTTTCAAATTGCAACACTCGTTAGTGTCGTGGCGGTGACTGATGATAGCCACATGATTTACGAGAGTTACCTCACCATTCGGTAATTATCACGGGGTGGCTCAAAGAAAGGTTGGTTTCTGATTTGATCCAAAATTATCGATCTATTAGTGTTTAGTTTGGTGTAGATCTTATTCACCTTCGGGCCCGGAACGGAGGGATGACTGCTTCCTTGTCGCCAGGAATTATTGTACTTTTTTCAATCGCCTCCGTCCGATCATTATACCCCCCCCTGTTCTCCTCTCTTCAACTTCGGGCTTAGAGCCACCGACTCTTTTTCCCCGACGAAAGAGGATGTTTCAGTCGTTCATAGCTTCTTCCACAACGATGTAGCCTTCTAATTTGTCAAAAGTCTTGACCAAGCTCTTCTGATGATTGAACATCAACTTCTTCACCAACTTTTCGGACTTTACCAGATCCAATCCATTCGGAACAAACCTCTGACTGAGATCATTAAGATCGGACACCGACCGATCGCTTTCTCTCGAACCTCTTTACATCTCGCCCAAAGATTCATTGGTAAAAATCTTGGATCTGCGCTAAAGAACCCGTAGGCTTTCTCTTCTTGGTTCTCGAACGCAGGCATGGAACTTATCACAAAGTTCGGTCCACGAGGATATGGAATCAAGGCAAAGTTCCCAACCAATGCCTCGCATCTTTTCTTAGTGTCGTAATAAAGGTGTGGCACTTGGCGGCGTCGGTGAAGTCGTAATAGTCCATTAAGCCGGTTGAACGCTTCGACTATGGTCATAAGGGTCCCTTGTTCCATCGTAACTTTCCACGCGAGGCAATTTTTAGTGATATCCGCCTTTTCTCGGAGAATATCTGAGGAAAAAGGGGATGCTTTCTTTCCCGGAGCGTCCTTCACCTGCTGGACCTCAGCCAGTTGTTTTCTGAGCTCTTTAAACTCCTTTACTAGAAAATCAATGCCTTCAGGCTGTGGGGAAACCTCTTTCTCATGAACAACATTATGTCTCTGGGAGGATCGACCCCCTCCTGCCGATCCTACTGCCCTAGAGGGACTTCTTGATCTGCTTCGGTACATAACTTTTTCCTTGTGGTGAGAATGATCACGTTGATAGTCCATTACCCGGACTTCGGGTACAACCTCCTTCGACCTGCTCCTTTGTTGATAATCATCTCGATGCTGAGAGGTAACGGCCATTATCGCCTTCTTCGAGGCCATGGGAGTTCTCGCTTCGATCTCCTCCTACTTGAGAATGATCCTAGAAACACGCTGTGGAACGCCTTCGGCTCCTTACCCTTTCGTCGAGTCTCCTCCTTATGCCCACTTCGCCTTTCATATTGATCATGGCTAGATGCTTCGTCCCGCATTTCCGCCACCAAGCATCTGTTTCGGCTATATCTTCTCTTTGCTTTAACAGACCGACCGCCACGGCTCTATCTCGCTTCGTCCACCATCTTTGCCAACTTGGCGCTCTAACCTCCTCGCTACTTACATGATAAATCTTGGTTGGTGAGCCTTCCACCGCCCTCGACCATGATCTCGCTCCTCATTCGTATCGAAAACCAATCTTCGCTTAGCCCCGCCAGAATCTTTGACGGAGATCCCCGAATTATGCTTAGGCCGTGGCTTTCGTGTGAGCACTCTTGGAAGGACCAGACGATCCTTCATCAAACACGAGGCAAATGACGAGCTAACATCCATCGCCTCCTTCTTCGGTGTACCATCCCTACTCCTCATCATCTTCCAAAGTAGGTTAAACGATTGTGATTGAAAATTTTAATGACACTAGAACTCAAAGCCCTCCTTCTAGCGCTTGAATGTTAACGCCAGATCTTTCTCCACGTCCCAATCACGTAAGACGTCCCGATCCTCGCATACAAGAAACACAAATAACACCGAAAGCTTGACTACGGTTCAAAGTGGGATAGCTTCGGCGTGAGAATTAAATGCGTGTTCACAAAGTTAACAATGGAGGAATGTATGGTCTACAGTGTATTGAGAGAGATGAAAATTCTCGATTATGTGTGTATGGGAGAATATGAATAATCAATATATGTGAGAACGCACTTCTATAATGATGGCTTCCTCACTAAGTTATATTACTCTTTGCTTGATTATCGTACACCCACTACTACTACGACACCCCCTCCGATCCGATGGGCTCTGCCGACTATATCGAGTTTATCTACCGCTTTTGGCCATCGCTTTTCTATCACCACGGCCATGATCCCATCCACATTAATGCACGGCGGAGCCTCGTCAATCATGTGTTTTTTTCATCATCACAAGTCAAAGTAATGAGATATTAAAATATCTAATGGGTCGATCCAATCGGATCAATTCTTATCCAATAGGATTAAATAAAGTTGACACAATAAATGGGCTCAAAGAGTCCCAATGGCTTAATTATAAAAGCCCAACAGATTAAACTGATAAATGAGCCCAATCTACCCGACCCAAAATAGAAGAAATATTATGACCCAACAATATATATATCCCTATATCCTTTTTTTCACTAAAATTCATTAGGCTGGCATCAAACCAAACCAAACCAAACCGTTTTTCACTCGCAACCACAAAAATTAGAAACCGAACATTTCCTCAATTCCATTTCGACCCAACGTCACATATTTTTCATTTAATACTAGTACCGTATTTTCTCCGTTATTTAATATAAGTCGTTTTAGAGAATTATTTTTGTTTTTTAATATAAGTTGTTTGAGAATTTCAAATAATCATTAACTGCTTAGTTTCTAATATCACCCTAAATAATAAATATAACTTTGGTTCTCTCACTATTTTTTATCTAAAAAATCACATTCTTTTTTTTCAATATAAAGACAATATAAATAATTAATTTTATATTTAATGTTATATAATTATTTTTTTAATATGTGTACACAATTCTAAAACGACTCATAGGAGTATTAAGGAAGGGAGGGTCTACTATATTTTGAATGAGTACTCATACGTGGCATATCTCCATAGGTCCAAGAGATCTTGTATCAGATGGGAGCAGCAGAGTTTCAACGTCCCTGTGAAACGGACGACATCCAACAAATGCAAAATCCATACACACCAAGCAAATGCAATTAAATTATTGTACCTTGGATAAAGAACAGTCCATGAACCAACTATCATCTGATATAACGGTGAAGGATTGTTTGGCGAGTCAACAGTATTCTGATTTCAACTGATTGATTTTGATTGGTGAGTGATGACTTTGATTTTTCAAGGAGGGAGGCTTGACGTGTCGAGTTGTGATTAGTACTTTCTGCGGGCCTTGTTTTGGGATCTGCTCTCGGATTTTGGAGAGCTTTTCTTTCAAATTTGAGTAATGCTACGCGGACAGGAAATTGGGATCGGAAAATTGGACCGGTTCAATTATTTTATTTTTATTTTTTTTTATTGCAACTCTCAAAAAATATATAGTATTTATTTTAACAGAAATTTTTATAAAATATATTGTTTTAGGTATAATTTAAATACATATATAAATACAGACTGTATAACTCTGTATTTATATATGTATCCAAATTATACCTAAAACATTATATTTTATAAAAATTTCTGTTGAAATAAATACTATACATTTTTTGAGAGTCACAATAAAAAAAATAAAATTGAACCGATCAAATTTTCCGGTCCCAAATTCATGTGTGCTAAGACTTTTCCTTCAAATTTTGATGTTTGTAATTTGTTAATCGTGGTACGAATAGATATAGAAAACAACTGTTACTTCAATATTTTCAAAAATCATATATATTTAAAACCTCAATAATAATAATAATAATAATAACAACTTAGTCCCACATTTATGTAGAAATTTAGTAATTACAAAAATATCACAAATGACTTGGCTATTTATAAGACAATTTACCTGGGTTCTAGTCAACATTTAAAGTAAATTAATTGGAGTATGTTTTTTTCTGAGTGCTGCTATATACTCCTCCAGTCTCTCAATATATGTTATTTTATAATTATGTACAAATATTAAGAAAATAATTCTATAGTATTAAATATATTGTCAATTGCTTATATTATTCTTATATTAAAAAAAAGACTGTTATTTATTAGATAAAAAATAGTGAAAAATCCAAAATATTTATTAGTTTATATCTTTTGTAGTTTTAATAATAACAATATTATTTGCTTTGTGTTTAATTTTTATGGATTGTTTAAATTGTTTGGGTTGATTTATTTAGTTATTAGTCTGTTAGTTGTTATTATTGCTAAAAGTTTGCTTCATATATCCTGTCTAGAATTAAAGTAAAGATATGTTATTCAAATTGGAAAGGAGTTTTATAAAGAATTTATTTTAGATATGAATTGTTTTAGAATGAGTCAAATCTTATCAAGATATTATCCTTTATTTTTTGATATAAGCTTGACTTGGATATCACATCTCTTTATTATTTTAGATAGGCTTAAATATAATTTATTATTCTAAATTATAGGCCATATTCTACTTCGGTGATCCACCCTTTAATTTTGTCAATTAGATGATTGAACTATTAATTTTTTTCGATTTCATTCAATTGGGCTTGCCATGTCAGAAATTGCTGATGTGGCATCCTAATAGGCTAAATGAGTGCTTATGTGTAAAAAGAATATATATTTTTAATGAGATCAAAGGACAAAAAGGTAAAATAACAAATATTTTACAATTAATTAATAAAAAAAAAACCCAATCTGAATTAAACTAAAAATTTTACAATTAACACAAATTAAACAAAATACAGAAAAAATACATAAATTAAAAATAATTACACAATTAATTTAATAACTCAAAATTAACATAATTTACAAGCTTTACCAAATCAGAATAACTTGTATTAGCATTTTCAGCTTCCATGAACGGCCATAACTTCTCGAAAACCTGAGGACTCCGATAAATCGAGCCTTTACGAGTCGTCTTTTCCGCCACCGCCAACTCTACTAATTCCAACACCATCAAACCCTAATGTACCCATATACAACAACATTCCTGAAATATACAACGAGAGGGCAAATAAAAGCACCCCTCTCCTTTTTATACACCGCCGATATCACAACATAAACAAACCGCTCCATATAATTCTGCAATTCCTTTGGATCCCCACCGCCTCCCCCACCAGCATCGGATTTTTTCCTACCATGACTTGACTTTGGTTAGGTTTGGTTATATTTAAAATGATGACATATTTACCCTTGATGTTTAGAAGAGATAATTAAAGTAATATTTTTTTAATTACACATAAGCATTAGTTTGTCTAGTCGACGGGTCACGTCAGCAATTTCTGACGTGGCAGCTTCAATTGAATGAAATTGAATAAAATTAATAGTTCAATCATCTAATTGACAAAATTGAAAGTTGAATCACCGAAGTAGAATATGACATATAGTTTAAAGTAGTAAATTATATTTAAGCCTTTTAGATATGATGTTTGGATATCATCTTTGAATTATCTCTTTGTTTTCTGAATTGTTTATTCTTTGATATAAGCTTGTTTCTTTTTATCTCTTTGAATCAGGATTCTCTGTGAGGATTTTGTGAGGGTTTTGTTGTGGGGTTGACAACACATTAAAAAGGGAATCCAATGACTCACAACGTTTTGATAAGAATTTTTTTTTACAAGTTGACAGAAAATTAGAAGCCACCAAACGCGTTTATTTTTACATATAATTTTTTTAAATTTCTTGATAAAATTTGTGAGCCGTTAGATCTTCTTTTTAATGTCTTGTCAATCCCATAACAAAACCCTCACAAGATCCTCACTAAAAATCCTCATAGAAGATCCCGATTTCATTTCTTTAACCTTAGCTCTCTCTCTGTACATATATATATATATATATATATATATATATATATATATATATATATATATATATATAACAGGTACTCACTGAATGCATATATCAGAGCTTTCAATATTTGTTTTTCAGAAAATTATTTTATTATCTTTAAATTATTTGTTGGCTAGAATTCATTGTAATCAAAATCCTTGTATTAAATTTTGAGGTCAAGCATTATTTGACTTGGATTACTTGATTGATCCAGTAATAAATAGGGTATGTTCAAATAAAACTTTCAAGTTGCAGAGGTGCAAATATCTCAATGGTGAGAAATGTTGCAGAGGTGCAAGGGGTCAACGGTATCCATTAGTGTGAAACTACATTGAACAAAGAATTCTTTTTATTTGTAATCAATTGAGTTTTAAAGTTTAATAAAAAATGTATTCAATATCAATTGGTATTGGACGTTGATGTAAGCCACTAAATTGAACCATGTAAAAGTCTTCGTGTGATTTATGTTATGTTTTTTTCTTTAATCTACATTTGTATTCTACATATTTAGTTGTAGTTCGTGCTTGAATCTGTCTGATTATAACTGACTAAGAACATATGCAAAATCAGACATGAATTTGGACACCTATTCACCTCCTCTAGATGTACACATACACAAAAAATGACATTTAAAAAGAGACAAAAAAAGTAAAATATAAATTCATGTCGATAATTTTAATTTTAAATGCTTCCACTTTATAAAAATATGAATACAACGATATAAACTATATATCACTACAAGATAAGAATACGTACGATTTTCAAAATAAAAAAGAAAATAAAGTTTCGAAATATTATTGTTTAAAAAAAACAATACTAAATATGTGGGCATGCGACAACTTGAGATAATATGGCATAAAGGCAAAACTCATATATTATTATTTATTTTATCGTGTATAATTTTACGTTAATCAGATCATAAATTTAATTTAGATATTGTGGATAAAAAAATCAATTAATCGTTTAATGTTATTGTTGAAAAATTATTTAGAAAATCAACAATTCAATAAATAAATTGTTTATTAAGAATCAAATAATTGTGTGTTTTATGCCTCGTACTCAATGACTTATTGGAACACATAACAATTAGTAAAATGACACTAAATTACACGACGGGACTAAAAATTTCAGTAACACGACTGAAAATTATTTACAGACACTACAATTATGTTACCTTACAAAACCTATTAGCGATGCGTCTAACAGGTGTATAATTAGTCCTAAGATAGATAATCTGAAAATAGTTTTGTTCTATTATTTGTTGATGAATAGGTGGAGACCCATGCAATTCCTTTTATTAGGATTTGTTACAGGCTAATTTAGACATTATTTACAAGTAATTGATTTTAACCTGTTGTGAATTATTCATACAAGAAATTACTGAAAAAATATGACGCGGAATAATTGAAATATAAAAAGAAATTCCCTATAACAGGAACCTTCCAATAAAATAAATAAATACTAAAATGGTTATATTATGGACCTATGGAAGGGCTTGGGCTGGAAGGACTGGGCTAACCAAACTAAGCTTAAATCCAAGTTAACAACCCAGCTAGTTCGAGTTTTTTTGCAAATCGGGTAGCTTGAATAACTAGTACATTATATACTTGTGAATCTATCCACGTGGACATGGAAAAACATGACAAGAATGAATGTAAAAAAAAATTATTCAATGATAAGAACAAAATAAAATAAATTAGTCTAAAATATAAAAAATACTAAAGATTAAAGAAGTATTTTGGTAGTAATAATAGTCCCGTTTTACATTTTTTTTTTAATAAAATAAAAAAAATGAAAGATGCATTTCTTTCTCTTAAAATAATAAATTATTAACTTAATATTAATGACATAACAACATGAAATATTATGTAATTATTTATATAAAAAGGATTACTTTTAATAAAACATAGGAAGAATCGAGAGCAGATACTCTGTTCCCAAATTCCTCTCTCCCTTATGTCCTTCCACTTAAATTTTGACACATGTCCTTTTATTTAATTTTAGAATTAATTAGTGTTAAGTAAGAGATTAAATATCAAAATTTAAGTGGAAGGACACAAATAAACAGATAAATTTTGGACAGAGGACCTACTCTCGCGAGAATCTTTCATGAAATTGTGGTGATTAAGAATAAAGTCAATTAAAAAGAGTTTTAGTTAAAAATAGAAAATAGAGTGTATAACAAGTATGTGCACATGCCCAATAACAAAAATCCAAACAACTCATGTAATAGTAAATAATACTCTATTTGTATTATAAAACAATATCATTTGTAAAAAAAATAAAAATAAAAATAATTAATTAAATATTTTTAATATAATAATAAAATTTATGATGATAAATTTAAAAATATTTATAAATGAGGTTTTTATTTGGATGGGAACATGGATTGGAGGGGGTGATCAGCAGCGGATAGATAGGGTGGGAAAAATGAGTTGAAATTTAACTTTTAAATTTCTTTTATTACTCACAACTCCATTGACGAGAGGAGAGTTGGAGAAGGAAAGAATGACCACATCCTCCTTCCTTCCTTCCCTCCTCCCCTCCTCCATATAGATAGATATATATAACCAAAGACGACGTATTTGTACATCATCCATCGCCTGTTTGAGAGCGGCATAAAACGACGACTCTTTCTCTTTCTCTCTCTCTATATATATCAGAATTACCATTCTCTAAATTTCCGCAATCCACAAATCCAAATTGGAGGGTGGGTTTTTGGTTGGTGATGGAACGGAAGAGAGAAGCGCCGGAGATCGAGGGATTACCGATTGACATATTGGCTCACATCTTTTTATTCCTTTCTTGCTTCAAAGATTTGGCTCAGTACATACCCCTTTCTTCCTCTTTGTTAATTTCATTTTAATTTCCGTATCATATAATTATAAAAATGCTTTTTTTTTTTTTTGGGTTGAAATTTTGTGTGTATATAGCGCAAGCAGTGTATGCAAGAAATGGAAGGAAGGGGTGAAGCAATCGTTGGGTCGGAGAGAGGCGCTGAGCTTTGCTGGTTGGAAAATGGACGATGACTCCACTGCTCGCCTCCTTGTTCACGCTTACTCCCTCAAGGAACTCGACATGTATGTAATTATGTACCCCGCCTATAATTACCAACATTCTTCCTATAAACAAAAATTTTCCAATTATGAAAAACACAATTTCTTACTCTGCAATCGCTTTGATGGCTTAATTTATATGAGCTATATGAATTATGAGTTCTCGTTTAGATTTTCTTATTTCTTTGTTTGGGGTTGAGTCAATTGAAAAGTCAAGCTATCTTGGACCAAATTTGATAATTTTTTTGTTAATTCTACTCCGTTGCAAAACATAAGATCATTTTAAATTTTGGATTTATATTTCATTTGGTGCTGTTCTGAATTGAAGCTTAAGAAATAGGTAAACTTTGGATTTATATTTCATTTCGTGCTGTTCTGAAGTGAAGCTTAAGAAATAGAGGTAAACGCATTGCAAATGAAAATTAACCTTCTAGGTGAAGCTAGCTAGTTCCTTTTGTGAATCTGTCATACATAGGCATTCACAATATTGAGGTGTCATGTAATCATGTTCTACTATCAGTAATTCAATAATTTGTTTTTTAATTCTTTATTTGTCATGTTGTTTCTTCAGATCAAAGAGCAGGTGGGGTTGTCATGTAACAGATAATGGACTCTACCAAATATCTTTAGCAAAATGTGTTACCAATCTGTCCTCAATATCCTTATGGGGTATGACGGGAATATCTGACGAAGGTGTTGTTCAACTGGTATGCAATCTGTATCTTCTATTTAAACATTTTATTACATTCATTAAAACAGTTTGCAGGGAACAGTGAAAGGTCATTTGTATCAGAATCTTGACATATACATGGAATAGTATCTTAAAACCCTTTTTAACATCTGTCAAGTCAGGGATTTATTTATCTATCAAAAAAGACGGAGAAAAAAAAACATTTGTCAAGTAGCTGATGCAACGGTTGTTGCACCTTTTGTAGGCGTAATAGATGTTTTACTCAAGCTTCTCCTTGAGCTTGCTTAACTGAAAACTAAGTTATTTTCATTGACATTCATGGATAACAGAGCTAAAAGTATGAGGTCATTCATGTTAAAATCCTTAGATACTCTTTATTGCTCGTCTCTTCAATCAGCCATGGAAATTGTGGTAGGAGGTTCTGTTGTTCAAACATCATCAGAACCTACTTTGGGAAAAGATTATTTGTTACCGTGTTGTTTCTTTGAAGCTCGTTAGCATCTATTAGTTGGTTGCTGCTAGGAAGGAATTTATTATTCAAGTTAGCAGATGATTTTTGTTTTGGATCATGGAATTGATCAATATTTGTTCAGTTTGGATTTTTTGTCCAACTGGTTGTTAGAGTTTTGCCGCACCAACAGCACTAGTTTATAAGCTTGCAATAGGAAGCTGTTGTATGTTTGTGGATTTCTTATAATGCTAGGGGGTATACCTTCATTGTATCTAACAGTTTATTCTTTATACACATTCCACCGTGACCCCTCAACACAGAAGGCAGAAGGTACTAATTACACACTAATTAGGAGTTAGAACTTTGCATTGACAAGTTTCATGATTAGTTATTACTATCTATTGAGCTTCTGTAGCTCTTCTCCCGTGTATTTTTTGGCTTCCAAAAATTGAATATGCATTTTGGATGACCAAGCAAATTGCCATTTTTTATGCTCATATTTGCATGTTATGTTTCTGTTTTTCTATCCTGTTCTTCCTGGGGAAAGAATATTGTTTCTCTTCTCTCAGTTAACATTCTTTTCCCCAACAGGTATCAAGAGCAACTTCTTTGCAACACCTCAATATTGGGGGTACATTTATAACAGATGAATCTTTGTTTGCTATTGCAAACAGTTGTAAGCATTTGAAGGTGAGTCTTTGTCTAAAAATCAATTGTGAATTTCATTTGTTCAGTTAATTTAGCAGCTTTCTTCTCAAAGGGGTAGCTGTCCAGTAAGTGCTTCATTTAAGTGACTGGTTACTTTTTTGCCAGTAGGATCCTCTCATAAATTATTTGATCGACAGTACTCTTCTGCAATACAAGAATTTTATTTAACTTTTAGGAAATTTCATGTTTTATTCTGAATTTCTTTTTCAGTCTATCAACCTGTGGTGCTGCCGTCACGTGACTGAGAGTGGACTTCTGGTTCTTGTAAATAAGTGTCACAAACTTGAATCAATCAATGTATGGGGTATGAGGGTTCCTCTCAACTGCTTCATTGGTTTGGTCAACATTAGTCCAGCTCTTCACATACAACCTGAAGGCTTGTTGCCAATTGTTGAAAGTGTATCTACGTGGCCTGTCTTTTGAGAAATTATAATGGTTCTGCGGTTGCCAATAAGAACGGATTGTTTCTTATTGTGTGCGCATATTTTATATTATAGAGTGTATAGGTAATTCTGTGTATTTATCAATAACCACTCGGTATGTATGGACTACAGACTTGAACCTGGCAATTATCATACCTATTGATTCATCTCTTGATTGATATTTTTACATTGTAAACTATGCTTGGTATGAAATAAAACCATATGTAAGAAGAAGGTTTCCCTTTTATGTAAGATTCTGGATGCCTGGATCTGAATTAAGGGGGTGTATTCAATTAAGATTTTTAAAGACTTTTTTTAAGTGACATACTTTTGTAGAATTTATGGGATTTTAATGACTTTCAAAGACTTTAAAGATTTTTTTTAAATGACTTTTATAGACTTTATGAAATAAGTAACAGACTTTTATAACTTTTTATCAAGACTCTG
Organism: Panax ginseng; assembly: GCA_020205605.1. Lineage (NCBI taxonomy): Eukaryota > Viridiplantae > Streptophyta > Magnoliopsida > Apiales > Araliaceae > Panax > Panax ginseng. The sequence continues at coordinate 158,207,538 of CM035129.1, forward strand.
ATAGACTTTTGTATACTTCTAATATATCTTGCAACTTATATTATTTGTTAATTAGCCCATGTGTACAACATCTCTCTCTTTTTTCATGAACTAGAGTAAATCTCATTATATTATTGTGGCATAAGATTTTATATGTGTTGAAAGCGTTCATATTATTCTACTCATTTCATAATATATTTGGATACTCGGATATCAATAAAACTTTAGAAACTACAGACGCAATACAAAAATTAAACTCACTTTTCATTGAGTTATATATACTTTATGCATATGCGTACGCTTATTTGGAATTATTGTTTTTCATTTCAGTTTACAAAAGTTGTCATCAATACTTATTTACGTAACTAGCAATTAAAAAATCAATATAAACATTTGCAATATATATCGATTTCCATTCAAATATTTGAATATTATCTCGTCTTAGTATCAAAATTTGCAAATAAAAATAATATATACTTGTTTCATGTATATTTTAAAATAGCAAGTTATTTTTTAATAAAAAAATACTTTTTTATTTATATTCTTTTAATAATTTTTAGTTTAGTAATGTAACATATAATAAAATTATGATAAAAGCTTGAAGAAGTTATATATTTTATACAACTATATATCACCGTATCACTATAAAGTACGTATCTCTATATAAATTACTTTCCTTCTCTCTCACTTTTTTTTCTTCATTTAACTCTCGATTCTAAGTTAATTTATTTAAATTATAAATTTTTAAAATATTGTGTATTTATTTTATTTTTGAAATAATAACGTGTGTTTATTATTAAATAACAAATAAATTCAAAATTTAAAAATTTGAATTTTGTATCGTTGACTACAAAACAAAATAAATGTTTTATTTTGTGGGTACAATGTAGTATTAATTATTCTAGATTATAAAGTAATTAGAAATATTGGATTCATGTGAAGTAATTAGAAATATTGGATTCATGTGAATTGTATTTTAAATTTATTTAGTTTATTAAGATGAGAGATATGAAGTCTTTAGAAATCTTTAGAAATGAGGTGAGGCTTTGGATATGGATTGATAGTTATAATTCTTCTTATAAAGTCTGTCAAACTCTACCATTTAATAGAAATGTGAAAAGTCTAAGACTTTTTGAATACCAAAATACTTTTATAGACTTTGTAAAAATCTTAATTCAATACCACCTAACTTTTAAAGACATTAAAAAAGTTGTAATTGAATACCACTAAACTTTTATAAATTCTTTAAATGTCTTGATTGAATACAACCAAACTTTTAAAATCTTTAAAAATCTTAATTGAATACACCCCCTTAAACTTTTTACTTGTTCTAATTGTCTTTTTAATTTGTCAAAATCTATTTGTTCTCTTTGGGTTTAAATATTATTTTTGACCTAATTTTTCTAATACTACCTTCATATAAATTTATTAAAAAAAAAATCATTGAAAACAATATTACATAACATAAGTAGCACTATTAACAATAAAGAGAAAGAAACAACACGATAATAAAATAATTAAAGATGAATAATTTGGAAATAATTTTTCTTTCTAGATAGGCGTGTATTTTTAAAGTAAGACTGAGTATTTGGAAACTTGCTTATCTAAGAAGACAATGGGCTTCAATCTTCTTGAAAATGGCCTAATTGTTTTGCTCTAAGCTACAAATGGCTGCCCATTTCCCCTCGGCCTTTCCTGTCTATCGATCTATTGTACCAAGCTGCCACAATAACAAAAAAAATATAATCTGTGAACACGCTTCTCAATAATTTTGCAACATGATGGGGAATCAGATAGTTCAAGGACTTGACAGAACATCTGCATAAATCTTGCTTTAACTATTAGAATTTTGATTATAAATGAAGACTTTGTCAATTTCAATTAGCAAATAAACAAACCTGAATAATTCTTAGTATTAGGATACAACAACAATTACATAAAACTAAAAAGAAAAACCTAGAATATATTGGGAGCACCTAGTTGTACACAAAACATGCCATTAACTCCCCTACAAGGCTACAACTGGTACCGTTATAGGTGCATCTCAATCGCCCAAACAGGAACCTGAGAACAAAACATGAATTGAAACAAATGATCAGACAAGAAACTAAGAATACATGATTATCCAGTATTGAATTTAACATTTGAATGCAAATGCATACTAAATAACGAGCATATTTATTTAAGCAATCGAAGAACAGTATCTTTTTTTCTTAATTGCTAGCAGAGAAAAATAGCACATAAATCAAATTAAAGGTTGAATTTAACATCAGCTTCTAAACTACACTACAGAATGCAAAAGTTTGAGCAGAAAATTCTTACGAGTTTAGCCAGTTAAATATGTAGATGAAATAGAATAACAAGACTGCCAAACTAAATGGTGTTTTTTCATCCACGGATATCCGCTCATCAGGAAAGGAAAACAGAAACAACAATAATAAAACTGAAAATTTCAAGAAACACTGTCAACATAATCTTGACAAATAACCATACCAGTGATGAAGCAACCTTTCACTTAAAGATATTCTGTACTGCCTGTTTTTGACAATATTACATCGTACTAACTCTATCCCATTTTGATTATCTCTTTCATTGGGGACATTTAGTTATCTATTTTGTTGGGGTGCGGGGCGTAGATTTAAGTTGTGAATATTATTATGATATACATTTGCCACATTTTAAAACCGTGCCACAAACACCTAAAAAGTAGAGGACAACTTAATGAGATGGGTGGAGTATTTTTATAGTGAATCATTGTCAGCAGCAGCAGCTTAAAACAAGGTCTGTTGCGTTACAAGTGATAAGTAGAACATCAAATGTCACACGAATAAATGTAAGCACTAATACCGAATGCTTGACCAATGATCCTATTCTCTTGACTCTTGGCAAGGTGATCAGACACATTCATTTGAGCTTTCCTTGTTCACTCCAATGAAGAATCATCATTCTCAATCTCACGACTCAAAAATATGATTTCAATACCAAAATATATGGAATAGCTATTATCAAATTATGTCTGACTAAAACATAAATATCAGAGTAGATATTTCAAATATACTTGAACACAGATTCCCCACATCCCTTTGCACATTGTCTTTTTCTTCTTCTCTTCTTCTTCTTTTTTTTTTTTTTTTTTTTTTTTGGGGGGTAGGTGTTTTTAATCTCACACCAATGAAAGACCTCATAAAAATGAAATAACACCCCTAAGTACCATTATGTCAATTTTATGACTAGAAGAAAAAGCAAGTGAAAAAGCTGCAAAGCAACATAATTAGCTCTATCAACGATGACAAATAATGCAAGTTTTGGTAACCTAAATCCAACCACACTACATTATAAAGAACCAATAAAAGAAAAAATAATCACAGGAGGTGTGCTTCATTGAATAACAAAATGAAGAGATGTACAAGTGTAATACCTAAAAGCAGTACAGTTAAACATACCTAAACCATACTTTGGTACTTTCTGGGCCCCATTGGTCACTCCCTATCTCAAATCTGCAATTCTTCATATTCCGTTAAATGCATTTTATGTATCAAGGTAGCAAGCTTGATCTTTCACTCACATGCAGTATACCTATTCTGATCAAATCCTTAAATACTAACAGGAACCCAACCACTAAGATGGTACATATAACTGTCTACCTCAAATGTAAGATCTATGGTAGATATGATAGAAACAACATAAAGAAAACATGAAACCTAAAGAAGACCAAGAAATTGGAAATACGGATTGTTGAAGCAGATCCTGTTAGCTGAACAGATCCAGAAAAGCTTCCTGCGGCATTTGTTGTTGGAGTTGTTTCAGATGCCGAAGTATTCTTGCAAATACCAATAGGTGCACCTGCCTGCAAAATTCCACCAGAAAAGTGATTTTCACTTTCCATAATATTTCGAATTAAAATGCCATATATTCATTCAAGAATCACTCCACCAAGTAAAACCAAGGATTCAAACTGATCTAAAAATTCCTTTTATCATTCAATTTACCAACTTCACAGTATCTGTAAAGCTAAAACTGTTCAAAAGTTGAAGAATCAACACATAAATTTAGGTAGATATGTCTGCCATGACAGATCACTTCAAGGTTTTAAGAGTAGACTGACCTTTGAGGTGTTTCAAGGAAAATATTTTCCAAAATATGGTTTCTAAATTTTCAAATGATTGGTATGACAATGAAACACGATCAACGTGAATACTTTTACTGGTCAGTGCACATTTAACCCTATTTTTCCAGAAAACACTTCATCTTTGGTATTTCATTTACAGAAAACATGTCATTTTTTCCTAAAAATGTCTCCTTTGAAACAAATGGACTTGTAGATATTAACATTGTGAGGTTCAAAGTTCAAATGCAAAGGCAGAAACTTCTCACATAATGTCACCAGTTTAACCCCATAGCATCCTACATAGAAGTGGCAAATTGAATAAAAAGCTTTGACCTTTGTAAGCCTCAAATGAACTTAGATTTCTTCTTCAGTTATCATCTCATGTTGAGAACAGAGTACATCTTCTATGCAAGGAGCCGGGGGGGGGGGGGAGGGGGGTGTAGCCGGGGGGTGGGGGTGCCGGAGTGGGGAGCTTTCCAAATTTGGCACCTTGCTGTGACTAGCGTGATGCTGCATTAGATAGACCCCTATATAAAGCTAATGCAACCAAATGGCATAGTGGACTGAGAAGCTGAACCACACCATGAACCCCCAAAATAGATAGTTTTCTGAGTTGCAAGAAGATTTAAGATTGATTTTTACCACGATATTTTGGAAGGTTAGGTGCAACTTAGACAAATTAGTAAAACTAAAGCTTCTACTTCAAATAACCATAAATTTAGCTTTATAATTCTTCAATTCAGACAAATTTGATTTCAGATAATAAACCTAAACTTTAATGGAATCAAAACCTGTAAGATAAAGTTCACATGCAAAACCTAAAACAAATGAAAAATCATGAACAACACAAAACTACTGCACCACCTGAACAGCAATCCTTTTCATACAAAAAATAAGAAATGAGGACAAACCTGGCAGGCAGTGACAGTACTGCACCCACATAATGTATGGCCATTCATTACATCCACAGCTTCGAAAACACCTCCTCCATCACTCCTCTGCAAAATTTTACAATTCACAATTTAATCTAGTCATATATTCATATAATTTTCCTCTGTTGCTAGTCAAAAATTTCCAATACCATGTAAAAGTTCACTGCCAAGAAGTTCGGCATCACATTCCCTGCAGATTTATAACAGGTTCCAACCAAATTAACAAGCGAAGCTGAATGCTCTTTACAAGCTTCAGACTGAACTGGGATGGTAGGGAAATAATTCTGTAGAAAAGAGAAAGCACTTTTTGAATTAAGCGGCTTTGATTCCTTTCTATTTGGGCAGGAGCCTTGTACCACACCGCCATCTCCAGCTGAAACCAATTACAATACAAGGTTGCTAGTGAACGAAGAAAGCACAGAACATGCGAAAAAAATACATCACAAATCTATAACACTTACGCTCGTTTTCCACCATGTACCTCCACTGATAAGCAATTCCTTCCCCTGCTTCCTTTGAAGAGTCAGAAGTGAAAACTAATAACCGATGGTTCTCTTGGACCATTTTCGTCACAGTTGGCCAATCCCCACCCTTCTTTGGCATCTTGGAAACTGGAAACCAGTACTTGTCCAACCCAGCATCAGTGAACACCTTTGTCAACCCTTTTTGGGTATGTACATAGTCCTCAATTATAATGGTCACAATCTCAGATGGATTCTGAGTCAAAAATGCTTCAACTTCCCTCAATGTGTTAATTGCGGGTTGCTGAGAAAAATACAATACACATATTACTAAACTGACCCACATAACTATAATGATAAATTCAAAAACTAAATAGATGAAGAAGGATCATAGAGAATACAAAGGTGGTGAAGTTGAAACACTGCCCACGAAGCGAATGACAGAGCCAGATATCGTTCAAGAAGTCATACATATCCAACATCAACCCCCTCACTCCATTCTAAGCAAGATCCAACAGACAAAAACATACAATTAGCACAAGCAATGAATAAAATTGCAAGTCAATTAAGAATACTGCAATGACATACTCTCAATTGGTTAGTGACAGTGTCTTCTTGGTTGTAAAACGTAATCCTTTGAGCACCTGTCAATAATGGTGCATCCACAATCGAAAACGCATTATGGGTCACCAGCCACGTATACTTGTTGAAAGGCAAACCATTGATCTGCCCCCATCACAATTTGCAAAAAAAAACAAACAAATAGAACATACCCATTACGAGAATGTGGGTGAAACAAGATATAAATCAAGAAATTATAAAGAATTTAGAGAGATCAACAAACATTTAAAAGGGTAAGAAACTTACAATAGAAGTGGGTACGATAGCTTGTCCTCTAGTGCAGGCGGGCTGAGTCTTGCCCATTGCAGGGCAATTGCCACAGTAGAGGCCAGGTCCACAATCCGCGGCAGCTGAACACGAGTCTAAAAGCTGTGTAATGGTAATTCTCGAGAGATTCAGTTGAAATTCAAATTAGGAAAGTGAGGAATCTACACGGATCTTATCACAATTACATGAAAATTTTGGAGAGAGAGAGAATGGAACCTGGCAATTGCCATCAGAACAAGCAGTAGAAGTGATGACGAAAACAGCAAGTAGAATAAACAAAAAATGGTACCCATTTTTAGTAGCTCTGTATCGGCTCATACGCTTCTCCCCTAAACATGTAAACATGGTACTACCTACTGGAGGGAGATTCAGAGCTACAGAAAGAAAAGAGAAAAGAGCTCAAATTTAACTGAGTCTCATCGCATCCTTCAAGGTAGAGAGAAAAACAAAGGAAACAGAGAAAGTAAAAAAGTTCCTGTTTTTAATTCAGAATCGAGTGAGAGGAGAGAGAGAAAATCCCAGCTCCTATTTTATTTTATTTTCATTTTAGTGCTAAACGGTTAGTGCCGTCCAAAGATTAGTGATGGTACGAGGGAGTTCGGATGCTATACTTTGTAGTTTGTATATATGATGATGATGATTTATGTTATGTTGATTTTAAGAAAATAATTATTAAAAAATATATAATCTAAAAGTATTTTGTAATCGAGTTTGGATAAATTGAATCCATTTTTCTTATAAATACTCTTAGTTAGTAGTCATTATAGTCATAATCATAATCATGCGAAATAAAATTATATAAATTGATATTGGGTGTAAATTTTAAGAATTTATAAATAATTCTAAAAAAATTAAAAATATACTATTTATAATTTTATAAGAGGAAGCAATTGTGCATGTTAGTACTCCCTCCGTTACTTAATATAAGTCATTTTAGAGAAATATTTTTGTTTCTAATAAGTCGTTTGAGAATTTCAAGTAAGCATTAATTGCTTTAGTTTTCAATATTACCCCAAGTAATAAATAGTATAATTTTGGTTCTCTTACTATTTTTTATCCAATAAATAACAATTCTCTTTTTTAATACAAAGACAATATAGACAATTGATAATATATTTAATGTTTTACAATTATTTCCTTAATATTTGTGCACACCTCTAAAACGAGTATATATTAAGAAACGGAGGGAGTATTATGTATGACACGCTAACCAAAAAATAAGATGCAAGTTAAATTATCGAAAAAAATTGATGATATCAAGTGTGATGGAGTGTCAAAATTTAAGTGAAGGACACAAGGGAGACAAAAAAAAATAAGAACAGAAGATCTGCTCTCAGTGTGATGCTCCAATTCCATTGCTCTCAGTGTGATGCTCCAATTCCATCAAATTCACGTGGGAACGTGAGCTATCATCCACTTTGAATGCCATTAGCGGCTCAAGCAGCTGCAACAGTATTTTTGCAGTTAAAACAAATACACTCATTAATATTTTCATAAATAAATTTAATATTTTTACAAGTTTATTTTCATATAAATAAATTTTATGTGAGGGAGGAACGAACTTCTAGCTCTCCTCTCTCAATTTTTTTTGCCCTAAATAAACAATTTTATTATACATAATCTTAAAATTATATAATCATGAAAAAGGTGGTCCTAATTGCCATCTTAAAATTATATAATCTCGAAAGTAGCAATTCTAATTACCATCATTATATATTTTTACAAAATACGTTGCACAACCTTTTCAATAACTGAAAAAAAAGAAGAGGAAGAGGAACATGGTAGTAATTAATATGCCTCCCATCCCACCGATTAAACTAGTGGTAAATTACTAAGAAGTACTACAAGACTCGGTCAACACAAAACAATTGAGCAGCTAGCTTTTAAGGTTAAGAGAGACCAATTATAATAAGAAAAGAGAATTGAAATTCTTTTCACTTTTATCCCCTAAAGGGTAAACAAGTAACATCAATAATAATAATCCACGAAGCTTTTATTTGGTGGGTGGGAGTAGGCTTCTTTTTCACGTGGTGGGTCATGTGACTGGCTTATTTGGTTTCCCACATAACATAGACTACTTGTTTACTTTTATGAATGACACCGTCTTCTTTTTCTCTCACAATTGCTTCCGCCAAACAACGCAGATTTGTAGGGCTAATAGGGATAGTGGCAGAATCCATAAGAAAGAGAGAATGATATTAAATTTAACTTGTAATAATAATAATAATAATAATTATTATTATTATTATTATTACTAATGCAACATCAACATAGATGTTTGAACTTGAAAATAATAATCAAAGCATAATTATGAAAAACGTTCCATACAAGTCTTTTTATCCATGAACATGGAGTTGATCATGATAAGAGAGGGCATAAATTCACTAAGCTTCCCCGCTGTGGTCAATTTGCTCAGGTTTTTGGAACAATAAAAGATGATTAAAAAAAAAAAGCAGCAAGTTCTGGCCGGTTGCCTCTCTAGCAACAAAAGGACTCGAGGTTCACCTTCAAGATGAATGAGGGTAATAATTTTCTATCCCGGAAAAAAATGTAAAAAAAAAGAAAAAGAAAAGCTTCATCAAGCAATCTTTTTAGCTCGACCACTTGAAGGAGTATGCTCGTCTTTTTTGGAACAAGAGGCCTTGAGCTCCTTTATCCAATCAGCTGCTGTCTCGTCGTCATAACCATAATTATAAAAGATTTCTTGCCCAGCAGAAATCCCTTGTTTTGAAAATATGCCCACCTTGTGATCCCCGGCCACCATCAAAACCTGCCAAAAATCGTGGTTACGTTGGGGGCCTCTTGATTACAACTTAAGATGAGTCGGAGACTTAACTAACAATATGTTGACCCTAGAATATAATCATATTTTCATCAACTTTATATTGTGATAGTACATAGTAGTGATATATTCACATCCTCATCAAAAACTAAGGCATAAATCAGATGCTTGGACAACAATTGGGGCTTGAAGGAAGCTAAACAGTTTACCTTTGCGTAGCAATTTGGTTCAAAAGAATGGTTGGCAAACTTCAATTTGTTGCCTTTCCGAAAAGCATCAAGAACATACTGCACAAGAAAATAAAAAATACAGAACTTAAAGTTCAATCCACAAGTCTAAAGTTCAAAATTTAGGAGTTGAATCAAAATTAAAAAGCTCAGGTCTTTCTCAGTATTTTACCTGATTATTCAGGTCGAAGAGATATGAAGAATTTACACGATCATATATCTTGCCACGCCTGTCTGCTTCATGTTGTGATACCAGCTCTCCAGTGTACTCGCCGATATATTCATTTTTCTCAACGCTATTCTGGGGAGTGACTAAAAATGAGTCATGGCAAGAAAAAGAAAAAAACGACATAAAACAACATAATATATAGACGTTACCTTCAAGAAAACTCCCCAGCCAGATACATCAGATCTCCCAAGCAATACCTATACAATAATGAATGCTAAAAGACATTACCATAAATTACAACAACATATATATATATATATATATATGTATGTATGTGTGTACATAATACATATATGTGGTTGCATAAAATTAAACTTCTTATGATACATTCATTTATTTTCGTAAAGGATTAGTCAAGAACTTGAATAAAATTAATAAAATGAAACATACAGCATAACATAATTACCCTTTGTTGTTGCTTTAGAAGAAGCTTCATATTCCTACATTCATAATTATCACCTTTTTTCCCGGGAACTCCAAGTGTGCCATCACCGCAACTGCAAAGCCAAATTCAAAGATTAGGTAAAAGTAGAAGAAAAAGACTTGATTCATGAACATGTACAAATAAATGTTAAAAATGTAGCAATCTTTGTAGACGAGTGAACACAAAAAAAATGTAATACTCCGTTCATTCCAAAATATAAGATCAAATTTGACTTTTAAAGTCAGATATTTTCAAAGTCAGAACTGATGTGATTCATTTAACTTTTGATAACAATAAATATTAGTACTATTTAGATAGATTATAGTTTTTCTAATTGTAATTTTGAAATTGAAAAAAGCTCAAATTGACTTTTAAAATGTCAATATTGATCTTATTTGGAATGGAGGGAGTATCTCCCACTGTAGAGGAAGTTAAATGTCAGAAGTTCAGATATATTAGTTACCATATATCTCTTATATAGAGTACATTCATCATTCTTTCCTAAAATTAGGACACTGCTGAATCTAATTTGGAAGCTTTCCCCAATACAAATCACTGAAGCTCTTAAAAACTAGCGGTTGCCTACCTCTTCTTTCCTACTTCTAACTTCTTAGGTTCTTTGTTATGCTTTATATTTTTAATTTTTAACTGCTTATCCTCCTTATTAGGTCTGACGTGCATAACTGCATAATTATTGAAATTATTGGCATCTTTTATATCACTATTCAGTTTCTCTTTTTTTGTGCGAACCCATATGGGTCAACTTATTTTATCACCTTTATATTTTTATTGGATAAAAAGAAAAAATAAGGTGACTTGTTTTGGGATAACTTTTTGGTCCAACTTAAAGCAACATAAAAGTACAATAAAATAAGATTGAGACATTGGATAAGGCCAGCTTCTAGTTTTTTTGCCTATCGAACCTCTTTTTTAATAGATAATAGCCTATCAACTTATTGATTCTAAACCTTATATTACATTTTAGTTGCAGCAAACCCCGAACAGCTTACACAATAAGTATAAGCCAGTTAAGTTTCAGCTATTCCAAACGGATATGTTGGTAAGAACAAGCTAGTGATAATCACATTTTATGAGAACACAAGTGTGCAGAACTGCTTTCATCTTCATTTATAGTTTTCAAATCTAGTCATCAAAAGGCTCAATAATTAAAATAGGCTAACTCTTCTAAATGCACGTGATGCAGATCTGCAAGACCAACAAAAATCATGGAACATAATGAAGTAGTGAAACCAAAAGAACCAAATCAACAATAACATGTTTCCTGATCCAACAATTTCGGCAAACATCGGGATCACATTCTCTACGTGCAGCAAAACATGGACATTGTCGACTACGACACTGACTTTTGGCGCAATGACAGCCACGAAATCGATTTTTGCAACTCCTTGGACATCTAAAGGAATATATATCATTCAAATAGAATTTTCATTCCAAAATACATATAGATCACTATCCCCCTCCCCCCCACAAAAAAAGGATAAGATAAAGATGACAGAACTAGAATAGATCATTAAACTTTTAACAACTCAACAAATTAGGAGTAGAGAAGGAGGGAATAGCAAAATTGTTGTGAAGAAATCAATGACTTACCCACAGTACTTCTCACAGCAGGTTTTATTCAAAAAGCAAAAACACTCTTTCCCACAGGCAGATTGACACCCACATGGGTTATAATGACTATCCGTATCCTCAGAAATACGTTTCCTAAAGGAGTGGTAACCAGTAGAATTTGATGTATACTTTAAGCGGCGAACTCTACCTTTCCTACGAAAAAATCTTGATCTTCTTTTCAGTGGAGTACCCTAATTTATTTCACCGCCAAAACTAATTAATAAGATACTAATATAGATGAACTAATGCATAACAGGCAGAGCCTCTAAAAATGTACTGACCATATTTTCTTTACCATCACCCATGGAACATCCTTCAGTCAAAGTATTCAGACCGTTTCCTGCTTCAGAGAATAGGTTATTCTCCGAACGATTCATGAATTCAAATACATCCGAACACGTCTTCAAATCTACCATAAGATTCCTGGCTATTAAGCAACTGCAATGGTGAACCCACAATAGTGAATAACTGAATTGGAAGAATGCAGCACATTATTTACAATTGTTTAAGATATTGAATTAGTTAAAATGTGCAGAGAAAGTTGGGAATAAGAAACCGCTGAGGGTCAATTATTGAAGCAATAATGTAATAGTGTTTAAACACATGCACACATGTATAGCAATAAAATCTTATCAGAATATATATATATATATATATATATATATATATATATATATATATGGGAGATGATCCGTAGAATACGTTAGCTATTAACCTTGTTTTAACTAACGCCATCCAAATTGTCCCAAAATTGGAGTTAATGGTCGAGATGAGCGCCACCAATTAGAGGAATGGCGGCCAAGAAATTTCTTTTATGCTTTGGCCATTTTCTCTCTAGCGACAAAGAAAAACGACAAGTGTTTTGACCGGCCGCTAAACGATGCAGTGTTTTGATCAAGTCATTACTAGAGGGAGTAGCAGTAACATAAAAAATTTGGCTTAATTATCGATTATCCTAATTATTCTCGTATATATATACTACTTATTAATCATTAAAATAAAATAATAAATAATTATAATGATAATTATTAGAATAATCAATAATTATCTTTATATATTTCCTATACTTATTAATAAAATAAATATGTATAAGGATAATTATCGATTATTATCTTATGATTTTTAATTATAAATAAAAAATAGTGATTGAATTTATATTATATTCCTACTCAAATATATAAACTTCATCACTATTTCCTATTTATAATTAAAAATCATAAAACAATAATCAAATAATTATTCTTATACATACCGATAATCAAGAATTATTCTTATAAGGATAAGTATAAAGATAATTATCGATTATCCTTATAATTATCCTTATAATTATTTATTATTTTATTTTAATGATTAATAAGTAGTATATATGTACGAGAATAATTAGGATAATCTGAGAATTAAGCCAAATTTTTTTATGTTGGTCACATTCTCTCTAATGGCAACAAATAAATATGTCATTACTCTCTCTAATGCTCAAGGCTCATCTCACCATCAACTCCAATTTTGACTACCGGATTAGCATTAGTTGAAACAGGTTAATAGCTAACGATTCCACGGATCATTTCCCTATATATATATATATATATATGAAAATAAAATAAAATATTTCAGAATAAATGAATTATCACTGGTCAAGAACAAAGTATATCTAAACAAGTAATATGGAGTACAAAAGTATTGCATAAAAATAAAAAAGCATGCATATTTAGATTAATTCCAACTTGCTATAAAAAACATATATTTATAAAAAAAAATTAAATATTAAGAATCCTAAATTTCCAACTGAATTTAACAAAAACTATCTGAAGTCACGAACCTGTTCCTGCCAAAAATCTCCACACCTTTTCTATAAAGAGCCTTTTCCATAGCTTTCCAAGATACACTGGGAAGAGAATCAGAATAAGAAGTTGTCAATTTCTTCTTTCTTTTCCTCATGGTAACTACACCCTGCTCCGCAAGTCGCTTGATATTCCTCTTATGAATTCCACACTTCTCAACAAGCTTAGTCACAGTTGGTGATGCTGAGGGGTGACTCGAAGTCGAGTCAAGTATGGGCCTGCTCTCTGAATCGCTGCTTTCTGATGCATTTCTTGCATTTGATGTGGCACTTTCAATTTGGCCAGGCTTTCCCCTACTTAATGATGGAACAGCAGATTGGCTTTTTGATATCTGAGATTCAGCAAAACAGATACTAATTAACAGGTTCTAAAAAGCTGGCTAGGTGCTCGTCTAGGCGGCCGAGCACTGCCCAACCTTAGCGACTAGGTGCTAACATCGAGAAAAAGTAGGCGGACGCCTAGGTGGTCTTGGTGGGCTTTTCAGTTCCCTGTTTTTCTTTTAATTCTATTTTATATTTTTACGCTCTCTTCACTTTAAAGCCAAAAACCTTAAATAAACCTCTAACTCACCAAACAAAGCATAGCAAACCACCTAAGTCGATTGACAAAAGATTGGAAGATAGGAACTCGTACTATATCAATCATACGTTTTTTTGTGTAGTTGTGTTTAATAATGCATTAATTTTTAGTTTTTTACTATACATACAAAAGAACAGCCTTAATTTTGATACAAATATAAAAACAATAATAAATTACAACGCCTAGGAAAAAGCATAGGCCACACCTACAGTGCCCAAGCGCTCGAAGCTCCCTCTGCTGCCTAGGTCCACCTAGTACCTTTTAGAAGAATGCTTATTAAGGTAGCCCATGTAGAATCTAAAATGCGGTCCGGGAAATTGTTGTGATTCCTGATGTCTATAAAAGTGAAATTAGTTACCAACTTACCAGGCGATAACAGTAAGCCACATGGTATGTTTCCCTCATCTGGGCAGCTCCATGGAAGTTGTTTCTCAGCCTAATTGAAGAACTAAATAAGCTAGAGGTGCCCAGACAACTGTAAACTATAATATAAAAATGAAATAAACTTACAGGAAAGATATGTTCCTCTGAACATCCATGTAGTCCACAATTAAATACCTGCCATTGAATATAACAAAAGCAACAAAAAGTTAGTTATGGAAAACTGCAGCCAAACAACAAACAAAAAATTCATAAAAAAGAACATGAAGAGTATTTACAAAACATCGACGACAAAATAGATTGTCAAACGAATGCAGAGCTGCATCGAGATCTTTATCAAGCAACGAACTTGAAATTGCTTCTCTGTGTCCATTTTGAGAGCCTCCAGCAGCATTCTCTCTCTTAGTAAGAACTTCATATCTTGCCTGTATAAGATGTTTCATTGTTGTTCATATCACTGTAAATCCAGCAGGAAACAAATTGGAAACAGCTGGACCTAAGCTTACACTATGACCAGTTTTTATTAGAAAATAAAAAGAATCAGAAACATCCAACAAAACATCCCGGAGAAATCTCATTCCAGTTAGATGTGTACCTTGATTTCACATGGTTTCCTAAAGAAACGTTGTGCCAGTACATCCAAAACAGCATCAGATAGGCCAACTCTGTTGATGGTCATTCTAGTAAAATACATATATGAAGACACTGTAAGAATGACAGTATAATAAGACTATATATACTCCCTCTGTCCTAAAAATCATTTACTTTGTGAAATATAAAGAAAGGAGAACTCTTTTATTTACGAAAGACGGCTTATTATTTACTTGGGCAATATTCAAGCAAACATCAATTTTTCAAACAAAAAAACAAAGATAACTTTCTCATGCACAAAATTCATAAGCTATATCCAGTACCTATATCTGAGACACAATGACATGTCAATGCACTGAAGATAGGTAAACTTCAATAGGTTATGATCTCAAAGGGTCTCTTGTTTTTAAATATTGATATCCCTTGAAAAAATAAGTTCTGTGGGGCTCTCTTCAACTCTAAGATGAAGTCTAATGTAATATTTTCTTTTAAGGCATGGAAGAATGTGTCAACTCTGAGCTAAGTAACAGAAGAAGAAGGGGAAGAAGATAAATTCTGCGGAAGTAAAACCTTAAAATGGATTAAAAAAATAAAGCAAAGGGAGCACAAAAATAACATTTAGTTTCATCAAGGTCTCAAATTATTTAGTTATTTTTTGATAATTAGTTTCATCATGGCCTCATGGGAAAACTAAAAGAAAAGATGCATTAATGACAAATGGAAGTCAACCCATCAAAGCTTAAACAAAACACCCTTCCAACATTTGTTGGAGGCAAGAAAGAATCCTGATTTGTTTCTAAATTTATTCTCCTTGTTTTCCTTTTTGTAGAGAGAGAATGAGTGAACGACCTATGAAATTTTTTGTCAGCTCAATTTTTTCCGTCTTAAAGGTATAATGCTGTCATGCACTAGACATATAAACAAAATGTATACGAGACCATATCCTGAAAAAGAAACAGCTAAACCTTAGACTTCGCAATGAAGAAAAAGAGAAAGAAAAGAAAAGAATAAGAGAGAGGGATCCAATCACTGAGCAACAGTAAAAAAATGTCAGATTTTTTCTCCCGTTCACACTTATGTATGCAAGAGACATGCAATTTATGCAGTAAAGCTACTATTCAGACTTCAGGTATAAGTGACAAAGAACGAAAATAACACGTGTAGATTGCACGAAAGCATCTAACAATTTAAGTTTACCAACCGGAGAATGTAATCTTCAGAATCTACAAATTCTTTATTTTCCTCATCTTCATCAATTGCTTCTTCATCACTGTCACTGGCAACTAAAGTTTCACCCCAACTTTTATCATAATAAATTCTCCTTTGATCAACAGATTTATCTTCACGCATTTTTTGATTTCTGCATCATATCCATGTTGAAATCTGTAATATCTCCCATAATTTCGATATAGAATGCAAAACATAATTATGTGTATGAAAATATAACATTTTACATGAATTAGAAATAGAATTTCAAAATTATGCAGAAAATGAATTTCTCTCTTCGCGCAAAAATATGGACACTGCAAGTTGAATTTACTTGCTTTGGTCAGCAGCTGTTACATAAATAGCCATTGGAACCAACATCTTAAACACCAAATGAGGCCAATTCACACGCTGCAAATGCTGGGACTGCACTATTAAGCGTAACAAAAATCATTTGTCTTCCACTTTACTCTGCAATTTTATCCATTATAAAAGAGAAAGTAATTATAACATTTAACACTTGAAGTTTAAGAAGAACCTCATCTATGAGATCTAGGTAGACACAATTGGCTAATAAGATCCAACTGTGACATCTCAATTGATTAAGAGATTCTTTTTGGAATTTATTTAATATAAGACTTAGAGGAGGCGAAGCCCACACCTCTAAAAGAGTAGGGTGTTGATTGAGTAGCAATTCCACATTCAAGATTAAAATCAAAAGGTAAAAGGAAACCAAGATGCCAGAAGTAATAAAGCCCAATGGATCAGGGCCATGAGCATGCACTTGACACCATATGATAACAGAAATTACGGCCTCAAAACCTGATGTCTAATGACTAATAATAGTTCCTAAATCCAAAGGCAATGCAGATAGTTAGGATTAAAATGAACTTGAGTGATCACCCTGGCATTAAGATATAATTATATCACAAGCAACAAGGAATTTAGTTTTTAGAAAAAAGACGAGCAAACAAGGAATCAATCTCGATTTTCACAATACCCATTATGTTTATAGATGACCATCATGTCTGAGTTCAACTTTTGATGCTAAGTAAATAATTATTAGAAAAGAAAATTATACGCATAATAAGCCACGAACAAAATATCAAGACTCAAACTCTTATCCACACACAAAAAAAACTTACCTATCCAAGAAAGTCCATGTCTTATAAGGTGGCATACTTTTCACTTCTGTAAGCTTGACAGGGCGAGCAGCATTCTTCACTGCAATACAAGATCCTAAAAGAATTACTGCAGAGCGATGTGCATCTTCTTGGGAACCATTTTTCTCATTTTCCCCGATACTTTTACCATTTTGCATATCAATTGCATTGTTCTGCCTCTTTGTCAATACATCAACAATCGTATCACTGTTAGTACACTTGAGGTATCTTCTCTCTTGTGCGGACCTGAAAAGATTGTTGGTGACTTCAATCATCTTCTGCCGATTTTCTTCCATTTTTCTCTGAAAGAAAAACATTAAAACTATAAGGTATAAGGTTGACATTGTATCATGAGACATGATTAATAATTACGCTGGCTTAATTGATTCTTGCAACAATACATGTAAGACAGGACCTTTATATGAACACAACGGTCTGAAGCAACTTGTTCTTTTAAAGAGTCGATAACTAAAGAAATCTCTGAAGACGCTGGGCATCTTTCTTGCAGTCCTTCACTCTGTTAAATTGACACAAGTTCAGCGTATTAAGCAGATAAAAAGTGAAAAAATGAAAGCATGGGAGTAGAAATTAAATATGCATTATTGCTTTTACAAGGACACATGATTAAGCATGAATATGTCCGACTTACAATATATTCCTTCAACAAATTAAGGCATAATAAATTTATATTTTATGCAATCACATTCCCGAATCGTGATAATTTAATTCTGGCCTTTATCAACCCCAAGCAAACCAAATAGAGTTACTGTAAAGTACATTTAGCAACTAATTTTTCGACATTGAAATAAAATGTGACTTTTCAAAACTGGGCCAATGCGAACCCTTTCCATCCATTGGCTTCAATCATTCCTCCACCTTGTAAAATGTAATGTGACCCTCGTGAACTTTGCATAATTAAAACCAATTGAAGCATCATTTTTTCACATTTCTCAAAGTCATCCTACATCATGAAAATAGATTTGAAGCACAAATTTCATCTAGTAACCAAGACGGTGTCATCCCTATACTCCAACACTAATCAATATATCCTTCACCATTAACATCATTTTTCCAATACATGAATCAAACACCAGTTGTCCACATTGTTACCAATTTGTCTCAAATAGTGAAAGTTTTCATTTATTCCATGTTTCAAATTCTTTAGTTTCTTGTTGCTATTCTTTTCTACGCTTTCATGGACTAGAAAAATATTGTAATGAGCATCACCATTTCCAAGTGCATACACATTCAAGTACAGAGGACTGTCTCATTGGCGTTTATTCGTCCAATACCCGGAGAATTCTCTGGTTAGGGTAGGTACTTAGGATAGTGCACATACTCATATATGCATACATAAATACATACATACCCCCCCACCCCCCCCCAACCCCCCCCCCCCACACACACACACACGTATGACAAATTATAAGCTGGCTAAGGTTGGGTTAAGCATAGTTATTAAATCCTCTGGCCTTTCAGTATCATTACTAACACTAATTAAATTGCCACTTTAATTTACAATAAACCAGCCATTTATTCTCTCCCTAACCCAATATTCATTACCAAAAAGAAAATTATTTAAATACATAGAATAATTAAAGCGAGATATCCAAAGACAATGATAAAGATTTCTATCCACATAAACAAGTTAAATTTGCAGTTAAAATCGTGATCTGAATAAGGTAAGAAATCTACAGTCATGAATGGAGGAAAAATTTAATACCGCGGGGATATCAGAAGGCTCCATCAGGAGGCTCCAATCTGCAGTTGCAAAGCTTTTGACCTTCTGTGGAGTCTACTCGGCAATGGTGGTCCACCGGAAGATCAGACTCATGCAAATTCAAGTGTAGATGTACAGGATTTGGTGCGGCGAATTTGAAACCCTAGAATGTGATTTTAATTTTTTTTGGTGGGGGAAGGTAGGGGAGAGGTGAAGAGAAACACTTTTTCTTCTCGCCTCACTATATTTGAGTATATATGCTCAAATTCAACAATGCTGATGCCTATACTTAGGTTTAGACTGAACTGGATTAGGCAAAAATAAATAAGTTGGGTTTGGGCCTCTTTTCTTTTATTTTCTATTTTATTTCTTTTTTGGGTGGGTGTGGGAGGGGTCATGAAACGTGCTTGCTTTTGAAATATCCGTTGCCTCTCCATTAAGTGGACCATGTGGAAAGCCAAATTAGCTAACATAATCAAATTTCAAAAGTGACAAGCAACAAAATAAATTTAACTTTATATAAGTAAAGTTTATTCTTCTTCCTCTACTTCTTTTTCTTACCCTATTTTGGTGGAGGGTATCATGAAGTGACAAACAACATGTTAACAACAAGCAGATCTAAAAACAATTATTGCTCAAACATTTAGAAGCTACTATTTTGACAATGATATAAAATTTGACTCATAAACTAGGCCAACATTAATTGGCAACCAATATTGAGTAACGACTTCAATCTTACTTCCCCCTTGCAAACTCTAACACTCTAGAAGCTTTGCATTATAAAAACCCAGCATAAAACTTTCTAACATCAGAACAATATGTTAACAATGTTCCATTCCAGATGTTAGGGCTGAGAAAAATGCTATTTAGTATCATTTGTCACCACTACATTTTAACTACACCCCTTCATGACCACCTATTTTTTCAAAACAAATAAATAAATACTGATCCCATGTGATTTGATTACATCCAAGTTGAAGACCCCATCATTTCCACCACATTCCAAGTTGTGTGTTTGTGTTTGTGTGTGTGTATATATATATATATATTCTGAACCAGCTTACTTATTAACAAAGCCGCAACAAGCACCTTCTTTATCAAAGTAAAGTTTATCCCTTCTTGTTTTAGTGTATATACATGTATGTATATAAAGAAACTCAAAATAACAATTGAGAATTTTAACAAGGTTTCTTAGAGTTTCAATTTAAGAAAAGTTTTTGAACGGATACATGATTTAGGGAGTGTTTCCATGCTTCATAGGCCAAAAATCAAAACAATCAATCCGTACCACAAGTTTAAGGTGAGGATGCGGTGCTAACAGCAAATTGCGAGTGCGGTTCTTAGGTGGCATAGAATGAGCAGACACCAGTACTGCATAATTAATATGCATATAGTAATTTTGTACAAAGCGACATGGTTTTATGTTAAGTATATATTGTGTTTTGCTTACCAATTCACTCATTTCCCTCATAATATTCTCTCTTAATATGCTCACTTTCCCTCTTTGTTGTCTCACTACCTGCCCTCCAAATCACACGCACCCTTTCAAATCTTCTTTCACTAACCCTCTCAGTTTACAGTGTTTTTTCAATAAAAAATATACTTTTTTTTACAGTTTTTTGTTCAAACTTGCTCTATTATTTTTTATTCTTATAATTGTGGTTAAAAAAAAAAAAAAAAATAGGTACCGGTCATTAGTACCGGACGCCCCCCGGACCCCTCAATCTATCCCATCACAATCTCTCTTATACACGGAAAAGGAGAAAAAAGGGACCGAAAAACTTGCCACCTTTTTTTACCAAAGTTTTCCGACCAAAATGGACAGATTTGGACAGAAAACTAAATAACACAAGCAAATCTTTTATAATTCCTATTATACCTTTTACTTCACAAAAAAAAATTAATATAATAGGAAAATAGTAATCTAAATGTAAAGCTTAAGTTTTTTTACTTTTCCTTTATAAACTCGGTAACAAGAAAAAAGAAAACTTACAAGTTTTCTATTCTTTTCTTTTCTATCCTAATGTAAGTTTTCTATTCTTTTCTTTTTTGACCAAAACAACAGCCACTCGGGAAGTTCTATATTAGAAAATATAAATTAATAGAGCTTTATGTATACCAATAGCATCTAATCTTTGTCTTCACATTCCCTTATTTTGTCATTTTCATATGGAATTTTGATTTGTAAGATTAAACGGTATCTTTGCTCAACGGCCTGGCCCTCCTTAAAATACTCCCCACTTTCACTCTCCCAAACCTTTAAAAGTCCACCATCAATCTCGACATCACCCCATTATATATCCACCAAAGGGAAGACCATACACCACAAGGGCAATATCACAATGAATTAACAAATGGTTAACAATCTCTCAAGCACGAAGACACATCCTAACAATAAATTTCTTCCTCTTCCAAGGATCATCTAATGTCAAAAATTGATCCCAAGCTCTTCTACCATCCACCAAAGACGCACTCACTCCTCCTGCATCCATGGGTAAAAACTCGCGTATCATCCCCACCACAAGCCTGTGTGCTTAAAATTTTCGCAAATCTTGGCTATGCCTTTCCACATCTTAGTCTCAAAAAGCAACCTACCCAATATTGTAAACCAACCACCTGGGCCAATTCCAAACTGACTCACCACCACAAGTTTCCCCAAACTTTCGTCCTCCAACTCAATACACAAAAGCCACTTACCTAGGATATCTTGATTAAACATTGCTCCAATTACCAAGGTGATAGTTTCCCCATTCCTGCCATCCTGCCACAAGAAGTTGGTCGCAAGAATGATTTCAGAAATTAGTGAATTGAATTCGAACTGCAACAACAAGCTGTAATTCCACAATTTGTAGAAACTGCACATGCAGGTGTAGTTTGTTCCCAAAGGCCAAAAGTGCACCAAACCGCGATGTGATTTAACCTGTATCGAATTACAACAGGCCTAAACCTCATTGTCAGTTATTTTCCTCTTTCTGGAAATAGGCCAAATCTTTGACACAACTTCCTGCTTTGATTAGTTTTTGTTTGAGCTACATGCTCAAGTCTCCAATACAGCACCACAATAACTATAGTTTGCTTTATTTATCAGCTAGAATTTGAACTAATTAAGTCTGTATTCAGCACTTCAGCTTATGCATTAAATTCTCGTACATTCCACTAAAACGGTAAAAATTTTACCCCAACACAAAATGCTCTTAAGTTAGAGATGAGTTGGCTATTTAACACTTTATAGACAGCTTTGGAAGTTATTTGTTAACATATGAATATGCGTAAAAAATATATTGTGCCCACCCCTCAAAAAAATTATACTCCCTCTATTCCACAAAAGAATTTCATATTTTTCACCACAAAAATAGTCATTTTATTGATTATAGTATAAAATGACACATTGTACTTAAGTTTATCACCATAATTTTATTATCATGCTATTCACTACCAAACTAACAACTTTTTGAATGTGTACATTATATCGATGTGTGTATACTCGCTAAGTACCACAAAAAGATCCCAATTTGCAAAATTCGCAAACATTATAAATGTTAAGGTACATGGAACAAAAATACATTTTTAATGTTTGTGAATTCTGCGAAACGGATTCCTTTTGTTGCACTTAGGGAGTATGCACCCATCCATATAACATATACATCCAAAAGTAATAGGTAACACAGTGAAATTGAATGGAACTCCTCTCCTTCCCTTACCAAAAAAATAAAAACAAATCTTAGTTGCATGTGATTTTGGAGTGACTTTTATGTAGATCGAAATACATATGGTGTTTTTTTATTTATTGTATCTATTTCTTCTTATCTATTTTTTCTTTAATCATGGCAGTGCATTCCTTCAATAAAAATATAAAATTCCTGAGTAATTTTGGTCACAAATAGTATTTGTGTGGTCATCACATTGGTTAGATACATTATGATTGGTTATGCCATAGAATATTATTAAAAAAATTCAATGTCACATCATTTGACATATATATATAGAGAGAGAGCAAGGATCAAGAGCATTCCCCTTAAATAGCATTCCTCCTTAAATAGCACTCCTTTATTAAAACTACGTCGTTTTGGAGTCTTTTAAAAGAGAGTGGTCCCACTTGCTTTCCTTTTATTTACAAAAATGCCACTCACGGCCCCACTTATTTTTTAAAAAAGACTCAAAAACGACGTTTTAATAAAGGAGTGCTATTTAAGGAGGAATGCTATTTAAGAAAAATGTTTTTGATCCTTGCTCTCTCTCTATATATATATATTGTAACAATTGTGAACATATATGGAAAACAACAACAGTTCAACACACGGTGGTCTATATAAGCGTCAACTACTGATAAGGTAAGTTTAAGGGAGTTTACCGACGTTTTGGTGAACGGAGACATGACCGGTAGCTTAGTTGGAGCTCGATTTTGCCATGTGAAAGATCATGTATGCAATCATGGATTTGGCAGGACAGGTTTGAAGCCCTAGAATGTGAGAGATTATATATATATATATATATATATATATATATATATATATATATATATATATATATATATATTGTAACAATTGTGAACATATATGGAAAACAGCAACAGTTCAAAACACGGTGGTCTATATAACAATCGGAAGCTAAGCGTCAACTATTGATAAGGTAAGTTTAAGGGAGTTTACCGACAAAGCTATCAGGAGGTTCTGATATGATTGTGGAGGCGGAAGCCGGTGGTGACGCCTTCGACGGAGACATGACATGTGAAAGATCATGTATGCAACTGCGGGATTTGGCGGGACAGCTTTGAAGCCCTAGAATGTGAGAGATTATGTTTTTGACAAGTTAAGGCAAAGATACAAATGATATGATATGGTGGGTAATCTTGAGTTTGGTATGAATTTGGCTTTCTGGAAGAAAATTAGTGGTGTGGTAACTAAATTTTGGGGGAACCGAACTAGGGGTGAGCATTCGGTTATTAACCGAACCGAACAAGAAATTCGGTTATAACTGAAACCCGAAAACATCCTGTTTTAGCTATCCGAACAAGTAACCGAAATTAGTAATAACCGAATAACCGAATAGGTTATTCGGTTATTCGGTTATTCGGTTAATAACCGAATTTAAACATAATCCATAAACAGTTCAGTTCAGTTCCTACAATCCATAAACAGCAACACAGTTCCTACAATCCATTAAGATAATCCATAAACAACAAAACAGTTCCTACAATGATTAACACCATAAACATAATCCATAAACATAATGAAAAACTTAATTTGGCTAGCCCAAAAATGCTTGAAGCTGCTGACTGCTGTTGCCCATTTGCTGTTGCTGCTGCTGGCCTGCTGCTGAGTTCCTACAATGACCATTTGCAGCTTGAATCTCCTACCACTTGCTAGTTGCTGCTGTTGCCCCCTTTGAGTATTGCTCTCTACATCATTAGTTTTTTATGTTTTCTATTAAGGCCTACACCAGAAATCACATGATATGATAATGACTTCTCAAATCTGTCTCCTTATAAAATTGACAATATACCAACAGATTGACGAGGATTTGGCAATATGTTCTGCAATTTTAAAGTTACTCCAAAAGCAAGCTTCTACGACCTTTCCTCTGTTGTTCACACCCATTCTACCTTCATTTCACAAAAAGTACCAGTTTTTCCATTTTATTTGTCTCGGAGTCGAAATAATTACAATTGCAAACTAAATTCAAGTACAAAAAAAGGTACAAATTTGGGTATTTTGAAAAGTGGAACTATTCTGTCTATATACATAGAACTATGAAACTAAGAATGCCCAGATCGAATTTTCATTATAGAAAATCAATAATATAGTCTAAACAAAACATCTATGAGGACGCTTGAACCTGCTTGAACACCAAAGCACAAAGAAATAATTTTTCAGCAGAAAAACAATCAAAGAAGTATTTTTTATACTGAGAGAGATGAAATAGAGAGAGAACCTCCAGTTGATGGATTGAAGTTGAATAAGGTCAGATTGAGCACCGATTTTGAGAGCTAGATCTTCTGATTCCACGCAGTAAAACAGTAGAACTTGCTTCTTCTTCGCGATGAAGGGTCGCCGGCGCCGAGAGTTCGAGACTTGAGGCTTGAGCGATCTCAGATCTGAGACTCTGAGACTGAGAGTTCGAGAAGACGAGACAGTCGAGACTTAAGATGAGAGAGATCAGAGATCTGATCTGAGAGATATCTGATCTGAGAGAGTTGGAGTTGGAGTTGGAGTAATGGAGTCTTCGAGAATTTAGTGAAGTACTAAATATTGAATGGGCTGAAACGCTGACTCTGCTGAGAAGAATTTAGTAAAGTGTTGTTCGGTTATTCGGTTTAATCGAATAACCTAAAAGTAATATTCGTATAAATTAATTAAAAATTGTAAAAAAATTTAAATATAATTAAAATAATAAAAATAATTAAATTATTAAAAAAATTTAATTAAATTATTTTAATTTAATTTAATAATTCGATTATATCTATTTTTTGTTCAGTCCTAAACCGAACCGTGACAATCCAACATCAAACTAGGATGACAACGGGTCGAGTCATGCTTAGATTTTACACAGCTGCATCTTACAAGTTAAGTACATCTATTCAGTCGAGTCGGATAATATTTATCGTTTTTAAAGTTCTTAATAAATCAAAACAAATTAAAATGTAAAATAAAATTTTGGTACAGGCATAACTACGGTTTTAAATTTAAGAAAATAATATATATTTTAAATATTTACCTTAAGTTTTTAATTGTCACGTGGATTAGTGTTATTGTTAAAAAGAGATATGTATAATTTTAATCTCATGCATCTTCACAATTATAATTCCACATAAATTTGTAGCAATACATAAACATGACTCAAAAATTTATACACTATCTAAATTATACAAAAAGAATCCTAATTGTAAAAATATTTAAAATGTATTATTATTTTGTGTACCACTGAAAATAATAAATTATTATTATAAGATTATATTATGATATGTATTATAAAATATGTATTATCTTTGCATGAAAATTATTTTTATTTAAAAGGTTGATATACATTAATAAATTTGTAAATTAATCCATTCTATAAGCTATAAAGTCTATAAACGGAACTTCTGTAGAGCCGAGACTCCTATTAGCCTGAGGCTTTTTCAAAATATAACAAAAAAGTAGTCTCACTTCATGCAAACACTATTTTTTTAACTTAGTCGTTTAACTTAGTGGTTTAAATGATAAATTGGGATCAGTCGTAAATTTGTTTTTTGAATAATTGAATCGGTCAGTCATTCAGACGATTTGGGCTTAATGATTTAGTGTTATTTTTTGACTGAATAAAGTTTTTTTTATTATAATATTAACTATTATATTAAATAAATTTACAATAATGTTGATTTTTTTAGAAGGGTAAAATAATAAAAATCTTTTATTCAGATGTTTCAGACATGTCAATTATCAAATAATTTTTTTCATTCAAATCTAATTTATTTAAATTCATTCAATTTTTATCAAATATCCCGTATCTGGTCGCAAAATCAAAAAACTACTCTTTATTAAAAAAAAAACACTACTTCTTTAGATTATCCTCCTCTATGCTCCATTTTAGACTCTATCTCCATCTTTAAGCAACAAAATATAAGTGTCACGGTAGAGATTAGATGGATAATGATATATGTTAGCGATTTTTTATATATAGATTTTTTAATTATAAATTATGTGAATAATTATAATTAATAATATTTTAATGATATAATATAGTGGATCAATTTTATAATTCTACCCCCATCTTATATATCAATATATATTATAATTGTAATTCGACAAACAAAGACTCAAGCTAAATAGCTAAATTTTGTTGTCAAGCCAAATCGTACCAAATGCAAAATTGTTATAAGCCAACACGATAAGAAATTATTGAGTACATGATTATGAACACAAGTTAAATTTAAAATTTTGGCTATATATTGTAATAAATTTATATTAAATTATTGTGAAATTTATCGATATATAAAATTAATAAAAATTATAAAATTATTACACAAATGTCAAAAAAAAAAGTTATAAAATCGTAAGCATTTGCAATATGTAAGTATGTATTTATTAGTTGGTACAAAAAGGGGCACTCATTACTCTAATTAAATGGAACATCTGTTTTTTCTCATGGGGATTGGGGAATATATGTACTACTCCTATAAAGTAATTGTAAATAAACAACCTCAGAGTTATCTTGTCTGATCCAAATACAGGTAGACCAATATATATGTGATGCTTTATCTTCCTAAAAGCGAATAAAAAGATATTCTCTTAGTTAATTCTTGTTATATATGTGTGATAAATGTTAGATTCTTATATAGTCATGTCAAATTTAGAACCATACGGTAGGTGTTGGTTCGTAATATCTCATATATTAGATCGAATGGATTGAACCTATTTATTTAGTTAGTCTATTAAATTTTTATTATTGAGTCCTAAAATTATTGGGTCTAGTCGTTATTTTATTTCTGTTGAGTCCTTATAAGACCGGGTCGGATCAATGGGCTGACCCATTAGATATTAAGTATCTCCTTATTTGACTGATAATGATGAAAAAGCATGATAGTTGACTCTTATATCTGCAATGCATTAATGTGGATGGGATCATAGACGGTACGGCCAGAGAGAATGAAAGACCACAGATAGTGGGTGGTCATTGTATGCATGTCGGCAAAGGCATCGATCGGTATGTTTAGATAAGAAGTGGGTGTACAGAACCCAAGGCTGAGAGATCAATATAACATAAAGAAAGAAGTCTTCAAAGTAAAGGTAACTGATAATTTTATCTCTCTCAATATAGTAGATATTTTATCTTACATTGTTAACCTTGTGATCGCCTGTACTAACTCTCATGCCGGAGCTATCCCCCACTTCGAAACCGGCGAAGCTTTTGGTGTTATTGTGTTTATCGTATGCGGGATATAGACGCGTGTTACGTGATTGAGGCGCGTGAAAGATCTTGGCGTTAACATTGGTATTTGAAGGAGGGTCAGGTTCTAGTGTCTTGTAGTTTTCAATCACAAAACTTTATTTGTTCTACGTCGAAAAGATGATGGTGAGAGTAAGCGGAATCGTCGAAAAAAGGACAATCAAGGTCAGGAGCTCATCTCGTCCAACACATTACATAAGGATCGTCTGGTCCTTCAAGAGTGCTTTATGAGTGAGAAAGACCTTTGCTTCCAAAAACATGTTTCCAAGGGTTCTCGTTAGAGAGCTCATGGTGGAGCCAGACGGAGGTTGGTGTTTGCGATAATAAAGGTCAGAATTAAGATCGGAGGCGGTGGAGGGTTCTCCACCTAGAACCCATCACTCAAGTGGTTTGGATGACAAAACCGCCAAGTCGACGAAGATGGCGTAAGAGGCGATAAAGCTTTAGAGGTTCTTCCAAGCGGAGGAAGATATAGTCGCAGACAGATGCTTGAATGGCCGATCCAAGGACGAGGCGCCCACTTATGTTCATCCGGAAGGCGTAGTAGGCATAAGGATGTACAACATCGGGAGGGAAGGAACCGGAGCATTCCGTGTACGTGTCTCGGTCAACCTCAAGAGAGGAGATCGAAGCGTAACTCCCGAGGTATCAAAGAAAGCACTTGTTGTTGTCACCTCTCCTCAGGTCGAGATGGTGGCGCATGCAGGAGCCACGGTCGAGAGAGCATGTACTGAGAATAGAAGGAGAGAGCACCAACAGTGAATATTCTCGTCATGATGACATGGCCACATCACCAAGTAGATCCGTAAGTCCATAAAGGGTCGTGGATTCTGGTAGAATAGTCGATCCGCCTGTAAGCGTAAGGTTATTCCTTAAAAGAGATCTCCTCATGACCTGTAAGGTGTGGATTTCTTGGTGAAGGAGTTGAAGGAGCTCTGGAAGCAGTTGGCTGAGGTTCAACAGGTGAAAGATACTCTGGAAAAGAAGGCGTCCCCTTTTTCCTTGGACATTCTTAAGGAGAAGGCATATACCACCAAGAAGTTGCCTTATATGGAAAGTTATGATAGGTCTGGAGACCCTTACGACCATAGCCAGGCGTTCGATTGGCTGATGGATTATTATGATTTCACCGATGTTGCCAAGTGTCATACGTTTGTTACAACGTTAAGGAAGGATGCAAGACAGTGGATGGGGACTCTACCTACAGACTCGGTCTCGTCGTGGTCCGAGCTATGTGACAAATTCCATGCTCGTTTCGGGAGCAACCGAAGAAGAGGAAAGCCCACGGGTTCTTTAGCACAGGTCCGACAATTCACCAATGAGTCCTTAGGTCAGTATGTGAAGAGGTTCAGGGAAGCAGTTGGTCAAGTGGCAGACCTCAATGATCTTCAAACTGTCGGATTATTTCAGAATGGGTTAGATCTGGTAAAGTCTGAGAAACTGGTGAAGAAGCTGATGTTTCACCATCCGAAGAACTTGGCAGAAGCTTTTGATAAAGCAGAGGTCTATATTGTGGTGGAGGAGGTTATGAATAGCCTGAAACGTCTTTCTTCGGACCGAATAAAGGAGGTAGATACTCCTAAGGCTGAAGGCGATCTGAAGAAGGTGGGAGGGTATAATGATCGGCCCGAGGGTAGCTCGAAGAAGTATAACAACTCATGGCGACGGGGAAGTAATCGCCCACCTGCTCCTACCCCGAAGGTGAACAAGGTTTACACCAAACTGAATATGGATAGGTCGGTGATTTTGAATCAGATCAGGAACCAGCCGTTCTTTGAACCGCCTCATGACGTTCTCAAGCCTGGACAGGGCAATGCTCGAAAATATTATGGCTATCATCAAGCTGCAGGTCACGATACTAATGAGTGTTGTAATTTAAAGGACTTCGTAGAGAGGAAGGTTCAAAGCGGTTTATTAGTTCAGTATGTGGCCGGGAGGGACCAACAGCAAGAGCAACAGAATGTTGACCGTACCGTTCAGACGGTTCAAATGGTTTCACCCGTGCAGCCTGCTCCAAATCAACCACCAAGGCACGTCGTTGAGGTAATAACCGGTGGGACAGCAGGAAAGTTGGTAGGAAAGAAGAGGAGGGGATATCTGGATTCAGTCATGTCCGTGGCGGGTGTTCCCCAAGGCCACCGGCTGCATCATTTCGAGGACAATTATATCTTTCAGTGATGCAGATTATCTTTCGAAGCCCATCGAACCCCATGAAGGAGCCTTGGTGATCACAACACAAGTGGGTTCGGTGGATATGAAGCAAATAATGATTGACAACGGGTCTTCTGTTGATATTTTTTATGCCCACACTTATCAGAGGATGCATCTTGATGGGCGAAAGATGGAGGTCGGGCAAGAGGCCCCCTTATATGGCTTCAGCAACGATCCGGTCAAAGTGGCAGAAACTATTGAGCTATCAGTCATCTTCGGTACTGTTCCACAACAGGTAGAAATAACATGTAAATTCTATGTTGTGTATGTAGATTCAAATTTCTACAACGCCATATCTCTGGGTAGACTTCCACTCGACAACTCTCCAAGTCGTGACTTTCATCCTCACTTTAAGATCAAGTTCCCAACAAAGACATGGAGTTGGAGAGGTAGCGAGGGACTTGGATCTCGCCGACGATGCTTCTGAGAATCTTCGTGATTGCCTCGGGAGTAGGGGTTAGCAAGCAAAAACAGACCATGGCGATAGAGATTGAGCCATTCACCGGTAGCGATTCGGAGCCCTTGGTTATTCCTGTTGGAGAGACAGAGGAGATTGAGTTGGTTCTCGGGAAGAGAGACAAAATAAATGAAGATTGGTTCGGCTTTGCGAACCTCTCCGAACGAACCTTATGGAACTTCTTCGCTGCTATGCGGACATCTTTGCATGGGAGCCACAAGACATGCCTGGAATCAGCCGAAAGATTGTCGAGCACCGACTGGATGTGGATCCATCAAAAAAGCCGATTCGGCGTAAAAAGCGGATCTTTGAACCTGAACGACAGAGGATCATCGATGAGGAGATCGAAGTCGATAATCACCGACTTCATCTTTGAGATCGACTATTCTTGAGTGGATGGTAAATGTAGTGTTGGTGCGCGTAAGTAGAATCTGAAGTGGCGAGTTTGATCGATTACACGGACTGAACAAAGCTTGCCCAAAGGACTTCTATCCTCACCCCACATTGATCAACTTATTGATGCGACTTCGGGGTATGCACTACTAAGCTTTATGGATGCTTTTTCAGGTTATCATCAAATATCTATGTGAAAGGAGGACATTCCGAAGACAACATTCATCACACACCGTTCGGTGTATGCCTATAAGAAGATGACCTTTGGCCTGATAAATGCTGGAGCCACTTACCAGAGAATGATGAACTTTGTCTTCCAAAGGCAGCTAGGAAGGAACATGGAGGTATATGTTGATGACATGAGCATGATTGTTCAGAAACACTTGGACGATCTGGAGGAATGCTTTCAGACGGTTCGTCATCACAAGTTGAGGCTCAATCCTGCAAAGTGCACCTTCGGGCTCGGTGCAGGAAAGTTCCTGGGTTATCTGGTCAGTCAAAGGGGTATCAAAGCCAATCTAGAGAAGATCCAGGCCATACTAAATATGAAGACTCCTCAGTTATTCAAAGATGTTCAGCGTCTGACCAGGAGGATTGCAGCTTTGAGGAGATTCATGTCCAAGTCGGCAGAGAGATGTTTGCCGTTCTTTGATACGTTGAAAGGACCAAAGAATGCGAAAACGTTCCAGTGGACTTCGGAGTGTGAAGACGCCTTTCAGGACATAAAGACGTATTTATCTTTGGCTCCTTTATTGGTGAAACCTGCTCCTGATGAGACCTTGTACTTATATCTAGCAGCTAGTTCATTGGCGGTGGGGGCCATTTTGGTTCGAGACGTGGGGGGAAAACAACATTCGGTCTATTATGTGAGTCATGTTCTAAGGATCTTTGAAACCAGTAATTCAACATTGAAAAATTTGTCTTTGCTTTGATAATTGCTAATCAAAAGCTCAGGCAATATTTTTAAGGTTCACTTTCGTCGCCTCACACGGATCAACCGTCTAGCAGTATGGACAATGGAATTGTCTCAATTTTTTATTGAATATCATCCCCGAACTGCTATCAAAGGTCAAGCCTTGGCCGATTTTATGGTGGAATGTTCGTTCTCCGAAGCGGAATCAGAGTTGTCGGTCGAAGCGTCCGTCGATCGATTCTGCAGCTTCTTCAAAGACAAATCGAACTCGTGGACTCTATATGCAGATGGGTCTTCTACTGCGGATGTCAGTGGAGCAGGGATTATTTTGACAAGTCCGGAGGGATTCAAGGTGCAACAGGCCATCAGATTTGGGTTCAGAGCAACGAACAACGAGGCCAAATCTGAAAAGATCTTGGCGGGGTCCGCTTAACGAAGAGTCCGGAGGTTCGTGGTTAATTATTTATAGTGACTCTCAGCTGGTCGTCAAGCAAGTGTTTGGGGATTATGAGGCTCGTGGGGAGAGAATGATCAAGTATTTGGCAGAGTTGAAAAACCGGCTTCAGTATTTTATCTCCTATGAGTTTTAGGGTATAGAGCGTAACGATAATTCTATTGCCGATGCATTGTCAAAGCTGGCCACTACGGATGCTAATGTTTTCGATGGATCAGTCTATTTGGAGGTTCTGCAGCAGCCGAGTATCCAGCATGAAGCGGTGATGTGCATTGAACGTTCTAACTGTTGGATGACTCCCTACATTGAATATCTGGCAGATGGCGTCCTTCCTTCAGATCAGATGTTGGCAAAGAAGATCAAGTACAAGAGTGTCAACTTTGTTCTTATTGATGGGGATCTTTATCGAAGGGCATTTTTGTCACCATTGTTGAAGTGTTTGGTCCCGTCCGAAGCTGAATATGCTCTTCGGGAAGTTCACGAGGGTATTTGTGGCGACCATATGGCTGCTAAGTCATTGGCTTATAAAGTGCTTCGACAGGGGTTCTACTGGCCTACAATCTTCAAGGAAGCTACGGAATATGTGAAGAAGTATGAGAAATGTCACCAATAATCCGATCCTCATCACCACCGTAAGAGCTATACTTTCATCATTCATCGGGGGGTAGATATCTTGGGTCCATTGCTTGAAAGCTAAAGGGTCGCCGGGTTTTGTTATAGTCGCTATTGATTATATGACCAAATGGGTAGAAGCGAAGCCACTTAGGTTGATAACGGAACAAAAATGTTTGAAGTTCATGAAGGAGTCAGTAGTGTTTCGTTTCAGAATTCCTAAGGTGGTGATATCGGACAACGGACGCCAGTTTGTGTGATCGAAGTTTGAAGGATTTTTGAAGGAGCTAGGGGTTCAACACAAGAAGACTTCAGTGGCTCATCCACAGTCAAACGGGCAGGTCGAGGTGACCAACAGAACGTTGTTGAATGGGATCAAACGCAGACTGGATGAAGTTAAGGGGAGATGGCCTGAAGAGCTTCTCAGCGTGTTATGGGCTTATCGGACTACGCCGAGGACTACTACGGGGGACTCACCTTTCAGATTGGCTTATGGCACTGATGCCTTAGTCCCTGTTGAGATTGGATGATCTACAATGAGGAAGGACTGAAGGTCAACTTGGATCTGTTGGAAGAAGTCAGAGAGGTGGCTTTGATCAAACTGGCAGCCTATCAACGGAGAGTTGCCAAGCATTACAATAAGGGGGTAAAGCTTCGGAGATTTGAAGTGGGGGACTTCGTCCTCAGAGAAGTCGAAGCATCTACGCCTCAGAACATGGGAAAGCTGATGCCGAAGCCAGGAACTTATCGGTTGAAGGCGTTGGATGGATCAGAAATCAAGAACACTTGGCATACTGGTAGACTTCGAAAATATTTTTAGTAGAGATCGAGTCAGTTTATCGAAAGTCTGTAAATGTTGGACCATCATCAATAAAAAATTCACTTTTTCACAATTGATCTTCTTCCTATTAGTCACAAAATTCACAATGGTGTAAGGAGGACGGGGGGGACTCGCTGACCATTCGATGGTAGCCTTTTTGGCAGGTGGTCCTTATGAATTTGTCAGGTCCTTCGTGGTAGGCAAACTTCATCGGTGTAAGGAGGACGGGGTGGACTTGCTGACCATTCGATGGTAGCCTTTTTGGCAGGAGTGTCCTCATGGGTTTGATTTACCGCGAGTGATAAACAAATTCCATAGTCCTTTTAATTTTGCTTTACCGCGAGTGGTAAACAAAATGCACCGAAGTAAGGAGGTTCGGTCGGACTGGCTGGCCATTCGATGGCAGCCTTATTGTCAGGTATGTCCTTATGAATTTGTTTTACCGCGAATGGTAAACAAATTCCATGGTCCTTATAAAATTGTTCTACCGCGAGTGGTAAACAAATGTCCTTATATACTTGTTTTGTGACGCCCCCAAAATAGGTCCATTCCATCCAACCCATTCTGAGTCGCCAAATACATGGTACATAAATAACTATAACTTTATTATTACAACATATAAATCATGAGTTTAAATACGATATTGCCATCTGATAAATATCCACACGCAAATAAATCTCCATCATAATTATTGATACATTATTTTACAAAAATGGTGAGGATTACTAAACAACTCTCTACTAACCTTCATTCCATACCCGACTAAGACTCGCTACATTCTCGCCTCCCGAAAAGAAAAATGGAACAAAAAGGAAAAGGGTGAGCTAAACTAGCCCAAAATAATAATATTATGACTAAGATAATATACAACAAATTATCATTAGTCTTTAATGGTGAAAAAATCTAATAGAATATAATAGACAACCGCTTTTAAATCAACAATCTGCAATGAAAACAACAATTCATTAGAAGAGTTAAGTAGAGAATGCAAACTACTATCTTCTATATATGAATTTAAAAGTTCATCGTCGATATTTTATCCTCGTAACATCAATCAATATATATCCGAATCAAATATTCATCTTTGCACTACAGTGCCAAACATATTCATCAATTGGTCATGTTCATCTAAACACTGCTCATCTTTGCACTATGGGCCAAAGATATTAATCGATTAATCATGTTTATCTCAACACTGCTCATCTTTGCACCACGGGCCAAAGATATTCATCAAGAAATCATTCATCTTTGCACTACAAAGCCAAAGATATTCAAGAAATATTATCATTTAGGATCAAGATGATGAAAAATATTTTAAAGGAAACGAATCCAGTGAAACAAAAGAATAAATATTAAGGATTCGTATTTTAAACAATCCAAGTTCAAAAATACTCCATAAGTAATCAGAGTGGAGTAAAATTCAAGAATGATCAAAACATGGATACAATCAAAGCTAGTATCCATAATAGATATTTTGACGAAAAATGAAAATTTAATTTTTTCGTGAATAGTGTCGATACGTGAATAGTAATTCAAACACCAAAAGATAGAAATTTCATAAAAAATATCATCACGTGTTTAAATGAATAGTACTTCGTGAATAATAGAATTCATGAATAAGAACTCATGAATAAGAAACCCCGACATGAAAAAATTTCAAATTTGATAAAATTTCCAACCAATATTTCGGCGTAATGATATCAAGAAATAATATCATTTTCGAATAAAATAACATCTCTTACCTCGAAAGACAAGATTTCTAAATTGAAACACCGATATAAAGCTATGACTTGAACTTGCACCAGATAAAGAATACTCAAAGTATACTCAAAATACTCACAAGAATATGCTCGATAATATAGAGAGAAAAACTTCATTTACGGTGTGATTTTCAATTCTAACCCAAGACCCTATTTATAGGAAAATACTTAGAACACCAAAGTAGAAAATTTAATATAATAATAATATATATATTAATTTGTCTCACGCCCACTTAGAATCATCTGAATTCAAAGAACTTAGCATGTGTTAAAGATGCCCACCAAACACAAAAACGCGTTTTTCTTATTTAAATTGTTTTAAACTTCCAAAAATCAATTATTTTGAGCTTCTAACTTCAATAATTCATAATAAATAGCCCTTTTATCGTAAAAATTCAATCTCGCAAATTTTTATAGAAAATTCAATTCTCTACAACTTTGTAGAAGAAAGTTTTTCCAAATTCCAAACAGAAATTGACCGAAATCCATAAACGGACGATTTTACATGCTATAATCAAATTTCGGTCAATAATTGTGTCCACCAACACACAAAATATGTGTTAAATATTTAATGCCACAAAAATACTCTTTCTCGTCATATACTCATATATTCCATATTCATTATAAAAATATCACCGTTAATATATTATTAAAATAATATATTTAAATGAATTATTTTATCGTAAAAAGATAAAATTTCCATTTTCAACAATTGTCACTTTAAAAATTTTCTCCATCTATATACATAAAATCAATATTTTCCTTATCATATAAATCAATAATTAATTATTCACAAATAATATTACGTAATCATAAGATCGACAACCGTGCCGCTCCTGTGAAAGAGGGCTTTCCAATAAGGATCTCTCTTACCTGCGCCGCAATTAGGTGACCAAACCTCTCCTTAGATGTAACTTTCTAGACATTGCCAATAATGTTATCCAATAATATTATTCAGATAATATGAATTATTACTCCAATAATGGAAAATATCGTGTAATGACAATTTATCAAACAACAAAGAATATAAAATATCAATGCGCAAAGAATTATTGAATCAATAAAATAAAATATCAATAATAATTCCATCAGAATAATTATTGAGTAGTTCCTTCACGTAAGAATCAATAATTGCAATAATACCGCAAGCTCATCGCTCAACAACGCGTAGATAAGGTGTTTTAACCACCGGGTATTCCAACAAAGATTAACGATAACAACTACGCCAATTATTTATAAACAACTTATATTTGTCGCTTTTCTTCATCCAATCGCTTTTTCGTTATGGGGCCCACAAAAGATCATACCATCGCATTTAATATTCCCCGACAAAGTCGAATATTCCACGACCAAATGAATATTCCCAAACAATAATGAATATTTTATAACCACTGCTTATTCAAATATTTATGTATTTTACCCATAACTATCCACATTAATCAAATCAACCCTTACTATTTCAAAATAATAAATAGAGGAAAATAAATTTCATTTATTAATAATTTGGGGTCTTACAACCTCCCTCCTTATGAAATTTCGTCCTCGAAATTGACGTAACGTCTTGGTGTTTCAAAAGATGAGAATACCTCGCTTTCATTTCCGCTTTCCAACTCCCGTGTCATTTCCTCAATAAAGATGGTTTCTCCACAAAACTTTAACTTGTGGTATAACCTCGAGACATAGGACATGTTCTTTCCTATCCAAGATCTTGACAGTACACTCCTCGACGTTAAGTCTTCTACTATCTCGTCCGGGTTTCTAACTCAATGACGTGGTTCGGTCGTCCATATATTTACGTAACATCGATACGTGAAAACGCGTATGAACACGCCACCATACTTGGCGGAAAACGAGTCTATAGCCACGCCCTATTTGATCGAGAATTTCAAATGGATTAATAAATCGAAGGTTTGAGTTTTCCTCACCTCACCGATTCTCGCTTTTAAATTAACAACTTCGCACCTCCTTCTTCAAATTCATCACCCGCGTGTGTGTAGCTTGAATGACTTTTAACTTTATCGATTAAAGTCGATTATACTCAGATATCATCACGCGGTACCTAGAGTTTTCATCTCCATCTCTATTATTTGTAAATTATACAAAATTAGTTTTTGACAATATCGTACTTTCAGTATTTGATACGATATTCTACTCAACACGCCGCCCACCACGTTCGCTTTTCCGAGGATGGCATGGTCGTAACATGTGCTAAAATGAGTCTCCTCTCGAGTTCTTCAAGCTCTTCCCACATTCCTTGTTCCATTCGAATTTTGTATCTCTACGAGTCACCAATTGCGTTAATGGAATAAATGATTCGAGAATATCCTTCAATCTAATCTTCGATAATAACCAACTAAGCCTGTAAAGCTACGATTTCGATTACCGACTTAGGTTATTCTCAACCGTGACTCATATCCCAACCTTGGATAAGACGTTACAATGACACCTATCGCTTTACTATCGCATTTAATATGGTGTCCCTACGGAGAGTCTAAATGGTGCATTCCACAAAGGAAGTCACCAGATAAAGGCTCGTACCAAATTCTATAGTTGAATTTTTAACTCTCAAGTTCAATAGGAGCCATTTGATATGAGATTTTAGAAATGAGTTTTGTACCGGTTCAAAGTCGATACAAAATTTAATATCGTGCTTTGGGAGTAAGCCAAGAAATTCTTCAGAAATACGTCAGGAAAAATCAATAACAACAGGGAATATTATTCAAATCTGACATGTCTTTATTCAAATCCATAACATGGACTAAGAAAACTTGACATCCGTAATAAACGAATGACTTCATGGCTTGATATAAAAATGTTTGACTACAATGGTTTGATTGTTTGAATTGAATAACAGTTGCTTAGAATATAAAAACTAACAACCTTACAAAAAGTAATCAATTTTGCATGATGAGTAGTTAACCTTAAAATCACATCAAAAGCAAATATCTCTATAGAAATAAGGTTAACAGTAATGTGATAGTGCCAACTGAATCAAGCAAGATTTTTAAACAACGGATGTAATGAAAGTTTCTCCTAACGAGTCTCCATAAATAAAGTCAAAGTCTAATTTCTCCGTAGTCAAGTTCAAACGCTGAGCGCAAAGTGTAAGCAAGAGAGATGAAAGAATGGGTAGAAAATTATCTAGTAAGGTATAAACTTCGCAAGAATTTATAATTAACTAACCTGCGTATAACTTCGTTCGGGTTCCTCAGATTTTGACCGGCCACGACAAACGCTTCTTCCAGAACCATCGACTTTGACTTTTCTCGGGACATCCTTTTGAGTCACCATTCTCGTTGGACTAGGTTTCGATACCGTATAATCTCGAAAGCGATATGTCCTTCTTTTCCACAATTATAAGATACCTTAAACTGTTGTAGGCGCCAATGATATGTCCCTCTTCCCGTTTGTTTGTAATATACGACCGGTGGTCTTTCTCCTCCTTGAACCCCATTCTTCATCGGCGCCGACGCCTTCATACGGCCGTTGTTGAATCTCCTCTTTTAAAATCTCCTCCCACTCGCTTTCTTCTATTTTTTCATGGCCACGATTACCACCAGAGTGGTTACCACCTTTGTCCGTATTCTTCTTTCTCCACCGTTATCGTTATTCTGATGATCGCTATATCTTCAGATGATCCTCGGTTATGGTCCCTCGGTTGAACGTACTCGTTATCTCGCCTAACAACCGATCCTCGCTGACAACATCTGAATAGAGAGAAAATTTATGAGAATGAGATATCGACGACGCCGGGTTTCAAACCTCTCTTAAACATCCGCGTCATATTGCTCTCATTCTCCACCAAATGAGGTGTGAACTCGATAACTCCGCTGAACTTCGCCTCGATTTTAGACACCGCCATGTTATTCTCGCTCCACCTAATAAACTCCACTTCCTTCATATATATATTTAATACTTTCGTAAAGTACTTGTCATTGAACTG
Source organism: Panax ginseng (assembly GCA_020205605.1). Lineage (NCBI taxonomy): Eukaryota > Viridiplantae > Streptophyta > Magnoliopsida > Apiales > Araliaceae > Panax > Panax ginseng. The sequence goes on from CM035129.1 coordinate 158,247,166, forward strand.
CTTCAAAAGTCTCCATGACACGCCGAGTGCAAAATTTGGATGGTACGCTTCACATATTCCCACCAAGAATCGCCTCGTTACGGAACATAAAAGTAGCGAATGGAACTTTCATTCTCTCCGTGCATCCCAAGACATCGAATATCTTGGTAATTTGTTTGACTCACGTCTCTGCTTTAATCGAATTCGACTTTCCCTGCACTCGTGGTCCGAACTCTTTGAATCGCTTGGGTGTGACCACCCGTGAATTGCTATCATTTCCTCCCAGATTTTGAACACGAAGTCTCCTCATCCGATTTTTTGCATGAACTGCAAAAGCTTATAAACATCCCCTCGCTCATCATCCGATCGATGGTGTTGTTTCACAGGAGGTACATTGCCACTGTTGTCAGACGCTCTCCTCGCTGGTAAAGACAGAGCATCTCCACTGGCCTCATTTACTCCATTCGTTAATATTCTCAATTCGACATTCTCAAATCATCATAAAACAAGGGTTAATTAAGGAAATCAATATATCACATAATATCCATATATACTTAACCAACTAACAAATAAGCTTAGTAGGACACACTAAATAAATGATTTACTCGCTCTCCCCGATCATATCCCTCAAGCTCGATACCAACCGTGACGCCCCCCAAAATAGGTCCATTCCATCCAACCCATTCTCGAAATCGCCAAATACATGGCATGTAAAATAACTATAACTTTATTATTACAACATATAAATCTGTGAGTTTAAATACGAGATATTGCCATCTGTATAATATCCACACGCAAATAAATCCCCATCATAATTATTGATACATTATTTTACAAAAATGGTGAGGACTACTAAACAACTCTCTCTAACCTTCATTCCATACCCCGACTAAGACTTGCTACATTCTCGCCTCCCGAAAAGAAAAATGGAACAAAAGGAAAAGGAGAGCTCAACTAGCCCAATAAAGAATATTATGACTAAGATAATATACAACAAATTATCGTTAGTCTTCAACAGGAAAAATCTAATAGGATATAATAGACAACCAGCTTTTAAATCAACAATCATAATGAAACAACAATTCATTGTAAGAGTTAAGTAGAGAATGCAAACTACTATCTTCTATATATGAATTTAAAAGTTCATCGTCGATATTTTATCCTGTAACATCAATCAATATATATCTGAATCAAATATTCATCTTTGCACTACAAATCAAAAGATATTCATCACCGGGTCATGTTCATCTAAACACCTATTCATCTTTGCACTATGGGCCAAAGATATTAATCGATCGGTCATGTTCATCTCAACACCTTATTCATCTTTGCACTACGGGTCAAAGATATTCATCAAGAAATCATTCATCTTCAGCACTACAAAGCAAAGATATTCAAGAATATCATCATTTAGGACCGAGGATGATGAAAAATATTTTAAAGAAAACGAATCCAAAGGAAAAACAAAAGAACAAATATTAAGGATTCATATTTTAAACAATCCAAGTTCAAAAATACTTCATAAGTAATCGAGTGGAGTAAAATTCAAGAATGATCAAAACATGGATACAATCAAAGCTAGTATCCATAATAGATATTTTGACGAAAAATGAAAATTTAATTTTTCTCGTGAATAAAGGTCGATTCGTGAATAAAGGTCAGATACGTGAATAAAGGTCGATACGTGAATAAGAACTCAGACACCAAAAGATAGAAATTTCACAAAAAATCATCACGCTTCGTGAATAAGACTCGTGAATAAGAACTCATGAATAAGAAACTCGTGAATAAGAATCAGAATAAGACCTCATGAATAAGAACTCATGAATAAGAACCCCCACATGAAAAAGTTTCAAATTTGATAAAATTTCCAACCAATATTTCGGCATAATGATATCAAGAAATAATATCATTTTCGAATAAAATAAAGATCCCTTACCTCGAAAGACAAGATTTCTAATTGAAACACCGGATATAAAGGCTATGACTTGAACTTGCACCAGATATAGCAATACTTAAAGTATACTCAAGATACTCACAAGAATACGCTCGATAATATAGAGAGAAAACTTTAGTTTCGTGTGATTTTCAATTCTAACCCAAGACCCTATTTATAGGAAAATGCTTAGAACACCAAAAAGTAGAAAATTTAATATAATAATAATATATATTAATTTGTCTACGCCCACTTAGAATCATTTGAATTTAGCAACTTAACATGTGTTAAAGATGCCCACCAAACACAAAAAACGTTTTTCTTATTTAAATTATTTTAAACTTCCAAAAATCAATTATTTCGGAGCTTCGAAACTTCAATAATTCATAATAAATAGCCCTTTATCAGAAAATTCGAATCTCGCGTCTTTTTATAGGAAATTCAATTCTCTACAACTTTGCAGAAGAAAGTTTTTTCAAATTCCAAACAGAAATTGACCGAAATCCATAAACGGACGATTTTACATGCTATAATCAAATTTCGATCAATAATTGTGTCCACCAACACACAAAATATGTGTTAAACATTTAATGCCATAAAAATACTCTTCCTCCTCATATACTCATATATCCCACATTCATTATAAAAATATCACCGTTAATATATTATTAAAATAATATATATAAATAAATTATTTTATTAGAAAAAGATAAAATTTTCATTTTCAACAATTGTCACTTTAAAAATTTTCTCCATCTATATCCACATAAAATCAATATTTTCCTCATCATATAAATCAATAATTAATTATTCACAAATAATATTATCAATCACAAGATCTTGCAACCAGTGCCGCTCCTGTGAAAGAGGGGCTTTCCAATAAGGATCTCTCCTTACTTGGCCACAAGTGATTAGGTGACCAAACCTCTTCTTAGACGTAACTTTTTAGACATTGCCAATAATGTTATCTAATAATATTATTCAGATAATATGAATTATTGTCTCAGATAATAGAAAATACTCGTGTAATGACAATTTATCAGAATAACAAAGAATATAAAATATCAATGCAGTGAATTATTGAATCAATAAAATAAAATAATTTGAATAGTAATTCATCGTAATAATTATTGAGTAGTTCCTTCTTTACGTAAGAATCAATAATTGGTGCAATATCGTGTCTTCACTGCTCAACAACGCGTATTAAGGTGTTTTTAAACACCTACGGGTATTCCAACAAGATAATTCAGAATAACTACGTCGTTATTTATAAACAACTTATATTTGTCGTTTTCTTCATCCAATCGCTTTCCGTTATGGGGCCCACAAAAGATTATTGTCCGTCGCATTTAATATTCTCTCGAACAATACGAATATTCCACGACCAAACGAATATTCTCCGACAATAATGAATATTTTATAACCACTTGCTTATTCGAAATATTTGCGTATTTTACCCATAACTATCCACATTAATCAAATCAACCCTTACTATTTCAAAATAATAAATAGAGGAAAATAAATTTCATTTATTAATAATTTGGGGTCTTACATGTTTTACCCCGAGTGGTAAACAAGATCTTGATGGTGCAAGGAGGATCAGCCGAGTTCACCTTATACATGACCTGTCTCACACTTCGAAAATGATAAGTATGCATTACTTTATTTTGTTCAAGTGTTGAGTTCGGTTCATTCAGTCCAACTCATTGAATTCAGTTTATATCATTTCTTAACTTAACTGTTATATGCCTTATCTGATTCACAATCTAAGTTAAGTTCATTCACGATCATTGATGCTGAATTATTGACAAGAAATGCATTATACAGAAGTCATGAAAAAGAAAGTTGAAATTTCATTAATAATCAAACTATTCATTCATACATTCATATATTATGGATCCGATTACACAAAAAATAATAATAGTTTTCACATAAATCCTAATAAGTCAGAATGAAGCAGTAATATCAGCTTCAGGCAACACCTTCATCTTCTGAATCAAGAAGGGTTGGATCTAATTGAGCTGCAATCAGGTTTTCTTTGCCTCGATCTCTGCAGACTTCATAACCTTCGGAGTAGACCTTCAAAATCTTTGCATTCAGCTCATCAGACGCCCGGTATTCAGCCTGAATTTCCCTACACAACTCTTCGGTTAGAGGAGGACCTCGCTCCTTCAAAGCCTTCAGCTTATCTTGAAGCTTTCGACGCTTGACCAAATGCCTTTCTTTATCTTCAAGGGCCTTCGCCTGAAGATTATCCATTTGTATAGCCAGGCTCTGGTTAGCTATGGCGAGTTCTTCGTTGTTGAACCTCGTTCTTTTCAACAAGGTCGGCATTCATACTCGTCATGTCTTGTTGGCTGGTCTTGGTTGCTTTCAGCTCCTCCTTCAGGGCATTGAGTTCTTCCTTAGTCCGAGCCAAATCTTTCCGAAGATGTTCGTTGTTGAACTCGACAATATCCCGTTCATGCCTCTCCTTCGCTATGGCAGACTGCAGAATGGCATTCTCTTTTTCGATGAACTCTTCTCGCAATTTTCTCGATTCCATATGTTTAGGGCGTGGCAGCCAAAAAAGCAGATTAGCTCAGTATATACTCAAGATTATTAATCAATCAATTTTAGATATATAACCTAAACATGATAAAAAGTATAAAGATTGAGAAAATAAGTTTACCTGTGCTATGTAACTCATACCCTCATCGAGAAAATCCCCGATTGAGCGATCGCCGAACTTGTGATCGTCGGTATCACGAACGAGGCATTGAAGAGATGAAAAGGGAAGTTGACATTATATCGGGGCCATAGGGTTGGCGATGCCATAGCATCATTCTGGAATTCATGAGATGAAGGGCCAGGAGGGGTGGATTTGGTCGTTTAGGGGATAACATGGGATGATCACGAGGTGGTGAGGGATCTATGTATATGTTCTCAGGAGATGGGGATCGGTCTGGAATAGGTTCGTGAAGTGGTGATGGTGCATAAGCTGAACTGGGGTGACTATCTGATGGTCGTTTCCTTTTTCGAGTTAAGGTAGGGATATGTTCTATCTGCTCATCTTCGTCAGAAGCTTGTATCTCCACTGAAACTATTGGAGGAAGCTCGGTTGAAGACAGAGGCACTCTAAGCTCTTCTGTTAGAGGGGTGACTTTGGTTATTAACTTCTTGACTCGAAGAAGATTTTTTCGATCGTGAACAGGCAGATCGAGTAAACCTCTTCGAGGGGGACCGTTTGTAACCGCACGCTTTAAGGGGTGGTTTCAGGTTTAGTTGGCCTCATCAGAGGTTGGAATGGGAGTTGATCGGGGTTTTCGGACAGCTCTCTTCTTCCGACTTGGCTGAAGGGTTTCTTCCGGTACAATGAGATATTCAGTTTCTACCTCACCTATCTGGGGTTCGGCAGTGTGCGTTTCATTGGTTGGGTTGTCTTCCGTTTACCTTTCCATCCAAGAAGTCTTCCAAATCTCTTACATCCGAAGATGTGGGCTTAATCAAAGATACTGCAAAAAGTAGAAGAACACATATCAATATTTATATTACTAAAAGTTTAAAGTAAGTATGCGTCGGAGTGATTCAGAACTTACATTTATGATCATATAACCATGTCTGTTTGGTAAGAAGACCGTAATCCCACTCTTTCGATGGAAAATTCTCGAAGAGCTCAATCATTTCACCTATCCGCTCCTTGGGAATATCACCAAAATCAGCAGAGACCTTATCCTGCGTAGTCCAGTCCGGCAAAGAAGAGATCTCTGGCCCCTTGACGAAAAACCATCCCTTATGCCATCTTTTGTTACTGGAAGGGGTGGAAACCAGTGATCTTCTTTCAAATTTTTTGCTCGCCTACGATCGCTTACCAAGACCTTAAAACCCTTTTCTGGATCGGGCAACCTTGTAGACAGTAAAAAGAAGTCCAGAGTGGGTTCGACTCCAACTTCATGACGACGAAACGCAATAAAAGCGAGAATGTGGATGTAGGAATTCTATTAATTATCAAGCGAACCCAACATCAATAAAACCTAAGAGGGTGACTAAGAAGATATGGAGAGGAATCTAACTCCCTTCTCGAGAATGGTTATCGAATCAGTAGTCAACCTTTCTACCTCGATACATTCGCTTCCTCCGATCTGGGAGCTCTCACCAATGAGTGGCAGGGATCTGGTAACGAGTCCGAATCTTCTTCAATTCATTTTCAGTGACAGTGGAAGGAGTATTGGCATGTGGATATTGTTCCTTACTCCTAAAGAACTCAGAAGGAGTGGGCGAGGGTTTCGGAGGAAGAGATTTCTTGCTTGGGTTCGTTGATTTAGGATTCAAACTCGAAGCCTCCTTATTAGGGCTTGGATTGGGCGGAACAGTGTTGATTGGGGTTACACGAAGAGGAGAGTTCTGGTTTGAGTTGAGAACCACCATTGTTGAGAGTTTGCAGAGAAAGGAAGAAAGGTTCGAAAGAAAGAGGAAGGGCAAAAGTCTTCGATTTCAAATTGATGATTAAAACTGCCGAAATTGGTAAAGTTTGCTTTTATATCTTGATGGTTATACTTGATACGAGGCGACACATTTAATTGATGATCATAATCACGAAATTGGAAGGGGTAGCGTCCGGTGTAAGCCTTAGATATTTATTAAATTTGGCCTTTCAGTTGGAATTCCGGTTTTAGCTTGCCTTTATAATTTTAATCCCTTACCGATTGGGCCTTAATATGCTTCCTTTTGGGCCTATTCCGCTCTTGTCAAACTCCTCATATCATAGACCATTTATAGTTTTCTATTAAACATCCTGTTTAATAAAAAACTAGGGGGCAATGTTGGGTCGTAATATCTCATATATTGGGCCGAATGGATTGGGCCTACTTGTTTGGTTAGTCCATTGAGTCTCCACTATTGGGTCCTAAAGTTATTGGGCCTAGTCGTCATCTTATTCCCGTTGAGTCCTTATAAGACCGGGTCGGATCAGTGGGCTGACCCATTAGATATTAAGTATCTCTTTCTTTGACTGGTAATGATGAAAAAGCATGATGGTTGACTCTTATATCTGTAATGCATTAATGTGGATGAGATCATGACACGGTAGTAGTGATGAAAACGATGACCACAATGTGGTAGTGGGTGTATTTCATACAGGTCGGCGAAGCCATTAGATCGAAGACGGATAAGAGTGGATGGCACGATGAACCTTTGAGATCGATATAACATAGCAAGGAAGTCTTCAAAGTAAAGGTAACTGATAATTTTATCTCTCTCAATACACTAGATATTTTATCCTCCATTGTTAACCTTGTGATCGCTTGTACTGACTCTCACGCCGGAGCTATTCCTCGACGGTCGAAGCCGTCAAGTTTTTGGTGTTGTCGTGTTTACTGTATAGAATATAGACGCGTGTTACGTGATTGAGGCGCGTAGAAAGATCTTGGCGTTAATAGTAGGTTTACATGTGTTGCTAATAAGAGAAAATTTGATGATTTTGATTGACCTTACTTTATTTAGGCAAAATAATATTTATACCGTTTCTGTTGATGGGAAATGGGACGACATAGCGGAGCGTATTGCCAATGCCAGTTGTTATAAGGAGGTAGGGCAAATTTTGTACTCCACTAAGTGAATGAGTATCGAATTTGGGAGGGCTAGGTTATTTTGAGGAATTTGTGCAAGTATGTCTTTTTAGTTTTGCCCTTCAATTGGGGGAATACTACGACATTTTGTTATGTTTGATTTAGTTGTTTTACTAGTTTTTTCTAAAACTAGGTCATTTCCCACCACTAGTGATTATTAGTCAACCTTCCTCCCGACTAGTGACTGGTTCAGAACATTGGCTATTCTTTTTCCGGAAAACATACATAAATGAGAAGCGTTTATTTCATAATTGAGTCACTGACTAATGCGAACAAGTCATATAACCAAAAGATTTTTAGATAGATAGATTATGTTATTATGCAAGTCGTCTTTTGGTCTTACTTTGCAAACTGAATCCTTCATTTATATACAACAACAGTACATTACAATAATATATACTCCACCACAAAAGACAAAAACCATGCTCACTCTCTTCCCCTCTCTTCCTCCAACCTCCCAACACCCCTGCTGCCCCTAAAGAACAAACAAAACAACAAAAAAGATAAGCCCTAATGATACCTTTAGTGACATTTCATTGTAGTATTATGCAACATATTGGAAGAGCGGTCTCTTGCTATTAGCTTTCTTTCTTCTCCACAATAGCTTTTTCCACAATCCACCCCTACCTTTTCTCTTACCAGGAATAATGGCCAAGGAATTGACCACAACTTGCCCATCTTGATGTTTAATCCCGTTTGAATTCTGAAAGCTCTCTGGAGAATCTGTTGCACAGTTGAGACGAAAGGCAGAGCAGGAGGTGCCATCAACAACGGTGGGAGACTTTGAGGTACAAATAATTTCTTTGGTTTTGGGAGACCTAGGATACCCTGTTTCAGCATTGTCCTCGGCCAGCATTTTGTCAAGTAGAGTGGTTTTGTTCTTCTTGGGGTTGTTCATAGTGGTAATTGCAGTGGGGGTACAGATGACCTTATCGAAAAGGGACGAGTTTCTTAGTGAAGCCATTGCCTGCAACTGCCTTCCCAGGTTTAGGATGGTTTCTTGGCACACTGCCAACTTCTCTGAAGCTGCTGTAATCTCCAAATTCTGCAAGATTGAATAATTAGCTACATATACTGACATAAAAATCTGGAATTTAACAATGATTGCCTAAAACTAAACTATTTTCACATGGGCACTTCTCCAAGTGATATAAAGTTTGTTTTATTAATATTGTTCTTTGACAGCTATATACTCTTTATGAAAAAAAAGAAGAAAGAATGAAACTTTCAAACTCGAACATAATCTATCTAGTCTGTGATTCTTACCATGAAGTCTATCTAATCGGAAGTTTAATTAGTGTGCTACATTGTTAACAGTCCATCAGACCATAATTATGCTACACAGATAAACTATAGGAACTTTAGAAACCCGTAATAACTCGTTTATAGAAGTATAGAAGTATAAGGTGACGAGAACATACATTTTGAAGTTGCTTTTCCTCATCCTCTGAATTATACTCAAGAATTTCCTTCTTTGTCATGCTGCAAATTGCATAATTCAAAATACTGAGAACCCCTAATACTGATGTGTTTTCCATCGGAACAAAAGCACAAAAAATTACCTTTCAAGCTGGAGTTGTAAATCAAGACATGTGGCCTCTAGTTCTTCACAAAATATATTTTTATTGTCCAGTTCCTCCTCCAGAAATGACAATTTTTCGCTAGCCTTGTTTAATTCAGCTTCAGCTGCTGTAAGCTGTGTATTGGGATATTCTTTCACCATTTTTAGATTTTCAAATTGATCTTCAATAATTCTCTTTGATTGACTCAGAATTTCCACCTCCACTTGCAAGCTTTTAATCGTTTTCTCAGATTCCTGAAGTTGATTCATCAAAGATCCATTTTTGCTAATCTCGGACTCGAGTATTCCTTCCAACTCCTTTCCACATTCCGCGTTTGCCAAGTCATCCTTTAATTTGATACTTTCTTCTCTCATACTTGACCAAAGTTCTTCCATTTGTAAAACACTGTTATGGCATTTCCAATCAGAAACAACAGGAACATGTAGTTTATCTGCTTCTGTAAAGTGATTGATCATTGCTCCTTCTATCTCCCTCTCACTTCGTGATTCATCCCAATCAAAGTGCTTCTTGATTGGATCCCTCATGCTTGAAACGTCTTGAAGGGAAAAGCAGTGGTTCATAATCCATTCCAAAGCAGAGGTAATTTCTTCAGCAAATTTTGCAAGATCTGCTTTTCCATTTAATATGTCATTACAGATTTGAACAAATTTCTGTAAAACAGCACTCAGGTCAGAAGTTTTCCATTGGAAAACACGAACCATGTATCCTGTAGGTGTTTCTGAAAAAGAACTATCATCCTTCCCATTCAAGATTTCTGGGGTCCCATAATGAGGAGATGGTAAACTGATCCCATCAAGAAGCTCAATCATTTTAAGTACTGATTTCCTCAGATCTGAATGGAACTGCTGGTTGCGCTTCTCTGCCAACGATGTGTTATCAACAATTAATCTATCTGTTGAAACCATGATTGAAGATTTATCTGAAGGTTTCAAGGAAATGCAGCCCCTAAAATCAGGATGGATTAAGTGTTCCCTTGTAATAGATTCACTAGCGATTGGAGGATTTATGTGTGCCAATGCAACTTTGACAATCTCAAGTATTTCTTCAGGATTTTTTTGTGATACATGAGTTTGCTCCAAGACCACTTTCAATATATCATCAACCCAAACGGGAATTTTATTAATTGACATATTTTCAGACTGGATACCCTGGTTAGGTACAGAAAGGTCACACTGACATTCAGATACTGTCACAATCTCTGCATCAGCTGTTTCTGAGATATACCCACCTGACTGAGCATCCAAGAGACCACTAATCATTTTACCTCTCTCAGAAGCAAGACTAGAACTCCCAAATGATTTATCGCTGGTAACTATTGCTAATTTTTCCATTTCAATAAAGTCGTCCATCAGATTTATATCTGAAGTTCCAACAGTTCTGAACAATGGTGTCCCATTTTTTCCATTTCTAAAAGGCTCCAGTTCTGAATTCAAAGCAGAAGCCAAAGAATCAGCACAACTGAATTTTTCGTCACTGCCCATGTCAGAGATTGATGCCAGGGAAATTTCCTGCATGGTAGGTAAATTCCCTGCTAGCCCCACAGCTAACTGACTTTTTGATGATTCCTCAAGCCGTGTCTCAACTTCTGGAAACCTGGAAGCTGTGCTACCACACGTGTTTTTTAAAAGTTGGAGGGCATTCGTTTTTTCAGTAAGGGCTTCTTTAAGAGTCGTATTCTCTTCTTCCATGGTGTATAACTGCTCAGCCAAAAAATTGATCCTTTTAGTGGGCGTATCAGGAGCATTAACAGTAAAGTCCATTGAACCAGTTGAAGAAATTGATTTTCTCGTTGTTTCAGCTGGTTCCCTGGCCAGCATTTCAACTTCATTTTTCATTTTTGCCAGGGCAGCAGGTCCTGGCAACCGCTTTCGAATAAGGAGGCGTAGCCTCTGGCATTCTGATTCCAGTTTTGCAATTTTCTTCACACTCTCCAAGTGTTGCTTGTGTGCTATTTCAGTTGTTCGACGATTGAATTCTCTCTCCTCGTTCCGAATCTCAAGCTCCTTTTCAACCACTCGAACCTCATATTTCAGAGAAGCATTTTCTTTCTCTGTGGATTCTAATCTGGTCATTAGAGTACTGAAATATGCCTCTGACCTAGCTCTATGTTCTTGTAAATTTTTAAATGCCTTTTCTTTTTCTAAGAGAGCCTTACTCAGTTGAGTATTTTGAGCACCTAATATGGCAAGCCTTTTACTGGTTTCTGCTAACTTATCCTCTAAAACAATTATCATTTTTTCAAACTCCCTTGATGTCTTCATCATAGCATCATGAATCCTTTTTTCCTGCTCTTCTCGAACAAAATGCAGCTGCTGCATACATTCCTTCAGAGCTGCATCCATACTAATCAATCTTTCTTCACCAGATACTCTCTGCGTTATAGCTTTCTCTAGTTCTTGCTTTAGTGATATTGCTTCTGCTTCTGCTTTCTCCCAGCCTACAAAATTGAGTTTATTGCTAACCGCTAAAATTGACCCACAACTGATAACCAGTAAAGTTAGACCTTAAGACATTCCAAAAGAACAGAACTGTAACTCAGTAGTGAATCACCTGCAATAGCTTCCTGTGCCACTTTAGCCTTCTGCTTAGCAAAATCATCTTTAGTGTTACGCTCAATGAGAGCTGAAGAAAGCTTCTTGTTTAAAATTGTCAGATCACTCTCCAGTTCTGCTTTACCATTCAGAGGAGTCTGTACAAAGAAACAATATATTAGCAATGCCTCCAATCACATAAACTGATTGTTCAATATGGTACAGTATGTATGAAGAAATCATCAACTTCAGATAGTTCCTATACGCCAGCCCCAATGGGAATGCTGCCATGCCAACTATTGCAATCATCTTCTCTACTAATTAGGGGTAAATATTTGTTTGCTACTTCTTTTAAGGACAATACTTGGTTCTTCTTCTCAACAACTGGAAACCTTAGGCTTTCTACACATTGGATAAATGGAATCAAGCTTACCATTGAAGGGGGCAAAAAGTAATCAACGCATTTTAGAAATCCAACTATAAGTCTGACATTCTTATAGTATATCTCTACTTTAAGATATAAGATTGAGGATGAACCAATACCATTTCTGCTTCCAAAACTAAAGGGAGAAAATTCTTTTATTTTCATGTATTACCTCGTCATTTTTTAAAGTTTTTGAAAAAAGAACGAAAAAAAAAGGAATAGCTTTAAACCTATCTTCTTAAATTGTTCGAAGGTCAAGCGCGACAATTTCCCCCTCATGTCTGTTGTGGCTCTTACCTTCTCCCTGACGGTCATTAGAAACTTCTCAATGAAGGTAAATCACTAACCAGTTTAGCACAAAACTTACATCTCATTGACATTGTTTCCGACTCAATATGAGAGATGACATGGAGTATCTTAATAATTCTCCTTGAAGATGATGGTAGAAATATACATGCCAAAATACAGCTGGTTTATTCAATCTAAACAGATTGACTGGACTTGAACCACTGTAATTCCTTTTGCTTTCCCCAAAATTTTGGCTTAATTTACGACAGGAATTCCTATGGACTGGACTCGGAAAGTTGAGATAAGACTGGCATTCTACATTGAGAACAATTATATTTAATTTTGTTCTGTACATGTTGCAGAGGTCAATCTATCTACTTATGCAAGATTTTTCTCTTAGGAAAGAGGCCTACACCCACACAATATTAATATTCATTGGTTCAAATGATTAACCTACTCAGTCAACAGTCAGTGTTTATCCCCTTAGTGAAACATCCGGATAAGCCTAAACAGTTCAACTGCAGGACCTTTAAATAAAAGAAGACCCTTACTCAATACCCAGTACTGGTCCAGCCAATTCAGAGTGTTGGAAGGGTGTCCATAACCTTACCTTGGAAACTATTAGAACACTGTGGATTGATCCAGAACTTTCACACTTGGCAGTCCAAATTAACAGCCGGAAAATGACACTACAATTTCTAGCAGAAAACATTTGAAATTTTTTGATAAAGGAAGCCTTTATTTTGGTGAAAAAAACTTATTCAAAATTTTGTTCACTATATACTAAATTTATTTTTCATTGAGAATTTGGTGACAATTGACGGACTACAGCTTGAGTAAAAACATACTGTAACCAAGAGATTAAGTTAAATTAAATAAAAAAGATCAAAGAGAATGATCTGAACATACTTCATTTACCTGTATTTCATTTCCTCCTAGAGAAAGCTTTACTTTGTCAGATGCAGTTATGGTCTTATCTATAGATCTTTTCTTCCAAAGCCATGTCTTCTGATCCATCGATTCCCGAAAGTCTTTGAACTTAGTCTTATGAAGCTTGAATCAAAAGAATTTGCAAAATTATATTATGAAACAGACTTATATGACAACATGCAAAGAAAATTGTGACTAGCACTTTGGCAATTTGTTTGACAATAACTCATAGTACTATATAGCTATTGCATTTTAATTTCCTTTTGAGAGATAGCGTAACTATGGTTTTCTCTAAATATATTTTTAAGAAAAAGCATTTAATAATATTTCAAATTTGAGTATGCTACTAATTTTAAAACCCACTCAACTCCAGTCCAGTCCAGTCCAACAAGAAATGGCTGTTGGAAAAGGACACCTCAAAACAATAAACAGCTTATGATTCACATGACATGAGAGCATATTGCTTAAATAACAGCAGATCAAGTAATCAATTACCAGATATGAGAAGTGATAGACAAAAAATGAGAGATATAATGCATTTTATGAAAATTCAGAGAAGAGAAAGGGGTATGAGAATATGAGATTGAGGCTTCACAAGTGAAGTGAGTTGTAGGTAGATACTGGAGATTGTACGAATGTGCTGAATGTGCTGAATAGTCCAGGCTTTTTTTTAGCACATTTGTACTGTTGTACAAGAGATATTCGAGTAATTAATCAACTCTAACATTAAACCAACACAAATTAATCAGGGGAAAAAACAAGTGAATTAAGTGAAAAGGTAGAACAGAAATTAAGAGGATAAGATTAATTGAAGTTACAATTCTTACATTTGATAGTTGAGTAACAGAAATTCCAATGGATCATCCGAATAGTAGCTACTGGAAATTAGCTTCAATGCAAAACAAACATCAAATCTGAAAGAGAAGATGAAGTATCAAAAGCATAAGCCTATGAATAGAAATGTGCTTTATAGAGAGAGAAGGACTGTGAGACACTGCTAATTAACAGGAGTCTTTTAGAGAGAGAATAGAAGTGAGTAGACTCAGTAGAGAAAATGAGGAGATAGAGAAGGGGGAGGTGTCGGTTTGGATCTAGTAGGTACGCGGGTCGTCTGCTTTGATCAGACGGAGCGAAAGAGCGGGCGTCAGCGTCAGTTGGTGATGATGCATGCGTCTCTCCTCTCCGTCTTAATCAACCAACCAGCTTCATTCCTTTTCTTCCGCAAAACTATTTACGTACTTTTTGTGTATACTAGTAAACGGTAGTAGTAGTAAGTACTTCTATTATTATACTCTATCCGTTTATAATGAAAATTGATATTTTTATAATATTTTTTAATATTCGTATATTATTTTTTATTATAAATTTATCAATTTTCGTTTATAAAATGTCTTCACTATCACTTCCACACAAATTAAAAAATTAAAATACTCAAATCAAAAAGAATTAATGTAAAAAAGAGAGTAGTAACAATTTTAAATTTTATATATGTAGCAGTGGAGTAAGTCACCCCTAAAAAATTTTCAGTTGAATTATAATTAAAAAACATATTAATATATGAGATTAATATGAGATTAGATATAATTATAAGATAGTTCGATTTATTTTATATATATTTAAAAATAAATATTAATATTTATTCATGTAATTGATGTTAAATAAATCGATGCAAAACATTTATAATATATTATTTTTTTTAATACTATATACTCTCCTCTCACACTTTCAAAGGAGAAACCGATAAAGTGACAGTGAAATAATAAATGAACATTATTGTAATAATTAATTTAATTGCTTTCTTTTTAGCATGGATGGTAATGATTTCTCTTTAGCTCCAGAAAGTTAAGCTATCAATTTTGAAATTTTTTGAAAAATAATGTTGAGAAAAGTGTTTTAAATCCGTTCTCTCTCTCTCTCTCTCTCTATATATATATATATATATATATATATATATATATATCCCTCAGAGTTATAATTTTAATTATATTTTTTAAAATTTTGTATGTTTATATATTCACGTCAATATCTAATATATAAAGTTGGATTAGCATTTTTGGCATAAACAATTTTTTTTGAAGACTTTCTGGCTTCCAAAAATGCATTTCGACTTTAATATAATTGTTATTTTATTCTTTTTATATTCTTTTTTGTTATCTTTTTTATTTAATCCTTTAAATTTATATATTTTTTATATTCCACATAATTTAGGCACACAATTTGTGCGCAATTCAGTGCTAGTTTATATAAGAATATATGTAGTCTATTGTTTAAGAATATAATAATCTTCTACTGTAATATCTTTTTATTTTGTAAAAAACTTTTTTTTGCAATTTATTTTAGCACTGAATTGCCAAAATTCTGACTACGCGGCTGATGTTGAATAAACTACTCTAATTCACATATAATAACTTGATTACTTGAACTGAATTAAAAGAGTTAGCAAAAAATAATTAAATCATTACAACCAAAAAGACAATAATGTGAAATTAATGTTATAGGTGAGTTGGGTCCGACGGTTGTTGCAGTGTTGCAGATGTTTGTTGTGTAATTTATGTGGTGTTTGTTTATCTCTTAACACTTCTTTATAATTTTATATTTGATTCGGTAATAGGGTAAAGTTATTTGATAAAATTTTGTTTCTCTTATTGTGTCTTAATCGGTAAAAAAAAAAGATATAAATCTAAATTATTAAGAGTTGTCTCTCAATGAAAAATTTAAATCCATGAAGCCTCTATAAATATTATATTCCCTCCATACCAAATTTTAATTTTTAAAAAAATTTTAAATTTAAAAATCGTTTAGATTTATACTTTTTAGTTACCAAATATTCAGATGTTACTAACCATTGATGCTGAGTTACTACCAGAATAATCACGGATAAGATTTGAATAATTCGGTTAACTTCATGGTAAGTTGATCAATTGATCAATATAGCGTTGACACGCAAGGAGAGATATTACATCTCAATTATCAGCGTGTCAATACTATATTGATATCAAAATTAATTTTATGCTAACCACTCTCATATTTGAAAGGACGGGAGTAATCAATTGATTATGATGGGCTGAATCCCATGGCCTATAATAATATTGTTAGGTCCTTTACTTCATGAGGCTATAACCAGCTTCATTATGCCCACCCAACATTTGAATCAATTGATTTGATATACCCATGAGAACAACTAAGGTTGACCTAAAGCAAAAGAAATAAGGTCCTTTACATAAGTATACAACAAATAGAAAGTAATTACAAAAAAAGTGCATCAACTAAATAATTACAAAAAGAGTGTAATTAAGACTCATATTATAAAAATAGTACAATTCACATTAATAAAGAAACCTAAAATCAAGGATAACTAATAATTCAAATTCAAATCTTGTCTCTAACAACAAATTCAAATCCATATTTCAAAATTCAAATCAAAATGAGAAAATTAAAAATAAAAAATTATGAAGGAGCTAATGTTCATCATCCTCCTCTCTCGCCATACCATTGCCTGCCGCCATACATCGTCATGCATACCGCACAAAAATTTGAGTAGTAATCGCATTACATTTAAAATAAATTTGGTAATTAAATACAATTGAATTGGTTACCTTGGTCAAAAGTTTGGCAACCAATTTCATGTTGGTAAATAAAAATAGAACATCAAGATATTTATACCAAGGTAACCAAAACTTTATACCAAGGTAACCAAACTTTTATACCAAGATAATCAATCTACCTTCACACCTGCAGTATGAATTAGTTAGATCTGAAAGTTTTGGCAACCAACTGCACGAAGGTTTGGCTACTAATCCATTATAAAAAAACCAGAGAAACAGAGCGGACGATGACGGAGGGGAGGTGGGGCGTGGGCGGGGGGGAGGAGAAGGGGGTGGCGGAGGAGGGAGGATGAGGGGGTGGCGAGAGAGAGGGGGGGAGGGAGGGGGGAAGAGGAGGGGTGGCGGAAGGGGGGTGGGGGTAGCAGATGGAGGGGGGAGGAGGAGGAGGGGGCAGAGGGAGGGAGGAGGAGGAGGTGGAGTGAGGGGTGGGGTGGGGGTGGGTGGAGAAGGGAGGAGGAGGAGGAAGGAGGGGTGGGGCAAACAATGGGGGGGCGGGAGGAGTAGTGGCGGGGGGCGGAGGCGGGAGGAGGGGAGGAGGGGGGGCGGGAGGCGGGAGGAAGGGGAGGCGGAGGGTGGGGAGGGGTTGGACAGGAGGAGGAGGAGGAGGCGGAGGGAGGGAGGAGAAGAAGGGAAACATAAATGGAGTGGGAGAAAATCGTGGGAGAGATGGGGAGAAAATTGTGGGAGAGATGGTTGAGAATTAAAACACATCTCATAATTAAAGGAATCATAAATATGTACTAATAATGAAAATAAAATTTTAAAGATATTAATTATGTAAATATTTAATGAGGGCACTTTTCTTGTAATTATGTTTTTAAATGTACTATAAAATGTAATTGTTCCAAAGAAATATTACATCGGTCCTATAAAGCAGGCTTTTTAGAGCAAATTCTTAAATTTAAAAATAGTATTATAATTTTTAATAATATAATCACAGCTGTTATAAATTAATGTGGGGATAAAGATATTGTTGAGTTAATTTTGGTTGATAATCGTAATTACTGTAAATTATTTAAAAAAGTAGGTGCCGTTGATTTAAAAATTTATTATTGTTAAAATTTACTTGAATCATATAAATTTTAAATTTCACAACAGAATTTGAGGTAAAAATTTAGGTTCGATATTCAAATCGATAGAAGTAAGAAACTCTAAATATTTTGATTGAATTGTGAAAAGGTTCATCAAAAAAAGAAAACAAAATAAATAAATGGTCATAGTTTTCAATTTGGGCCTAGCTAAATGGCAATCCAAGAAGCCTTTTGATTCAAGAGGCCTTATACTCTTCGGGCCTGTACATGTCAATGAATAAGCCCAAAAGTATTTTGACCGCTCCTAGTCAGCAAAAGTTTGGAGTTGGAATTTGTCATTTCATTTTGAGTCAGGTGACTTGTTCAGGTAAGAAATGTTAAATTAATTCAATGTTTTTTTAATTACCAAACACGATGGATAAACTATTACTTCAATTCTGCTTTTTGCATGGTGGAAATTAAGAATATTATTAATTATTATAGGTTTTAAAAGAAAGTGTATTAATTATTAATTCTCCCTCCCTCCCTCCCTCTTTTACCACTTTCTTTCCTTTTCCATTCCGTAACAAACTTGTGGATTAATTCCTCCATTTTATTATTATATTACATGCATTTTAAGGTTTCTCTCTTCCCAGCTTCTTATATACCAAATGGCCAGATCAAGAAGTTGCTTACTTTTCTCATTATTCTCAACGTATTAATTAATTGTACAAGGAAAATTAATTCAAAATAGTTGTATAGAATAAATTTCTGTTTAATTTCCTTAATTAATGTAATAATTAAGATGGAATGAAATTATTCATGATTGTGAAAAATCCCATTTTAATTATTTTTTGAATGCCAAGACAACAATATATATATATATATATATATATATATATATATATAGAGAGAGAGAGAGAGAGAGAGAGAGAGAGAGAGAGAGAGAGAGAGAGAGAGAGAGAGAGTGAGAATCAATCATGTTCAACAATAATATTAATTCTTATTTTTAAGCCTCTCATCTATTTTGATGATTGTATAAAGTTAAACAAATTTATATATCATCACAAATTTATTATTATATATATAGCATCACTATTTTATTTGTAGAAAGGGGAAAATGGATACGTGCATGCAGAACTTGCGTTAAGGACTAAGCTTTTCCTAATAAATGAAAGTTTTAGGCCACGCAAGAAAGATCAATAATTTATGAGGAAAAATAGAAAAAAGGAAGACAGAATAACTCTTTTACCGTTTGCTTAAAACTCGTTTCATTTGCATAATTTAGAAAATAAGGTGGCTGGATTGTCCCTTCTATTTTTGGAAGTGTGACATAGCAACTCAATTGTTACCGATCATGGATATATTTGACGCTAATCACTCTTCTCTACTCTAGTGATTTTTAGAATTGTGTACAAATATTAAGTATTAAATATAATATAAATTGTCTAGATTGTCTTTATATTGAAAAAGTAGAATGTTATTTATTGAGCAGATCAAAATAGTGATAAAATTAAAGATATAATATTTAATACCACTTAAAGTAATATTAAAAAATTAAGTAATTAAATTCAAAAAAACAAAAGCACTTCGATATTTAAAAAGTAACGTATGGAGTATCATTGATTATCATTTGCTAATACAGCAAAGTGGCCTTTCCCATAACGGAAACTCGTAGGGACTTATAATTCTAGTAATGTAATGGGCGGTCTCCATTTTTTTTTTAATCTGTAAATTTATTATTATCCTAGCTATTCCACCCCAACGTCACATGCAGAGCATGCATGTTCGTTCTCATAATATGACACCATCTTTTTGCTCCCAAAATAAAACTCTCTCTCACACGGTGATGAGACTGAAATAAATCATACTACGAATATATTTTAGAAAAATAATTAAGAAAAATATACCTTAAATATATTTTTGATCAAGTTTGGCAAGACTAGTAAACTTTTACAACTGCGGCGTATATACCAAAATGCCAGGCCAGGACACCACCTCAAGGGGAGTAACCTACATTGGTAACTTGGATCACCAATTTTATTTTAATATATTTGTAAGATTACAATTAATTTTAAAACGACTTCTTAATTAATTTTTGGAGTATTTATCAACTTACAGATGACCGACTCTCTAAATTAATTAATTTTAAACACTACAATTAAAATGACTTCTTTTGTAGTTAATTGGTACCATTTGTCTTATATTATATTCCACTTGCAACCTCCTTTAATTTTTTGGCAAAAAAATATGTGCATAAACGCAATATTAAATAGTTTACAAAAATACAAGCTTATTAATTTTTTTAATTGGACATTGAGAAAACACGTACAGGTTATTGAGACATACGTACAGATTATGTTTAATGTGTTATAGCTATTTTAAATTGAATAAGTTTACAAATTAATATTAAAAATTTAAATTATAATCTCTTATTTGCACAGAAATCTGAGTGGACTGTCTTTTCACAAATTTCGAATATAGGATATATATATATATATATATATATATGACTAAGCGTGCAATGTGTACCACATCTAATTAACATTAGTCGCATCCAAAAGGGGACCATTGGCGTTGTCGTGGCCAATTACAAACCTCATCAATTACCATCTTTCTATTCAATCTTTCCAAACATGGAAAGTTCCAGACAAACAAACCCTAGGATGTGAAGCTATATAAAGGAATTATAT
This sequence comes from Panax ginseng, assembly GCA_020205605.1. Classification (NCBI taxonomy): domain Eukaryota; kingdom Viridiplantae; phylum Streptophyta; class Magnoliopsida; order Apiales; family Araliaceae; genus Panax; species Panax ginseng. Next base: position 158,267,751 of record CM035129.1, read on the forward strand.
ATGCTATTAATTTCTCCCTCTTTGAATTTCTTATGCTTTCATTATTTCATATATATATATATATATACACACCTGTCAACTATATATTCCATTACTATTTCATAGATTACTAAGTCTCATGCCTAATATCCTTGCCTTGCATGTATTTTCAAACCTCCTTAAAAGTGGAAAGCTAGTGTGCCTCCAACACCCCTCCATGCAACACAAAAGCCCGGGTCCCCTTTAATTGAGTACTAATAAATATATATATTTAGTGGACTTAGAAATAAATAAATATATATTGAGTACTAATATATATAGTGGAGATCAGAATTCATCAATAATTCATCTCACATCAACTCATCTTTAATATAGTTTACACTTGTATAAATTGACCTAATAAGTATGTTGAATCTCCACTTTATCTAAAGCATTAATCTATTCTTCACCAATATAGCGCACACCTATGTGAATTGACCTAACAAGCATGTTGGATCACCTCCTTATTTAAAAGGTTAATCTATTAGACTAAGACTCTACCATATTTTTTAACTCATATTCAATTTTAAATTTATTCAATGTGGGATTCATGTGAAATATCCTAACAATTAATCTCCACCTTGACTTGAATCCTCCAAATATAGCACAAACAATTAACTTTTTTCTCTTCTCAAATGCGCAACTCAAGTGCATCGAACAGTAACTAGGTCTAAGCAATGATCAAACTTGGTACGTGATAAATATTGTTTCGTTAACAGGTCAGTTGGATTGTCTACATTACCAATCTTCATGATTTTAATGTCACTATCTTCAACAATGTCTTGAACAAAAGGATATCTGACATCAATATGTTCCGTTCTCTCATTATACATTTGATCCTTAGTCAAGTGTATATCACTTTAACTACCACAACTGATAACATTAACTCTATGATCTACGTTTATCTCTCCAAACAAGCATTGCAGCCAAATAGTTTCCTTAACAGCCTCTGTAATAGCCATACAAATCTTTTTTTCAAGTTCACCATGTAAGAAAGCTGTTTTCACATCGAGTTGTTCCACCTCTAAATAATGTATAACAACCAAACCAAGTAATACTTGAATAGAGTTGTGTTTCACAACTGGTGAAAACACATTATTGAAGTCAATTTTCTCGACTTGACTGAATCTTGTAGCAAGTTTTCGAGTCTTGTACCTATCGTCTTCAACTCATGGGATGCCTTTCTTTTGCTTAAATATCCATTTGCAATAACCCATAATTTTCTTACCTTTAGGTGGTCTCACAAGCTCCCAAGTTTGATTTTCATGAAGAGAATTCATAGCAAACCACTTTTCTAAATCATTCGAGGAAATAACATCTTTATAAGTCACATGGCCACTATACTCAATTTTCTCGACACCTGATAAGGCATAAGCAACATAATCTGAATATTTATATCTATGTGGTGGTCGCAACGTCCTTTTTGTTTTGTCTCTAATGAGACTATATTCTCATTTGCAGCAATAGTTTTCGCCAACACCTCCTACAACACATCATTCGAAAAGCATAACTGAATTGTCGAAAGTGCTTTATCATATAAAGTTTCTCATTTCTAACTCAGACATGTCGTTAGCTTTCTTACTCACCTAATTCGTATCAGACATATTTACAAGCTTCACTAACTTCCTTACATTGGCTTTCTTCAAGCCTTGATGATTAAAAACAACCTTCTTCTGAACCTGTCAAAGACAAACTAATATTTCCATCAAATTTGTTAATATCAAACTTCGTTGATAAAGTCGAACTCAACACCATAGCGTGGATAAAAAAATAACCAAGCTCTGATACCAGTTTAATTTGTTATGACAAACATAATAAATCAACGCAGAAAGATTATATAAGACATTAAAACAAGGTTTAATTACATGAAAATCCAAATCGAAAAAAAAATCACGTAGAAAGGTGGAAGAAATCTACTAAATAAAAATATAAAAAATACAAGATAAAGAGAGAATTATGGGAATTATTAGAATATTTATGAATATCTCATCTCCAAAAAACTTAACACCTATATTTATAAGCTATAGGAAAATTTTATAACCAAATAAGATAGAAAATATTAAATTGACAATGACTAGAAAGTATAACTTTCCTAAACTAAAATGGATAATACCTAAATTCAAATTCAACAAGAATTCATGTCGGGTCCCCATCCATGGAAATCGATTGTCCGGTTATCACAGACACTATTTCAGCAACCATGATCTTAGCCATTAATTTTGATAATGAAAGATGAAAATTGGAAGTAATTTTTCTCCAGTTGCTACACCTTGTAGCGATACTTTGGAGAATGCCAAATTGAAGGAGAAAGAAAAATCAATCTTTTCTAGTCAAGGAACAAAATATAAAGAGTGCCAACTGGTATCACTTTTAATCCTATTCTTTTTCTCTCTGTTTTGACAATGGTTTTTGATGTTATTGAATTTAAAAATTTTTAAGTATCATTTTATGTACAACGTTTGATTTGTCAACATGTTTTTGGTTTGTCTCAATTAATATTACTTTTTTTTATCGTGTTCTTTCTTTTTTTATAATTGTTTTATTTTAACTCACATATTTAGATAACTCTTAAATTTTAAATATTTTCAGGTATATATTGAATGATACATGATGTAAGCTATAAAGAATATACTTGGTGTAAGCTGTAAAGTAAAGGGTCTTATGCTCAACATGTTGTTTTTCTGTTGTCTGCGTGTATGTATTTTTGTGTTCTATCTTGTGTAAAGTTAGCTAATTATACTTGGTTATGATGATTTTGGGTATGGAATGATGATTTTTTTAGTGGTTTGGATATGTATGGTTGATTGTAAGTTTTGTAAACATGTTTTGATTTTTCTGGATATCTATTTTTAAAGGAAACTCTGCTGAAATTTCTTGAAATTAGTAGCGACTAACTTGATGTTTTGGTGGTTGAATGTGTTGATGATTGAGTATGTATTAATTTCTTCATGTATGTATTTTTGTAAAGTTAACTAATTATACATGGTTATGATGATTTTGAGTATGTAATGATTGTTTTTTGGGTGGTTTGGATATGTATGGATGATTGTAAGTTTTATACACATGTTTATAATTGTCTGGATATCTATTTTTAAAGGAAATTCTGTCGATTTTTTTTAAAATTAGTAGCGACTAGCTTGATATTTTGGTTGTTAGATATGTGTTAATGATTGTGTGTATTTTGTGTGTTACGTCTTTTGTAAAGTTAACTGATTATACATGGTTATGATGATTTTTGGGCATGAAATGATAATTTTTTTGGTGGTTTGGATATGTATTGATGATTGTAAGTTTTGTAGACATGTTTAAAATTTTTTAGATATCTATTTTTAAAGAAAATTCTATCATTTTTTTTGGAAATTAGTACCATCTAGCTTGATGTTTTGGTAGTTGGACATGTTTTGATGATTGAGTATGTATTAATTATTATGGTGGTATGATGAATTGTAGTGGTATGTGTCTTTAGGTAATATAATATTTTTCAAATTTTAATTTAATTTTTTTTTACGTCGTGCCTTTAAGCATGAGCATATACTATTATATCAATATTACAGGATAAAACAAATAAAAAGTAATTGGTAACAGTTGAGCAATCCTATGAAAACGTGAATGATTCGGTATTAAATTAAATAAGGAAATTGATATTTTTATAAAGAAAAATTATTATTTTTATAAAACTCTTTTTTCATGAATTATAAGTGGATCTTATTTTATGTGGGTGAATTATATTATGGTGTATTTTGAATTCTAACCTTTCTATTAGCAGGTTAATAATAATTTTAAAAATTATTTAAATATGGAAGGTATTAATAATTTCAATTTAAAATTTTATTAGTATAGTTTTTAGTATTTTATTATTTATATTAATAATTTTTATATCATATTATTTCTTAATTAATTTAATTGTGACGGTCACAATTTCATTTTTCAAAAATTCTGTTTAAAAGTCAAAACATCTTAAAATGATTAATATAGTTTTGAACCATATAGTTCTAATCCACACAACCCATATTAAAAATAATTAATATGATTTTAGTTCTTAAATGGAACCATAACTATATTTTAAAAATTAAAACTAACTTGTAACTATATTTTGTCCGGTCTAATTGTGAAGATGAAGACCCATATATATATATATATATTAATTATGTATTTATATATACACAGCTGATTACCGGACAGACACTTAAATTGTTTAATATCAATTGCAAATCAATTTACCAAAATGATGTTTCCGTTGAAAAAATTATTAATTAGCTTTCAAACTTATTAGCCCTTTATATAGTATTTCTTTAATATCCTCTTTTTCATTCTACTTTTTTTTTTCTTTTAGGTTAAAATGGAGCGAAATGAACTTAATGATGTGGGGTATGGAAAATGTGGCATCTAGCTCGGCAACATGGACTTACAGCCTAATAAATTTTCATGCAATTAGTAAATGAAAAGGACTTAGAACATAAATTAATACTTCCCTGAATTCGTATCATATATATTAGTGGTCAAAGTTTACGGCCTAGCTAGTGGAAGCATCGTATCCTATATACATCAGATCTAAAGTCTAAATATGTTTATATAGCAATAATAATTCTAGATAATTTTTTTTTACTTGGATTGTACTTGAGAATTCATTAGTCATGTCGGCACTTTTTGCCCAAACTAAGTGTACACATAAAAACAAGACTAGCTAGGTTATAATAAATTTAGATTAAATTTATATAAACTAATCATGAGAAAATAGTATATAAATTCAATTCAGAAATCTTATAATTAATTCAAATAACAAAAATCATGTATTGAACAATCGTAGTGCTTCTCATTTCAAACGTTTTAGAGCAGCAAGGCAATTAGGAATTAATATGATTGGCGGAGACAGAACAACAAATACCAAAAGAAATTAAGGAAAGCATATATGGACATAATGGTACTTAAGCAAATGGCAATCCGTCAATTGCATATCCATGAGTAAATAGTTTGGACTTAATTCGTATTCATTCGATTAAAAGTTTGATTTGAGTTTAACTCGAAATATAAATGAGTCAAATATGAATAAATTTTAAAATTCGATAAATTACTCGAATCTCCTCAAATTATAATTTTTTATTGATACTCGAATTATATTCGTTCAAAAAATTAAAATTGCTCGGGCTCTATTTAGAATTGGATTCGACTCGATAGCTAAATGAGCCTTAATCAAACTTTATTTTATACTCGATAAATTTTGTGAACCAAATCTGATCAACTCAATATTCGGCTCGACTCGATTCGTTTACACCCTTAATTAATTTTGGCCGTATGAATTAGGGAAGCGATATATATATAGTCCGGATCTTAAGCTCACTTCTTATCCAACTCACCCGAGCTCACCCCTCTTTAGCGACGGACCCGACAACGGTTCGGTCATACAACCGTCGTCTATACTTTTGACGAAGCTATATATTGTCCGTCGCTAAAAGTATAAACGACGGTTGTATGACCAACCATCGCCGTCCGGCGTCGCCATCAGCGAGGGGTGAGCTCTCGGTGAGTTGGATAAGAGGTGAGCTTAAGATCCCGGATTATATATATATATATATATATATATATATATATATATATATATATCTGATCAGAATCAAGTCATCTACCCTTATCTTACTTTCACCTTTAGCGAATGACGATGCAGATTCGGTCATACAACCGTCGCTATATACTTTTAGCGACGTTATATGTCAAATCGCTAAAAGTATAGAGCACATGTTGTTGTATGGCCAAACGTCGTCGTCATTCAAGATTCTTAAAGAAAGGGCGGTGTGAATAATCGATAAGAGGTATCTGACTTCTGATCCTCATATATATATATATATATATATATATATATATATATATATATATATATATAGTCAATAAAGTTCCAATAATTATATAAACTAATCATGCATTTAATCTTTTCACTTGATTACCATTCCTGCTCGCTATTCAATTTCATTTTTTTCTTATCACAATTTCTCATTTTAGCTAGCCTCAACCGTATGTATGATCGATGTGACACACATAATCGCTCAATTTATTCTCCAATTTTATGATTATACGCACACATACACGCAAATATATATATATATATATATATATATATATATATATATATTATAAAGCCTCAGTGAGACTTCCTCTACAAATTTAGTGATTTTGGGTCACATTTTTTTTTATCCTTTTGTCCCCTACAATTGTAGATATATAACTATTTTATTCTTTTTAAAATTATTTTCTATATTTTTTTATTTACTCCTATAAATTTTATAAAATTTCTATTTTATCTCATGTTGTAATTTAATTGCACGTGGCGAACATGCACCTGTTCATAAAAATGATATTACAGTTCCACTATAAAACAAAATTGCATCATTTTAAGTCTTTAACGTTACATGCAGACTTGGAACTTAAATGAAATAATTTGGAGTGTAAATATCAATTTCAATATATATATATATATATATATATATATATATATATATATATATATATGTAGTTTGTATTTTAGAGAGAGCGCAGTGTGTGTCTGTGGGTTTGGCAGTCTTTCGTATATCCTAAGCCAAGGAAGAGGGGGGGAAAATCCGAGGTGCTGGACCTTCAACCTATCTTGGAATTGAGTCATTTGGTTGCTTTCATAATTTGGAGCATCTTGTAAGACTCGTGAATATCATGTGCGTATATAATTCTACATATTTAGAGTGAGAGAGAGAGAGAGAGAGAGTGTGTGTGTTGGACCACTTTTTCTGAGTTAGATAGATAGCTAGGTTGCTTCTAGTTATATATGGAAGCACAAGCACGTACCCATTAACTAGTAAATTGCAGGGGCCCTTAATTGTTTATACAGATTGGGACACCTATTGCTTCTAGTTATAGATGCATGCATGGAAGCATAAGCAAGTACCCATTAACTAGTGAATTGCAGGGGCCCTTAATTGTTTATACAGATTGGGGCACCTTCCGCTGGTCAAAAAGCAAAACATACTTTAAGCAAAACCAAAGGGTATATATATATATATATATATATATATATATATATATATATATATATATATATATATATATATATATATATATACACACACACAGACACACAAAATAATTTATGTGATTCTTTGGTTCTTTCTTTCCTCCGCGAATCAAAGCATTTAGTAACAACTAACTTCAACGCTAGTTGTATAACTTAATACCTTAAAATAATTAAATATACAATTTTACTAATATAATGTGTAAAATATAGATATTTGTATATACAAAAGTATCCTTCAATATATAATTGGGCAATGACGCCCCAGATGATGCAATTGCGCCCTTATATTTTAATGCTCGTCACCCAATTAATCATCTAGGATTTAAACAAACATTAGAAGTAGCTAGATAATCAAATGCTAATTTAATAAAGTGAAGTACAAATAGATAGTATTATTTTAATCACATTTTTTTTTTTTTTATCATAAACTGTGTCCCTCCATTTGTTTACAGCTTTTATATTCACTTTTAAATTTTGTTTTATTCCCTTTTCAGCATCTGAAATATCTTACCCGCTATATATATATATATATATATATATATTGTAGTAGTACGTACTCTCTCTCTCTGGAGTGAATATTGAATAAAAAGCTGTCCTTTGAGAATTAGGTTTAGTCCCTCTCTTCATAATATAGCCAGCCAAATGTCTGACTGCTTTTTGTCATGAGAACTGATTCAAAGGACACCCACGACGGTGACAATTCATTACCATTCGATGTTATTTCCCATAACTTCCCCACTCTTGTTTTTTTACTACTATTCAACTCTATGTTTCTCCTTTTTTACCTTTTCCTCAACAGGCAAGACTTTGCTTACAAAAATAAACAACTACTCCCTCATATTTTTCAATCAAGGATTAGCCATTTAGTTTACGGTATTACGTCTTATTCCAATGCAACAATAATATTGAGATTTAAAATTAATTTTAACTTAAAAAACATAATAGTATATATTACTTTTTTTTTAATATATGTGTCTATTTCTAAAAAGATAAATAATAAGGGAGGGATGAAGTATTTACAACCTTGGAACTATGACAATATGAAGCCGACTCACCAAGGGGGCCAAAAATGGTTTGAAAAATTATTTCTGCTGCTAACTACTCAGCAGTTCTATAAAAACAGATATTTTTATTTACAAAATTTAAAGATATATATTATCATATTTGTTTTGTTTTTAACCCTTAATTTATCAAAAAATTATTTTAATAATAATTTAGTGATAATGAAATCATGCTGTTTATATTAATATTAATATCTTTTATATAAAAAACAATTTTATGAGAAGGAGAAAGTAATAAGGAAACTGATATTTTCACATGATTTTTTGATATTTTTACATGAAAATCGTCGCTATAAAATCTATAGCGATGAAATTTTACTGTCGCTATACATCTATAACGATATGTATAAATATAAATTTTGAAGTAATATATAATAGCAAACTTTGAATCCGATTGCAAAAAGCAAATTTGTCATGCCAAAGGCCACTTTACCAATAAGAAGCAACATGCCAATAGCTCTAGCATCTCATGAAAAAGGACCGACCGAACGAATGGCAATGACTCCAGCTTTTACATTAGACACAGTGTGATTACTAGTGAGATATTAGTATAATATCAATTGTCTACAATATTATTAAATTCTCATAATTATTATACTTATCTTATTTTTTTATCTATAATATTTTTTAATAAGAGACAATTTTAAAAGATTATGGTTAATTTTTTTAAATTATATAAAATGACAAATAATTTAAAAAATCATCTAAAATAATATATATATATATATATATATATATATATATATATATATATATATATATATATATTATTAAAGAACGGAGGGAGGAGGGAGGAGGGAGGAGGAGGAGGGAGTATATAGACAGACAAAGATAGCATGATCCACCAATATTTCCTCCAAGGAATCTTGCAAAAAGTAACCTCGAATTTTTTTATATATAACCTGGTACTAATAACCCTTTGGGTCTTAATGAATGTTAGCAATCAATAATATCATCAATGGTTTCTCTACTTTTAGTTTTTTTTCATACATACAGAGTAGTATATTACATTTGCAGAAATAGTTTAATTTTTACTGTTATTAGGTCTGTAGCCAAAAGAATGAACGAGGAGTCACTTCAGTTTTTAACGTCCAAAAAATGGACAAAAGACAGGTATCCATCCATATATATATAAATAGGAATCGAAATAATAAAATTTTTTATTTCCGCGAATAATTTGACAGTTTTATTAGGTGAAACAAATTTTTTTTTGTTCTTCCGGTCTAATTATTTTGCCTAATTTACTTGTTCATAAAGAGTTATTGTATAAATAGAGTAACTATTTTTACATGAATTTTAGATATTTTCACATTATCTCACATGAATGTGGAACACACTTTATTCTCAAATGAGAAAAAATTATATAAAAATATCAAAAATACACATAAAAATATCAGTTTGCTATAAATATGGGTGTGACCATAACATACTTTACGAAATAAACCAAGGGTGCCAATTACAATGACCGACCAGATACTGATGATTATATTAAGTACACGTACATGTCTATCGTCGGTCCCATTACTTTAATTTCCATAACTCAAAATATCTAGTTGAAGATTTCGTCCAGTTTGATGATCATGCTAACCAACAATGTCCAAAACAGTTGGAATTTCCAATTTCTTTTTTCTCGATATATGTAAATAAGTAGCCTACTAGAGGATATATATGGGAATGGCCTCTCTGCACTATGCCTGCCTCTGATTCTAAGAGCACAATCAAGCTCCAAAATTATACAAGCTTACAAATATTTGAACATGGAATTAATAACCTTGATTGACTGATTAACAAGATGATATAGTTAATAATTAATTTGGGGTCAAGAGGGTCTCATGTGAGGATGAAAGCCATTTTTCTGCAGGCAATTTTGGGATCTTACTATAAGCTGTGGGAATCCTGATGATGCTGCTGCAGCAGTTGCAAAGACTTGAGGAGGATTGGATTGCCAGTGATTATAATTATGATGAGCATTGCTTGTATTATTCAGAGAAAGCTCTCCTCCTCCATTGGCTCCCATTCGCCCACCGTTGATGCCGCTTGGAAACTGATGATTCTGCATCATCAAATATTTGTTACATTAATTGTTGTTAATTTATGGATTTAACTAAAAAAAAAACACTCATATAGTTATTTTCATGATTTTATCATTCAATTTAAAGACCCACTTGATAATTTAACGAGTTGAGTTGTTGATGTGGAAACATGTGATGCACTTGCGCCTCGCCGGCTTCCATGAATTGCCCATGTCTTTGCATTTCATTTGGATTCATCGAACCAGGCGAATGAAGGTGGGTTTGGCTTAAAAGCTGCAATGTTTCGGTCTCATTGTACCCATTCCTTCTGCAAGCATCAAACTGATTGCGAACCGATTCCTGCTGCTGCTGATTCAGCTATGAAAAAACGAGCCAAGAGCAATTTATTTAGACTGAAATTTAAATAAAAATATTGCAATATTCTATGTGTACCTTAGGCCTGATTACCCGATTCTGCCAATCCATTTCAAAATTCATTGGGGAAGAATGTTGATCCCTCACATTGTGACTATCACCACCCAATTCTCTGTGCTTAGTAGCGGAACTACCCAAGCTCAAATCAAGATTGTGATCTGGTTGGTTATTTGATGATTCTAAACAACATATGCATGTATTACAAGATCAGTATAATAAAGTAGGTATTATAATCTTTCATTCTTATGTTGGAAACTTTAAAAATGAAATTAATCTGTGCATACCAGTGGGATAAAGCTCATTTTCGTAAATGCAAGGATCAAAGTTAGTGACAGCTTCCTTCCCATTACACTTGATTGCAGCTTTATCATATGCCCTGAGAAAGAAATTAAGAAATTCCACTACTAAATTACTAGTCGTTTTTTTTTTGGAGGGATAAATAATTAAGGGCATGTAACTCTTTATTAACTAACCTGGCAGCTTCAATTTCAGTATCAAAGAGTCCCAAATAAACATACCTATATATTTACATGAAATATAAAAAAGACGGAATTAAGACAAAAGCCGAAAGACAACAAAAGGGTACTACTACATTTGTTTAAAAAAAAGTAAAGTTCCAAGAATAGAATGAATGAAAATAAGAGATTGTATATGTTTTTGTATCCTTACTTTTTGCCTAAGAACTGGCCCATTCTAGCTTCCCATCTGCCACATTTGTGCAAGGTTACGCCCCTATACTTGGAGCTTCCCTTAGGAAATCCAGTGCTTTGTCTCCGAAGTACATGCACAAATTCTTCTTTGGTCAAATTGCTCATCTGTTATGTTACATTTGAACAATTAATTTTGTTAAAAAATAACTTAGAAAAAGCAAAATCGGCAGAAGATAAGATTCACTGTTGAAGATAAGGTGCAACCATCACTCCCTCCCTATGTGTGTGCGCTCATCAGTGCTAGCCTATCTACCTACCTACCTACCTACCTACCTACCTACCTGTTTCAAGTCTTCCTCATAATCCTCCAGGCTAAAATTTATGTCGGCCTCCACTCCCCGGAACTTAATGGCCGCTCTATCATATGCACTGATGAATATATATACACACACATGTAAAAATTAGTTAAGTCCTCCATAAATAGTACTAGGTATCATATCATATAGTAATATATGGTAGTTAGTGTAATTTTTAAAATAATAATACTAGCTAATTAAACAAAACCTGCATGTCTAGTTTATCCGAACAAAATACTAGTAATTACCAAGTAGTATAGGTAGTAGTATAATTCGTTAATGCTTTGTCCGAGTAAATTTGACAGTTTTTGTGTGGATACTTGGCATTTTCCAAAATTCTATTCATTTTTTTTGTATGATAAGAAAGAAGAATCGCAATAATAATTAAAGGCACAAAATGCTCACCGTGCAGCCGCATGTGCTGTGTCGAATCCACCTATTCATAAAAATCCAAGAACAAATCCACAACAAACAACACCCATTAATTCACTTAAGGGCATCAGAAAGGAAAAGAATAAACCTTTTTCTACTTGATGAAAAAAAATATATATACACAAAAACATACATACCCAGATAAACTTGCTTCCCGCAATCCCTGATTCAGTAAAAGAAAGAATAAAGTAAAATGAGTACAAATAAATTAAATTTTCTAAATTAAAATAAACAAACAAACAAATATATATCCGGGTTGAAGCTTTAAATGTAAACGAACCATATATGTGACTCCCAACGACCGGTCCGCCGGTAAAATGTAACGCCGCGATATTGTGAACTTCTAGACCTGGGGCCACGGCGGCTCTTCTTCAATGGCTGTGTCGCCTCCGTCGACTTTCCACTAATAACGCCGCCCCCGACAGGTTCGGACTGGCAGAATTTAACACCAACCCAGTGGGCTCTTGGGAAAGAAGTGGTTGCACTTGCAGTAGCACAACAACCAGCACGGCCGTAGCCACCAGCTGTTCCTATTAATTCTGATGAGTCATCCACCGGAAAAAACTGCCGTGTTATGATCGGAGGCTCGGCCTCCGGTGAGCAGCTGTCGAGGTGCTTGTGTGCCACGGAAAACCCGAAAATCTTGCTGCTGCTACTACTCCGCTTTTTTCTTCCACTACCGTCGTCTTCATCGGAGGCATCTTCAATTAGTATGGCCGAGGAGCTGGAATTTGACATGGATCCGACCCGCTTGCCCTTGTATAATTCATCTCCATCGCCGTATGAATTACACCCTTCCTCTGATTCTTCCTCATCCTTTCTTTGATTAGGCGAGTCGTTCAGATTCCACATTTTTTGTCTTGATCGATCTCCTTAAAACTTGCAAAAAATAGAATAAAAGATATCTCTCATATGGATGGTTCAAGTTAATGATCTAAAGAGCTGGATTTATGATCATGAAAAACTGTGTATCTTCTCTTTCTCTCTCTCTTGATGGATGTATAAGGGAAATATATAGAGTAGAGATCAAATGAAAAACCTAAGACTATTGTAATAGCTTAGCTTCGCTTATCTTATCTTCAATGGATGTCCCGCTGGCTAGCTAGATCTTATGCCTCCTTAACTACAACTACTAGTACCCAATACAGCATAGACGACGAGGCCAGTTTGAGCAGGCTTAGCCCAAAGCACCTAACCCCTCCTTAAATATCCTCTCTCTCTCTCTCTCTCTCAATTTGCCTACTTTTTATTAAAATGAACTCTGTAACCCTTTTCGCATATATTTTTAATATTTTGACATGATTTTATCTCACATGAGTATAAAATAAATTTCATATTAATTTTAAAAAATTATATAAAATATTAAATATATATATATATATATATATATATATATATATATATATATATATTGTGAAAATAATCAAGTAAAGGATCCTTACTTTTTTAAAATGAGAGATTTTTTTTTATTTTCTTTTTGCTTTTTTTTTTAAAACAACTAAAAAAAGTTTAATATTTATGGAATCGAAATTTTTCATGTCTGATGTTTTTGGCGTGTTTTTGAATACCTATACCAAAAAGTGGTGGTACAGATGCTGCATCATGCATATACATGTTTTGTTATACGTGTCCAAATCACACCCAAAATATCAGTATTATGAAAAATTTCAGTTTCATAAAATATTAAACTTTTTTTTTAGTTGTTTTAAAAAAAAAAACAAAAAAAAAGTAAAAAAAAAAAAATCCCTCATTTTAAGAAAGTAAGGGATCCCTTACCTGATCCTGAACCTATATATATATATATATATAGTGCTTCCCTATTTATATATACATCAATCCTCAAATTATTTGACAAACAGTATTTCACATTTTTTGTTTGACAAATGTTGACTAAAACTATTAATATTAGTTATGAATCATTCACATATATATTGTCTGTTTGATAATATTATTTTTACTCTATCAACATTAACTGCCTTTTATAAACAAAATCTACTTTACCGATCTTCTATCCTATTTTTTCTGTCTTTTTATTGTCATTATTTGTGGGATTTAATGGAGAAAATAGGCAATAAATAAATAAAGAACCATCTCTTTCTTTCCGACGTTAACCAAATCGAAAAGTATTCTCCCTCTCTCCCTCTCTCCCTCCATTATTAAAATGGCACCTAATAATGGAAATCGACAGCACCAAGACTTAAAAGATCACTAATTACTCAATAACCTTTATTAGCAACTAGTTATCATTCATTCATTCATTATTCATGCAAACACACGTCACAGGTCACCTCCACTACCAATCTTTATCTAAGCTTTTTTTTTCCCTATCTAAATTGAGAGTAAATCTTTATCAAAGTTCTCTCTCTCCCTAAACCGTTTTCTTTTATCATTGGAGAGAGCAGTAAATAGAAAGAAGACAGGAGGGTAATTTGGGAATGAAAAATAAAAAAGGGGGGCGGGGGGGGCGGGGAATATTGTAAAGTCGGGGCCAGAACAGAGAAGAGGCAGGAGGAGAGGATTTGGTCTCAGAAAAGGAAAAATGGAATAATGGCAAGAAAAGGAAAAAGTTTCTGGAAAAGTCCAATCCAAGAGTACGGGAATAGGGCCATCTTTTGCCTATTTTGTTTACCGGCGACCAATCACCTTCTGGGGATGTACCTCGTATTTATTTCTCTCACCACTCGCTCTCCTCCCGCGTGCTCCATGCATACATGTTTAGTAATAGCACTGAAAATGTCAAATTAAGTGAATGTTTTTGTGGGGTCAACTTAAGGTTATTCTTATAACATTGCGATCATTCGTATTAAATAAAGGAATTGTTTACAGTTTAATTTTAAGTTTTATGCGGTTTAATACTGCGAACGTGTCAATGTCCAAAATACACTTTTTATAAAAGTCTCGTCCGCAGTAGTAAACTGTGGGCGCTAAGTATTTTTGGCTAATTAGAAAACAACGTCGTTTTTAAATAAGTACCGTTTGCAGTATTAAATTGCGGATGCTAATTATGGCAAACCAATTAGCCAACGACGTAGTGTTGACCAAATTTATTTTTTTTTAGTTTTCTACACACCGCAATATTAAACTGCGGATGTCAAATTATCTACAATTTCATTGATTCACTCTATGATTGTAAATCAATTAAAACTAAAATAAAAAACAGGGTTTGAGCACCAAACAATTTCATCTGGGATGGGAGCTAGATTACATAAATCTTAATTTATCATTACTATACTCCCAACATTAGCTTACCAGTTGTCCTTCACTGTGGTGATAAAAAACTTCGGAACGAATGACTTCGAATTTAAAGAAAAAACGGATGACTTCGGGAGTTCAACGGATATTTTCGGCTTCGGAACGAATGACTTTGGATTCAGATGACGAAAGGCTTCGGGGTTGGATTACATGAAATCGGATGGCGGATTGTTTCAGATCACCATTTCTGGTGTGTCGCGGAGGAGAAAGATCGGTTAGATGCAAGAGAGGTGGCAGAGGAGTTGAGACGTATTAGGAGCTGTACACGTGGGATTGTTTGGTCTGGAAATTCGACTAATGTGGCGGTTCCTGATAGTGGGGCCGTAATGGTTTGAGTTTAGATAGAGAAGAAAAACTCCCAAGAAGTGTTTGATTGTTTGCTTTGCCGAAGTCCAGATCCTTTGTCGATGGGCCTGGGTCACCTTTGTTGGTTTCAGGATCGAAAATCTGGAATAACCAACTACCTGTGGCCTTTATAATATCATGTCACTGGTAGTAGCTTCATGACGAAAATCACTATGGTTATGAAGCAGATTGGATGAAATAAACTCCAAGCAATCATCAATTTTTTTGGTCTCAAACTTCACAAAATGTAGCCTGCCCATTAGAAGTCGACTGTTCCCAAATCCATTAGAAACAACATGACTTTCCACTACAAACCTTTTTCTTGATCACCAGAGGAGCAATGATTATTTAAGAAATAGACCATCCTTTTCTCCGACACATTATTCATCCGAAACTCGAGGATAAGGTCCAGATGGTTTACTTAATTTACAAATTGGGGGAAGATTTTTCCCTTTTATCCAGAACTCGTCAATCCTTCTGGATAAAGAAAATTTGAATTTGGCCATACATAGTGTCCGCAGTTTAATACTGCGGACGAGAGACTTTTACAATGAAAGTATTTTGGTCATCTGTCCCATCCGCAGTATTAAACTGTGGAATACTAGAAACTAAACTACGGACACGAGCTCTATTAAACCGTTCGATCTTAATGGAGATCAGTCACGAAGTATTGTAAAGCTAGATTCTTTTTTAAAATGTTAGCTATGGATCGATCCCGTATATATATATATACTCAGAGAATTATAAAAATTGATATTTTTACAACTATTTAATATTTTCACATTAGAAGTGTCGCTATAGATGTATATATATTGCATACTTTATATATCTTATATAGAATAATTATTTTTAATATTTAAATCATCTTTTCTAATAGATGGAAAAATATTTAAGAAATATTATAATGTCGTACTATATTTATTTCTTAATTCTTTTAAATAAGTAGGGTTAATTGTATTAAACGTATCAATTCGTCAATAACATGCGTTTAACCCAATTAGTTTATATATTAATGTGTGGATCTTTTTAAAATACAAATATTATTCCTTCCCAAGAATAACTGTAACACCCATTTTTTTTAAAATAAAAAGAAAAGTTATAGAAAAATACAATATAATTGACTAATGCATCTAGTTTGTTTATGGGATTGTGAAAATATGTTTTACATGCTTCCATGTATAAATTTATGTTTAGCTATTTTGAGGGTAGAATCATCATTTTCATAAAATATGGTGGATATTTGATATTTGTGTTTATGATCATGTGTTATATTCTCGTTCTCAATGTTTTTACTTGCATGAAATTCATTCTTGGTTTTCTTATCCATATGTTGAGTTAGGGTTTGATGCTAGTCAATCTTTGCATGAGTTATCGTTAGTTGACAATGGTAGTGATCATGTTTGTCTGTTTGTGCAATCTTCATTGCACGATTTGCCATCATACGGTACGAATTTGAAAAGTGTTTATCATCAAATTAGTGAAATATGGTTTACATGCATGTTTAGTTAAATCATTTAGAATAGCTAATGCATTAAATGTTTTCATATTTAATCATATTTTGCATTCCTTCATGGAGAAAATTGATAATGTCTATTTTGATGATATTCCAATTTATGCAACACTTTGAGAAATTCTTTAGCATGTGTTGAGTTTGTTCGTGATCATGATAATTAATATGCTATTAAGTTTTAATTTTGTGATTTTGACTTTTTTATTCCATTAAAGCAACTATTTGATCTTGAGTGTGATAATATCAATAGAAATAAAAAGGTTGATTATGTTTTGCAGATTCAAGATGAGTTTATACTCATCAAGAAGAATAACATGGATCGTTGTATAAGTCAATTCGAACAATGAATCGAGAGTCTACATGGAAGTGTTTTGATTTTTGTTCTAGTATAGGCATATGAATTTAAGTTTCTTGAGTTTTCCTTGATTATACAAAAGATACACGTTGTTTTGTTTTGTATTTAATCCAAGAATTCAAGAGAGTTTGCGTGTGAATCATGACAAGTTTCAAATACTGTTATTTGACCCAGGTGCATTTAGGAATGTATTTATGCGGATGACCGAGATCATCAGATTGATTTTTGATCCAAAAATTCGTCATTAGGGGAATCTATCACATAAAAAGTTCTACATTATGATATTTGATCAAGGAGGAGATAGAGCTTTCAATAACTTTACTTATAATTATTTATTTCTACACGCATTTATGTTATTAGGTAAGAATTTTGATTCCTTTGTTGCTAGAGTAGCTAACTTAGTTTGTTTTGATGTAGTATCAGATTTGTGGACGAATCCTTATCAAGAGTGTGAGATGCCAGATTTGAGGACAAATCTTTTTGAAGAGGAGAGGAATAATGACAGACTGACTGGGTCAGAATTTTTCGTCAGTCTATCGACTCGAGCGTCAAGGGTTCAACAAATGATTTCAAGTAATTGGGATAAAATAAAAGAGTTGTGCTTCAATTAATGAGTTCGACCCAAACATTATTGGACTAAGGGGGTGCAATTTAAGCATTATTGAGCTTATCCAATTGGCTAATTTAATTCAGCTCATTCCTAGTAGCCAATTGATTCAACATTAATTCCTAGTAGCTCATGGATTACAATATATTACATGGAAATACAATTTGTTAGCCAATTTAGAAATTGGAAAAGATTTTCACTATAAGAAAGTGGTCCATCAAAGACCAAAAGTTTATGCGACTGCCATATTCGGTTGGTATTAATGATAGCATTAGCGACCGCTATTAGCGACAGGTATTCAAACTAGTCGCTATTTGATATTAGGGACCGTCATGTCGTCGCTATATGGTCGCTAATTTAAATTTTCCGCCTTTAATTTTGGCACATATTTGCCACTTTTAATATCTAAAATCGTCAGCTTTCGCTTATTGCGATCGCAGATCATTTTAACTTTCTCAGCAATCTGAGCGTCAAGTCAATTAAATTCAGTGACTGCATGCGGTCGAACAATGCGGTCGCTGATCGTTTTATAAAAGATCAGCTCTTGGATCGTCTGCCAGAAAGAGGAACAAAAGAAAAAGAAGAAGAGAGAAGGAGAAGGAGAAAGCCATGCCACACACCACCACCGCCTGCAAATGCATGTGCATTGTCGTTTTACAACCATCCTAGTAGGTATATAGGTATTCAATTTATCTCTTTTATTTATCTATAGTGTACAATTTGGGTTTGATTTTGAATTATATATATATTTCATATTTATATCTTTATATGAGTTTAATTTAATTATTTAGTTTGAATTTGTGTTAGTTTTATGAAATGGCAGCTAGCATTTTGATTATATAATAACAGTGTGATATTTAGTTTATATTTTCCTTTAATTTGTGCATTTTCAGGGCATGCATGTTTATAATTTGATATTAAGGCTTATGTTAGTGTATTGAATGAGATAATTGTTTCGATTTAAGTTTTTTTCCTAGTGTATAAATTTATGGTATAATTTGTAAGTTATTTATAGTTGTGACGCCCCCAAAATAGATATACATCACCTATTCTGAGTCGCCAAATACATGGTACAGAATACAAATACAACCTTAAATATATGACATGAAATGTGAGTTTTAATACAAATATTATCTTCTGACATGATTCAAACTCAAAATAAGTCCTCAATACATTTATTATCACACTATTTCATAGAATAGTGAGAACTACTAATGCTATCATCTGGACCATCACTCCGTTCCCGACTAGTCCTCGTTACGCTCATTTCACAGAAGAGAACAATGAAAGCAAAAGGGTGAGCTCAACTAGCCCAAAGAAGAAATATTATGACTAAGATAATGCAGAATAAATTATCGTTAGCCTTCAACAGTGTTAAATTGATACAATATAACAAATATCAAGTTTAACTGCAGCGAAACAAGCAATCCATTAGAAGAGTCAAGTAGAGAATAAAATCTACTATCTTCTATGATTTAAAAGGTTTTTCATAAATTTTATCGCTGAGACTAAGCTTAATAAATAATCCACATCATCAAATCATCCCTGCACTACAGGCCAAGGATAATCTTTAGTATCACGACCACGAATTATCCATGCACTACGGGCCAAAGATAATCGTGTTTTCATCAACGGTCCTGATTATGCCATAAAACAATTCATCTTTGCACCCTTTGCTGAAGAGAATCCATAGCCATAATCATACTAAAAACTGTCCATCAATGCACTATGGGCCAATGAGGACTTTTTCCACATCATTTGTAACATTACGGTCATGATTATACCGAATAATCTCTGGTCATAATCATACCAAGTCCATCTATCTGATCAAAGCACGATGACTTTTAACATAATATAAGCATGAGGATGATGGCAATTCAATAAAACAAGTTCAAGAATAAATTTTAAAGATTTATAAATTAATTTATCCAGGAACCAATAACGTCCAAATTGTCAACATGATACTGCTTTGTGGAGTAAAAATTCAAGAATGCTCAGAAGAATATTTCCATGAAAAGATACTGGATGAAGCGCAATTATCCAGGATATTCTACTAATTTCTTGGAGTATAGAAACCAAAACTTTAACCAACTAAGTATAATAGAATATATGAAACTGCAAATGGATTTTTCGTCCGCCATGCGATAATCCACGTAGACAGATCATTTCCACGAGTTAATAAGGAATGCATACAAAGGATCATTCATCATGCATGCGGTAATCCACATGACGTGTTATTCCAACAAAGTAATAAAGAATGGAACCCGTGTCATGCGTAATCCGCATGCATGTGGATATTCCAACGAGAATAATAAAGAATGGAACCAGTGTCGCGTAATCCGCATGCATGTGATGTTCCAACGAAATAATAAATAATGGATCCGGTCCATGCGTAATCCGCACGCATGTGAGATGTTCCAACAGTAATAATAAAGAATGGAATAACAACGAGAATTCACCAGTGCATGCGATGAACCGCATGCATGCAAGGTTATTCCAATAGAATAATAAAGAATGGAATAACAATAGAATTCCTCGTGGCATGCGATAAACCGCATGAACAAGTTATTCCAATGAATAATAATAAAGAATGGAATAACAACAGAATTCACCGGGCATGCGATAGAATCAAGACAAAAAAAGTTATTCCAATGAATAATAAAGAATGGAGTAATGTAAGAATTTCACCATGTATGCGCAGACTTCACATGACGTGTTATTCCAATGAAATAATAAAGAATGAAATAATGAAGAATTTCACCATGTATGCGATACTTCGCATAGACATGTTATTCCAACATAATAATAAAGAATGAAATAACAACCCTTACGAGTATTAAAAGAAAATAATTCTCATCATGAATACGAAAGAAATAATACCCCTTACGAATATTGAAAGAAAATAATTCTCTTCATGAATACGAAAGAAATAATACCCCTTACCTTAAAAAGAAGAGTATTCCGACGGGTAGGGCGAGAATATTCTTGAAGAAAACTGGCACTAATTTCTACGCTTAAAGCTTTCTTAAACTCTAAAGAAATACGCTCAAGATTATAGAAGAAGAATTCTCTGAATTTCTGGTGTGTTTTTCAATTCTTACTAAGCATCCTATTTATAGGAGAATGGAAAGGATACTATGCAAAAAAATATAATATATTCTATTTATAATATATATATATATATATATATATATATATATATTATTTAAAATCTAATAAAACAAATAACTTTATAAAAGTATTCTGTTTTATATAAAAAGATTTTACTATGCAAACACTATGCAGGCACTATGCAAACACTATACATGCACTATGCAAACACTGTGTAGGCACTATGTAAACACTATGCATAATAAAATATAATATATTCTATTTATAATCTAATAAAATAACTAACTTTATAAAAGTATTATGTTTTATATAAAAAGATTTTACTATGCAAACACTATGCAGGCACTATGCATAATAAAATATATTATATTCTATTTATAATCAAATAAAACAAAACTTTATAAAAAGTATTCTGTTTTATATAAAAAGCTTTACATTTATAATAATAATAAACAAAATTCATTATCATTATTATAATTCACACTATTAATCGACCGTGTCGCTCTCCAAGAAAAGAGGGGCTTTCGATAAGGATTTCTCCCTATCATGCCAAGCAATTAGGTGACCAAACTTCTCCTTGATGAACTTCTAGACATCGTTAATATTGCAAATAATAATATTAATAACTTTGTTATCTCAATTATTGATTTAATAATATATAAAATATTGACAATAATTGAATCAAATAACGTGAGATCTTATCACAGAATTATCAGTAATAATAATTGAATAAAACTGGGTGACTTCTCACGTAAGCATCAATAATCAATACTGGTATGCTTATATGCAACCACGCGCCATTCTCGTATTTTTTACTACTTAGTAGTTCAACAGTTTTAACGGTAAAACTTCTTCCAAGTTATTTTCATAAAATATTTTTGTCGTTTTCTCAATCCAACAATAATTTACATTTGTGGGGTCCACTTAATTATCAGACTAAATGATATTTCCCGACAAAAAGAATATTTTCCGACCAATCGAATATTATACAACATACTTTTCAAAATTTATAAATATTACCCACAACTATAACATTATCTCAAATCCACACCATAATTTTGAAAAAAAATTATTTCAAGAAAATTAAATCTTTATTCGTAAAATTTGGGGTCTCACAATAGTGGTTAGACATAAATTATAATTAAAATAATATAATGTCCATTATTATATAATATTACTAAAATACATAAATTAATTAAATATTAAACTAAATTAAATTAAATATAATAACATATAAATAAAATAAAATAAATAATATAACAAAAATCTTACAAAGTGAAGTAAGAAAATAAAAAATAAATTTTCTTAGTTTACTTATTTTCCCTACTAAAATCAACTACTTAAGTAGTATTTACTTAGTTTTCACTACTAAATTTATGTATTTACTTAGTTAATATTACATAGCTTTCTAATACTAATTAAAATAAATTAAGTAGCATTGATTTACTTAGTTTTACACTATTAAATAAAAATAAAATAATATAATAATATAAATTTATATTACTTGGTATAATATAAGATAATATATTATATAATAAAATAATATATCATAACATAACATAACATAAAATGAAATAAGTTTATTAACTTAATTACATTCCTTAAATTTATTAATTTAAATAATATAATATAAAATAAATTAATAAATAAATAAATAAATTTAAATAAATTTTTTAAAAAAATATAATTGCGACTTATAAACGTCTTGATGATATTATATTTTTTAAACAAACAGATTGCGACTTCTAATGCACTATAGATTCAAGACTATATAGCACGATAAAGTTTCCCCCCAATACTCCTTGAGAAGTGTAAAAGTCGGTTTGACCCACCTCTCCATGAAATCGGGAAACATCATTGGTTTTAAAGTCCTAGGCCTTTTAGTTGTTACTCTTATTTTTGCAAAATCAACTGCGATAAAGTGAAAGGTTGCCAATTGAAGATATTTTTTACTCATAGTTTTATTTGACTCAAGGTCTACATGTGCTAAATGTGCAGTAGAGATTGTACCCTAGGTATCATTGATCAACTAATTAATCAACAACTAACTTATTATTTTCTTGCAAAATCAGACGTATTGAGAAATATGAAAGATAAATGGAGTTGCAAGAAATTCAATAGTATAGAATGAAAATAAATATTTTCCCATACACACTGTACTTCCTCTTGAATCCTTGAACAAAGTGGTTTAATGGTGAACCACTGACTTTTTGGCACTTGGGATGACCAGTGGTTGGTTGACTCATAGTAAGTTGTCATGTCCAGTCTGTATGGGGGATGTGCAAGGCACACAACTACATCATAGGTGAAAAACTAGTTTCTTTGGAACTGCTCAAAGATTCTTGCATGTTGAGCACAATTATAGAAAGATGGATACACAGTTCAATAGAAAGATAGAGAAGAAGGGGGTTGTTGGTCGCTTGTCGGGCAGTGATGTATTGGGCTGGTTAAATGATTCGACATTTCCACCGTCTGGGAATGAGGATGGTAAATTAAGAGCAATAAGGTACGGGAAAACTCATAACTAGACATACTCGCCCATTTGGTTTGAGTTGCCATACTGGGTCACACTAGCACTTTGTCATTGTTTAAATGTTATGCATACGAAAAATAATGTATTCGAGAACTTTTTTTACACCGTTCTAGATACAAGTGGTAAAACCAAAGACAATGATAAAGCACGTAAAGACTTGGAGGAAATGAACATCAGGCGAGAATTATGGCTCCGACCTAACAAATTAAAACCAAAAGCTCCATTTTGTCTTACTAAGCAACATACTGAAAATATTTGCAAGTGGCTTAGTGCAGATGGATATGCTTCTAACATATCTCGTTGTACTAAGGTTGAACAGTTAAAAATTACTAGGTTCAAATGTCACGACTATCATGTATTCATGCATAAGTTGATGTCAATTGCATTTCGTAAGGTGTTACCGAGGAATAATAATGATGCATTTACCGCACTTTTAAATTTCTTTTAGGATATTTGTTCAATTGTTATAAGGTACAGTGATGTGGAGCAGATGGAGAAAAACATAGTGTTGACAATGTGCAAGCTCGAAATGTTCTTACCACGGGGGTTCTTTGATTCGATGGAGCATTTGCCTCTGCCATATGAATTTAAGCTTGGAGGACCGATGCAATATCGATGGATAAATCCTTTTGAGAGGTAATATCACCTACATTATGCAATAATTATCATCTGTATAATTAATTTAACTCATACTGTCATATTTCAAGTATATGCGTTGATTAAAGCAGTAAGTTAAAAACAAAGCTCGTTTAGAGCATTCTATTGTTGAACGCTATACAGAGGAAGAACTTGTCAACTTCTGCTCGTTGTAATTTGACGATGTAGTCTCAACGAAGCACAACCGTTTAAGTCAGAATGAGGTCTTTGATCCCCAATCTGCTGTTGATGAGTTGGCTGTATTCACTTATCCGACAAATCCATTTAGACATGAGACTAGGACTTACCTAACCGATAAAAAATTTGAAGATTGTATCTATATACATGCTTCTAAATATGCCTGAAGTATCATCATAAATCAACTATGTATTATTATAAGTTGAAGCTTTAATATCTAACCTTAATTAACAATTAAATAATATATTATTATTATATGTAGTTCATTCGGAGTGGAAGCAAATTTTTCTAACCCGGGTTTGACTACAACGCAGATGGAAGCATTCACTAATGAAGATTTTCAATAGTTGTTTAAGAGAAGGGTCGAAGAAGAAAACGCTTCTAAGCATTTTAGAGATGTCATTTTACGCCCGTACAAACTTATTAGTTCATTTCTAAGCTCCATCGTTAATGGGTATAGATTCAAGGTTGATGATATGAATGAACTGACATCAGTCAATTCAGGGGTTGTCGTGTTGAGAAGTTGTTACGAGGATTCTGAGTCTAATTACTATGAAAGATTTGAGGAAGTTGTTGTGCTCAATTATCCTGGGGGTTAAAAGGTCGTTACATTTAAGTGTTGCTGGTTTGATACTGCAAAGGGTGTTAAAGTTGATCGTAATAGAATCGTCACATCAGATATAAAGTCGAAGTTACAGTCTAGTGAGGTATTTGTGTTAGCCAGCCAAGCAACTCATGTGTTGTAAGACCCCAACTTTTATGAATAAAGATTAATTTCTATCGAAATATATTTTTGAATATTATGGTGTGGATATGATATAATGTTATAGTTGTGGGTAATATTTATAAATTTTGCAAAGTAAGCAAGTGGTTATATAATATTCGATTGGTCGGGAAATATTCGTACAATGGCACAATCATTGGTGGACCCCACAACGGAAGTATTATCGTAGTTAGAAAACGATAAAATTATCTTTTATAAAAATAATGGCGGAAGTTTTACTGTTAAACCGTTGAACTACCCTAGTAGTAAAAGTACAAAGAATATCGTGGTTGTTGCATAGTAGCACACTACGATTGATTATTGATGCTTACGTGAGAAGTCACTCGCTTATATTCAATTATTACTCACGATGAATTGGTCTTGCATCATATCTCTCATATTATTGATTCAATTATTATCACAAGATCATCTCGCATAATATTTTATATTATTAAATCAATAATTGAGACGACAAAGTTATTCATATTATTATTTGCAATATTGACAATGTCTAGTAAGTTCATCGAGGAGAGGTTTGGTCACCTAATTAATTGCGGCCAATAAGGAGAAAAATCTTATCTCGGAAGCCCTCTCTTTCACAGGGAACGACACTGGTTGTTAAATATTGTGAGTTATAATATTAATGATGAATAAGTTCGTGTTGATTAAAGATGAAATTGATAGTTCCATTGTGTTGGGATTATTAGTGTTAGTGGAAATCGACATTTATTTCGATAATAATTGATGTCTGGAAGTTATATTGACCAATCGGGTAATTAATCGGATAAATGAGCAATTAATTGTTATTAATTCACATACTTATAACTATTTGTTCACATGTGTGTACTCTTGATTCACATGCATGTACTATTAGGGGAGGTGGTGCAAGATTGATAATACTTGCATGACTAAATTAAAAATGGAGGTATAGATGAATGTACTATATTGAAATTATTTTTTCACATGTATAGAACTATTGAGTCACATTATTATACTATTGATTCACATGATACACTATTAGGGGAGGTGGTGCAAGTTTGATAATAATTGCAGGACTAAATTAAAAATGAAGAAAAAGATGAATGTATTATACTGTAATATTTTGAGCCCCAAAACGTGCAATTATCGAAACTATACTTTCCTATAAATAGAAGCTCATTCTTCCTTCATTCTCACCAATTCACTAAAACTCACAAAAGCAATTATAGAGAGAGAAGCTATAGAGAGAGAAGTTATAGAGAGAAAGAAGAAGAGAAGTCTCATTTTCACTATTCCAAAGATCCATCTTCTTTCCGAGGTAAGGGGTATTATTTATTTCATATTCTGAAGAGATTATTTTTCATATTCGTATGAATATTATTTTTGTTCAATATTCATAAAGAATATTATCTTCGTTCAATATTCGTAGGAATATTATCTTCGTTAAATATTCGTTGGAAAATTATTTTCGTTCAACAATTGTAAGGGATATTATTTCGCTTCGTTATTCATAGAATAATATTTTCTTCCATATTCTGTAGTATGCGAGTAATATTATTTCGTCTCATATTCCTGATTATACTCTCATCTTGTTAAAGTATTGCTTTTATACTCCGTAAAATTAGTAGAATATCCTTGAGATTTGCGCTTCATCTAGTATCGTTTCACCAGGATATTTTCTACACATTCTTGTGAAATTTTAAGTTTTTCATGCTGGAGTACTGTCCATGAGTACTATTCATTTATACGGTACTATTCACAAAATACTATTCATAAATTACTATTCACGAAGTACTATTCACGAGTACTATTTATAAAGTACTATTCACGGGGTACTATTCCTGAAGTACTATTCACGGGGTACTATTCACCCGGGTACTATTCACCCCGAGTACTATTTATGACAAAAAATGATTTCTTTTCGGTCCAAATCATTTTTGATAAACTATCATTCTTGAATTTTACTCCACAAAGCAGTATCATGTTGGTAATTTGAACATTATTGAATTCTAGATAAATTAAATTATTAACACTACAAAAAAAGGATCATTCTCGACGGGATTATTGCCGACGGCATATACGCCATCGCGAGAAACCTCATTGGCGACGGCCAAACCGTCGATACTGACACCCGTCGTCAATGTATTGGTTCCCTCCAAAATTGTTATTGGTCTCAACAGTAGGCCGTCGGTAAAGACAATTCTGCCGTCGGTAATGAGTTATTTTTGGCGCGTAAGTAACGCAGGGGAGGGAAATAAAGGGGCGACAGGAGAAAGTATTATTGGCGACGGCACGGCCGTCGTTAATGACAGAGTCTCGACGGGGATATTGGCGACGACAGTGCCGTCGAGAATGAGGTTTTAATTTTGTACAAAAATTTTGTTCGCGCTTTTTCTTCCTTCCTCTTCTCCAAATTTCGATTTCTTGTCTAGTTTTTTCCAATATTAGTTTCTTGAGTTTGTTTCCAAATTGGTTTGTTCGTCTGAGTTTGAGCCATTCGACTGAGTTATGTTTTCCCAAATTCGTTTGACTGAGTTGGGTTATTCCCAAATTCTTCTGATTTTTTCTACTCAAGGGTATGGGATTAGTAGAAGCTTTCTTCTTTCTTCTCCATTATCTCTGAATAATCATCTTCTCCCCTCTGTCTGATTTTTTCTGAAATTGCATGGTAAGGGTTTCATCTGTCGTGACTTTTTTCTCCCAAATTTAATTTTTTCAGTTTCGAAAAATGCTTGAGTTAATTAATTTTTGCCCAAAAATTATTTTATTTGTGATTCTTTGTTGTTTAATGGAATAGTTTCTGCTAATTTGGTAGGAGAACTGGGCAACAACTTCTATCAGGCTTGTAAGTACATATATGTCCATCTCTCTTTTTTCTCATTGCTGCAATTTATTTCTTCTATCAGGTGTAATTGATATTGTACTGATGTTAAAAAAATTCATAGTATATGTATGCCCTCAAAAAGTATTATTGCTGTAACAAATGTGATATTTCTTGACATGCTAGTTATTTCTATATGAACTATGTAGTAAAAAATGAGGATATAGTACTCTTAAGGACATTGTTTTGACTTGTTGTATGCTTTTAATAGGTTTAATATGGCGTGACTTGTTGTATAAAATTTTTTGTTTGCGTTAAAGGTATTCTTATAAAATTTTGTAAGTAATTTACGTGGTAAATCATTTTGTAAGAAGAAATATGTGTTTGTTGTGACGCCTCCAAAATAGGTATACATCACCCATCTTGGGTCGCCAGATACATGGTACAGAATACAAATACAATCTTAAATATACAACAAAAGCTGTGAGTTTTAATACAAATATTGTCTTCTAGACAATATCCACTCTCAGAATAAGTCCTCATTACAATTATTATCACACTATTTCATAGAGTAGTGAGGACTACTAATGTTGTCATCTGGACCATCACTCCGTTCCCTGACTAGTCCCTGCTACGTTCTCATTTCCTGAAGGGAACAGTGAAAGAAAGGGTGAGCTCAACTAGCCCATAAGAAATATTATGACTAAGATAATGCAGGATAAATTATCGTTAGCCTTCAACAATGTTAAACTAATAAAATACAATAGACAACAAGTTTAATTGCAGCGGAATAAGCAATACATTAAAAGAGTCAAGTAGAGAATAAAATCTACTATCTTTTATGATTTAAAAGTTTTCATCACTTTTATCGGCGACACTTTCGACTTTTATAAATAATCCACATCATCCCCTCGCACTTTCTACTACCAAGGATATTCATTAGGGTCACGACCACAAATTATCCATGCACTACGGCCAAGGATATTCGTGTATTCATCAATGGTCATGATCATGCCAACAACTCGTCCATCAATGCACTACGGGTCAATGAGGACTTTACCACATCATTTGTAACATTACTACTCATGATTACACCGAATAACCCCCGGTAATAATCATACCAAGTCCATCTATGCACTACAACAGCCACGATAACTTTCAACAAAATATAAATATGAGAATGATGACAATGATATAAGAATTCAATAAAACAAGTTCAAGAATTAATTTATTCAGAAACTAAAACGTCCAAATTGTCAACATGATACTTCTTTTGTAGAGTAAAATTTAAGAATGCTCGTAAGAATATTTCCATGAAAAGATCTTTGGATGAAGCCTTGAAATATCAAGGATATTCTACCAATTTCATGGAGTATAGAAGTCAAAACTTTAACCAACCGAGTATAATAAAAAATGGAATAATAAAAGAAATCACCAAGCATGATGATGAATCGCATACGCAGAGTTATTCCAACAGTAATAATAAAGATTTTAATTGAACCCCACAGAAAAAGCCATGAGGAGATATTCCAATGTAATAATGAATAATAAAGATTTTAACCCAGTCCCACAGAAAACACATGAACAGATATTCCAATGTAATAATAAAGATTGAACCAGTCCGACGTAAAACACACGAGACAAGATATTCCAAGAGAATAATAAAGACGGAACCAGGTCCAGTGTAAAAAACACGCATGGGATATTCCAATAGAATAATAAAGATGGAACCAGGTCCGGTGTAAAACACACAGACATGATATTCTAACAGAATAATAAAGACGAAATAATATAAGGATTTCACCAAGTATAGGGGAGTCCAGCATGATACGAGTTATTCCAATGAAATAAATAAGAATGGAATAACATAAGAATTTCACTAAGTCTGTAGTATACCGCGTATACATGTTATGTATAGGGTATTCCGCATATACAGGTTATTCCAACCGAATAATAAAAAATGGAATAACATAAGTTCTCTTCGTGAATAAGAAAGAATAACACCCCTTACGGGTACAATAAATAATATCCCTTACCGTAAAAGAAACTGGATATAGAAGTAGTGAAGTAGCAGAATATTCTTCTTCTTTCTCTCTATAATTTCTCTCTCTAGAGTTTCAGTAAATTCGTAAGAAATAATGAAGGAATGAGCTTCTGAGAGTGGCTCTTGGTCTTAACGAAGGGTTAAAATGACTCTTGGTAATATTGAAGAGACAACTACTATTTGCGAAGGGGTAATTAACCCTTGGAACACCGAAGAGGCAAATAACTCTTGGTAATATTGAAGAGACAACTACTATTTGCGAATGAGCAATTAACCCTTGGAACACCGAAGAGACAAGTAACTCTTGGAAAACTAAAAGGGCAAGTTATTAGTAAAACTTTAAATCAACGATCCATATTGATTTACTATTATAATTTTAATCAACGGTCTGAAAAATTAGCACATCTCCTCATGGAATAATATTGTACCCAAATACCCGAATGCATAATACTAGAGTGAATAAGTAATCGTGTGAATAAGAACTCGTGAATAAGAACTCATGAATAGTAACTCGTGAATAAGAACTCGTGAATAAGATCTCATGAATAGTAACTCCGACACAAAAAGTGTTCCGAATACCCGATTGAACAATATAACCTTCAGACATCAATTACTATCGAAATAAATGTCGATTCTCATTAATACAAATAATTTCAACACAATGGAACTATCAAATTCATCTTTAATCAACACGAACTTATCCATCATTAATATCATAACTCACAATATTTAACAACCAGGTTGTTCCCAGGAAAGAGGGGGATTTCCAATAAGGATTTCTCCCTATTGGCGCGCAATTAGGTGACCAAACATCTCCTTGACAGAACTTCTAGACATTGTAAATATTGTAATTTAATAATATGAAAAACTTTATCGTCTCAATTATTGATTTAATAAAATAACATATTATACATATGATACTGTGACAATAATCGAATCAATAATATGAGAGATATGATGCAACAATTACTATAGCAATAATGCAGTATAACTGGGTGACTTATCACTTAAGCATCAATAATCAATATAGTGTGCTACTATGCAATCACGCCAGACATTATACTTTTACTATTGGGTAGTTCAACAAGATAATTGTGAAACCTCCGCCGTTATTTTCATAAAATATCTTTGTCGCTTTTACTAATTACGACAAGATTTCCGCTATTGGGGTCCACCAATGATTGTCTTGGTCGTATTTAATATTTCCCGATAAAAAGAATATTCCCCGATCAATCGAATATTTTATAACAACTTGCATACTTTGCAAAATTTTTAAATACTACCCACAACTATAACATTATATCAAATCCACACCATAATATTTAAAAAAATATTTCAAAAAAATTAAATATTTATTCATAAAATTTGGGGTCTCACATTTGTAGTATTAAGAAAATTCTTGTGTTTGCAAATACTTATTGGGGGCTGAGGAATATTAGTAGTAAGTACTTATTCAACCATGCAAGTAGAATGGTTAATTCACATATCATATCCTCGCATCGCATAATATTCTTAATCTTTACATATACTAATTATATTCTTGTTAGTATCAATCAAAATTTAAAATCGATTAATCTGTTATTTAATTTACTAAACTATTTATTTTTATCATTTTTAAGTTCATTTGATAACTCACAAGTTGAATTGTTTATTTGAAAGTGTAATTCATCATCCAATGGCCTTAAAAATTACAAAATTAGTTTGTGTGAATATTAAATGATGGACTAACGATAATAAACTAATACTAATAATTTTATTACATCTATCATTTTTACAAACAAATGTAATCGTATAATTTTCTGTGACTGCTTGAAAGTTTTCGAAGCTTGACATGTTTTCACATAGGCATATTTTCATATAATTTAGGAAGCTTAGAAACCCGCTTTGAGATTCACTTAGTAGAGAGTGAATCTCAAATAGTCCCGCTTTGGGATCGTTTCAGATGTTTCGATCTCACTTAGGTCTCTGTGTTAACGACTTGAGAACGTCTTTACATTTTTGAATTTACTGATCAAGATATATATCTCTTAATGTTCTTCGGGTGCATATTTAGACTACGATGTGTTAGTCTATTTCATGTTATGTTCATTTTAGTTGAAGAAATATTTGAGGGTTTAAGAAATGGATTTTGTACTGGGGTCAATACAAAATTCGATTTCACGCTCTAAGGGTAGGCTAGGAAGTCTTCAAGAATACGTCGAAAAATTTATTAACTAGAGAAATATCATTCAAAATCGTGACCCTCATCCAAGACTTGGATAGTACGTCACGTTGATACCAACTGTGACTTCTATCCCTTAACCTGGATAGCACCTCACAATGATACCTATCAACTTGCCATCTTCATTCACGATGTCGCCTACAGAAAGTCTGGCTTTGGTGCACTCCACACAAGGAAGTCAACAACGAAAGGATCGGGGATCTTTACTTATGGCTTGATATGACAGTGATTGACTTTAGTGGTTTGGTTGCTTGAATTCGCATAACAGGTTGGTTATGAATATAAAAGCTAACAACCTTACGAAAAGCATGATGAGTAGTTAACCAATCGATTCCTAAGATCACATCAAAGGAAAATATTTTCAAAGAGAAAAGATCGACAGGTAACGTGAAAATGTTGATTTGAATCAACAAGATTTATAAATAGTGGAGGTAACGAAGGCTCCTACTAACGAAGTTTCAACCAATAAGTCAAAGTCTAACTTCTCCGGAGTCAAATTTAAACGTTGAACGCAAGCAAAAGAGATAAAATAATGGGTAGAACCGGTATCTTATAAGGTATAGACTTCGCAATTTATAACTAACTGACCCGTGCTAACTTCATTCGGGTTACTCGCTTTTTGAGAAGTCGCAAAAATACTCTCCCTGAAACCACCAACTTTGTGTTGTCCGTATCCGCCTTTGGTGCCACCGTCCCAGCTGGACTTGACTTCACTATACGACAAAATTGAGCTAAATGACATTCTCTTCTTGAAATTTCCACTTATATTACCTTGGCCATGATTACCACCGAAGTGGTTACCATTCTTGGCATGATAATTTCCTCCACGATGGTTATCGTTGTTCCGATGGTCGTTGCCACCGGTATGATTATTATCGTGTTGTTGGTCGTTACCTTTTGGTTGAAATTTGACTCAATCGGTCTCATGTCTTCATTGCTTATCTCAATATTTTCGGATGTCATTCGCAAACACCGCCACAAAACAAGGGTTAAATAACATATCACATATTATCCCTATACTCCCGACCGACCAATTAAATACCAAATAAACTTAGGTAGGTCACACTAACGAAGAAATTCCCGCCTCTCCCTCCTAGTTCTTGTCTCACATCTCACCGGGGATTATATCCCTAAGCTTTGATACCAATCATGACGCCCCCAAAATAGGTATACATCACCCATCTTGGGTGCATGAGATACATGGTACGTAATACAAATACAATCTTAATTATACAACAAGAGAGTCATGTGAGTTTAAATACAAATATCGCCTTCTGACAATATCCACTCTCGAATAAGTCCTTATTACATTTATTTTCACACTATTTAATGTAATAGTGAGGACTACTAACTAATACTATCATCCGGACCATCACTCCGTTCCCCGACTCGTCCAAGCTACGTTCTCATTTTCTTAAGAGAACAGTGAAAGAAAGGGTGAGCTCAACTAGCCCAAAGAAGAAATATTATGACAAAGATAATGCAGGATAAATTATCATTAGCCTTCAACAATGTTAAACCGATAAAATACAATAGACATCAAGTTTAAGCTGCAATGAAACAAACAATCCATTAAAAGAGTCAAGTAGAGAATAAAATCTACTATCTTTTATGATTTAAAAGTTTTTCATCACTTTTATTCTTTGAGACTCACCAATAAATAATCCACATCATTAAATCATCCCTGCACTACAGGCCAAGGATATTCATTAGTATCACGATCACAAATTATCCATGCACTACGGGCCAAAGATAATTGTGTTTTCATCAACGGTCCTGATCATGCCATAACATAATTCATCTTTGCTCCGTTGGCCGAAGAGAATCCATAGTCATAATCATACCAAAAATTGTCCATCAATGCACTACGGGCCAATAAGGACTTTTTCCACATCATTTGTAACATTACGGTCATGATTATACCGAATAATCCCTGGTCATAATCATACCAAGTTCATCTATGCACTACAGGCCACAAATGACTTTCAACATAATATAAACATGAGGATGATGACAATGATATAAAAATTCAATAAAACAAGTTCACGAATTAATTTGTTCAGGAACCAATAACGTCCAAATTATCAACATGATACTTCTTTGTAGAGTAAAATTCAAGAATGCTCAGAAGAATATTTCCATGAAAAGATACTCGATGAAGCCCAAATATCAAGGATATTCCACTAATTTCATGGAGTATAGAAGTCAAAACTTTAACCAACCGAGTATAATAAAGAATGGAATAACAAAAGAAATTACCATGCATGCGTATTTCGATGTAGAAAAGTTATTCCAACATAATAATAAAGATGAAACGTGTCCGGTGTAAAACACACGCATGTGATATTCCAAATGAATAATAAAGACGGAATAATATAAGGATTTCACCAAGTATAGGGAGTCCTCACAGATACAAAGTTATTCCAATGTAATAATAAAGAATGGAATAACATAAGGATTTCACCAAGTATGTGGTATGATGCCAGATATCAAAGGTTATGTATAGGGTATGCCACATATACAAAGTTATTCCAATGTAATAATAAAGAGTGGAATAACGTAAGTTCTCTTCATGAATAAGAAAGAATAACACCTTACGGTACAACAAATAATATCCTTTCTAGTAAAAGAAACTGGATATAGAAGTAGTGAAGTAGCAAAATACTCTTTTTCTTTCTCTCTATAATTTCTTTCTCTAGAGTTTCAGTGAATTCGTAAGAAATAATGAAGGAATGAGTTTCTATTTATAGTAAAACTGAGAGTGGCTCTTGGTCTTAACGAAGGGTCAAAATGACTCTTGGTAATATTGAAGAGACAACTACTATTTGCGAAGGGGTAATTAACCCTTGGAACACCGAACAGGCAAATAACTCTTGGTAATATTGAAGAGAGACAACTACTGTTTACGAAGGGGTAATTAACCCTTGGAACACCGAAGAGGCAAATAACTCTTGGTAATATTGAAGAGACAACTACTATTTACGAAGGGGCAATTAACCCTTAGTAATATTGAAGGGACAAGTTACTATTAAGACTTTAAATCAACGATCCATATTGAATTACTATTATAATTTCAACCAACGGTCAGAAAAATTAGCACATCTCCTCATAGAATAATATTGTACCCAAATACCCGAGTGAAACAATACTAGAGTGAATAGTAATTGGGTGAATAAGACTCATGAATAGTAACTCGTGAATAAGAACTCATGAATAAGAATTTGTGAATAAGAACTCATGAATAAGAACTCATGAATAGTAAGTCATGAATAAGAACTCATGAATAAGTAACTCGTGAATAGTATTCAAACCTAAAAAAGTGTCCCGAATACCCGATTGAACAATATAAACTCCAGACATTAATTATTATCGAAATAGATGTCGATTTCTACTAACACAAATAATCCTAACACAATGAAACTATCAAATTCATCTTTAATAAACACGAACTTATTCATCATTAATATCATAACTCACAATATTTAGCAACCAGGTTGTTCCCAGGAAAGAGGGGGATTTCTAATAAGGATTTCTCTCTATTGGCGCGCAATTAGGTGACCAAACCTCTCCTTGACAGAACTTCTAGACATTGTAAATATTGTAATTTAATAATATGAATAACTTTGTTGTCTCAATTATTAATTTAATAAAATAACATATTATGCAGATGATACTGTGACAATAATTGAATCAATAATATGAGTGATATGATGCAGCAATTACTGTTGCAATAATGCAGTATAACTGAGTGACTTATCACTTAAGCATCAATAATCAATACCGTGTGCTACTATGCAACCAACCATGACATCGCATTTCTTTACTACCGGGTAGTTCAACAAAGATTAATAGCACGGTAAAACCTCCGCCGTTATTTTCATAAAATATTTTTGTCGCTTTTCTAACTACGACGATTGCTTCCGCTAGGGTCCACCAATGATTGTGTCAGTCGTCATTTAATATACTCCGACAAAAAGTATATATTCCCCGACCAATCAAATATTTATAACAACTTGCATACTTTGCAAAATTTTTAAATACTACCCACAACTATAACATTATATCAAATCCACACCATAATATTTAAAAAAATATTTCAAAAAAATTAAATATTTATTCATAAAATCTAGGGTCTCACAATTATGACCAGGGATCATTCGGTATAATCATGACCCGTAATGTTATAAATGATGTGGTAAAACTCCTCATTGGCCCGTAGTACATTGATGGACAGTTGTTGGTATGATTATGACCGAGGATTATTCTTGTATAATCATGACCATTGGTGATTACATGAATATCCTTGGCCGTAGTAGTAAGGATGATTCGATGATGTGGTTTATTTATTGTCGAGTCTCAAATGATAAATTTGATGAAAAACTTTTTAAATCATAGAAGATAATAGATATCATGCTCTACTTGACTCTTCTAATGGATTGCTTGTTTCGCTGCAGTTGTTGATCTAAAACTTGTTGTCTATTATATTCTATCAGTTGTTATACTGTTGAAGGCTAAGGATAATTTATTTTGTATTATCTTAGTCATAATATTTCTTACTGAGCTAGTTGAGCTCACCCTTTTCTTTCATTGTTCTCTTCAGGAAATGAGAATATAAATTTGGGACAGTCGGGGAATGGAGTGATGGTCCGGGATAAGTGGTCAGTAGTAGTCCTCACTATACCGTGTGAAATAGTGTGATAATAATTGTAATGAGGACTCCATTGAGAGTGGATATTGTCTAGAAGGCAATATTCTTGTTTAAACTCTCAGCTATGTTTTGTCGTATTTTGTACGACAATTGTATAATTAAGTTTGTATTTGATTTATGTACCATGTATTTAGCGACTCAAAATGGGTGATGTATACCTGTTTTGGGGGCGTCACATGTGTACTACGCCCCTAATGTCGTCAATTATACAGTTATCAGAACGAAGATTCAGGCATTTAATGGTACTAATCTGTCTAGAACGGATGACCCGTTTCAAGAACAAGTTTATAATCCCAACCACGTATTGTTATATGATGACGATGTGGTGGTATATGATGTCGGTAACGAAGCCGATGTTGAAGAAGTGGAGGAAGATGTGGTTGTCAGTTCGTATGTGTTTGTAGAAGATGATACTAAGGAAGAAATTGATTAGCAAGAGGAAGAGACAAAATCATAAGATGAAAATGATTTTGATTTTGACGGGTTTGACAACGTACTACTTCGTAACTAATTGGTGTTTTATAAATATCAGCTAGTGAGTTAATTTTGTTTTGACCCAATAACACTTATTTTCATAATTTTTTTTAATAAAAAATGTCCATTTACTATTTTTTACCAATGTCATAACTATATTAATCATACAGATACTAGATGTCGACGTCAACGAGGGCCTTACCTCGATTGATTAGGTCGTCTGTGATTCTCCTAACACATTAGTGGTTGATGTTTCACGTCGGTTTAAGTTTCAACTATAATATATTATGTTCAATTAAAATGATATTAGTATGTGATTAATAAATTAAAATAATCCAGTTAAATTTTGTATTTTAGTATTATGGATCCTGTCGCTAAAGCGACCATACACGCTATAGCCAGTACACGTGGTACGATGCTATAGTAAGTACACGTATCTCCCGACTGGTTGCATAAGATTTAGCCAGTACACACGGTTTGGTGTCGACTATATGGTGACAGTGTTGCGCGAGTTTCGCGTAAGTCGAATTACATATATTAAATCAAAAATTTGGTCCTAGTATTTATATATTGTTCAAATAATTATTGATACGTACGTTATATCCGTTTGATTGAGGTATTATAGATATGAGGACGACATCACTGACACGGCCGACAACGTTGTTATTATTGCACATATTTCGAAGAACTATGTAAATTTATTTATCTGAGATCTTGGCGGCAGAGGGCATCCCGGGTAGTTGAAGAATCGCTAAGGACTACTATACGAGATCATCACCACCGTGATATTAGATCTGCAACATGGGTAACCATGTATGCGTCTTTGGGATGATCTTGCCTTTAAGACCAATTTACGAGCAGATAAATAAAGAAGAATCGAGGCCAACTATAGATTATACATATTTTTGGCCCACAGTGGTTTCAAGAGGTTAAGTCGGTATGAATTTATATTTAGTTTAGTTTAATATTGTAAGGATCTATAGTAAGGTAATGTGATATTAATTAGTGTATAACTTATTCCATGCGGAGCAGCTTGGGCCGACCTCCTACCAGGGTTGAGTTTTAGGATAGAGTCCATACGCCGAAGGTGTCGATTTCAGCATCGACGATGTCTCCTGCATCATCAGTTATACAGGTAATATATTTACTATAATAATTATTATTTAGAATCATATTACGTAATTTATATGATGATACGAAGTTAACTCACATGTACATATATTAAATTATAAGGCCTATTTGAGAAGCTCTAATGTCAGCGTATAGCTGAGTTGTAGGCTATTAGGGGAGATGCTAAACCGTTAAATTCCACCATCCCTCTGCCCGAGATTAGTTTATCTCAGGATGAGGAGACAACTCTTTGAGTCGCATCTTAAGATCCTCCTAGTAGCACATTACCGGCCGGTATCGAGTGTTGGGCTTGCCGAGGAAACCATATTATACACTACCTGGAGGTATAATATTTTAGTTTATTTCTTATTTATGAATAAAGTTAACTTATAATATTAGTCATGCTATATTTATTTTTACAGGCTCTAGCCAGCGTCTACGTCCGAGAGCCCCCGTGGGACCATCACATACGGGCGCTGGCTTAGACGATGTTATGTTCCAACGGGTTATGGTTGTGGTGTCGGAGAGGTTTGGTACAAATCTGATATTCCGTCTTCAGGACCTGCCCAGTCGTTCTCGCCTCCATCAACTTGCTCAGGACATTGCAGTTGGTGCCACCGTCGAGAGTACGGGTATCCCTCTGAAGCAGTTCTCCGCAACACGCGACGAGATTATTCGGATGGTGGTTACCTTATTCATGGACGCTTTTGGGCCTATGTTGTGTCAGCCCTCGACTAATCAGGTATATTATTCATTTTAAACTCAAGTATATATTCTGCATGTTATTTCATTTTCATTTAGCTGTATCCTTAATTGTTTCATATCTATGGACTAATGAGTTACATTATATTGTATTAACAAGGTAACGCTACCGAGAGGGCTAACGATGCCGAGGAGGCTGCTCACTCCGATCACGACGTCGATAATTTTTATACGCTAGAGAAGCAGCTTCGACACTTACCCGATGATCCTCCTCACACAGGGGGCAGTACTCATGACTTGACTTAGTTTTGTAGATGATTAGTATATATTTACTTTAGTTTAGCTTAATGGGATGTTAGTATTTTGTAGTTTAGTTGATGTTTGACGTATTGTAGTTTAAACCTTATTATTACTTTAGTTTGACATCTTTACTTATAGTTTTGTTTATGTTTGACTTATTTAATTTAGTTTAGCTTAATGGGGTATTTGATATACTTTAGTTTATCTTAATGGGATGTTTGACATCTTTACTTCTCGTTTAGTTGATTTTTGACATATTATTAGCCTTGGTAATTAATATTCATTTTATTAGGTCTTGGTAAGTCATAATCATGTTGTAGGATAGTTAGTTATGTTGTATGTGCTGTTCGAAAAAAAGAACAGGTTTACAGGTATAAAAATATGGGTTAAATCCTTGGATGTCGCCAAAACAGAGCAGACATTAAAAAAACTCCTTATTCTCGACGAAATAAGGTAATTTCGACGGAATTTCGTCGAAATTAAGTTTGTCAACATGGCAAGGGTCTGTGCCATGTGGTAGACTAAATTTGATCGATTAAACTCTAAAGAATGACGTCCGTCTAGGTCAATTTATACTCGACTGGCTTTCGATCGGATATAAATTTATTGGTATTATTTATTCCTGATTGAACTCTTGATGGACTTAATTTCGACGTGCCTATATCCGACCGCATTTCTGACTGAATATTACGTCGAAATTACGATAACCTCGACAAAATATCTTTAAGTCTGAAGGAATATTTCGTCAGAATTAGGCCTTTTTGTTGTAGTGTTGAAAAATTTAATGCTCAAATACTTTGATATCCCTGATGTTGACTTTCTTGAGCTGTGTTTCAGCATACTATCTGACTCAGGACTTATCACATTAGGTTGCAGCGTTAGCTACTTCCTTGACATGTCACTTTTGGTAAACTAACTAGTAGACACACATTTGATTTCTACCAAAGATATAATGTTTGACACATTGGGATCTTCTACTTGCAACCTTCCATTCTCAGGTCTGTCTTGGCTTTACGATCTGTTATCTTAGAATTGTAGAGTTGAGTTCTGCATGTTCATCTTTCTGTTATTTTGTCTGTTGATAGTAAAGTGATAGAAATCGTAGACTTATGCTTTGTATTATTACTACGATTATGACTTCAGCTTAAGTTCTAGTATCTGATTTCTTTATGTCGCATGGGCTTGATTTGCAGACTTCTCTTTGCTCTTCGAACACTTTAGCAGCTCTTTGATACAAAAAAATAGTTCTTCAATTTATTTAACTCCCAATGCTTTACATTATCATCTGCTACTTTATGAACTTTTGATTACTCTTCGAACTGTTATGAGCTTTATGACCAGGCAGAGTATCTTTGTAATGTAACCCTTATAGAGTCCTTCTGAAGATTCCTTTTGGTGAAGACTATACTCAGACATCTTCAGAGTATGTCCTTCTGCTATCAGTTTATTCTTGATTAGCCTTTAACTTTATCCATGGCACGTATGTAAGCTTTACAATCACTTTTGGCTTTATGGTCAGCTTTACAAATAATGCTTTATGATTCTGAGGCTGACTTTACGATCTTGACTTTACTGAACGATCTTGAAGTTATCTTACGATATGGCTTTCATTCATCGTCTGCTTGGATTATTCTATGTTCAGCTTTTACTAAAGGAGCTTTACTTGACCTTACGATTCATTGATCACTTTGTAAGTTGGTCATTACTTTGTGAACTGATATTTATGATATTCGTAACAGCTCTGCAATTCCTCATATAACTTTGTGATAGCCTTGCAACTTTATGATCATCTTGTCATTCTACGAGTTGAACTTTTCCTTACGAGTTGGAGTGAACTATGTGATTCACCTGATGCTTCACAAACAGAGTTAACTCTACGATGCATCTTCATACCACCAAATTGCAGAGAAACTTTACGATCAATGAAATTCTATCAATTATACATCAGATCAATTTCAATAAAATCAACCTAACATTATTTGATTTTTTTAATCTAAGTTCTTATACATCAAATCATTTGTAAGGACTTTACAAAAGTTACTTATACAAATATACATTAATTATATTTTTCTTCATACATATATGCTACTCAGCTAACGACATTTACACTACTAACATGCAGAGTAACTTTTACAATTAATCTTATCTATTACATATGCTGAAAAAGTTAAAGATCAATCTAACAAGTTTAATCATTCTATTCTAAGTTCTTGTATTGTATAAAACTTATGCATATAAATATACTTTAAATCTTTCATCATCAAATCATATAAATTTAGAATCTTATGAATTTTCTAATCAATATCCCCCTTAATGAAACAACTTTCTAATTTACATACAGATTCCTAACAATTTATAACACAACTCATTCACAATCATATTGCATGTCTTTTAATATTCTAGTACGTTAGTACATTAATATTCTCTTAGGATGTGTTTAATTGCATCTTAACGACTTACCTCTTAACATCTTTATATTAAAAAGTCATTTGAATAATTTAGACTAATATTTATATCTTAACTATTTTTAATAATATTTTATTATTTTTATAGTAGGTAAAGATGAATCAGGTGTTCTAGAATATAATTCCTCCAACAGATAGTGTATGTTATAGTTTGGCTTTTAAGATTAAATTAACCATTTTTAAAATTGATAGATTTTAAAAATATTTAAAATATACATATAGAGATTATGATCATAATAAATTATGAAAAAATAATTACAAATGTCAAGTTTTGCTATTTAAAAATTTTATAAAAATATTTTTACCTATTACTTTTAAAAACAATCAATTTGAACATTAAAGTTAAGTTAGAACGTTTAGAGAGTAATAAATAAAATTATTTTAATTTGAATAAAAACTGAACATGGAATTATACTACCAGAAGAAGCTCTCAAGTATGAAGGCAAATGAGAGCCAGCTCGAGAACACTCGATGAATAAGAGCGTGGGAGTATTGATTAGAAGGTACTCTTCTGCTACATTGCTACGTACTTGGGAAGCCCAACTCAACTCTAACCACAGAATACATGCATGGATATACTCTAGATTGATAAACAGAGAGATAGATTCGTAGACTAAGATATTATATTTAAATTCAACCCACTAAACTATATTAAAAATTAAATAATTAATTAATTATAATATTAAAATTTTCAAGCCTGAACTGAATACATTGAGGAGGGCTGGAGGGGTGTGCAACGGATATACTCAATTTGATTTTTAAAAGGTAACTTGTGATGTTTTACATTAAAAATAATGTTAATTATTTAATTTTGGTTAATCATTTTTAAAAAAATAGATTTTATTTTATAAAAATGAGACTCGGGAATAAGGGAAAAACCCATATAAGTAAAGTAAATGAAAAAAGAAAAGGTCACGTCAAATTAAGCGCACCAGACAGACGATACATAACATAATTCCCAACCAAAGCTAGCGCCACAACTTCCAAATACGTGCATTCGTAAAGTGGTGAATAATAATAGTTATTTTCCTTTTTTGCCCTCTCATATTCTTGTTTATTTGAGTAGTTTGGAACAAAACAATTCCAATAATGGAAGTGGGACGAGGCTAGGTTTGATGAGTTTGTTTTACTCAAGTGGAAACAGTACCTCAATGTCTGCCTCTCCCCTTCCCTCCCTACACGTCCGTCCTATGAATAATACTTCCTCCATTCCTAAATAAGTGACGTTTTAAAAGAAAAAATTTGTTTCAATTTATCTGTCGTTTACAACTTTCTAGAAGAATAAATTATTTATTTTCATATATCACCCTTACCTTCTCTCATTGTCCCAAGAAATTCTCATCTTTAGTATTAATAGTTTTCAACTTCTCATAAAGGGATAGTGATGAAATTTCACACAGATTTTAATTATAAAATGATAGTATTAAATATCTTTTTTAATTTATGTGCAAAAACCTTAAACGACACTTATTTAGAAATGGAGGGAGTAATACATACAAGAAACACCACCAGGCCCACTTCTTCTCTCTCTATCTCTATAGGTATGTATGTATGTTTAGAGTCTTATCCACTAACTTTATTATTCTGCTCCCTTTTTCTATCCTCCAACGTAACCCTAGTTCTACCACATATATAATATGACACCATAAATGTATAGCATGTATCTATCTCTATTTATCTATCTATTGTGAAAAAGAATGCAGCTAGACATAACAAACAAGGAAAATTATAGAATTTCTCCTGACGAGCTAACCCTCTCCTCCTAAATTAGCTTTAAAAAAGGGTATGGAATATCAAGAATTTATCAAATAAGGGAAAGGATAAAACTCAATAGTTTATCAACAAAGCGAAAAATATGTATCGCCGCAAAAGAGGTGAAAAAGAATTTCCTCCATTTCTTTTTGTATATTTTTAAATTTATTAGTATATAATTTGAGAATTTTTTAAGAATTAAAGAACATGCTAACTTTACGTATGATATGAGAAGTTATAATGACTTTTTTGAAGAAATTCAAATACTTAAGAATTTGAAATAGTACTCTCTCCGTCACATAGTTATAGATTGATTTTTTATTTTGAGATATCCCAATATATAGGCTACTTACTATTTATAAAATTTAGTTGGTTCATTATTTTATTTTTATGCCCTTATAATAAATATTTAACCATTACTCTTTTTTTGAAGAAACAACCTTTAATGTCATTATTTTTATTACCACATTTAATGTTGTTGTATTCTCAATAAAAGAATTCAACTTTTTAGGCTTTACTAGTTTAACATATTTTGTGTATAAAAGGCAATTGTACTAGCAATCAATGAAGTTAAGAGTTTCAATGTGATAAGTTAGGAGTAATTAATTTATTCATTAATTCTATTTTAAGGGATATATGTGGAATATTTCTGTTAAAAATTAACTTAAACTATGTGCCAAAAGAAATCAGCCTATAACTATGGGACGGAGGGAGTATTAAACTAGATATAAACCCGCCCGTTGTGGCGGGATTAATCATTTTATTAATAATAAATTTATACGTGTAATTAATAAATTAAAATATAATAAGAAGATGGTAGATTGTTGTGCGATGATCAAATTTCGGTAGCATATGTTAGATAGAGTTGGGTAAAAATTTTGTGCGCAAATACATATCCAAATATAGAATTAATCTGATCACTAAACCCCATAACATTATATAACAGTTGTGTGTGTGTGTGTATATATATATATATATTAATTTCTTGATAAAAATATTTATAATGTAACCAATAAGGTTAAAAATGGGTACCT
Source organism: Panax ginseng (assembly GCA_020205605.1). Classification (NCBI taxonomy): domain Eukaryota; kingdom Viridiplantae; phylum Streptophyta; class Magnoliopsida; order Apiales; family Araliaceae; genus Panax; species Panax ginseng. The sequence continues at coordinate 158,312,671 of CM035129.1, forward strand.
CTTTCATTAGAAAGCACTAACAAATATTTAGAAAGTGTATTGCACAATGTCATCGAGTTGTATATTGATATGATTGTTATATAGTGGCATATTTGACACATTACACAAAAAGATAAATGTTAGAGCGATACTTTTCACTTATCCGGATTAGCGACCGGGCAAAATATATTTTTTTTATAACTCCCAAATAATTTATAAGATTTATTGGAACTGAAATTTTTACAGAATCTAGTGATTTGGATGTCATTTGGATACATGTAAAAAACAGAGCTGCACTAGATTATGTAAAAATTTCAGTTCCAATAAATCTTATAAATTATTTGGGAGTTATAAAAATAAAAAAAAATAATTTTTTTTTTTGCCCGATTGCCAACCCGGTCGGCAAAGGGCAGTCGCCCCAAAAGAACTCTTACACAAACCTCACCAATTAATCCTCAAATATCTAACACAAGTACTTGATGTATTTTAAAAAGTTCATGTCTCAAATACGCTAACTTGCACCAGAATTCAAACATTCAAACGAAAGAGAAAACAGATGAAGAATGTGCTAGTTTCGGTCCTCAGACCTTAAGGAAAATAACATGTTACATGTGGGAACTGAAAAACACGAACATTAATAATTATGTTAGATCTTCATGTCAAACAAACACCGTGTCCAAAAACATATCAATATAGCACCGTGTCATACATAACACAATGTTATAGTTAAAAAATGAATACTATTAATGATGATGAAAATGATTTAACGAATGCTAGTACTTAACAAATCATGCAAAGTCACAATTTAGATAATAGAATTCAATAGATGAAGAAGCCATAAATATAAACACCGTGAAATATAGTCCACAAAATGAAGCCATAATCCCTCCCATTAAATGCACTGTCACCATAATTTGAAGGTCTCCATATAACTACTTTTCACTTTCAACAGTATTTAGAATTATTTGTAACTTGAGTTATTGTGTAATAGTTGGTATGTATTTATAGGGGGAAATTAGGTTAAATAACGGAGAGTAATGATACTAGCTCAATTTCGGCTGAATGTCCCTTCTGTCCCTTCAAGTTGTTACTCACTTTTAAAGTTGTCCCTAAAGTTCAATTTTCGTTAGTTAGGTCCTTAAAGTGGTATTTTGTTGGCGTTTTCGTTCTTTCAGCCCAATTTGACCTCAACCCGACTCATTTTGACCCAATTTTAACATTTAAAAAATATATATTTAATATTTTAAAATAAAGTAATTTTTAAAAATAATTTGAAAATAATTATTATTACATTTAATATTTTAAAATAATATTTATTTTATATTTAAAATAAAATATTATTTTAAAAAATTTATAAAGATTATTATTATTATTATAAGGAAAAAATATTAGAAATTTTTATTTTTCAAAAATGAGTAAAGTTTCATAAAATATAGATTTAAAAAATTTACATAAGAAAATTAAATATAATTATTGTTTTAAATTTATTTTAAAAATAATTTTATATTTTAAAATATTAAAATTTTAAGTTGGGTGAAACTGGGTTGGGTTGGGTTAAAATGGGTCAGGTTGAGGTTAAATTAGGCTGAAGGAATGGAAACGCCAATAAAATGCCACTTTAAAGACCTAACATAAAATAATTGAACTTTAGGGACAACTTTGAAAATGGGTGAAAACTTAGAGGGACAGAAGTGTCATTCAGTCGTACTAATAATATCATAAAGTAGTGATTTTAGGAGATAATAATTAAATTAAAAATGATAATATCATAACAGTTGATATTACCAAAATAGTTTACATTTGTAGTGATTTAGGGGATTATAAATTCAAAATATTAATTTGTGATTAAAAAAATAGTAATTTTAGGAGATAATAATTAAATTAGTAATGATAATATTAGGACAATTAACATTATCAGAACATCTTAGATTTGTAGTGATTTATGAGATTATAAAATCAAAATATTAATGTGGGATTAAAAAACCGTGATTTTACGAGATAATAATTAAGTAGCGATAATATAATAACTGGTGTAATGGATGAGCACATTAATTAGGTAGGACATGTGTTGCCATTTGAGAATGACAAATGTCATCCAATTGTGTTATGTACTGCAATTTAGTATATTTAATAGATGCACTAATGAAATTGAGTCCAATAAAATCTTTTTTTTAAAATTTTAGTTTTAAATATGGACAATTTTAATATTTTATACTCTTTTTTAATATGCGCAAAATATAGACGAAGAGAGTATTATTTTTTATGTAGTTTATAATATTGATAATTGTGTTGACTTAAATCATATAAATTTATATTAAATTTAAATTTAAAAATAATTGATATTGACCGTCAAAATAAATTTTATAATTTTGAATGAAGAGAGTATTATTTATCCATAAGGAAGTGATACCTTTTGTGCATTAGGATAATTTATTTTCAAATTGGAATAACACCACCAAATCGGTTACATACATTTAAATTTCAAACTAGCTCATAATCCGTGTGAAACACGGATTTTATTATAAAATTATTATATTATTTATATTTTTTGGTATTATATTATAATAATATATTAACTATAGTATTAATTGATTAATATTGTGTACAATAATTTTATATAAAAAAATTATTTCTTTCTAAAATATATTATTTAACTAATAAAAGTTTAATAATAATAATAATTCATCTATTCATATAATATAAATAATAGTATTTGATGATTCATTATTTATATATTCATGTATTCATCTACTTATGTAATAGTAAATTATTTTTAAATTCAAACAGTTATACTTATATAATTTAATAATAAAAAAGTTATTAATATAATTAAATATAATTGATAATAATATAAATTTTGCAACACATTAACTAAATTAAAAATTATTAGAAAATAAGAAATAATGGTAAGTACATAATTATGGTTATAAGAGTATATATAGAAAATTTTAAAATTGAATAAAGGATGAAAAAAAAATACTTGAGTGAATTTTTTCCCTATAAAAACATAATCTTTTTGTATTTCAAATATACAATGTATTATTTTCCTAAATTTTAACAGAAAAAAAATCCAATGATTTCATATACGGAAAAAAACTTATCACAGTTAAAAAAAATATTGATGAATTACTTGCACTGAAACCACTTGAAACTATTAATGCTATACTGTTGAAATACAAAAGATGAATAATCCTCACGACTTTTTCAATATTTAAATTGCTATAGTATGTAACTTGCATCATTCACTAATTAATAAAAAGAAAGAAAAGAAGAGACACATTATTGAACTACAATTTTAAAAGAATTGTGCCGAGTAATTATCAAAGAATCCAAAATTTTGATGATTAGATGTTCATGATTGATAAGTAATGTTGATGATTAAATGTTCATAATTGATAAGTGTCTATGATAGTGGATGGACTACAGTTTTTTCTTCTTTTACCATAGTAGTCTAAGAAAATTTTAAGATAAGATTTTATTGATTTAAATATAAATTATTATCTTAAATTATTATCTTTTTTCAACTTCGATGATTCACTTTTTAATTTTATTAATTAGATTGTTAAATTATTAATTTTTTCTATTTTCGTTCATTTTTACATGAACCGTCAAAAATTGATGGTGTGGCATGAACATGTGGCATGCAATGTTTATCTGTTAAAAATAATAATATTTAAATTAACGTAAATCATTTTATTGGACTGAAAGGGTAAAAAGGTAATAACATTGCATATTAACTTTAATTAAAAAAATAAAAAATCAACCCACAAATGCATCTTCAATTCACTTGTTCATTGACTTCCCAAATCTAGTAGATCTAAACAAAGACATTTTTCGCATCTCAAATCCATGATCCAAGTAGAGTTAAGGACGTCGACGAATAGAAGGTAAACGACAACATTGGTACTATTTTTCTTCTCTTTTTTATTTTAGTTTCCCAAATTTGACTTTTTTTTTGCTAGCGACTATTACGGAAGCATTGATGTGACGCTCCCAAAACAGGTATACATCACCTATCTTAAGTCGCCAGATACATGGTACATAACTCAACTACAAACTTAATTATACAATTATCGTGCAAAATATAACAAAACATAGCTGAAAGTTTAAACACGAATATTGCCTTCTAGACAATATCCACACTCAATGGAATCCTCATTACAATTATTATCATACTATTTTATAAAAATAGTGAGGACTACTATAGCCACCATCTCGGACCGTCAATCCATTCTCCGACCAGTCCCAGCTATATTCTTATTTCTTGAAGAGAACATTGAAAGAAAAGGTGAGCTCAACTAGCCCAGTAAGAATTATTATGACTAAGATAATGTAGAATAAATTATCCTTAGCCTTCAACAGTATAACAACTGATAGAATATAATAGACAACAAGTTTTAGATCAGCAACTGCAGCGGAATAAACAATTCATTAGAGGAGTCGAGTAGAACATAATGTCTACTATCTCTTCTAGATTAAAAGTCCATCGTTAATATTTCATTCCTATAATACTCAACAACAATTCTTTGTTATACCTAAGACAAAAAAAACTATCATTACCTGTCTTCACCTAAACCACCAAAGATTATAGTTAAATCCACAATTCATATTTATAATCATATAACTCAACAGCTTTCTCCTCACCACAAAGGCTTAATAGAACGCTTTACTCAATATCCTTACCCCAAAGGCTAAAGATATTCAAATGTAATAATAATGATCATACCAATCGATTTGTTCACCTTTGCACCACGTGTCAAAGATATTCAATTAAAACCAATGGTCATGATCATATCAATCAATTATCTGTCAAAGATACACTACTACCAAAGACATTCAACTCGTTAACTAATGGTCACGATCCCGCTTAATCACATCATCGAATTATCCAAGCACTTCGCCAAGGATATTCATTATTATCATCGATGGTTATGATCATGTCATACACCGTCCATCTTTGCACGTAAGCCAAAAAATATAAACTATAAAACCAATAATCAACAAATCCATCTTTGCACGTAAGCCAAAAAAATATACAACACTAAAACCAATAATCAACAAATTCATCTAAAGACGTAAGCCATGTATGACTTTCATCACAATATAAAGCATGAGGATGATGACAATTATATAGGCATTAATCAACGAAATCAAGGATAAATATTAAAGACTTTAAATTTATCCAGAGTTTAAAAATATCCAAATTGTCAACATAACACCGCTTTGCTTTGTGGAGTAAAATTCAAGAATAATATTCATGTACCAAAATAATTTGACATGAAAAAAAATATATTTTTTGCAAATAAATAGTACTCATAATAAGAGTACTATGAATAGTATTTCTAGAATAAGACTTCGTGAATAAATACCCTCATTTAAAAAACCCCCCAATACCCGAAGTGAATAATATTCTAAGTGAATAGTAATTTAAGTGAATAAGAATCAGTGAATAGGACTCAACACGAAAAGTGTCCCGAATACCCGAGTGAATAATACTAGAGTGAATAAGAATCGGGTGAATAAGAACTCATAAAAAAAATACCAAAGAAAATGATATTCCATGATTTAGTACAAAAGAAATGATATTTCATACGAAAGTATAATAGATTATACTGAAATTGCAAATTGATTTTCACCCGCCATGCGATAATCCACGTAGACAAATCATTTTTACAATTTAATAAAGAATGAATACAAAGGATCATTAACTATGCATACCAGAATCCACATGTATGTTATTCCAATGTAATAATAAAGAATGGAATAATAGAATATTTACTACGATGCGATATCACAGACAGAAGGTATATTCCCAATGTAATAATAAAGAATCTAATCAAAGAAATGCCAGAATCCGCACAGAGATTTCAGCATTATTCAAACTCTCTCTTCATTATAATCACTTTATTTTATGAAAAATGAACTTCAAACTCTCATGAACATCAATTATCAATTTTCATTTCCTCATATATCATTTTAATTTTTAATCAATCTCATTTACTAACGTGATTATCTCAATCAATCACTAATTATTTCAATAATATCACACTGACAATTATCATCATTTATTTTAATAATAATTTGAATACATCTCATATTTATTTAGACAAGATGATAGAATTATCGAAGCAATAATCGAGTATAACCGTTGACTCAATTATTTCTACAAAGAATTTTGTATCATCTCTCTCATATTATTAATTCAATTATTATCACAAAGATTATCTCAGATAATATGTTATATTATTAAATCAATAATCGAGATTTAGAAAAATTATTCATATTATTATTCGCAATATTGATTCAATGTCTCCGTAAGTTCTATCAGAGGCTTATTCATATTATTACTTTGTCTAGAAGTCAAAGGAGAGGTTCTCACTTAATCACCAATAAGGAGAAATCCTTATCGAAAAGCCCTCTTTCTAAAATCTAATTCGTCATAAATATCGTGAATTATAATATTAATGATGAATAAGTTCATATTGATTAAAGATGAAATTGATAGTTCCATCAGGTCAGAATTATTAGTGTTAAGGAAAATCGATATTTAATTCGATAATAATTGATGTCTCAGAGGTTATATCGACTAATCCAGTAATTAACTCGATAAATGAGCAATTAATTGCTATCGATTCACATGATTATAACTATTTATTCACATGTGTGTACTATCGATTCACATTCATTTACTATTAGGAGAATTAGTGCAATATTGATAATACTGCATGACTTAAGTTAAAAACGGAGGTATAAATAAGCGTACTATACTATAATTAATTTTTTCACATGTTTGTAACTATCGAAATCACATGATTTACTATCGATTCACATAATTTACTATTAGGGGAATGTGGCAAGTTTGATAATACTGTAATGACTAAATTAAAAACGAAGAAAAAGTCAAGGTATTATAATCGTAATATTTCGATCTTCAAACGCAATTATCAAACTATATTTTCCTATAAATAAAACTCATTCCTTCATTATTTTTCACTAATTCACTAAATCTATAGAGCAATTATTATAGAGAGAAATTATGTAGAGTAAAGAAAATGTAAGTCCTGCTACCCTCACTATTCTAAAGATCCAGCTTTTCTTCCGAGGTAAGTGATATTATTATTATAAGTAAGGGGTATTATTCTTTCGATTCACGTAAGAGAGTTATTTTCTTTCAATACTGTAAGTTGTTGTTATTCCATTCTTTATTATTATGTTGAATAACTCTGTCTATGCCAAGCACCGCATACACGATGAAATTCTTCGTTATTCCATTCTTTATTATTCGCTGAATAACCTATCCGTAGTAGTCTATCGCACGCCCGTGAATTCGGTTGTTATTCCATTCTTTATTATTCTCGTTGTAATATCCCGTCTGCCAGTGATTACGCATTTAACCGTTCCATTCTTTATTATTCTCGCTGAATAACCTCGTTTGCGCAAGGCCTATCACACGAACGGTAAATTCTTCCGTTATTTCATTCTTTATTATTCTGCTTAATAACTCGCCTACGCTGGATTACTGCACGCACGGTGAATGATCCTTCAGATTCATTCTTTATTTAATCGTGGAAATGATCTGTCTTCTTATTATGGATCGCCTCAATTACCACGATGAAAAATCCATTCATAGCTTCGTGAGATATTCTATTATACTAATCTGGATATCATTTCTTTTGTACTCGCTATGAAATATTGTTTTCTTTTAGTATTTTTCTCACATATTTAGTTACTATTCACGGGTTACTATTCACTCTAAAGATTATTCACTCCTGGTATTCGTGTCACTTTTCGTGGTTTTGAAAGATTATTCACTTGTTACTATTCACCCGATTACTATTCATTTTAAAGATTATTCACTCTAGTATTCGTGACACTTTTCGTGGTCAGGTACTATTCATGGGTACTATTCACTTAAATATTATTCACGGATACTATTCAATTTAAAAATATATTTCTTTTCCATTCAAATTATTTTTGGTACATGAATATTATTCTTGAATTTTACTCCACAAAGCAAAAGATTATGTCGACAATTTGATATTTTTAAACTCGATAAATTTAAAGTCTTTAATATTTATCCTTAGTCATGATATATTTTACTTTTTCTAATGGATTCATCATCTACCATATGTTCTAAATCTCCGATTTACTACCGATGAAGGCTATCGATGATGTAAATTATCTTTAGTCATGATAAGATAATACCCTTTTATTGACTACCAAATTGTTCTGTTCTTGAATTATATGTTAGCATGCAAATGAAGTTTATAAATAAGAAGCATGAACCATTGACCTCACTAGCTTCACCAACTTTGTGATGATGAATGGGTACTAGAATACTTTTGCCACTCATCGACATTTTTTCGAGTTATTAAAACCTATCTTCAAAGGAACAATTACAAGCAAAAAAAAAACAAAACCTTCTCTAAATTTGTCTCCCAAAAAAAAAAAACCTTCTCAGGTCTCAAAAAGTAGTCAAATTGTTCCCATACCTGAAGTCCACTAGCTACAAGCTGCGAAAAATTGCATGATGAAAGTAGAAAGATTAGATAGACTTTAAATATAAAATTCAAATTACATGAAAGATCGAGTTTTAATTCTATCACCAACCATGATTAAACATCCATAAAACTAAATAGTACATCAAAAGGCTAATGCAGACATGTGTTTCAGGGTGACATGTACAATGTTGTAAATGAGGTTAAAGTGTTAAACAGTGAAACAAGAAGACAACCGAGAAAATTTAATAGATAGAAAACGAAAAGTTTGAGACATCAAAAGTTCCAGCATTACATTATTCAATCAACAAATGTGCGAAACCGACATGAATGGATGCAACGGACATCGGGACAACTCCTCTTTAAAATTCTTGAACGCCACCATTTTAATAGTTCCTATATTCGCCATATGTTTAAGAAAAAGGGATACAAAGATGATTTTTGTTATACAATATAATAATTATGCCATCACATTTGACTATAGATTGGGAAACCAATAGATCTTATGAGTTGTAACGCTTTGAAAAGCCAGATTACTCTAGAAGCTTATAGTCTGTGAAGCAATGTTACTTATTAACTTATCTTATGAGTTGTTACTCTAGTTGGTTTATAATGCGATATAGTGGGGTAGGCTTCTATGAATTGCTTGGACAGAACACAAAACAATTATTGGATAGTAGAAAACTATCTAAATAGGTACGCATATAAAATGTAATATTCAAATATATGTGTGTGTAAGTTCAGCACATATGAAGCATGCTATTAGTCATAAAAATATTATAAGTTGCTTATCACAATAAATGCCTTAGGTAGTAGTAATTCACACCTCTAAGCAACCAAGTGTTTTCACCCTACCTGGTAGAAAGAAATTGCTATACAACCATGTTTAAACAAAGCACCAGGGTATAAAGTTGAAGAAGTCTACTCTACTCGTTTAGAAAAACATTATTGCATCAACTAACCAACATTACGAATCATATACCCCTCCGTTCCACTGTTCCAAAATTACATATACATTTTGACTTTTTGAAGCTAAGTTCTCAAATCTTATAAATTGATATGAATTCATTTATGTTTTAAAAGCAACAAATATGGTAATTAGTAATAGTATTTTCTAGTTAATTTACAACAGCTATAGTTGTTTGCAGTTTGCAATAAAATCAAATAAACTTGTATCAGTTTTAAATTATAGGATTTTGCAAACAGATCAAAAAGTCAAAAATTTGGAATCGGAACAGAAGGAGTAATACCAACAAAAAAAATCATTTTATGTTTGCCTTAATCAGCTAATAATTTTCTTAAAAACAAATTTAGACTATTATACCAAGTTATAAAAGTTATTCTTGGCAAATCAGAAGATGGAAGTCTTAACATAGTTGCAAGGAAAAAAGTATTTTACTAGAACTAAAGATATCAGGCTTCAATGCGCAATGGCTGGAATATGAAACACATGTAATACTAGAACTAACCACATGTAATACTAAATAGCAACACATGAAACACAAGCCAAGTATGATTGCTAAAAGGGGGAAAAAAGAAACTTTCCACGCAACTCAAAAATTAAAGTGGTCCATGTCAGAAACCCATCAGTAAAAGAAATAATGGTGGTGTATTGGGGATATTCATTTGGAAAATAAAGATGCTAGAACAACAAATAATTCATTTCTAATAAAAGTAATAGAAACAAAATCATATATATCCTTTACATTATAACAATGTACATTCGTTATTATATTTAATAAACTTGAAAATATACTATGTATACAAAAAATAATAACGGTGTTTGAAATTTAATGTATAAATGCGATTACAGGCAAATCTTAAGATTCATAAACATTGAAAGGGGGTACAACTAAATGGGACTGAAGGAGTAGTATCTTGCATTTATTATAAAGATGCAACTCAATATAGTGTACAATGGTTTTACTAGTTCAGGCCTGATGTTATATAACAGAAGTACATAACTTCTATATTTCGCCTTTGCTTACTTTTGCTCTTGGATGGCTATGCATAACCACTAAGCACCATTAAATTTAAAATGTCACATCACCACCTTTAATCCAAAACACCATGTGACCCAACTATTATATTACAAAAAGACAACCCATAAAGTAGCATCAGACCTTGTTACAGAACTTGGACACGACTCACAAGTAATCCACTAATAACAGATAAAGATAAATGCTAAGAATTTCAAATAGAGTACCAAGTCAAATAGGTTACCACTTAATACCAAAATATTTCAAATCTAATTATGTCATTAACCATGTTTTCCTATATTTGCCCAACAAGTACTCACATGTTCTGCAGATATATAGTCACTTAGATTAGCAAATGAATTTCTCTCACCAAAAAATAAATGAATTAACTTATCTTGCGTGAGATGACAGTTCGAACAAACCAAACAGCGGCTACTACAAGGTACTTTTCTGTTCTTCGAGTCATAAATAAAACTTTATTTATTACATTATTAAGAAGAAAGTTGCACCTGCAAACAAAAATGAAATGCACATTTAATCAATTATAATTTTAATGCAGCTGATCAAAAATAGATGAACGTGCAAGCAACAAGATGATTACTTTATTCTATATGGATGGTGCAACACGCAAAAGCATAAGAGATCACATATGTTTAGAAGTATTTCAGGTTTCACTCTAGTTTGATTCTCCAGACTTCTAGAGCCAACAGATTTTTGAGCTGGACCACTCTGAGAGCATGATGATGTTATCACATAAATTAGTTGACACAAGTGCTTCTCATAGAAAATCTCAATGATTGTATCTCTCTGCAAAAGAATGAAATAAGATCAAACAATCAACATGTATAAATGATTAAATGAAAACTACCAACTAAACACCACGTGAAAAGAGCACAAGGATGAAAAGAGATTCACTCTTGCATACTAATGTAATTGGGACAAGTATTCACATACCCAAGTGAAGTTCAAGAAAAGATGGATGATATCAAAAGCATATATAAACACAATGTAATGAAAACAGAAACAGCTCAGCTGGTTGAAAAACTACATTAACAGTCCCCCATCACTCATATTTTATTACTATATTATAAAACTCGATCAAAATCCACATGGTAATAGAAAAAATGGTCCGTAATCCTTATATACTAGCTTGGGAGACTTATTGTGGAATAAAACCTCCAGCAGTATTGACCATCGTTCGTGGTAGCGGCTTAGGTTTCAGAAGTTTTTTCTTTTTACTAGGTATCAGTTTTGGTATAGGGCGATACGCACTGATACTAGTTAGGAACTTCAAAAAGTTCTAAAAAAATTCTAAATAATTTCAGCAACAATATGGATCAAATATATAAAAACATAAAACACTATCTAGTATACATAGTATAGTCCAAATGATAATAAAGGCATCTCACAAACTTGTCCAATACTATATTGTCGAATAATTGAATAATAAGTTTTTACAACACTAAAAAGTATACAAACACAATAAAAGAAGTTAAATAGTTATTTATCAATCATTCTCCTACTCCTGCTCTACATTATCATCGCCTATTTGTTACTTAGTAATAGTTAGTATTATTATTTGACAAGTTAGTATGTACATATAATAATTATTAATATTTATGATTTGATATGTTGATATGTAAACATACATAATTTATTTATTATTAATGTTACGCTATGTCCCACAAAAAGAGTCCCATTTTTGATATTTTTTTTTACTTTTATTCATTTTAACCATAATTTCACTGTTTTTCAAAAGAGAACAACATTAGAGCTCTATATGAATAACATGTTCAGTTGAGCTTCGCTTAGTGCCTCATTTATTTGTTGATGAGTTATGCCTAAACAGGTATCAAATGGGCTCGAGAGTTTACAAATCTTAAATCAAAACATGCTTCTGCCTCTATAAAAACTTTAATGTGATAGTAAGAAAATCTTTGCTCACTTCTCTGACATAAGGTGATATTGTAGTACTAATCATAAAATGAGAGGGGTAATACTAGTCATTCTGTTCCAAAAAGGATTCATCATTAAATACAGACCCCACATACTCATCTCTTATCAGGAACTGTACTTCAGACTTCAATTCCCAGAAGCTCTCTTGTAGCTTGACATATATATAGTGCTAAATATGTCTCATCAGTAAAAGAGGGGAAACTCAATATACACTCATGTTTCTTCACAATTTCAGGGCCTTTTTTTATATATATAATAATCACAATAAGAGAATAATAGCATTATGAAAGCAATTTACATATAACATACTACAATTTAACACACTAACTCAGTAATTCTCTTGTTCAAGCCATCAAACAAATCTATGAAGAAAATATGTGAGAAACTTGAGTAACTGCGAACACAGCTCAGGACATATTAGTACCTCAAGATATGGAATGCCTCTTTTTACTGGGTTTATTTCGGCCTTTTGTAGTAGGTGTGGTTCCATCAGCACGAGCAAATAGATTAAGTCGCCCAAGCTTTTTGGACACCGAGTTAATGAAAGACTTTTGGGGCAAAGGAGTTTTATCAGTATATGGATAATTGATTACCAATGGAGTGTTTGGTGATGATCTATATGTTGGTTTCTTGACTTCATTCAGTTGCATTTTCATTTTCGACAACTCTAATTTCAGGACCTGATTTTCTTTTCGTAAACTAGAGAAGTCATTAGATATTGGGCGATATCTGTGGAGTATAAATTCCTTCTAGGGGCAAAAAGCAACTGGGGATTCTCCAGTTGCAACACTACCATCCATGACCTCTCAAAGGCGCTGCTGCTCATAGTAAAGTACTTGAATAACAGTTTGAATAGGTAGCCGATCATTTTGAGCAGCATGAGCACAGGCCTCACGAGATAACTTTTGGCAGTCCATCACACTGCAGACTTTCTTCCTCTACATGTCACTTAAAGAAGGATGAGCCTGTGAATTGAAAAAGAAAAAAGGGCAACTGATTATTTTTATGGACACGATTAAGAGTTAATGTTGTTACTTATTAGGGAAAATGAGATGTACTTTTAAGTTAATATTGGAGTTTCTTTTAAAGTTATGAATTTTTAGTAGGAAGAGTCCATATCAATATATTTATACAGTACAAAATCAAGTAATCAATATGAGACATCATCAGGGTATCGAACAAAGCATGATCTGCAAAGGTTTGCCTTGAAGAGGTCTATAAAAAGTAATTAGAATTGCCAAAGAAATTGCTCCAAGAGACATCAGAACAATTTCCCAAAACAGAAGTAGATGTTAGAAGATATAAGGGTAGTGGAAAACATAAATTCCAATCAAGATTACTGATATTAATGTTTTAAATTAGATGTACTATAATCAAAATTTGTTTTGAAGCATAAAATAGTTTAGTCTAGTACATAACTATTTTTTTTTTGTATATGTAAGCATTTACACATAACACAACCGATTTTAGAAAATAGAAACTAAAGATTGTACTAATAAGAGATTTCACCTTCAAGTAGATATCTATGGCTCAATACATCCCATCCTCTGTTACCCTTGATTGTTCTGGCATACATTCAGCAAGACTAATGAACTTCAAAGATAAAATGTACTGACCATAAGGTGATATGTAAATAAAGGAAGCAACCCAAATGAAAGCTGAAAATTTCAAAGACAATACAAATGTACTGACCATCTTACATCAAAAACTTTGATACAAGAGACGAACAACATTTGAATGAACTATAGAATTGAGGCTTCCGATTGTGGCTTCATCCAAAACTCTGGGCAGAACAACATCCTAAAATAAATGATATAAGATGAAAATCTCCTCCGCCACCCCTCGCCTCCGGCTCCGCCACACTAACCTCCTCTCGCAACTCTCTTCCCTCCAGCGTGCTGAATCCTCCCTCTCCCACCTCCGTTCCTTTCTCTCCACACTCCAATCATCCCTCCACTGGTCCGAGATCTCCGATCCCAATTGCTAGATCCGCTCCAAAACAGCCCAACTCTCCAACCTTCAGCCACCATTTTCCATCTCCAATCCACGATCCTCCTCCTCCGTCTCTTCAGCAAGCATTAAGAAAAGAAATTAAGTGGAAGAAGATCTAGATCTAGATCTACGTATCTTTTCGGTTTATAACAAAATATAAAAGTTGTGTAATTATAATTATAATAAATTTTAAAGTAAAATTTATTAATAAATGAATATTAATTTTATTATTTTTAATAAATATATTGATTAATATTTTAAATTATAATTTGAATAAGTTTTTATTATTTTTGAAATATTAAATTTTAAAATGAATACTTTAATTACAAATATAGCTAGAATAAGAAAAAAAAAAATAATGAGTTTTAAAGTATAGTATTAATGAATGAATTTTAATTTATTTATTTTTAATAAATACAATAATCAATAATCTAAATTAATATTCAAATAACTTTTTATCATTTTTTGAAATTCTAAATTTTAATTTTAAAATGAATGCTCTAATTACAATTATAAATAGAATAAGAAAAAAATAATGAATTTTAAAGTATAGTTCATTAATTCTAAATTAATTCAAACCTAACATATTTTAATAATAAAATTATATTATCCATTGTTATTGTCTCCTGTTATCACAAGTAAATTTTGAAAGTACAAAATTTGTAACAAGCTAATACATATATATATATATATATATATAATTAATTTATATATATATATGTGACTTATTAATAATTGAATATAAGTTATTCCATATATATATATATATATATATATGAGTTGAATTCATTAAGAACCATCATCTCCATCATCGCTTTTCCATCATTGATCAATATAATTAATAGTTGAGTTTGAAAAAATAAAAGTCTTATCATATAAGTTGTAGCGACAATAATTACACTTACTTTAGTAGATTAGTAAATGTAATTACTGCCACTACAATTTTAGCGAGAAAAATTTTATTTTTTTCAATCTCACCATTAATTATATTGATTAACGATAGAGATTATGGTTGCAGAGAATAATACTCTAACAACCGGTCGATATGAATTAGAACCCTATATATATATACTTTTAAAATTTGCAATATTTATAATCTATAATTAGATTCAAAAGTTTACATTGAATATTTAATTCTTTTTTTGAAATTATATTGTCTATTCTTTCTCGCCTCTCGACATCGCAATTAAGTTTTTTAAGTCAAAAAAATTGTAACAAGTTAATAATTATAGTTTGATAAGTTAATATATAGAAGCAATATATAATATCCATGAGACATAAGCCTATTACGTCTTAAAATATATTATGTCCGGCAAAAAATATCCGTCGGATATTCTTGGTAAATAATCGCGTCGAAAATAAAATCAAATCACAAATTTCGTTGAATTTCATTATCCTCGACTACCAGATTTTCGACGATTAGTCGAACATAAACTATCTTCGATGTAATATATAGGACAAAACTTTTAAATATAATAATACCTATCATTGACGGATTCAATCCTCTAAATAGTCTATTTCCGAATCGAAAACTAAAATAATCGATATTTATTAAAAGTGTCTACTTATTATCTTCAACGAAAGTTGCGTCGGAGATAGCGTTGTTACGACGGACATGTTTTGTCGAAGGTAATGTATGTTCGATTGAAAATTAAGCCATTATGCCATTTATAAAAAATTGCTTATTTGTTGACTCTAGAGGACGTTCAACGAACCTACCCACCCTATTCCGTTTAACAAACTAATTTTTTTTAAATCTGATTTTAAAGTTCAGGTTGTGTGTTTAAACCCATTAATGTACCTGTAATCATCACAACCCAATACACGGTAATATAAACATGTATCTCACATTCAAATATGCAACGTAGCACTAAAACGTAATCTTCAACTCATTATCATTCACATTCACATTCAAATATCCACCAAAACGTATTATAAGCTAACCAATTACAAATATAAGCTAATGTTCCATAAATGTTAAACAATATAATTTACAATAGTTGTACAGACGCAATTAGACAATACAATATATACAAAAGTTCTAAAATAACATGAATATATACAAATAAATTATAAACTAGTAAAAGTATCATCACCGGACAGAGGTGAACGACGCCGCCTTCACGGTGTATGGAAATCGACCTCGTCTTTCGCTTTCGCCATCATCGCCACCGCCGCCATCGCCACCTCGTTGATAGAATCAAAATATAAATCATTAGTTCCAGATATATATATATATATATATATATATATATAATGTGTGTGTGTGTGTGTGTGTGTGAGAGAGAGAATTAACAAACTAGCCTTAATTGAAAAACATAAATAATAAGAATACCTGAGTAGGTGGGGGCGGGCGAAAAGCCTCCTCCAAGAGGGTAATCACAATCCGGAGGATCTCTGAGCTCCAAGTCGCCGAATCTAACTCCCGAGGTAATCTCGTCTTTCTCTGCAGAGGCCCCTCGCTATAATATCCTCGAGCAATCAAAGGTGAAAGACGAAACTGAAGACAATCGGCCGACGCCGAAAGACCGGATCAATATGGAACTCCATCCGACACTTTTATCTATCACCACTGGAAGATATCGCCATCCAAGCCGATTACGTTCAGATAAGATGGTCCGACATTACGTTTTCTTTGACTGAAGTACCTTACCCGGAGCCTATAAAGAGATACAAATTCATTATTAATAATAATTTATATAATGTGATAAATTCGGATAATTTCGTGAAACATAAAAAATATTACCTCCGTGAAGTGTATATGCGGGTATCTTCGATGCACCCAACACTCGATATCCGCCGCATCTTTGCTAAGTAGGGGATTCTCGATGCGACCCATAGTCTCAGCCTCCTCATCCCGGTCTAATACAATATTGAGAAGAGGGGTGGCGTAATCTAACTACAGTAACCCTCCTCCTAATTGTCTCCAAATTTCATATATACGCCGTCCAAGCTTCCGAATCACCCCGTAATGTATTCCGTATAATGTATGTTAATTATATCATTTTATTTATGATTGAATATTATAAAAGCTAAATAGTAAGATGAGTTTTACCCAGATAGCTAAAGTCGCTCGAAAGACAAAGACGCCGTCTTTGGGCGTGTGGGCTCGATACCAAAAACTCTAGCGTGGTAGGATCTCTACCAAGTCCTCCCAAATGCCTAATACAAACATTCATAAAAGCAGTCTTAAGTATTTGTGTGAGAACTTAACACATAAATAACTAAATATAAAGCACTTACTGCCTTCGCCTCCTCGAACGATCGAGAACCGATGGTGTGTACTATCCGGAGTCGACCACGGTTCTTCTTCTTCCCGCTTTGACTTTTTTCTTGAAGTCATCACCTCCCAAAGCAAATCGAGACTACGCGGGATGATGATCTCTGATGGTGGTCCCGGGCTGGTCCACAACTACCCGGGCTGCCTTCTATCGCATCTCATACAGCCATCAAGAGTAATTCACAGCGACGTGATGCTCAATCACATCATCGCCAGCTGACTAAGAGATGTTCGGGTCAAATCGATAATAAACCTATATCATGGAATTCGGAGTGGTGAGAAGCTGTTTATATCATGGATTGGACCCATATGGGGATATGATTCAGTCCTATGAGAGAAGTGATCGTTCGCTTTCATTTGTAGGGTCAACACTTGTAACTTTGTTCAACAACTTCATCGGCACTCCTTCCTGGATGTTGTCATCTATTATGTTGGAACAGTGAGGAATGTCTGCAGTAATTCAATTACCTTTATTATTCGAGTATAGGACACAAACAAGAACTACGACCCCTTTTTTTATTATTCTTAGACCGAGAACCTTTGAGTACTATTATTAATGCAAATCGCTATATGTCGAAACCTGCATACAAGAAAGAGTACATATATGTAGGGAGAGTATTATTGCATTTATAAATTAAAAATTATGTCAAACTAAACAAATGCTAATTAGTTTATTTTGCCAATGATAAACTAAGAAAGTGGTACTTAGTTTATGAGAATTATTATTTGGAATCTATAGAGATTACTGTTCGACATTCACTCCTACCTACTTAGTTTATTTTGACAATGATAAACTAAGTAAGTGGTACTTGGTATATGAGAATTGTTGTTTGGAATCTATAGAGACTACTACTGTTCGACATTCACTCCTAGCTACTTAATTTATTTTGCCAATTAATGATAAACTAAGTAAATGGTACTTAGTTTATGAGAATAGTTATGTGGAATCTAAAGAGACTGCGTACTGTTCAACATTCACTCCTACTTGTCAAACTGGTTTCTAATTAATTTATCTTGTATTATATTATATAGTTTTTAAATTTTTTTACTAAATTCGTTATTAAATTTAATTTAAATTATTTTAATTAAATTAAATTAAATTAAATTTATTTTATTCTATTATTTTTATTTTATTTTATGTTTTATTGCATTGTATTTTATTTGTATTATATTATATATTTTAAAATATTTTTTTAAATTTAATTTATTTATTAAAATAATTTTTATTTATTTTTTCATTATATTTTATTAAATTTAAATTATTATAATTTATTATTATTATTTTGTATTTTATTTTATTTTATCTTATTATTACTCATATTATATTATATTATTTATTTAATGTATTTTATTTATTTATTAGATATAATTTAAGTTATTTCATTTAGAACAATTATTTTATTTTATTTCATTTCATTTCATTTTATCTTAAATTATCTTATCTTATGTTATTTAATTTTATTATTTTATATTATATTATCTTATATTATTTTATTTATATTTATATTATTTATAATATTATTTTATTTTATTTAGTAGTACAAAACTAAGTAAATATTACTATAAACTAGGTTATTTTAGTATTGGAAATTTAATTAAGTAACATATTTAAATAGTTATATGGGCCCACAAAATTTGCAATTAAATTGTTGTTTGGAATCTATAGAGACTACTACTGTTTGACATTCACTCCTAGTTACTTAATTTATTTTGTCAATTAATGATAAACTAAGTAAGTGGTACTTAGTTTATGAGAATTGTTATTTGGAATCTATAGAGACTACGTCTCGCTCAAATATTCACTCCTACTTGTCAAACGGGTTTCTAATTAATTTATCTTGTATTATATTATATAGTTTTTAAATTTTTTTTACAAAATTTGTTATTAAAATTAATTTAAATTAAATTAAATTATATTATATTTTATTCTATTATTTTTATTTTTATTTATGTTTTATTGGATTGTATTTTATTTGTATTATATTATATATTTTAAAATATTTTTTTAAATTTAATTTATTTATTAAATTTAATTTTATTTATTTTTTCATTATATTTTATTAAATTTAAATTATTATAATTTATTATTATTATTTTGTATTTTATTTTATTTTATCTTATTATTACTCATATTATATTATATTATTTATTTAATGTATTTTATTTATTTATTAGATATAACTTAAGTTATTTCATTTAGAACAATTATTTTATTTTATTTCATTTCATTTCATTTTATCTTAAATTATCTTATCTTATGTTATTTAATTTTATTATTTTATATTATATTATCTTATATTATTTTATTTATGTTTATATTATTTATAATATTATTTTATTTTATTTAGTAGTACAAAACTAAGTAAATATTACTATAAACTAGGTTATTTTAGTATGGGAAAATTAATTAAGAATATATTTAAATAATTATAATGGGCCCACAAAATTTGCAATTGAAGACTTCTCGATAAATTCACCATAAATTCCATCGAAAGTATCATGTAATAAACTCAGAATTGCATACTAAAAAACAAATTGAAACATTTACCGGATGATATACACTAAAATGTAAGTCATAACATAAGTTTAATCCCAATTTACATGAGATAGCCAGATATATGATTAAGTAAAACACAATTTCAAAGAACCCAATTTTCACAAATAGTTAGGCAATTAACAAAAATAATAACCCTATAATTTCAAAGAGAACAAAAATAGATATAACCCATTTCAGTAACACAAATAATAACCCTTATATCGACAATTAACACTTAAGTCCCAATTTCAAAGAATGAATCCAAATATAAATAAGAAAGCGAAATTATCATCAATATATATATAAGTAAGTACTAATTTCAAATATAATATGCATAATATAAAGTGAAATTATACCTAATTATACAAATAAATCATTACTAACCTTAGGCCTTAAATAGTTTGAAAACCTTAAAGGAGGAGAAGGAGAAAGCAGAGTCCAACCCGGCCAGAACGCGAGTCGTCGACGCCGATCACAGAAAGGAGGGTCGCCGATAGTAGGCGCCGTGTGGAAGGGTGGTATTACAATTAATGTGAAATGCAGAGTCAGAGAGTGGTGAAGAGAGAAGAGAAGAGAGAAAGGTGAGCACATACTATGGCGGGGAAAAGGGGTGGCGAGGGGGACCACAAGTGATCTGATGGGTGGGGTAGGGAGGATGAGAGAGGAAGGAGAAGACTGGGGGGACCAAAGTGGGGGGGAGGATGAGAGAGGGAAGGAGATCGACTGAGAGAATGAGAGAGGGTGGGGGCGGTGAGGATGAGATCGAGGAGGAGTGAGAGAGATAAATTAAACGAGCGTCTGAAATGAAAAGGCAGAAGGTGAAAGGTTTTTATTTTTATCTCCGACGGAATGTTCGTCGGACATACATCTCTCGGAATTAGTTTAAGTTCGACGAAAAGTCCCTAAAAATTAATGTTTTTTCGTCGAAATTACTTTTCGCGGTGGCGCCAAACTTGGCGCCAACTGGGAAGGACTAAGTTCGGCTGAATTCCGTCCTAATTAATGTATTTCTGAGGGACTTATATCCGACACATTATTCCCTCGGACGTAATCCTATTTCGATCGAATTTAATCTGTCGAGGATACGTCAGTCAAAAATATGCGGTTTTTTTGTAGTGATGGTTATACACAGCTGTGTATAATTTATTTGTGCATAGTCTGTCAAAACTATGTCGTTTTGACAGTTTTTTATTTATTAAAAAAAATAGTTTCTCTCCTCCCAAATCAGAAATCAAAAATAAATATGTCAAAACGACGTTAGCTGAAAGATCATGCACAAATAATAATATACACGGCTATATATATATGGGCCCACATTCTTGGCAATCGACTGTCATGGGTACTATTCCAACAACCATATTCTATACCCTTGATCGCAACATTGGATGACACAGATTGAAATAGATTTCCCCATACCGCTATAAGTTCGTAATGACATGAAAATTACTCATTTGCCCTCATTTGCTCATGTCTTTACAATCGCTCACCGCTATAAGTTATGGCGGTAGTTTAATTAACTAATAAATTAGAATGACTCAATGGTAGCTTACTGGCCCAATAACCCATAGGTCTTAGGTTCAAAACATAGCTATGATATTTTTGCTTCTTATGTTATATTTTTTGTATATTAGATAAATTTTATTACCATTTATATGTATATATACCCATCTTAAATCTCCACATCAAACTAAAGATATATAAAAGTAACTATGAATATTTATATAATGTAACTATGAATATTTTAATATATATATAAACAAATATTCATATAAATATTCATAAATTTATCTCTAAATATTCATATAAATATTTATAAACAAATATTCATATAAATTTATCTTTAAAATTTATAAAAATATTGATATAAATATTTAGAGATAAATTTATATGAATATTTGTTTACAAATTTTATAAACAAATATTCATATAAATATTTAGAGATAAAATTATATGAATATTTGTTTATATATATTTATAAACAAATATTCATATAAGTATTTATATAAACAAATATAAATAGTAAATTTATAAAAAACAAAATAAATATTTATTTATAAATTTATAAATATTTCATCTAAAATTTATAAAATTTAGATATGAATATTTTTATAAATATTTATATGAATATTTAGAGATAAATTTATAAATATTTATATGAATATTTGTTTACATATATATATATATATATTTATATATATAAAAATATTAATAGTTACTTTATATATATTTAGTTTAATGTTGAGATTTGTTTAGTATTTTATTTAGTTTGACAAGAGATTTTGAAAAGAATATGTATATATATATATATATATATATATATATATATATATATTGTAGAATAAATTTAAAAATATTGGAGACTACAAAAATATTTTTTTTTGTAAAGAGAAACATTTATATATTTATAGATGATAGTAAAATTTATTTAATGCATAAAAACTATAGCACATGAAGCATGAAAAATGATGCGTTTTGGGGGAAATATAATCATTGTTTGTGATAAATTAATTTTGTAGAAAGTAAACATAAATTTTTATATTTTATGATTTATATCCAAATAAATTTGTACAATATGATAAGTTACGCTATATTTTGTATATAATGAGTTTTATACTATTTACATATAGTCAAGTGTTACGTGTTGGTATATTTAAAAAATGTACATGTATAATTTTGAGTGCTTAAGTTAAATAATTTAATTTATGGAATTTCAAAAAATAAGAGTTTGTTTTCTTATATGTGGGTGTTCTAAAAGATTTTTATGTTGAAGCAATCATTATATAAATAACTAATATAAAATGTAGAAGAACTTTTTTTTTTTGTTCTGAGAAGCGTTACTCAATATTCTGAACATTGCCACATAAAATGTTAATTAACTTAAAAAAAATTTTAAGTAGTTAGCATAATATTGTGAAGTGAAAATATTTAATGAGATTTCAATTATTTAAAATTGCGGAGGTGATTCTTAAAGATTTTTTTTATGGATTAAATTTGGTCTTTGAATTATTTTATGTAATCTCAAGTTAAATATTTACTTATATTAAATAATCTATTTTTTTACAATAATTTGTGCGTAATATATAGTAAGGTATATAGTGACTTTAAAGTAAAAATACTTGTAGCTCAGTTGGTTTGAGCATTTGTTTAAAGTGTGGGGGAGGTTAAGAGTTTGATTCTCAAAAAAAGCATTGTTATTATTATTATTATTATTATTATTGTTATTATTATTGTTACTTTTATTGTTGTTATTATTATTGTTATTATTATTAATTTTTTTTATTATTATTATTAATTTTATTGTTATTATTATTATTATTATTATTATTATTGTTATTGTTATTATTATTGTTGTTATTATTGTTGTTGCTGCATAGTATCTCACGTTATTGGATTCAATTATTGTTTATTGTTATATATATATATATTATATATATAAGTTTTGTTTTATTAGTATTATTAATGTAATAAAACAAAAAACTTTTTATATAAAATGTAATACTTTTATAAAGTTATTCTATAAATAGAATATATTATATTCTATTATGCATAGTATTTTGCATAGTGAAATCTTTTTATATAAAATAGAATATTTTTATAAAGTTATTCTATAAATAAAATATATTATATTTTATTATGCATAGTGTTGTATAGTGCAGTATAGTATTTTGCATAGTAAAATCTTTTTATATAAAATGTAATACTTTTATAAAGTTATTCGTTTTATTAGATTATAAATATAATATATTATATTTTATTTAAAAGATTTTGCTTTAAATCCTAATCGTCTCGATTAAAAGTAAATTAATCTGCACTGCTTATTGAATTAGTTACCATGCAAATCCATTCTTCTATAAATAAGCTCATTCCTTCATTATTTCTTATGAATTCACCGAAACTCTGTAGAGAAAGAAGAAAAGTATTCTCGCTACTTCACTACTTCTATATCCAGTTTCTTCTATAAAGTAAGGGATATTATTTGTTGTACCGTAAGGGGTATTATTTTTTTTCATATTCATGAAGAGAACTTCATTATTCCATTCTTTAAGATTCTCATTGGAATAACTCAGTATACACCTGGCCTACCCTATACTTGGTGAAATTCTTCGTTATTCCATTATTTATTATTTTACCGAATAACTGCCATCTGCAGACCGCATACATGGTGAAATTCTCATTGTTATTCCATTCTTTATTATTCGTTGAATATCCTCATCTGCATGCTTTTACGCGTGGGACCGGTTCTATCTTTTTATTATTCTCGTTGAATAACTTTTATCATGCTGCAGTATCGCATGCACGGTGATTTCGTTGTTATTCCATTCTTTATTATTCTCGTTGGAATATCCTGCTTGCGGTGTATATTACGAATCGACCGTTCGTTCCGTTATTTATTATTCTGTTGGGATAACTCCGCATACAAGGCTACCGCATGCCTCGGTGATTTCTTTTGTTATTCCATTCTTTATTATACTCAGTTGGTTAAAGTTTTGACTTCTATACTCGTCATGAAATATCATTTTATTTGGTATTTTCTGTTACGAGTTACTATTCATGGGTTACTATTCACCCAGTTGCTATACACTCTAGTATTATTCACTCGGGTATTCGTGGCACCTTTCATGCCAAAATACTATTCACGAGTTACTATTCACCGAAATTACTATTCACCTGAATATTATTCACTCGGGTATTTGGAGGACTTTTTATGTCGGGGTACTATTCACGAGGTACTATTCCTGAAGTACTATTCACGGGGTACTATTTACAACGAAAAATTGATTCCTTTCTGTCCAAATTATTTTTAGTGCATGAATATTATTCTTGAATTTTACTCTACAAATAAGTATTATGTTGACAATTTGGATGTTATTAGTTCCTAGAAGATTTAATTCTTGAACTTGTTTTATTGAATTCTTATATAATTGTCATCATCCTCATGTTTATATTTTGTTGAAAGTCATCTGTGGCCTGTAGTGCATAGATGGATTTGGTATGATTGTAACCGTGATTATTCAAAGATAATCATGACCGTAATGTTACAAATGATGTGGAAAAAGTCCTCATTGGCCCGTAGTGCATTGATGGACGCTTTTGGTATGATTATGGCTATGGATTCTCTTCTGCCAAGTGGAGCAAAGATGAATTGTTTATGGCATGATCGGATCAAGTTAATAAAACACGATTATCTTTTGCCCGTAGTGCATGGATAATTCGTGGTCATGATACTTAAATAATATCCTCGGGCTCAGTAGTCCGTGGATGATTTGATAATGTGGATTATTTATTAAAAATCGAGTCCCAAATGATAAAAGTGATGAAAACTTTTAAATCATAAAAGATAATAGATTTTATTCTCTACTTGACTATTTTAATGGATCGCTTGTTCCAATCAGCAGCTTAAACTTGATGTCTATTGTATTTTATCAGTTTAACATTGTTGAAGGCTAATGATAATTTATTATGCATTATCTTAGTCATAATATTTCTTACTGGGCTAGTTGAGCTCACCCTTTCTTTTACTGTTCTCTTAAGGAAATGAGAACGTAGCCGAGACTAGTCGGGGAACGGAGTGATGGTCCGAGATGGTGTATTAGTAGTCCTCACTATTCTATAAAATAGTGTGATAATAAATGTAATGAGTGTAGGGATTTCGGCACAAAAACGCAGCGAAAATAAAATAATCAAAGCAATTTCCGAAACCCAACACAGGATCCATGCGAAAAATCAATTAATTCAGAGGTTTAGATATTATACCGAAAATGAAAGTGTTTCTGAAACAGCTTCGAATCCTTAACGCAATTCCTCACGAAACTACGTCTCTATGGTATCCATACGAATGCCGCACGAACCGTCGAATGATTCTGCACTAAGAGGGACTAGCCACCAAAGGAACCTTTATGAAATCATGACGCTTTCTCTCTCTAGTCTCTCTAAGAAATGGCTAGGGTTTTTTAAGTTATGATCTAACCCTAAGTACTGCTATATATCCTATATATAGTAGTTAAATGGAATTAATCAAAACCTAATTTCATAAAATCAATTTATATATATATAACTTAATTAAGTCTTACTTAATTAATATACATATATACAAACTTTCCTTTTAATTTAAATTGTGATTTAAATAATATTAATCATATTAATATATTTAAATCCTTAAAATTTAAATTTATTCCCTTTAAATTACGTTCTACATGTGTGACCCTATAGGTTATTATCACGTTGGCAATAATTTTAAAATCATATTATAAAATTATAAACAAAGTGAAATGACATCTAGTAATGCATCATCGCTACCCAAGTAATAATAAGATCGATGATTCGATGCAACCTTTTAGTGACCAATGTTTCAATGTAATTTAATCCTTTTAACCTTAATATCATAGATTAAACTCGAGTCATGGAACGTGTCATACTCTTCATAATTTAATCTGAGTTTTCTTGATCAATGAGTAGACTATATGAATCAAATCACTATTTGAGCATGACCATGCATTTCATAGTCCTACTCAATCAAGAGGCCTATGGATATCACCCCTAATATATAGGAGGGTTAAATTCCATCTAGATCACTCATATTCCTCACACGATTCATGATGTACCCAATAATCACCTTTATAGTCCACCCTATTAAAGGTGACATTTGATGATATCAAAGTATATAAATTCTGTGTAAGAATATAGTAATTTCGTGCCTGGAGGACCATTACATCATTATCACTATGAGAATTTCTAATGACACTTCGCATAATGCTCCACATAGAATTCTCATAGTGGTCCGCATCCAAAGACATCGTTTCTCAACACGTACCTACGCATCGACTTAATATCTCATATATTTATGACCAATGAGATTTGGTCATCAGTCAATCCACATACTAGTCTCAATGCATCAATGTTGTCCCATCAATAATGATACTCGACTAGGGACATTTAAGAACAATGATACTAATTGTAATTATATAATCTCATGTTCAAGTCACATACTTGAAACCATATAATTTGTATCATTATTCTAAGGAATTTTATTATGTTAATAATTATATAACGCAGTAAATAAAACCATAACAAAATCATTCATTTATTCAATCAAATATAATATCAAAACGTTAAACAATTATATCAAATAATTGGCCTCTAGGACATAAACTCTAACAATGAGGACTCCATTGAGTGTGGATATTGTCTAGATGACAATATTTGTATTAAAACTCACAGCATATATTTTGTCATATTTTTACACGACAGTTGTATTATTAAGTTGGATTTTGTATTTTTATACCATGTATTTGGCGACTCAAGATAGGTGATGTATACCTGTTTTGGGGGCGTCACACAATTTACAACGAAGGACAAGTTTCGTTGCTAAACATACACTTTTAGCAACGACTTATAAAGTCGTTACCTAAAAAATCGTTGTTAAAGACCCATTTTTAGCAACAAAAAAACTTTTGTTGCCGACGATGACGGGAAATCAAGCGGACGAAAATTTTGCAACGAATTTCTAACAAAAAAATTTCTCGCCAATGAATTAGCAACGAAATTTTGCAACGACTTATGAATTTCATTGCAAAAAGTGAAAGCCTGACACAATCTGCAACGAAGAACAATTTTCGTTGCAAAACATATACTTTTAGCAACGACTTATAAAGTCGTTGCCCAAAAAATCGTTGCTAAAGGCCTATTTTTTTGTAGTGGACCAATGACTCTCTCATCTCTGATTATGTCTATCTTCTGGTTATTTCCTCCGATTCTATCTCTTCTCCACTCTCTCAAATCGTGACTCTCAACATCTTGATACGATTTATAAACTTTGTCTTTGATATGGCTAATCGATTTGATTAATAGTGTAAACTCAAGATTCTGAAAACATGTTAGGGTTTCAAATGAAAATTTTCTCTCATTCTCTTCATATTTTAGATTCTGATTATTTTCATCAATTTGTCAAATAAAAGGATATTTGGGAGCCACAAGGCTACGGAGATACACCTTTACGGAGAGGAATTCAAACCGTATGATTCCTTATAGACTTCAGTAACGTTTTATCGACATTATTTATATAAATATCATAAAATAGATACGACACTTGATAACTTAAAACGACACTGAGATACTCCTTCAAAAAGCGGAGTCATCTGAACTGGATTTGAGAATCGTAGTGATCTATTGATTATACTTATATAAATATCAATTGTAAAAATTATAAATTTTGTCGTACTTAGACGCCGCAAGGCTACGGAGATACACCTCTACTAAGAGGAATTCAACCGCATTTATTCCTTATAAGACTAAGTGACATTATTTATAAAAGTTCACATAATAGATAAAATATTCTTATATATTATCTCGAAAGTAAACAATAATATTTGGTATATCAACAGTGTTTAATCGATTTAAAAATTATACTTTATAAATATTGTTTGAATTGATTTATTCTTTTTATACAAGTACTAATATATAAACATCTTTCATATAATACTCGTTAAAGATTATCTAAGAAATAATTTTATATAATCCATAAAAAAACACTCTTTATTTTAAAGAATTAATAATTCTTTATAAAGTGCATTGAAATTATATATCTGCTTAAACCGAAGCATTAATGAGCCAAAGCTAAAATTAACTTATCTGCTTAATTAAGAAGTTTTTATCAAAAACATAAAAGTTACTTGAACTTTTATAACTGTGTATATTTTATATATTTGCTTAATCAGAAGCATCATTTGATCTAAACATAAATTTCTATCTACTTTCAAAGAAGCATATTTTTAAATATAAAAGTTTTGAACTTTTATAAATGTATATTTGTTCTTTAATTAATATCTGTTTATTTGAGAAGCACCCATCTGTACTAAATTCGTATCTGCTTATTTGAGAAGCACATTGTTGTAAATTTATTTGTAAAAAGAGAAAAGGTCAGAGTTAGTTTATTTTATGTACTTGTGAGAAAAGATTTAGTAATTCTTCACCAAGACCGTAGTCTTAAAGAGGTCAATGAAGTTGGATCTCTAGTGTACTTGTGAGGTGATGAAGAGACTGTTATTTCAAGACCAGATCATAGAATAGAATTGAACTCAAAAGAAGTACAACTAAGCTTGAGGAGGGAGCGGGAAGCTTGTTGTCCAAGATAGATTAGTTGGAAGCTTGTCTATAAAACTTTGTAAAGGCTTTTCCGCCTATTGAAGGAGTATTTATTACTGATAGTAATAGAATCTCAAGTTCCAAGTTAGAACTTGAGATTGGACGTAGCAGTATACAAAGGGGTGTATGGTGTGAACCAAATAAATCTCTGAGCATTGTGTGATTGAATTTTTAATTATCTTGCATGCTAATTACTAAAACTTCAAATTAATTACCAAAAATTTAAAAAGGCCTAATATAATTTTTAAGCTGTAATAATCTATTCAACCCTCCCCCCTTCTAGATTATTATTGGACTTTCAGAAAGCAACGGTAAAATTTCTTCAACAGTGATAAAATTAATATCCTTCAATATCCCAATAATAGGTAATTAATATATATTAAATAGTTACAAATCTCCATAAATTAATATGTATATTTTATTTAACTTTGTAATATTTTATTTAACATAAAATACAATAATCCCCCATATATTATAAAGTAAAAATAAAATAAATTGAGTAAAAAATATAATAATGCAGTGCGTTAACACTGGTGTCTTTTGGACTATAAACTAATGTATAGAGTGAATAAGACTTGATTCATAGGAATTTGGTGAAATGAAAATTTCTATGAACCTTCTTCCTTATTATGAATCAATAATCATATTACTCACACCACAAACTTTAATAGAAGTTGTTCTCATGATTTGGCACATTTTAGCCTTCAAGGCCATACACCGAATTCATGAAAGCTTCTAGAAAACCTATCTTGTTTTCATAAGATACGGCCCCACCTCTACACTTATATAGGTGTTTCCATCAAATGTGTTCTACAGTTAAACACATCACCCAACAGGACTATGGAAATCATTAAGAGTATATAACTCAACCTCTAACACTATAGAATTACACTATCCTACACCATAGGGATGAACTCAAATATGTATAAAATGGATAGTGTCTCAACCAATGACTTGTTGTTACCCATATGAACCTACTTCTTGGGATTATATTTTATATAGGTTGGGTTACCATTACTGTTGATTTCTGTAATAGACAGTAGTCTCATTCCCCTCGATGTATTACTTACTAGCCTCTTGCTTAGTGGCTTTATTAGAGGATCCGCAAGATTTAACCCTGATCTTACAAAGTTAAGGGATATAATTTCATCACATAATAGATGTCTCGCAATATTATGTCTTAGGCGTATATGCCTACTCTTGCCATTATAGCTCTTATTTTTAGCTCTGTCTATAGCAACTTGGCAATCACAATGTAGAGACACAAATGGAAATGGTCTAGTCTATAAAGGAATATTTCCCAAAAGATTTTTGAGCCACTATGCTTCAGAACCTACCTTCTCTAAGGCAATAAACTCAGACTCTATAATAGAACGAGCTATACAAGTCTATTTAGTAGACTTCCAAGTAATTGCTCATCCTCCTAAGGTAAATATGTAGCCACTCGTGGATTTGATTTCATCTGAATCAGAGATCCAGTTGGCATCACTATAACCCTCAAGAACTGCAGGATTTCCGCAGTAATACAAACCAAATCCAATAGTACCTTGCAGATACTTGAGTATTCTACATAAAACAGTCCAATGATCCTTATTAGGATTATGAGTGTATCTGCTCAGTCTATAAACTGCATATGATATATTAGGTCTTGTGCAATTCGTAAGATACATTAAGCAACCTATAATTTGAGCATACTCAGATTGAGATACACTTGGTCCCTCATGTTTTTTTAAATGTGAACAAGAATCATATGGAGTACTAACAGGATTAACATTATAATGTCCAAATCTCTTAAGCATTTTCTCCACATAATGATCTTGAGAAATCATATACCCATTACAAACTTTTCTCAAATTAACTCCGAGAATAATATTTGCTTCTCCCAAGTCTTTCATATCAAATTTAGTTAATAACATAATTTTAGTATCAAATATAACATCAATATTGGTTCAAAAAATAAGCAAGTCATCCACATAAAGACATACAATAACACCACCATTCTCATTATTAAATTTGGTATATATACATCTATCTCCATCATTTATTATATATCCATTAGAAGTCATCACACTATCAAATTTATCATTCCATTATTTAGGAGCTTGTTTAAGACCATATAAAGATTTAACTAATTTATAAACTTTATGCTCATTGCCTAAGGAAATAAATCCCTCAGGTTTGCCCATATAAATCTCTTCTTCTAAATATCCATTAAGAAACGCAATTTTAACATCCATTTAATGAATTATTAAATTTTTAATAGCGACTAGAGCAATTAAAACTCTAATGAATGATGTTCTTGCAACCGGTGAATAAGTCTCAAAAAAGTCAAGGTCTTGTTTTTGTTTATAACCTTTAGCAACAAGCCTAGCCTTAAATTTATCAATTGATCCATCAGGTTTTAATTTCCTTTTAAAAATCTATTTACAACCAATAGTTTTAGAACCAGGAGGAAGGTCCACTAATTTTCAAGTATGATTAGCCATAATAGACTTAATCTCACTATTTATGGCTTCTCTCCAAAAAGGAGTATCAGGAGAAGAAACTACATCTTTAAAGGATAATGGGTCATTATGTAACAAAAACATAAAAAAGTCTTCTCCCATATTAGTGGGTTTTCTAGTACGCTTACTTCTCCCTGGTTCAATTTTAGATTCCTCAATCGGAACTATATAACAGCTCGTTGGAAGCTCTGCTACTGGTCGATCCACTTTAGATTTCAAAGGAAAAATATTTTCAAAGAAATCAGCATTTTTTGAATCAATGATTGTATTATGATCTAATACATCACTTTTCAAAACAAGAAATCTATAAGCAGCGCTATATTCAGCATAACCAATAAACAAACAATTAGCAGTTTTAGAACCAATTTTCCTTTTTTAGGGTCGGGTAACATTACCTTAGCAAGACACCCCCACACTTTAAGGTATTTTAAGTTAGGTAAATGATTTTCTCAAAGCTCATAAGGTGTTTTTCCAGTTTTCTTATAAATGATTGTATTTTGCAGGTGACAAGCAGAAAAAAGAGCTCCCCCCACAAATTCGGTGGAGCCCCAGAACTTACTAACATGGCATTCATCATATCTTTTAGTGTTCTATTTTTTCTTTCAACTACCCCATTTGACTCTGGAAAATAGGGAGGTGTTACCTCATGTATAATTCCTTGTTCTTCACAATATTTACTAAGAGGTCCAGAGTCATACTCTCCACCTAGATCAGACCTGAGTCTTTTAATCTTCTTTTCTAATTTATTTTCAACTTCGGCCTTATAAATTAGAAATTTATCTTCAGTTTCATTTTTATTTCTGAGAAGGTAAACTTTAGCATATCTAGAATAATCATCAATAAAGGTCACCTAATAATTTTTCCCACCCCTAGAAGTATTTCTAAACATATCTCCTAAGTCTGAATGAATTAAACTGTGAGGTTCAGATTCTCTAACTAGTACTGGTTTACATGTCTTTTTAGTAGTTTTGGCTTTCACACATTCTTGACATTTTTTGGTATTTGAAATTTTAACATCTTTTAAAATTTCCAAATTTTTCATCATTTTTATATAAGAATAATTCACATGGCCTAATCTAGCATGCCAAATATCATCGGATTACTGCATGTCTAGTGAATAACCCTTCGTATTTATTCTTTATTAAGTTGAGAAAATGATGTGTCTACACTGATTACCGCATGACGGGTGAAAATCCATTTGAAGTTTCGTATATTCTTTCATACTCGTATGAGATATCATTTCTTTTGTACTCGTCAAGGGATATCATTTTCTTTCATATTTTTCTCCATTTATGGTACAAATTTATTGTTTGTTTCCATAACCTTTTTGTTAACTGGTGAATATCCCTGAAATTAGTAGAACATCCTTAATAGTTTGCGCTTCATCTAATATCATTTTATTCGAAAATTGATCTAAACTTTCTTATTAAATTTTAATATTTTATTCAAGGTACCATTCACGACAAAATTAGTTTCTTTTATGTCCAAATTATTTTTAATACATGAATAATATTTTCTTGAATTTTACTCCACAATTAGTTATAATGTTGACAATTTGGACATTCTTGAACTCTGAATAAATTGAATTATAAATCTTTAATATTTATCATTGATCTCACTTAATTCATTTTTTATATCATTTTCATCATCCTCATACTTAAATTTATGATGGAAAGTCATCTTTGACCAATAGTGCATAGATGGACTATTAATTGGTATGATTATGACCAAGAGTTGTGTATTGGTATAATCATGACCTTTAATGTTATAATCATGATATTTGTGTATTGGTATAATCCAATACAATCATGACCTCTGTGTATTGGTATAATCATAACCTTTAATGTTACAGGCAAAGGTTTCTGATGAAAGTTCTCTTTGGCCCGTAGTGCAAAGATGGACAGGTGTTTGGCATGATCATGATCACTGGTGATGCAAACGATTATATTTGGTCCGTAATGCATAGATAATTCGTTGATTAGAAATAATTATTAATTTGTGTTACATGGATAAAATATTGATGGCGGACTTTTAAATCATAGAAGATAGTAGTCATCATTCTCTAGTTGACTTTTTTAATGGATTGCTATTTCCGCTGCAGTTGTTTATCTAAAATTTATTGTCTATTGTATTCTATCAGATTTATCCATGTAAAGGACTATAGATAATTTATTTTATATTATCTTAGTCATAATATTTTTTACTTGGCTAGTTGAGCTCACCCTTTTATTTCATTGTTCTCTTTAACAAATAAGAATATAGTTAGGACTAGTCGGGGAATGGAGTGACGGTCCGAGATAGTCACTATAGCAGTTTTAATTATGTTATAAAATAGTGTGATAATAATTATAATGAAGACTTAATTTGAGTATGGATATTGTTGTATTATTTACAGTGCAATATTTGTATTCAAACTCACAGCTTATGTGTTGTCGTATTTTGCACGATAGTTGTATAAATGAAATTTGTATTTGGATTTTGTACCATGTATTTTGGCGACTTAAAATGGGTTGTGTGGACCTATTTTGGGGGTGTCATAATATTCAATAGAGCCATGAAAAATTCGACTGGATTTGGTATGAATTAACAAGAAAATTCATATGAAAACCAAATTATTTTAAAAAGTAAAAACTTATAGGACTTAAACAGATTTATAGATATCAAAGTCATGTGATTGTGTGATGTGCTGATTATCTAAAGACCTTAACATGATAAGATTTGGATAGAGTTTGAAAACTCAATTCTGGGCTTAGCAGGGAGTAGAGCGGTCGCGCCATTCCCAGGCTTAAATTGCAGGCACTGCAGAGCAACTAATATGTTAATTTATTATCTGAACCTTGGGGACATGTATATATGAGCCTTCTACAATATAATAAATGAGTTTTATAATAATTAGCCTATTCACATATGAAATGACTTAACATTGCTAAGAAATTTGCAAGATAAGTGTTATAAAAGCAAAATAGAATCAATGTTATTTAATAAATGTGTATAAATTAGAAGGCATGTAAAATTAAGTTTCATGAACAATAACACATACGTTATTGAGTGATTAGCTTATTCAAGCATGAAATGGTCAAGTTTAATGATTATTGGTTAAAAAGCTATGAAGAAATCTGACATTATAAAAGATAAAATAGAAGTATAGTAAAATTGTACTTATATTGAATGAATGATTAATGTGTATATATGGGATTATATGACTGTTTATGATTTGTGAAGCGCAGAACAACTATTAGCTGACAAACTAAAGTTGTAATCAATTCGCAAGACAAGTCTTTCAATTCCTATTTACTATATGAACTTGGCATGATTATATGAATTACCTATTATGCACTTTGAATTATGAAAGTCAACTTATGACTAAAACTGATTGAGTTTTAAAACTCAATCTTGATATGATATGAGATATGTTGAACATATAAATCATATTGTTTGGAGTTATAATGCATGCATAATAAGTATGAACTGAGAATGAAATTATGTGTTATATGATGTATGCAATCTGTTAGATTTGCTGAGCTGTCTAGCTCAAACTTGCAAAAATAAACTTTTTGTAGGTTAACTATATAGTGAAATATTACTTGATACTCGGATGATGAAGATTGGACTACATGAGAAAGAATATACTTTCTTAATTAGAAGTTGATAATTTAGAAATGTATAAATTAAGAAGTATGTATAATTTGCAATATTCAATAAATAGAGAATGTTTGCTTTGAAATGAGAATGTATTGTGGTGTTTGCTTTGTAAAAAAAAGTTTTATATGGTAATAAAAAGGAATTTGTATTGAGGATTGAGTTGTATATAGTCATTTCTACTCTGATAATAAGGATCGTAAAATAAATACGATTATGAAATATAGGGAATCATAAATGCTGCGATTCAAGGAATAAAGGAAAAACGTTTAAAAAACAATTAATTATCTGTATTTTTTAGTTATTATTTAATCCTTGTATGATGTAAAGCTGAATGAAGATAGTATCTAACGCATAAGGTCGAGATTAAGTTCGTCCTAATTATGGATTAAGTTGGTCTCAATTTTGGGGTCGTTACAACATTAATAAGTTCATATTCCCCACTTAATCTTCCTACTTAAAAGTGTTACAATTTTTATCATTTTAAAATAAAAATTTCATAAATTATAACAAATTATATAGGAATGAGCAAAGAAGACCAAGTAATTAACCGATCAATTGTAGAATTTGCAATTAGAATTCTTGGAAGTTCTAGAGGTCTTTAGCGGACAACGAATACCGCAAGGAGTGCAACAAAAATAAAGTGAAAAATACTCTAACCCGTCGTCACATTTTATGGGTTCATGGCAACTTGTTATGCAACGCGGTGGCTTAGAGTATTCTCCACCTTCCATTCTTTATCCTCGTTGCGGTATTAGTTGCCCCCTCAAGACCTTTGGAACATCCAACAATCTTAATCTTAAGTTCTATAATTGACCGGTTAATTAGTTGCTTAATTTTGCTCATTCGTATATAGTTAATTATAATTTATTAGCTTTCTGTTTTAAAAGGATAACAGTTGTAATACGTTCAAGTAGAAAGATTAAGTGGATAAAGAGAACTTATAAATGTCCAAAAACGGTTGTGGGGACGGATTGTGAATAAAGCCAAGGCAGCTAATGCTTTTTTCACATGCAATGAGTTGGGTGACAAGTTGTATAATACCATGCTGATGTCAACTTAAGTTGTTTCTGCACTTTACAGCTACCGTCGAACAACCTTTTGCCAACTTAAATAAGGCGATTAACATATTTGCAGGTTAATTAAAGGATCATATATGTACTATACTTTGGAACTTAGAAACTCGTTTGGCATTCACTCATTAGGAGTCAATGTCGAATAGTCCCCAGTTTGGGACTATTAATAGATGTTATGTCTCTCACTCAGGCTGGTGCCAATACGAAACGATACGTTTTTTGTTTTGAGGATTTTTCGGTTGTTATCTCTACATATTCTTCGAGTGCATACTTAGATTAAGTTATCTTAATCTATTTCGTGTACTTGGAGACCATGGGGAGATGCTGTCGAAATTTTCTTGAAACAGATGAGATGTTCTCAACGTGTTGACACTAGTGAGAAGACACATCCAGGAACGAGATATAAGCCTTACCCTTGTCCTGTAGAGTGGAGATACTAGAAAAATATAATTCATTCATGGACCACATATATGAATATCCATGTACTGAATGTGTTTTTTGTTTAGTTAAAAATGTCAACCGACCGAAGTTGGATGTATTGTAAGATAACCATTGATGAGAGGGGATTAGCCTCAACTTATCGTGACGGGATGTTTAAATTTTTTAACAAAGCAGTAGAATATTCTAATGATCATAACGGAAAGATGAGATGCCCGTGTATCAAGTGGAAGATGAGTGGGATAGGCGAATTTGTCTCATTTCTTAAATCTTTAATTCTAGCAAATAATAGTTTTCTATCTTCTGATCTTCCGTTTTGATTTTGGTTTCATTTAATTGTTGGTTTAGGTTTGCAATTTGAATACTGGTTTGGATTTTCAATTTGATATTCTTTAATCAGCAATGAATAAAATTCTTTAATGTTATTAATTTATATTTTTACCCTCGTGTGTTTCAAATAAGGCTGTAAACGAGCCAACACAGTTCGGGCTCGATTCGGGCTTGACTCGAAAAAATACGAGCAAGACTCGGATTTGTTAATAATATGATCTAAATCTGAGCATTAAAAATAGTTCGAATAAAAATATGAGTAGAATCTGAGCAAGGTTATACTCGACTCGTTTAAGATTCAAACTACTCGAATTTTTGATTATGATTCGATACATACTCTACATATTCGATTAGATGTTCGATACATTGTCTTATAATATATACAAATTTAAATCAAATTAGGATACTTAGTTATTATTTTGTTTTGTTTTTAATTTTAATAGTGATTATATATTAGTAAAGTGTAATAATAAATATATTTTCTCATTTTTAAGTAAAATAACAAATTCAATTTATAATTATATTTATTATAAAACTAGTTATCATGTGGAGACTCGAATTTGAGCTTGAATTTGAAGCTCGCGAGTAGTTTGAATAAATATTTGAGTCGAGTCGGATCGAAATTGAGTACTAAATATTCGAGTCGAGTTGAATCTGAGTAGAATTTTTTAAATATAATTCGAATTCGAGCCGAATTCGAGTACGAATTTATCATTTCGAGTTGAATTCAAGTAGTTTTCTGTTTGCTCCGATTCGACTCATTTACGCACTTAGTTTCAAAAGCATATAAAGAAAATTTAGTTTTTAATGCACTTAAGCACTGTTTGTCTATGTCATCATGCCGCTTGAGTACTATTTGTCTATATATCATATCACGTTATTAATTTCTGACGTGTCAAATAAAATTGGATAACAACTCATTTTGACAAGTAAAAAGGTGGCACATGCTCAACAAAGATGCCGTAACACGTGTTTGGCTGATAAGCCAAGCATATATGGGACGACCTTAAATACGGGTCCAATAAGATATCTAACACGTGTTTGTACGGAAAACATATATGGACGACCTTATATGCACGGTTCGTCGTCCAATACCAAGGTAGGAGAATATTTATGATATCTAAAAATTCATTTAATTTTACTACATACTGTCATAATTATTGTATAAAATATTTAAAGATACACTAATTATAAATTTATATTTTTAAAAAACATATATGAATTATGTAAAACCCCCTTTCCCAAAAGGAAAAAGGGATGTCACTCACAAACATAATAAATAAAAACCTCTAATAAATCTCAAAATATCTCCAATAATATTTAATACCAAATGTCACATACTCCAATTTAAATAGAAGGAACTCCACATTTACATAATCTCTACTATAAGATATAAATGCCAAAATGGTCCAAAACATCCATATACAAAATATTAGGAAAACCAAGTCTAATAATAAATCTCAAAAAGCTAATCTACTCATTTGGATCAAAGGTAGCTCTCATCCCACAATCCTGTTCACCCCTGATTACCTGCCGAAAAAAGAACACAGCGTGAGCCAATTGCCCAGTACGGATATGAAGATGAATAAACATATCTCAATAAATAATGAATCTAAAAGAGTTGAATGAATGAACACATGTGAATTACAAACGAATTACGAATAGATCAAAATTTGAGAGTCCATTTACAAATGATTAACACTGTCAATCGAATAATTATAGGCAAAAGAATCCCAAACAAATAAGGCTGAATCAAATGGTTGTAAGATAACAATTTCATACTAAGCTCAAATAAAAATAGCCAAAGGCTAACAAAATACATCAGTACCATGATGTATACAAATCAAATCGGATAGTATGCACGACACATACGTCACTAATCCGCCAAACAAATCGAATCAAATCAAATACTGGGTCGACCCATACGTATCCTGAACAAATATATCAAATGGCCAAAGCTCATACCCAGAGCATACAAAAGGATACGCCAGTGGACTAATCACACCACCACGTAAGGTGTCATGCCAGGTGTCAAGAGATATGCCCATGGTACCCCACGTGTCGTTAGCTCAAGTATACCCTAAGGATCAAACTACAAAATATAAGCCAAAAGGGTTCAAATCACAAGGCTTACATGACCATATTCAAATAAAATCAATTATCAAATACAAACATACCCAATTATTACAAGATATCAATGATCAAAACAACTCCGAAGTGTGAACGAAAATATACGAACAATAAGACAAACGAATAAAGTCTCCAAAACATATTGACGCGATTAACTAGTTCAAAGAAAGACAAATACGAATTCAAATATCAACGCCAAACGAAACTATCTCAATAATTTTAACAACAAGGAATAATCCCAAGAGGCAATAACAAATTTCTAAACGAGTACAAAACGAATCTAATTAAATTTAAAGGAATATCATTGAAAAAGTACTTAATCCAGTACCTTAATGTAGCATCAAAATAATTCACTAATCCAAATATCACCCGCTAAACTCCCCAATCCGATCTAATTATCAAAATAAAATATAATACATATAATTAAATTACGAACTCATACAAATTAAATTTTCATAAATTCAATAAATTTTAATATACTATATTCACTTGCAATCAAAAGATATATTTTAATTATAAAAACAATCTTATAATAATATTTACTACTATCCCGCTTTTAAATTTCCGTATCTTATATATATATATATATATATATATATATATATATATATATATATATATATAATCTGCAGTAATAAGGTATATATATATATATCGCGAATCAAGTAGCGAGGTTAATATGTATATATATAAAATAAAGCAAAGAAAAAGCATAAGTTAACATATATATATATATATATATATAAAAGGCGTGAAGTATGTTAACGTGAATATATATATATATATATATATATATATATATATATATATATATAATTAATTAAATTTAGCAAATTATTATACGATTATATATATAAACGCAAATCGTATATAATTTACCCCAATTATAAATCAAAATTTCATTAACAAATTCAATTAATCAAACGACATAATAAAATTTTAAAATAGATTGCAAATACAACAAGGAAATAAATTATAATTATAATAACAAAATAATTCTCTTGTATTCAAAATAGTCCAACAATTACCTTTGAGAAGAAGAATATGGTGAATAAAATTCTAAGATTTTGCTCTTAAACCTTGCCTCGCAATCACAATCCCTCGTTCTCGCTCTTCAAGCCTCCTCCTTTTGTTTTCGTTATAATCCCACAACTCATCAAGCGTAAAAAGGTAAAGCTAGGTTTTACTTATTTAATATTAATTAATATGTTTTATTAATTCTTTTAATTTGATTAGGATTTAAAATTAGACAAATATAGTTTAAACCCAATTAATTAAAAGACCCAATTTAATGTAATATAACTTATTATGGCCCAAATAAATTAAATATATAGAATTTGACCCAAACACAAGGAAAGCCCAATTATATATTTTAAAGCTCACATAATTATTTTATTGGATATTACATCACCTTCTCCTTAAAAAGGATTCCGTCCCCGGAATCAAAAGAATAGAACGTACCTAATTTTCAAAAAGATGTGGATATTCCACCAATAGACTCCTCCATCTCCCAAGTAGCTTCCCCATTCCAATGGTTTTTCCACAAGACTTTAACAAAAGGAATTGTCTTCCTCCTCATAATCCGTTTTGACGATCTAGAATCGCTTCGCTTCTTCTTCACAAGTAAGATCTTCTTGAATCTTATGTAATCGGGTAGTGCAACGTGAAGCGGATGATAATTATATTTTCTTAACAATCAAAACATGAAAGATATTATGCACATGAGATAATTATGGAGGCAAAGCCACCCTATATGCCACTACTCTCAACTCTCTCAAGGATTTCGAAAGGGCCAATGAAACGCGGACTAAGCTTCCTTTCAAACCAAACCTTCAACACCTTTCCATGGAAAAACTTTCAAAACACGTGTTCACCAGTGTGTGAATTCAAGAGCCTCCTATGAATATCGGATAACTCTTTTGCATGATCTAGCTTTTCTTTCAATTTTTCCTTAGCCATTCAAGCTACCTTCTCCGTAGTAATCCTAACCAAATTGGGTCCTTCTATTACCCTTTCTCCAACCTCGTCCCAACAAGTCG
Source organism: Panax ginseng (assembly GCA_020205605.1). NCBI lineage: Eukaryota > Viridiplantae > Streptophyta > Magnoliopsida > Apiales > Araliaceae > Panax > Panax ginseng. The sequence continues at coordinate 158,354,188 of CM035129.1, forward strand.
GAGCTCGACACTTCTTACCATATAATGCTTCAAAAGGGGCCATACCAATACTAGTTTGCTGTGACGCCCCCAAAATAGGTCCATTCCATCCAACCCATTATGAGTCGCCAAATACATGGTACAGAAATAACTACAACTTTATTAATACATTTATCGTGCAAAATACGACAACATATATACTGTGAGTTTAAATACAATTATTGTCTTCTGTACAATATACATACCCAAATAAATCCTCATCACAATTATTGATACATTATTTTACAAAATGGTGAGGACTACTAAACAACTCTCTATAACCTTCATTCCATACCCCGACTAAGACTGCTACATTCTCGCCTCTCGGAAGAAAAAAATGGAACAAAAAGGAAAAGGGTGAGCTCAACTAGCCCAAAGAAAGAATATTATTATGACTAAGATAATATACAACAAATTATTGTTAGTCTTCAACAGGAAAAATCTAATAGAATACAATAGACAACCGCTTTTAAATCAACAACTACAATGAAAACAACAATTCATTAGAAGAGTTAAGTAGAGAAATGCAAACTACTATCTTCTATATATGAATTTAAAAGTTCAACGTCGATATTTTATCCCCGTAACATCAATCAATATATATCTGAATCAAATATTCATCTTTTACTTTCACTACGTGCCAAAGATATTCATCATTAATCATGTTCATCTAAACACTGTTCATCTTTGCGATGCGGCAAAAGATATTAATCGATCATTCGTTTCATCTCAACACTGCTTCATCTTTTGCACTACGGCCAAAGATATTCATCAAGAAATCATTCATCTTTGCACTACATGCCAAAGATATTCAAGAATATCATCATTTAGGATGAGGATGATGAAAAATATTTTAAAGGAAACGAATCCAAAGAAACAAAAGAACAAATATTAAGGATTCGTATTTTAAACAATCCAAGTTCAAAAATACTTCATAAGTAATCGAGTAGAGTAAAATTCAAGAATGATCAAAATATGGATACAATCAAAGCTAGTATCCGAATAGATATTTTGGACAAAAAGAAGAAATTTCATTTTTTTCTGAATAGTCACAATATCGTGAATAGTAACTCTCAGGCCAAAAGATAGAAATTTCACAAAAAAACATCATCACGCTTACGTGAATAAGACTAAATGAATAAGAATCTCGTGAATAAGAACTCATTAATAGTAACTCGTGAATAAGAACTCATGAATAAGTAACCCCGACGTGAAAAAGTTCCAAATTTGATAAAATTTCCAACCAATATTTCAAAGATAATGATATTGAAGAAATAATATCATTTTCAATAAAATAACATCCCTTACCTCGAAAGACAAGATTTCTAGTTGAAACACCGGATATAGGCTATGACTTGAACTTGCATCGTATAGCAATACTCAAAGTATACTCAAAATACTCACAAGAATACGCCGATAATATAGAGAGAAAAACTTGAGCTTCGTGTGATTTTTAATTCTAACCTAAGCACCCTATTTATAGGAAAATGCTTAGAACACCAAAGCAGAAAATTGAATATAATATTAATATATATATATATAATTGTCAAGCCCACTTTTACCAACTGATTTCAGATCATTAAACACATGTGAGCCACTCAATTTCAACAAAAAACGTTTTTCTTACAAAAAAAACATTTTAAACTCCAAAAACCAATTATTTCGGAACTCCAAAACTTCAATAATTCATAATAAATAGCCCTTTTATCAGAAAATTCGAATTTCGCGATTTTCCATAGGAAATTCCATTATCTACAACTTTGCAGAAAAAAGTTTTTCCAAATTCCAAACAGAAATTGACCGAAATTCATAAACGGACGATTTTACAGGCTATAATCAAATTTAGATCAATAATTGTGTTAAACATTTAATGCCACAAAAATACTCTTCCTCCTCATATACTCATATATCCCACATTCATTATAAAAATATCACCGTTAATATATTATTAAAATAATATATTTAAATGAATTTTTTTATCAGAAAAAGATAAAATATTAATTTTTAACAATTGTCACAATAAAAATTTTCTCCATCTATATCCACATAAAATCAATATTTTCCTCATCATATAAATCAATAATTAATTATTTACAAATAATATTACGTAATCACAAAGATTTAAGAACTGTGCCGCTCCCAAGAAAGAGGGGCTTTTCAATAAGGATCTCTCCTTACTGGCGCAATTAGGTGACCAAACCTCTCCTTATGAACTTTTTCTAGACATTGCCAATAATGTTATCCAATATTATTATTCGGATAATATGAATTATTGTTCAGATAATGGAAAATAATGTGTAATGACAATTTATCAAAACAACAAAGAATATAAAATATCAATGCAAAGAATTATTGAATCAATAAAATAAAATATCGAATAAGAATTCATCGTAACAATTATTGAGTAGTGGCTTTCTTTACGTAAGAATCAATAATTGGTGCAATACCGCTTCTTCTTGCTCAACAACGCGTATTAGTGTGTTTTAATCACCGGGTATTCTAACAAAGATTAATTCAGTAATAACTACGCCGTTATTTATAAACAACTTATATTTGTCGCTTTCTTCATCCAATCTTTTTCCGTTATGGGGCCCACAAAAGATCAAGGCCGTCGCATTTAATATTCCCCGACAAAGATTTAATATTCCACGACCAAACGAATATTCCCCGACAATAATGAATATTTTATAACCACTTGCTTATTCGAAATATTTACGTATTTTACCCATAACTATCCACATTAATCAAATCAACCCTTACTATTTCAAAAAAATAAATAGAGGAAAATAAATTTCATTTATTAATAATTTGGGGTCTTACACTTGCCAACTATTATTATATGCGAACTCCACCAAACTCAAATAATCATCCCAGTTTCCTGTCCACTCTAAAGCACAAGATCGCAACATGTCTTCCAATGTCTGAATAGTTCTCTTTGATTGTCCATCTGTCTGCGGGTGAAAAGTTGTACTATAGTTTAGTCGCGTTCCCCAAGCTCGTTGAAATCCTTTCCAAAATCGAAAAGTAAACCGCGGATCCCGATCCAAAATAATAGAAACTGGTGTCCCATGAAGCCTAACAATCTCACGCTGAAAAATTTTTGCTAACTTATTCACCAAAAAATTCTCACGGATAGCCAGAAAATGCGCCAATTTGGTCAAACGATCCACCATCACCCAAATAACATCATTCTTTTTAAGAGTCCTTGGTAATCCAATCACAAAGTCCATCGAAATGTCATCCCATTTCCACACAGGAATCTCTAACTATTGCAACAAACCACCAGGCCGCTGATGCTCAATTTTCACTTGCTAACAAGTAAGACATTTACTAACAAATTCAGCTACATCCCTTTTCATTCCACTCCACCAGAAATTCTCCTTCAGATCCTTATATATCTTTGTAGACCCCGGATGAATAAAAAATGGCGAACTATGAGTTTCCGTCAACACTGCCTCGCGAATCATTGGATCCACTGGAACACATAACCGTTTACCAAACCATATCACACCTTGGTCGTCAATGCGAAACTCGTCGCTTACCTCATCCATATTCTCACACCACTGACCCACAACTCGCCATCCTCCTTTTGGGCTTTTTTACGCAAAAATAAGAGAAGTTCCACCTCATACCGCTACCAACCCATCGTAACCTCTAGCATATAGCTCCAAACCCACACGCCCATATCCGAGATAAGTTGAGGTTGTGTAACCAAGGCAGCCTACACTCCTCAACTCTTCCGACCAAGAGCATCTCGCAACCACATTAGCCTTACCGGGGTGATCTTTGAATTCGGCATCATAATCCTTAAGAAGCTCCAACCAACGCCTCTGCTCTCTTTAAGCTCCTTCTCGAGTAAAAATATATTTAAGGCTCTTGTGGTCGGTGAAAATGTCACAAGTCTCTCCATATAGATAGTGCCTCCAAGGCAAAAATAACTACTGCTAACTCCAAGTCGTGGGTAGGATAATTCACCTCATAAGGTTTAAGTTGTCTGGAAGCATAAGCAATTACCTTACCATGTTGCATCAAAACGCACCCTAATCCTTTCTTGGAAGCATCACTATAAATCTGATAACCTCCTATCTCCGACGGTAATGTAAGCACTGGAGCCGACACAAGCCTCTTCTTAAGCTCCTCAAAACTTTTCTCACGTTCCTCATTCCACACAAACTTTATGCCCTTCTTCATCAACTGAGTTAATGGTAAAGCTAACAAAGAAAAACCTTCCACAAATCGCCCGTAGTACCCTGCCAAACCCAAGAAACTCCTTACTTCAGTTACCGTGTTAGGTCTCAGCTAATTAGTGATAGCCTCAACCTTCGCAGGATCCACCTTAATACCTTCAGCAAACACGACATGTCCCAAAAATGCAACCTGTTCTAACCAAAACTGGCATTTGGAGAACTTAGCATATAACTTATTCTTCTGCAGAACCCCCAAAACAATACGAAGATGCTCTTCATGCTCCTCCTTAGACTTGGAATACACCAAAATATCATTAATGAAGACAATGACAAATTGGACCAAATACTCGCTAAAAACCCGATTCATCATATCCATAAACACTGCTGGAGCATTACTCAGCCCAAATGACATCACCAAAAACTCATAGTGCCCATACCGAGTATGAAAAGCTATTTTTGGAATGTCCTCTTCCCTCACCCTCAACTGATGGTACCCCGACCTCAAATCTATCTTTGAGAAGAACTTCGCCCCTTGGAGCTGATCGAAAAGGTCATCTATCCGTGCCAATGGATATCTGTTCCTGATAGTGATCTGATTTAGCTCCCTATAATCTATACATAATCTCATAGATCCGTCCTTCTTCTTCACAAACAATCTTTGGAGCACCCTACGGCGATACACACTTGGCCTAATGAATCCACGATCTAACAACTCCTGCAATTGTTCCTTCAACTCCTATAACTCTAATGGAGCCATCCTATAGGGTGCTTTAGAGATAGGTTCTGCTCCAGGAATGAGCTCAATAGCAAACTCAACTTCCCTTGGCGGTGGCAATCCTTGCAGATCCTTAAGAAATACCTCAGGAAATTCTCGCACAATTGGATAGTCATCAAGTTGGGGCTCATCCCTCGAGGTATCCTTCACATAAGCCAAATAACAATCACGTCCGTTAGCAATCATTTTGCTCACCTTCAAAGTTGAGATCAACTTTACAACAACATTCGGTTTGGAACATTGAAACTCGAATTCTGGAGCTTCTAAGGTTCCAAAAATAACCTTTCTCGCCTGACAATCAATAGTGGCTCGATGCTTACTCAGCCAATCCATACCCAAGATAATATTAAAATCATGCATCACCATCGGAAGTAAGTTAGTGCGTACACCCTCCTCCCTAACTTCAAAGGACACTTTCAAAAAATGCTCGTAAATAATCACGTAATTCCCCATCCGGTAGCAATAGACAAATGAGGATCTAATATTTGAGAAGACACTCCAAGATGACGAGTAAATGAAAGTGCAACAATAGAGTGTGTAGATCCAGTGTCAAACAAAACCGATGCCTCACGATTTCCTACAAAAAGAATGCCTGAAATAGTACCTGGTGCTTGGGCCACCTAATTAGCTGTCAATGAAAATACTCTCCCACCGTTGTCATACAATGACCACCATTATTACTGCCCCACATTACCATCACTTTGAATCAAGGCAGCCCCTTTCTACTATGTCCCATTTGCCCACATAAGAAACAAGCCCTCGTCTCTATATAGACGCCCTACCAAAGATGATACCCACCACAAGTAAAGACATGGACCAAAGTGGAAGTGGCAAAAGGTTCGGATTTCCCCACCGCCGGCCCCGGATACCGCCTCAATTTGACCACACATGGCGATCGACTTCGATTCTAATTTTGCTGGAAAGCCCTGTTCTATTGAAATCCCCTATTTTGATATCGCCTCCAAATTTTTGCCAATCGACCATGTCACGACCTCCACGACCACCCTACTGCATTGGGTAAGCAAAATCCCTTCGAGGATTAAATCGTTGACACGATGGAGGCTCATTCCAATTATTTTGCCTTCTATTCTGATTTCTTCCAAATTGCCCCATTCCTTTCCCTTGCTGGTCATCTCTATCTCTCTTTCGACTCCCATCTGATCTTGAAGCTCGAAAGTCCTTGTGCTCTATTTCCACACTCTTAGCTGCATTGGCCACCTGTGATACATCTGTAAATATGGTGTGGATGATCGATCTCCTATACTCATATTTCAAAGCCCATTTGAATTTTTCTCGTCATGTTGTACCGTCCCCAAATATTGAACCCAAGAAAACCAAATTACAATCGAGTAAACCTCACTATGAAATCAGTAATGGTCTCATCTTCCTTCTGCCGAATGGACACAAATTCCCTGATGTATGCATCCCTATCAGCGTTTGAGAAATACTGCTGGTAGAAAAGGTCACAAAAACCGCTCCATATGAGTCCATCCATAAATTCATCTCCCTGTGTAGCCTTCAGCGATTTTCACCATCGTTGAGCATCGTCCTCTAGCTTATAAACTGCTAACCTCACTTTCTGATTTTTTGTACACCCAATAACATCAAAAATCTTCTCCAAGTGGGCGATCCAGTTCTCCGCATCAATTGGAGTTGCAGCAAAACGAAAAAGAATTGGGCTTCTGCTTAATGAACCTCTCCAATAACACATACAAAGGCTGCACTTGCTGACCCACTTGATCCTCGGGAGGAACATTCTGCTCATGTTGTGGTATCCCTGCATCATCCCCTATGTCATTTGCATGATGATTTCCTCAGATCTGTGGAATACCTGCGATACTTGTGCTACTACCGCACAGAATCGCCTCCTCATTCACCATTCTTTGCAACCATAGCCGTGGTTATTGTTGCATTACCTTGGTTCCCAACGCTTTCCACCTCGATTAACAAATTTCAACCCGGGCTCCTCCGACCCTCCTCCTATTGTTACCCACTCGCCTCCCAAAGAATTCTCAAGACTTACGAGCCATCTATGATACAAATCAACAAATAAGAACAAACAGATCAAAACAAATAATCAAAGCCAAAATTATTCAGAACGAAGATCAAACGCAACACGACACTATAATAAAATCTTATAACTACCCAGTGATCTACCCATAACTCACAGGTCAAGCCTAAAAGGCAATCTACAAGATCATAACCTAAGCTCTGATACCAACTCTGTAAAACCCCCTTTCCCAAAAGGAAAAAGGGATGTCACTCACAAACATAATAAATAAAAACCTCTAATAAATCTCAAAATATCTCCAATAACATTTAATACCAAATGTCACATACTCCAATTTAAATAGAAGAAACTCCACATTTATATAGTCTCTATTATAAGAGATAAATGCCAAAATGGTCCAAAACATCCATATACAAAATATTAGGAAAACCAAGTCTAATAATAAATCTCAAAAAGCTAATCTACTCATTTGGATCAAAGGTAGCTCTCATCCCACAATCCTGTTCACCCCTGATTACCTGCCGGAAAAAGAACACAGCGTGAGCCAATTGCCCAGTACGGATATGAAGATGAATAAACATATCTCAATAAATAATGAATCTAAAAGAGTTGAATGAATGAACACATGTGAATTACAAACGAATTACGAATAGATCAAAATTTGAGAGTCCATTTATAAATGACTAACACTGTCAATCGAATAATTATAGCCAAAAGAATCCCAAACAAATAAGGCTGAATCAAATGGTTGTAAGATAACAATTTCATACTAAGCTCAAATACAAATAGCCAAAGGCTAACAAAATACATCTCCATTACGATGTATACAAATCAAATCGGATAGTATGCATTTACACACATAAGTCACTAATCCGCCAAACAAATCGAATCAAATCAAATCTTTGGGTCGACCCATACGTATCCTCGAACAAATATATCAAATGGCCAAAGCTCATACCCAGAAGCATACAAAAGGATACGCCAGGGACTAATCACATCGCCACTAAGGTGTCATGCCCTTGTGTGTCAAGAGGACATGCTGTGGTACCCCTACGGTGGTTAGCTCAAGTATACCCTAAGGATCAAACTACAAAATGTAAGCTAAAAGGGGTTCAAATCACAAGGCTTACATGACCATATTCAAATGAAATCGAATTATCAAATACAAACATACCCAATTATTACAAGATATCAATGATCAAAACAACTCCGAGTGTGAACGAAAATATACGAACAATGGTACAAACGAATAAAGTCTCCAAAACATATTGACGCGATTAACTAGTTCAAAGAGTACAAATACGAATTCAAATATCAACGCCAAACGAAACTATCTCAATAATTTTAACAACAAGGAATAATCCCAAGAGGCAATAACAAATTTTTAAACGAGTACAAAACGAACGAATTAAATTTAAAGGAATATCGCTGAAAAAGTACGGAATCCGTACCTTAATGTAGTACCAAAATAATTCACTAATCCAAATATCACCCGCTAAACTCCCCAATCCGATCTAATTATCAAAATAAAATATAATACATATAATTAAATTATTTAACTCATACAAATTATATTTTCATAAATTCAATAAATTTTAATATACTATATTCACTTTATAATCAAAAGATATATTTTAATTATAAAATAATATTATAATAATATTTACTACTATCCCGCTTTTTAAATTTCCAGATCTTATATATATATATATATATATATATATATATATATATATATATATATATATATATATATATATATATATAATCTAGTAGTAATAAGGTATATATATATATATCATGAATCAAGTAAAGAAAGTTAACTCATATATATATATAAAATAAAGCAATAAAGCATAAATTAACATATATATATATATATATAAACTAACGAATTTAGCAGTAGATTATACGATTATATATATAAACGCAAATCGTACATATTTTACCCCAATTATAAATCAAAATTTCATTAACAAATTCAATTAATCAAACGACATAATAAAATTTTAAAATAGATTGCAAATACAACAAGGAAATAGATTATAATTATAATAACAAAATAATTCTCTTGTATTCAAAATACTCCAACAATTACCTTTGAGAAGAAGAATATGGTGAATAAAATTCTAAGATTTTGCTCTCAAACCCTTTTGCAATCACAAATACGCGCTCCTCGCTCTTCTCGGCGTCTCCTCCTTTTTGTTTTCAAGTATAATCCCACAACTCATCGTCAGCGTAAAAAGGTAAAGCTAGGTTTTACTTATTTAATATTAATTAATATGTTTTATTAATTCTTTTAATTTGATTAGGATTTAAAATTAGACAAATATAGTTTAGACCCAATTAATTAAAAGACCCAATTTAATGTAATATAACTTATTATGGCCTAAATAAATTAAATATATAGAATTTGACCCAAACACAAGGAAAGCCCAATTAATTTTTTTAAAGCTCACATAATTATTTTATTGGATATTACATCACTTTCCCCTTAAAAAGGATTCCGTCCCCGGAATCAAAAGAATAAAGCGTACCTAATTTTCAAAAAGATGTGGATATTCCGTCCGAATAGACTCCTCAATCTCCCAAGTAGCTTCCCTCTCCGAATGGTTTTTCCACAAGACTTTAACAAAATGAATTGTCTTCCTCCTCATAATCCGTTCTTGACGATCTAGAATCGCCTCGGCTTCTTCTTCACAAGTAAGATCTTCTTGAATCTTATGTAACGGGTAGTGCACAACGTGAAGCGGATGATAATTATATTTCCTTAACATCGAAACATGAAAGATATTATGAACATGAGATAATTATGGAGGCAAAGCCACCCTATATGCCACTTCTCCAACTCTCTCAAGGATTTCGAAAGGGCCAATGAAACGCGGACTAAGCTTCCCTTTCAAACCAAACCTTCGAACACCTTTCCATGGAGAAACCTTCAAAAACACGTGTTCACCAGGTGTGAATTCAAGAGCCCTCCTATGAATATCGGCATAACTTTTTTGCCGCGATCTAGCTTCTTTCAATTTTTCCTTAGCCGCTGCTACCTTCTCCGTAGTAATCCTAACCAAATTGGGTCCTTCTATTACCCTTTCTCCAACCTCGTCCCAACAAGTCGGAGCTCGACACTTCTTACCATATAATGCTTCAAAAGGGGCCATACCAATACTAGCTTGCCAACTATTATTATATGCGAATTCCACCAAACTCAAATAATCATCCCAGTTTCCTGTCCACTCTAAAGCACAAGATCGCAACATGTCTTCTAATGTCTGAATAGTTTTCTCTGATTGTCCATCTGTCTGCGGGTGAAAAGTTGTACTATAGTTTAGTCGCGTTCCCCAAGCTCGTTGAAATCCTTTCCAAAATCGAGAAGTAAACTGCGGATCCCGATCCGAAGCAATAGAAACTGGTGTCCCATGAAGCCTAACAATCTCACGTTGAAAAATTTCTGCTAACTTATTCACCGAAAAATTCTCACGGATAGCCAAAAAATGCGCCGATTTGGTCAAACGATCCACCACCACCCAAATAACATCATTCTTTTTAAGAGTCCTTGGTAATCCAATCACAAAGTCCATCGAAATGTCATCCCATTTCCACACAGGAATCTCTAATTGTTGCAACAAACCACCAGGCCGCTGATGCTCAATTTTCACTTGCTGACAAGTAAGACATTTACTCACAAATTCAGCTACATCCCTTTTCATTCCACTCCACCAGAAATTCTCCTTCAGATCCTTATACATCTTTGTAGACCCCGGATGAATAAAAAATGGCGAACTATGAGCTTTCGTCAACACTGCCTCACGAATCATTGGATCCACTGGAACACATAACCGTTTACCAAACCATATCACACATTGGTCGTCAATGCGAAACTTTGGCTGCCTACCTTCATCCATATTCTGCGCTACAGCCCACAACTCGTCATCCTCCTTTTGAGCTTCTTTAATACGCAAAATAAGAGAAGGTTCCACCCTCATACCTGCTACCAACCCATCAGAACCTCTAGCATATAGCTCCAAACCCACACGCCCATATCCGAGATAAGTTGAGGTTGTGTAACCAAGGCAGCTACACTCCCTGAACTCTTCCGGCTAAGAGCATCTGCAACCGCATTAGCCTTACCGGGGTGATACTGAATCCGGGCATCATAATCCTTAAGAAGCTCCAACCAACGCATCTATCTCATGTTAAGCTCTTTCTGAGTAAAAATATATTTAAGGCTCTTGTGGTCGGTGAAAATGTCACAAGTCTCTCCATATAGATAGTGCCTCCAAGGCAAAAATAACTACTGCTAACTCCAAGTCGTGGGTAGAATAATTCACCTCATAAGGTTTAAGTTGTCTGGAAGCATAAGCAATTACCTTACCATGTTGCATCAAAACGCACCCTAATCCCTTCTTGGAAGCATCACTATAAATCTGATAACCTCCTATCCCCGACGGTAATGTAAGCACTGGAGTCGACACAAGCCTCTTCTTAAGCTCCTCAAAACTTTTCTCACGTTCCTCATTCCACACAAACTTTATGCCCTTCTTCATCAACTGAGTTAATGGCAAAGCTAACAAAGAAAAACCTTCCACAAATCGCCTGTAGTACTTCTCGCAAACCCAAGAAACTCCTTACTTGATTCTCGTGGTAGGTCTCGGCCAATTAGTGATAGCCTCAACCTTCGCAGGATCCACCTTAATACCTTCAGCAGACACGACATGTCCCAAAAATGTAACCTGTTCTAACCAAAATTGGCATTTGGAGAACTTAGCATATAACTTATTCTTCTGCAAAACCCGCAAAACAATACGAAGATGCTCTTCATGCTCCTCCTTAGACTTGGAATACACCAAAATATCATTAATGAAGACAATGACAAATTGGTCCAAATACTCGCTAAAAACCCGATTCATCATATCCATAAACACTGTCGGAGCATTAGTCAGCCCAAATGACATCATCAAAAACTCATAGTGCCCATACCAAGGTAGGAGAATATTTATGATATCTAAAAATTCATTTAATTTTACTACATACTGTCATAATTATTGTATAAAATATTTAAAGATACACTAATTATAAATTTATATTTTTAAAAAACTTATATGAATTATGCTAATTTTAAGTTTTTGTGTTTCACATACCCTTATTTTTAAATTTAACAATGATTTTTTATGGAACAAATTAAATATTATTTCTATTCTAAAATTAAGTATACAATTTGATTTTTGAAGTTAAACGACATCATATTAAATTATAAAATTGGTACGAGTCATAAAATTTTAGAATAAAATAAATTTTGTGATTAATAAATTTTGTTATATACTATACAATTATAATTATTGTATAAACTAAAATTAAATAAATTTACATCAATTTTAAGTTTAATATGTCGTCGTTTGACTTCAAAAATCAAATTATATGTCTAATTTTGAAACAGAAAGAATAGATAATATAATTAATTTTGCATGTTACGTGTAATTAAGTGTTTGTTTATGGCTGGCTTTACAACATTTATTGAAAATGGAATTCACAAGTAGTGTCTAGAATTGATCTCTAAATAAGGAGATGAGTATTTGAATATTCGTGAAGAATTGAAATTACCTTATATAGTTATTTAGAGTTAGATCAGTCAATCCTTTTAAAGTCAAAGACAATGCCAAGTGAGAATAAAAGGGAATTTCTTTCTGTTTGGGAGGTAAAAGGAATCAGGCAATTTGACGTATACATTTATCAAACATGAAGGAGAAGGTGAAGGTGATAATGTTGAAGATGTTGATAGGAGAACACCAATCGACATTGAGTGAATTAACTAATCATGTGAAATGACAAGTAACCTAAAACGTCTAGCCAGGAGGCCCAGGGCTTGGGAGTTTCTCCAGATTGCCGCCAATTAGGTTGTCTACAAATATATCCATCGTTTAATACAAATAATAAATAAATTGTTTAGTTTAAGAAAATATTAGTAGTATTTAAAAAGGTCTTTTAAAAAAGTTTTAATTTTGAAAATGTTAAATGTATTTATCTTGTTATCTTAAACCATTTGACTTTGGGCAAAAAATATCCTTCTTAAATAAGTAGACTTTAATGATAAACCACCTCAATTTGTTATTTATATAAATGGATTAACAATTATTATACTATGTAACTTCTATTGAGATATATTCAAGAATAATTCTCGATGAAGTCAATGTGCGATAATTTTGTATAAATAATCGAATAATGTTACTATAATTTTTAAATTTTATGTTTATTTTTGTAATTAACTGGTATAATTGTTTTGAATGTCGTCGTAAGTATAATTGTATAATTTAAAATATTTGGTGATTATTTTTTGCTTATAACTTGAACTCGATCACACCTGAATACTTCTAGGTCCGTCATTGAATAAGAGTATCAAGAGAGGAGCAAAACTAAAAAACTAAAGGGAAATTGTGATGTGGACATGTGGGAACTGGGATGCTTGAGAGCCTCCATGGCTATGCGGTTCGATTAATGATCATTATGATAAGATTTTATTAATATATTGGACTTGAGCGAATGTTATAGCCGTTAGAATATTTTAATAAAGTAATGTTAGAGACACAAACAATATATAAAAATTGTGCACACATGCATTGTTTAAAAAAAGGTAAAAAAATAGAAAAGAGGACCTATAATTAAATATTTTACATATTTTCAATACATGAGTCTTATTCTATCATTATTATTTTTTTAAATCTATTTTTTTATGAGATCATTCTGTGATTTGTTATTAAATTCTAACATAATATACCGTAACATTTATTGAGATGAGTGAGGCTTTTCATATTGAAAACCAATTAATTTTGGAGCAACACTATAATTCGAAAATTAAGGAAGGAAAGGGAAGAGAAACAAATTGGGAGGGTTAATTTTAAATCTGTAGAGCTGAAAGTACGAAGGATGAGATTCAAAAGGAGAGAGGAGACCCACGGCTTAAGTAGAAGGGTAAATTTGTCCAAAAGAAATCAATGGTCTTGTGCCTATCCCTGTAATTGCAGCCCTGTTAATATCATTCTCAAAATTAAAAATAATTATAAAATGGCAAATCAAAAAACTCCGGTTTTTAATCCTTGGTCAATGGAAAATGGCTAATCTAAACTTTTCATTTTCTGCAAAAAGGCAAAAGAAATTTTATTAAACCCCAAATTTCAAAAGATTTGGATTACATTAGATATAATTAATTTTTAATTATAAGCTGTTTGGAAAAATGATGCATTCATGCATCTACCTTATTCATTTGGCTATATATATATATATATATATATACATACTCCCTTCATTCCAAAAAAACAGAGAAATGCAAAAGGCAAAACAATCTACATAATATTTTCATCACACCCACACACACAAAATGACATCAACCAATTAAAATTAAGTTAGGAAAGAGAACCAAATAGAAATTTCGAAAAGATTAAGAGCTCATGAAATCATCAAATCATCTCAAAATTAACCCCAAAATTTCAAAATTTTCGCTAAATCGCGAAACTAAAAAAACCCTAAATTTTATATTGCTTCAAATCCCATTAGATCATTCCATTAGAGCTTGCAAATGATTGGGCTTTGTTCTCTAATAAATTTTGAGTAGAATTAGACCAAAATCAGCAATAAAAAGCTCAAAATAATGATCAAATCTCACCTTAAAAGTATGTTAGCCAACTTCGTATCGCTGAGGTAATTTTTAGCCAAACTTTTTTATCAATTCAGGTTCAAATCTGATGAGCAGTAAGCGGGGAAAGGATGATGTGGCTTTGATTTGTATACGGATCTTAATTGGTGGGGTTTTGATTTGAGATTTTTTTGATCATGGATGTTTCGTATGGCGCATATAAAAAAAATAGAGGAAGGAGATGAGAGATACAGAATGAAGAAGGAAAAAAGATTATTTTTATTATTAACTTTTATTTTTGACACATGTCAGTAACATCAAAAATAAATTAATATTTATTTGTCTAGATGATATTTTTTATGAGAAGTACATATTTGAATTACGTTTTATAACGTCAAATGTACTATTTTTTTAAAAAGGTCATGGTGTAAGTAGTATTTTGGGGTAAACGTTTTGGGAATTTTTGGACATTTGCCCTATTTTAATATCCTCCTTTAAATTTAAATTTAAAATTTAATTTTTTTGCGTCTATTTAATTTTTCCCAAATTTTAAGGTTACTGTTAAATATCATAAAAAAAATTAATTTATTTTTATTAATTATATATGAGTTGTTAATTATTTAGTTATGATTCCTATTTATTTTCATTCATTCATGCTGATTAGTATATTTGTACATGCTCTTTAATTTTATAGTATATACTGAAGTTTTTGGTATTTATGTCATTTGATGTTGTATTTAAATCAATAAAAACATCAATTATGGATATATAATTTTATTTTAGGACCATACTAGAGGGTGTTTGATTAGCTCATATTATTAAAAAAAAATTATTTTATGATTTTATATTTGATATTTTGAATAGATATATGGATAAATATTTTCAAGATTTAGCTCTTCTAAATGTCATTGATTCGATTTTTTTTCCTGATGAAATTACTCAAGAGTCAATTAGTTATGTCTCAATCCAAGAAATAAAGTTTTGAACAATGATTTTGTAGCGAATTTTATATATTTTTAATTGAAATTATATTTATAACATTTATTTTATTTTAAGAGTGTTCACCCTTATTGAAAATCCCATGTCGTTCCCGTGATATACCAACCCTCAATAAAAATAGGAAATTAATATTTTTATATTATTTTTTAATATTTTCACACGTAAGATTAACATATTAAATTTATGTATCGAATTTTTATTAATTACTATATAAGACTTATATAAAAATATCAAAAATTATATGAAAAAATAAGTTTCCTAAAAAATATAGAATATTCCATCGAGGCCTGATCAGGTATCGTATTTATGTTGTTTTATGTTTTAACTTCTTTTGGGAGTGCCCAATCCGTGATGATATATGAATAGATTATTTTTAGGGTTCTTTACATAAGTATACAATTAATAAAAAGAAATTATAACAATAGTACACCAACCAATTAATTGTATTAACGGTGAAACACTGTATAATAATATCAACAAAAGTACAATACACGTCAGAATATCCAAACCAACAAAAAATAAAAACCCTTAATTCAAGGAGAAAACTACTCCACTAATACTAGCAATTACAAACTATCCCAAATACTCAATACTCACGACGCCAATTTACGAGACCGACGAAGAACAACAAGAAGACTTCATAGATCATTGTAATTTGTAACAAAGGAGCAATCGAGAAGAAGCAATCAGCGTTAACAGAGAATATACCGAAAGCGAAAGCAACAAGAAGCAAAAACAGAGCATCCGAACACAACATTCAAATAAGCGATCAATAGATTTTCGGAACAGAATAAAAAAATAGATTTTGCGACATCAAACCAAATCTGCAACGAAACTACAAAGGTACGAAGAAATATTCTATATACTGAAGCAACGATAATTTGCATATACAACACACTTTAGTTACGTTTTCAAAACAAAATTAAAGTTTGGAGAAATTCATATAAAGGATTGGTCACCATGATTTAAGTGTACAATATTTAGCAATTCTTCTTTACAAAAGTAAAACTTTTAAAAAATTTAATAAAGAACTGAAAAAAAATTTCCCAAAAACATTGATACTTATAATAAATATTTTGGAAACTATATATGTTTGATTTGGCAACCAATAAAGGAGTAATATTATTTTCAGTTATGATAGGGAATTGTAGAGCACAATCATGTCTTGAAAAATACATATTATATTTTGGATACATTCATGTATAGGTTTGGTTACTTTAAATAAATGCATAATTCAATACAGTTTAGATTCGAATTTAAATGTTCATTTTTTACAAAATTATAGTTTGAAGACATTCATATAAAGGTTTGGATACCTAGATTTAAGTGTACAATATTTACCAAGTCACCTTTACAAAATCATAACTTTTAAAAATTTAATAAAAGGACTAAAAATAATTTTTTTCAAAAATATTGATACTAATAGTAACTATTTTGGTAACTATATAATGTTGATTTGGAAACCAATAAAGTATTAGTATACAACTAATATAAATTATTGATTTGGCAACCAAAAAAGGAGTAGTATTAATTTCAGTTACGAAAGGGAATTTTAGTGCACATTCATATATTAAAAAAATCGTATAATATATTGGAAACATGCATATATAGGTTTGGTTACTTTAAATGAATGCATAATTCAATATAATATAGTTTCGAATTTAAATGTTCAATCATTACTATTTATACTGCACAAAAACTAATTTGTGTTTTGTTTAGATATTGAATGAAAACAAACTGTTACATATGCATAGATACTAAGAATGTCTTGGTTACTAAAAATTGTTGATTCGATCACCTGCAAAATAATAGTAAATTTTTTTAATTTAAACATTCATAATCTGGCAACATTAAAAAAATAGTTTGGTTACATTCGACTATCTATTCATTCTTAAATTTGACAATACAGACAATGTCTTGTAAATTTATTATTAGTAAAAAAGTGACAATTGAGTACTAAATGATGTTCATATTATGACTATTTACATAATTGTAATAATTTTACTATTTCAGTTGCCATAACATGGATATGATTCCAGTTGTAATTTACTTCAACGGTACGTAGAGTGACAGTAACCAATATCAAAATTTTGAAGTTACCGGCCTACTAGTCTCTTCCACTTGTTCATTCTTAGAAATGCATAACTTGATATGCAATGCATTAAGCCTAGAATGCTACAGAACAGAGTTGTCAATCAAATTTCATATTAGCAGCAACATCCTTCCAATCAAGGTGACAAATGAATCAACATTCAAATTCTATATGGAAATCAGTAGAAACTCAGGTGATCATGACAAGTTTCCACTGATTATAGATTCTGAATACCACATTGGAGGAACTACAATCTTACAAAACGTGATAATTGAAGAAGAAAATATAATGCAAGATGAAACGCCGATGAGATTGACACAAAGGAATTCTGATGTTGAAATGTTGGCAACACAAGAAGACCAAATTGAATCACATTTTGTTGAGCATTTGGCCATTGAAGCTATTGAGAAAGAACAAGACAGACAAGACAAGGTAGAAAGAACAAGTGATAAGGTCATAGCAGATCCGAATAAGTTTGAAGTCAAAATTCATCAAACTTACAAAGACAAAGAAATCTTAACACAGACGATAAGGCTACATTCAATAAGGCAAAACAGACAACACAAGGTAGCAGGAACAAGTGGACGAGACTTTGTACTGGTATGCATCGACAATGAAAATTGCAAATGAAAACTAAGAGCATCAAAATTTCGGCAAACAAATATGTTCAAGGTGAGAATGACGTACACACTTGTTCATCCAACATACTACTTGGAGATCATAGACAAGCAAACAGTCAAATGGTTAGTGAATGAATAATGCATAGAATAACTAACTTCAAGAAAATTTACACACCAACCGATATTGTGGAAGATATGATGAAGGAGTATAATGTGTCCATCTTCTACCAAAAAGCATGGAGAGCGAAAGAAAAAGCAATGGCAAAAGTAAGAGGGAATCCACACGACTACACCTTGATTCCTTCATGGTTGCACATGCTGGAAAAAAAAAAATCCAGGTATGAATTATAAAATGATCATTTACATTTTAAATATTTCAGTTACCCATATTAAATGATTTGATTACCTAATAATTAAAGTTTGGCTACTAACTGTAACAATGATAAAAAAAAAAATCATTTTTGCAAGCGGCTACTATATAATTGAAATATAACTAATTAAAAAGCATTTTAGACACCATCTGAACACTATAAAAAATATTAAATACTCATTAATTGGATACAAGTAGTACTACACTTAGTGCAATCTTAACTACAAATATGGACAAGAATTTATTACATATATTTACATTAACCAAAATAAAAATTTATTTCAGGATCCATCACATCCTTGCAGTTGGAGAATAATGGTCGATTCAAATATCTCTTCTTTGCAATAGGAGCATCCATTAAAGCATGGCATCATTGTTTCCCCGTCATTGTAATTGATGGCACCTTCATACAATCAACCTACGGGGGTACACTTCTCATAGCAAGCACACAAGATGCAAACAGAAACATTATACCGATTGCCTTTGGAGTGGTAGACAGTGAAAATGAATTATCCTGGACATGATTTTTCATTAATTTGAGAAATGCTTGTGGAGTTAGAGAAGGACAATGCATTGTCTCAGATAGTCATGAAGCAATTATTAAGGGACTTAACTGTGTCTTCCCTGATGTCATGCACGGTTCATGCACATACCATATTTTGAAAAATATAAAAACAGATTCAAGAAGAAAGGAGAAGAAATCAAAAAAGCATATAATGCGGCTTGCAGAGCTTACACCATTGAAGAATTCAACTTACACATGTCTCAACTTGATGCAATTGATGCACGGATAAGAAAATATTTGGAAGAAGAAGTTCATCTTGAAAAGTGCACGAGGCTCCATGGAACTGTAAGCAGATACTCAACAATGACTTCGAACACCGTCGAATCTATTAACAAAGCAATAAAGGAAATCAGAAATCTTCCAGTTGCGTCGATGATTGAATGCCTGCGTTGTATGGTTCAAAGATGGTATTTCACAAACAAACAAGCAGCAATGTCATCTTTCACTACACTTTCCACAACAGCTGAGAGAAGATTGCAATCTAATATCATTGACTCAAAGAAACTTAAGGTTAGTCATACAACTTTTAAATTGTTAGGCTGATACCTACAACAAAATGCATCCGAAATTAAAGGAAGCTGTATTATGCGTATTTGGTTACACTCATATAAACCGATAAAGATACCATAATTAAATATGACTGTCATTATTCCAAATTACATATAGAAAAAAAATATTATACATACTAACTACACAGTTAAATGCTATTGTAGGTTGACACATCAAACCTAGTGATTTTCACTGTTTACGATATCGCCAAACAATTTATCGTGGACATGGAACAAAAGACATGCACATGCCGTAAAATTTCAATACCATGAAATGCCTTGCTCACACGCTGCTGCTGTTATTGGCAAAAGAAATTTGAACTGTTATGATTTTTGCTCAAAATATTATTCAAGTAAAACTTTGGTAGACACGTATTCAACTTCCATCATGCTGGTAGATGACAAAGAGAATTGGGATGTTCCAGAAGAGATTAAAAGTATATGTGTCAAGCCACCAAATACAAGAAGACCAGCTGGAAAACCAAAGAAAGGTAGATAGAAACATGTATCCGAAAATACATTTTAAAATAAGTGCAGCAGATGCCAAGAAAAAGGACACAACAGGAAAACATGTAATAATCCACCAATTTTGAGACCGCGGAAGATTTGATATAATACAACATCAAAACAAATGTATTAAACTCCTTGAAGTTTACTATGGTTACTCAATAGCGATAGATATTACAATCATTTTACTTGTGTAAAAGAACAATTTTTAATTGCACAGTATTGAAACGTGATTATTTACATTAATTTACTTTTAACATATAGAAATTTTATCTTCAAATAACAATATAAATAAATACAAACATATAATTATTGGTTTACTAATTTGTGATTCTACGTTCTGACATTCTGGCTACACACTAACATTAAATTTGTTACCTAATTATTCATATTTGGCAACCAACTGTGCAGTATTAAAAAAAAAAAATAAGTATCGTAATTGTTTTTGAATTTTTTTTTAATTATTACTTTTAAATCATATAATATAAAATGTATACATTTCTTTGAATGATTGGTACACTATAAACCTTTATATAGGAAAAAGAATTTGTTTATCTGTCTTTTAAACTAAAATGAACAATTTGGTTATCAACAAATACTATTGATTATAACAGTAACCAACATTATTTGGAAACCTTTATATGACTAATTGCAACCCATCTGAAGCAAAAAGACAAAAACTTGAAAGAAATTATTATTAAGTGTCAATAAATTTACTGTTACCCTGTTATTTACCAACATCAACTCAAATAATTACCTTTGATTCAAAAATTGACAACGAATTGTAACATACAAAGAACATATATTTTTAAACTTGATAATTGTTTAATATTTAAATTTTATTACTAATTTTTAACCATAAAAATATTAAATTTAAACATAAATATAAGTATATGCTCCCCAACAGATGCTGGTGATCATAACAGTAACCAACATTATTTTGGTAGCTTTTGTATGACTGATACCAACCAACATAAACATAAAATACAAATACATGATTCAAATTGTTACTTGTTGCTATAATTTACTTTTAGGACTAATTGGTTTCCAACAACAATAAACAAATGTTACATTTATATATAAATTTAGCAACCAACTAAAAAAATAACAAACAAATACATGATACAAATTGTTAACTGCTTTTACCATTGACTGTTAGTATTGATTGGTTACCAAATACAATTAAAAGTGTTACCTTTACATACAAATTTGGCAACCTACTGAACCATAACAAAAAATAATTTACAATGTTATTTAAAAAATAAAAAAACAAGACAAAAAACAACAATTTGAACCAACAAAACAATTTCATACGTGTAATAGTAAAAACTACTACATCATTCCATCATCAGAATATTTACAAAAACATTTCAAAGTCAATAACCATATCAAATGGTATCAAATGTCCAAACAGAAAAGTAACATGATGAAAAACCAAACTATTCTTCACTAACAAATCTGCCTGGATTTTCTGAATCAGACTCATAACCACCTACTTGCTTGTTCCTCGCATGAATGAACAAATTGACGCATTATTTCTTGCGGTATTGAATGATTGGAAATGGGTTTGGCATTGCAGAAATCTGGTTGTGGAGAATATATTCCGCAAAAGAAATAGTAAACATACCACAATCACTGGGAAAAAAAACAAGATATAAAGCAAATCAATACAAACATCATAATATATTGAAAACTTAAAAAAATAGAAACAATGTAAATATACCATTCAATTTGCTCTGGTAAACCCTCAGCAAATTCAAGATCAATAATATCATGTTCTCCTTTGGTGCGATATGGTACACTATTGAAATCAATATCAGATCTATTCTTCTAAAAACCGCAAACAGATAATATTATCGGAAGAATGAAAATGTACGGCTCACACACATCCATGATATTTGTTCGCATGATGTTCATGTTCTGCTATAAAGAATTACAAACTACTAACACTCTACGATGCACATCAAAAACCAGTAAAAACCAAAGCCCAGGAACTTTCATATGGACGGGAAACATGACAAAATCAACATCAATCCACGGTGTATTGGCATCCATAAAAAAACCATGAATATACTTAGCCACATCACAGTTGCCCAACAACAAAGCCTTATCACAATTTTTATTACAATATTCCCATATAAGTTAGTCAACTTCACATGAAACCAACAATCTGTTGTCGTATCCCTTATAGTAATATTGTTCGAGTATCTAGCCAGTTTACGCATGTAATACAAACAGATGTTGATGTGCTGAACAAAAAATAAAACCATAATAATAATCAGATATTAACAATTTAACAAAAATAAAACTTTAACCAAATAGTATCCAATTCAGACACATATAGTAACCAAAATAATAAGATAAGGTAACCGAAACTACTAAACATAATTTAAAACATAGTAAAAAAACTCACATCATCATCAAGCCATTGACCAGTGGTCTTCAGCTTGTAAAATCACATTTTTGATGATATAGAAATAAACCCAAATCTAAAAGAAGGCTCTATTTTGTCATTGATTCCGACAAATTTTTCGATCCTTCAAAACAAAAATCGATTGGAAAGAAAAAATAAATAATTTTAACTCCTATAAAAAACATAATATAAATAAATTAAACTCCAGTAAACAAACCTTTTTCTGTTATTTAACCCAACTTTAAACCACTGTTCAAACAAAACATCTTCTGACTTCAAAGGCATACCCATACAAACATCTGGGAATGCAGACAGTCCACTGCGTAATTTTCTATCACCAACAACAGACGAAGTTGAATCAGCTGATCCGAACTTCGACGTATACGGACTTTTCAACACCGCACTTTTTGCATGCGTTCGAACAGGCCTACCAAGAGGGTTGGTTGCAGATTTTTGAACTTCAACACAATCGATTAAATCCTGTGTTGTCAAAACCACGTCATCAAGCATAGACCTGTCTTGGGCTTCACTTTTAATACACTATAATGAATTTTAAGATATGACAAAAAAATAATTACAATATCAAATTAAAAAACCGAAACAGATTCAATAGTAACATAAACAACATATCTAAGTAACTAATACAACATGTAAAAGTAATTCTTTATTAGAAATATTACTAACCTCGATCGGGATAAAACAACAATTTCTTGGCCACTGGACTGACTTAAAATATCAAATCTTGGAAAGTCATTATTCTTTTCAACCTGGTAAACAAAAAACATACATTCAATCAATATAAGACATAAAAATATAACATAAAAAAATAAAAAAAAATCTTAACCTTTTCACTCTCAACATTGATGAGGACCCGTCTAGGAGTAAAAACAACAATCTATTTACCATCAAAATTTAAATTGTCAATCTTGTTCTCAATCTGTTAAAAAAAGGAAAAAAATCAACATATACTTAATAAACATAAAATAAAAATGAAAATCTAACATATTTACAAACCTTTGCATCGAATTCTTCAAAGTGAATCACACTAACCCCATCAACATCATCAGTATTACTTCCGTGAAACTGTTTTGAAATGTCACCAACTTCAATTACAACATCATCCTCAACCTTTATAACATCATCAACTACAACATTAACATTGCCACCATCAACATTCTCATCCATCTCAACATCATCAACATCATCATTCTCATCCATCTCAGCATCATCACCACCACAACCACCACCACCATCATCATCATCATCATCAATTACAGTTACATTTCTCCTCTTAGAATAACTAGAATTTTCATATAAATGCTTTCTAACCATCATTTTTATGTCCCTACAAATTTGAATATATAACACTTGCAAATGATCTTTAAACTCAACACTCAAATTCTGAATTTCTTTCTTCACTTCCATCACCTTCCCTTCCAAAGGTTTCACCCGTTCATCAATAATTTTTTCAACATCAGAAAGAGAAAACATAAGGCCTTTACCCTTCCTTGATGATTCAACTTTAATATCAGACCTTTTGGCTCCACCGTCACTTCTACTGAAAAAATAAAAACCTCCTAAATCCAACCGCAACTTCTCATCCTCCGTAGGAACAATATTTTAAATAATCAACTGAAACAAATTAAAAGCAACAAATAAACCATATCAGAAACATTCAACATAAAAAAGAAACAAGACAGTTTACAAAAAAAAAACGTTCAGTAACTAATAACATATATAAAGGTAACCAAATATAATATAAATGGAAACCAACATACCTGCCCAGAACCAAAAATCAGGTCGTTCAACTTCTCATTCTTGGGAGCCTTTCCTAACTCCCTCCATCTGAATAATCTGAATTCTGAATCATTATCATCAATACAGAAACCCCTAACTTTCAATGTAGGAATTGTTTCGAACAAAAAAACTTGAAACACATAAGGTAAACCACTAAGCTTGTAAGATTTACAATAATTATCACTATAAAAATTGTATATCACCCCACCGAACTTATCCCTTTTTACATGACCCTTCTGACCCTGAGGATAGAGAGTTCTTTGTTTGTTCAAAAGCAACTTTTCCCCATGGATAACTTGCAACATCACCATATGACAAAAAGTTAAACAAAGCTTCATCAACATAATTGTTAGAAACAGTAGCAAGGATGAAATTAAAAACCAAGAAAATGATAGACATCCTAACTGCCTCATCATCGTCATCAAAACAAGCACTCTTTATAAATCCTCCCTATACTAGAACGGGTTAAAACCTCATTTTGAAAAAATTTCTCCACCAACAAATTTTTAATCCCCTTGAAACTACCAATGTCTTCGTCTCCATGCCAATTTAAACCAGAAATTAAACAAAATTCAGGCAATCCAAACCTTACCCTTCTCTCACCAAATATAAACCACATTTTCCCGCTATCCCTCTGATAAACTTCCCTAATCAAAGCATGATGTATTATTTGGGAAAACATCTGGGGCTGCCCAAAATCTAAAAATTTACCAAAACAAGTTAACTTAAACTTTTCCAATTGTACTACAAATAATTTGTTCTTAATAATATTTAGAACTTCTATTTCACACCAATAAATAACTTTTGCAGAAAAGTTTCGATGATTCTCCTCATAGAATAGCTCCCAAATCTGAAAATGCAAAAAATTCTATTACAAACACATTAATCAAATCAAGATATAACATCTGTAAAAATTTAAAACCCAACCAATTAATTCAACAATACCCAAAAAATATTAATACTAATAACCAAATAATATCAGTAGGTTAACAACACCCAAACATAACATACATTGGTAATAAAAAAATACTAACAACACATCCCCTCGAAAACAACATAACCATTTTACAACATACATTAAAAACATGCATCAATCTCCAACTCTATTATAATAAAAAATAAATTTTAATAACTTTGAAAATAACAGTTTCCAAATATATAAATATTGGTAACCAAAACAACATAACCATTTTACAACATACATTAAAAACATGCATCAATCTCCAACTCTATTATAATAAAAAATACATTTTAATAACTTTGAAAACAACAGTTTCCAAACATATAAATATTGGTAACCAAAACTCAATTAGCAATTCACCAACAAAATATTATCAACATGCATAATCACAATAATGTAATCTACTTACCAGAACATAATATACTATTAATTGACACTCAAATAGGAATGAAAAACGTAAAGTTAATAAATACAAGTTGAATAATCCTTAAAACAACTACAGCTCTAATGTAATATAATACATTTTAATAACTATGAAATCATCAGTTTCTAAACATATAACTGTTGGTAACCAACACTCAGTTAGCAAGTTACCAACAAAACAAAATCAACATGCATAATCACAAACATGTAATCTTGATACTACTATATGAAAATACACAAGGACTAAAAACAAAAATTATATAGTTACAAAACCTCAACAAATAATGACACTACTCAAAAATAAAATAAACAACACTTTGAAGGTTGAATCATCACCAAACACAAAACAAAAACACAGGTAACCAAAAACAACCAAAAAATATATTATTTAAAAAAAATAAAAAAAATAACAAACCTTCTATTGTTTTTGTCGGGGAACAATTTTTCGCATGTGAGCCTCAACCACATCTTCTTTCCCCTCTTTTTTTGCAGAACCTTCAAAATCCGAATCGATACACACCAATGATTTAGCCTTCTTATTCGAATGCTTCCCAAGTTTCTTATCTTCAGCCTCTGATTTTAACATTAATAATTTTCCCTTTTTTGAAGACTTTGCCATACTATCCTTCACCTCTACAAATGAATTCAAAGCCTTTCTATAAACATCATCCCTAACTCGTTTACCCTTCCCATCACTATTCTTATGCCCCACTCCCTCCATTCTCTTCCTCGTAGACACCATCACAGACAAAAACCAAATAACTCAAAAAATGAAGAACCACTAAATGAGAACACACCAACCAACTTACAAATAATCACGAGAAAAAAAATAATACAAAAACAACGATCCAGATAATCAAAACACCAACAACGAATCTCTGCCGAAAATAACGATCGCCGACTACTTAGAAAAGAAGGGTTTTGCTTACAGAGTTCCCAATACACGAAATAAGGGTTTCCAAATAGAAAAAGAGGCGAACAAAGATAATAACAAAATTTAAATTGAAACACGAGCCCACTATCCCACAAAAAGCGTGAACAGTTTTTTTTTTTTTAAAAAAAAAAAACTGAATTGCCATGTCACCAACACATTAAATAACACACCATAATTTAAGGAATAATTTTTTAACACTATTAATGAAAATAAAAATTTAAACACATTAAGATTATAAATATTTAATGAGTATACTATTGTTGTAAATACTTTTTAAAATGTGATATAAAATATAATTTTTCCTTATTTTTACTACTACTACTACTACTACTATATTAGAAGATCAATATAAAGATTTTCAAATGCACTTTGCCATAACAGGTAATCCGTATATAGGTTCATTTATTTTGCAACTCACTCGGTTCTGTAAAATAATGAAAATAATGATTCTTGAAAAATTTACTTAAAATAAATTATATTTCAAAAAATAGTATGAAACTATTTAATTTTAAAAAGTATAATTATAACATTACAAATTATCTAAAAAAGTAGTTATCAAATTTATTATTTTAAAAAATTCTAATGAATCATGTTAATTTTTTAAATTAAAATTTTAAAAATTAAAATTCATTTATATTTTGAAACTGAGCGAATATATAATTTAAAATGAAACATTGTGAAAATAATAATAATTCCCATCAAACAAAATTATCCATTCCCAAGAGAATCCGATAAGATATACTATTCCGTACATATCAGGCATGTGTTTCCTTTCTTACAGAGCATTCATGATTGCAATTGTTTATTGGGAATTTATAACTTCTGAGTACCGACAAGCTGATTCATATCTTCCGAAGATCCTCCTCATCACTCCTTCAATCAATACCCATATGAATGAGAGAGGGTGGTGGGCCGACTGAGTGATTTACTGGGCCGAATGGCCCATTAACACATAAATTATCTGTCTTTGTGAGGAGGGGCAGAACTTTTTTTTTCTTCTCCACAAATACAATATTTCATTCATTGATAATTATAAAGATATCTATTATGTAGGGCTGAGCAAGAAATTAAATTGACTTTGAAATCGCATAAAAAATTGTACAAATCACAATAATTAAAATTGCACCAATGGTTCCGACATATGTGACAGTTTTAGGTGCGTTGAAAAATCGAATTTATGGTTTGAATTTGATTACTTGCAAAAACCGCATGCATAAAATTGAAACCGCACTATGTTTCTTTTGAATTTTTTTTTTATAATTTAAATTACTAACAAGAATGAGGCTTCGATACATAAAATGGATGTTCTTACTTCTTATTATTATCATCTCATTGATCTCACTGTTGGATCTCACTGTTGGTTGATTTTTCTGGATATCTCTCTCTTCTTCACACACATATTCGGAATTTATTTTTTTGCCATTTACAACACAGGAGAAAAATTTTAAAAAAATGGTAAAACATTATAAAACTGTTAAATTGAATTAATTTTGTGTTATAAACTATGAATCAGTCTTTTATTGCATTTTTCTTATTTATTTTCTCGATGAATAATGATAAACAAGTCAAATAATCCATTATTTATTCAAATATCTAACTTTTTTTATTCCACAGTTTTTCTTGTATATAACTTCTTCAAATATTTCATTTATATAAAAGATTAAGATTAGTCATTTAATTTTCGAGCAACTGTAATGATATTTCTAAAAGTAGATTAATTCAATTGATTTTAGAAGAACCGGATCGCATGGTTCAAAGTCGTATTGTACTAATCACAAGCAGTTTCATATGCGATTTTAAATATGTCAAATCGCACCTAAGCGATTTCATGTGCGATTTAAATTTCAAACTGTATCATGCTTACCCTTACGGTATTATGTGCACGTCTAAATTGACACTTGAAAATATAACTAAGGGTAAAAATGATATATAGACATGAGAGAAAAAGTGTTGTAGAGAGAAAAGAGGGAAATACTTTTATTAAAGTATTATAAGGGTAAAAATAATATATAGAGATGGGAGAAAGTGTTGTAGAGAGGAGAGAAAATAGTTTTATTAATTTAGCCAATTTTTTTTTTTACTTTTATTGGAGTATTATTTTATCTGTTTTTAGTGGTGAAGTTAGTTGTATACATAGATATACTGCATATTTAAAGTCACCCACTAATCACAATCAAAACCGACAAATAATTAGAGGTCCCTCAGTCGCCTAGGAAGTTGGTTACTTTAGAGTATAGAGATATAAATGCAATCAACATTTCTGTTTGCAACTTGACATGTAGTATTAATTAAAGCTCCAGATTATTTGAGAAATTGATAATTTTACAATAATTTCGAATTAATTGTTGTTTTAGTTATTATACTAAGGGTTAATTTTATTGTGATTACTAATTTTTTTTATATTATAAATGTATTCTTATACTTGAAAAAATTACAAAATAATTATTACTTAATATATATCGTTTAAAAAAGTGAACGAAAATGTTGAATAAATTTACATTTACAGGTGTAAATTACACGAATCAGGTGTTTACATTCTGTCCATTTTTTAAGGACAAATTAACTAGTCTTTTTGTAGTTTAGATATGCTATATATTAATATATATATAAATATATATATATATATATATATATATATAATTAGAAAATCAAATTTATATTTTAAACACACATACCATATATGTACTATATATGTTTGTATTTAAATTACTTAAATATATTATATTATTAATTAATTAATAGACATAAAAGGAACCATAATCAAAAGCTTAACAAGAATTAATACAAAAATATATACGGTGAGAAAGTTAATTTTTATTATATTCATTATACGATGGGAAATGTTTAAAAAAATTATAAAAGAGAAATCACAAAATGAGAGAGCAAACTCAAGTTCAGATCCCTAACTGTTTTCTTTGGTACACATATACTCCAGTCAAATGTGCTCACTGTGTCCATAACTTCAGTCAAAGTAAACCCCAAATCGAATACACTAATTACTAATCATCTAACAATTTTTAAAATAAAATAGAAAGAAAATTGAAAGAATAAAAACCTAGTTTCTCTCTCATTAAAACAAAGTAGAAGAAAGAACGAGTAAATCTTTCATCATCGTCCATTAGAGACACAAGGCATATGTTTGTAAATTCTCAAGATTCCCAACATTCATACCATCATCCAACGACGAAGGTTTAGATCAAATGAAAGGGGTTTGTGGTACGACGCCGTGTCACAATCTTCCACCACAGATGACACCGCGATATCTTGACTAATTTAGCGGCGATCCTTTGCCGATCTCGTCCACTTCAACGTACTGTCAATTTTGATCTGTTGCATCGCATGCCTTTGAACGAATCAACAACGATTTGATAGATAGATCAGAGATGGTAAAGTGGAGGAATTTGATGGAATCTTCGTAAATTATAGGTCACCCACCTCTTTCATTCGATCTATCAGATTTGGCACATAAATTAAAAGTCTATTATCAAGTGTCACCTAATTTATACATCAGCATTTAAGTCTCACATGATGTGCACAACAACGAATTTAGTCATTTTTTTAGATGAAATTATAAGTAATGACTATTTTGTACATCTTTTCGAATATAGTAATACGTTTATAATAAAAAAAGATTTCATAATTATAATAAAAATCGACCCCTAATACAATGTGTAGATATATTATAATTTTATATGTAAATATCAATTTTCTAATTTAATTGATAGTAAATCTACTAATAAATGTGTTGAAATTAAGCCAATTGTGTTGACACCGTAGGATACATATCGGCTAGTTAAATCCAAATTTGAAAATCCTAACACATTATTTATAGATTGAATATTTGAACACATATGTTCTACCTTAATCTGTAGGACGTTATATGTACTACTTTCTTCGTTCTTTAATATAGGTCATTTTAGAGTTATGCACAAGTATAAAGAAATAATTGTATAGCATTAACTATAATATCAATTGTCTATATTGTCCTTGTATTGGAAGAAGAGATTGTTATTTATTGGACAGTGAATAGCGAGAGAATCAAAATTGCATTTAATATTTGGGATAATATTAGAAACTAAGCAATTAATGCTTACTTGAAATTCTCAAACGACTTATATTAAAAAACAAAAATATTTCTCTAAAACGACATATATTAAGGAACGAATGGAGTACTATTTAGTATTCTCGTGAATCGTAATTAAAAAAATACTTCAAATTTGCAGGTAAAATTTACTCCATGATTGAATTAAAAAAATAAAATTGGTGAAAGAATAGAATAGAGAAGGGAATAAAATAAAAAGTAGAATGAAATCATCTTCAATAGCTTCTTCAACCACTTTGAGATACTTAAATAAGTGAGCCACATCAGAACAATTATCTCCAATAGCATCTTCAAGTCATCAAATTTGCAATCTCACTCTCTCTCTTCAGAACTAATAAGTTGACATTGCCTATTCAAAATATTTATTTTATTTTGGGAGAATCAAAATCATATGAAAAGGCTAAAAACATTCCTTTTTACTCCCTCCATCCTTAATTATTTGACGTTTTAGAGGTGGACACAAGAATTAATATAATGATTAGAAATCATTAAATATAGTACTCAATTGTCTATAATATCATTAAATCTTTTGTTGAGATAAGAGAGTTTTGTTGGGATAAGGAGAGAGAAAGAGTTTAAATTATCAAAAAAATAGGAAGAGTAATGAGGGGTAATTTTAAAAAAATTGTCATTAATTCTCCTAGATTTGAACAAACGTTAAATAATTAGGGACAAATAAAAAACCCTAAAACGTCAAATAATTAGGGACGGAGAGAGTATTTATTTATTTATCATATTGGATAAAATATTATTTTGATTAATTATGACCCTCTGATTTATCCAATATGACCCTTTAGATAATCATGTGAATTAAAATTTTATCCAATGACTTTGGATAATCAAATTTGTTTGTTAGGTTATTCATCTTTATAATTTCAACATAATAAGATAAACTTGTTTTTCATTAAAAATCGAATAAAACAATACACAGAAAGATAAAGGCAAGAGAAAACAATATTACAACAGAAAAGAGCACACACATCATCGATCAAAACAGAAAATAACACATGCATCATCAAGCAAAGAGGAAAAAAAACATTAGAAATTAATCCATTACCCTCTAAAGCGTTGCACTATCATCGTAGTCAACAGGAAATTCTTGGAAGGAAATTTAGTTTTAATTAAATATTAATTTTTAAATATAATTTATTTTTCAGAATGTTATCTTTTTAAAAAATGAATGTTATTAATTATTTCAAATGTTATCAATTATTATTGTTTTAAGTCAAATACTGCATTAATTGAATTAAAGAGGCCGATGAGGTACAAAATATTAAAGTAACAAATAATGTTCTTTAAATTGTCACCTAAATCAACAAACTTTAATTTGAAGAGTTTTTTTTTTCTATGGAGATGCTCTGATTCATTTCATTTCAAGAATAATCATTAATTTCATACCATTTTCCAAAAAATAAAATTCACAAATTTAATAATAATAAAAATAGTTCATTTCATTTCAATAAAACAACCGAACATAATTTTTTTATTCTACGACAATTAGTCATTTTATTTCTACATCGGTCTTCCAAATTAACCCACCATGCATGCACTCTATGAGTGATATGATTATTAATTTAAGAACATTTTAGATATTTAGACGACATATAGTGCTTAAACCCTACTGATCCACTCAAGACCACAGCTCTGATTTTTCTATTTCTTGTTTAACTTCATTAGAAACATCCGGCGGTATCAAGTTTATAATATATATATATATATATAGGATAATTGCATCATTGGTATATACGTTGACTTGATAACATTTTAAATATTTATAAGTAAGATATTAGATATATTTCGAGAATTCATTAATCAATAAAAGCAAAAGTCTCTCTCTCTCTCTCTCTCTCTCTATATATATATATATATATATATATATATATATATATATATATATATATATTGTGGCATGCAATATAGTATAGTATACCGTAATAAAGTAAAACAAGCTGACCAACGTGAAGCATATGAATTATTAGTATTTCTTATTTGTGTGGTTGGAGATGGAAGCATGCATGTGCATTTAGGAGAGATTTTTTATAGATATCAATATCTACATATGCAACTTGCACATCATAAATCTGTCGACAATACGATGTAAGCAGAGATCAATTTGTTCCATTTTATGGGTCACATTTCTTGTCATAAATTAATGTTTCAAATTATATATGTTCATGCCACCTATATATATATATATATATATATATATATATATATATATATATATATATTCCTAAAAAAGCAAATTAAACCAATAAGATGAAACGAACGGCCCCAATGTCAAGTTGAGATATTACGTATGATCAAGCAAAAGAAATCTCATGCACTCTTGATGAAACCTGGCGAAAGGAGGAGAAATTAATATTGGACGCAAAGATATAGCAAGTTGAAGAGAAAAGTACGGGCTGTTTTTATATTTACTTACTTTTTTTATTTTCAACCCACAAATGTATCTCAAAAAGTGCATGTGGTCCGTGGTCAATAATTAACGTTGTAAAAAAGAGTCTAGTCTTACATAAATTCTAATCGTCCACTCGAATATCTGACGACTAATATTACTCTCGTCCGTAGTTTAATTTCCATTATTCCGCAGTTTAATATTGCTTACGAGACAAAAATGCCTCTCCTTTACATATTCTCCGTTCGCAATATTAAACCGCAGACGCTAAGTGTGACTGAACAATTAGGGTACGACTTCGTTTTTAAATAAGTGTCATTCGCAGTATTAAATTGGAAACGTTAAATATGGCTGACCAATTGGCCAAACGATGTCGTATTGGTCAAATTTAATTTATTTTAGTTTTTTAGATTACGCGGTATTAAATTGTGGATGTCAAATAATTGATATGAGTTCTAAAAAGTTACAAACTAATCTATTTAACTTCTTCAATTTGGACTACATATATGCTTCCGGATGATTGAAGAAAAATAAAACATGATACTTGAACTAGATACAATTAGGCGTGATTCGGAGTCTATTGAATACAATTGGCTTTGGAGTTGAGTGCTTATCCATAACAATCGGTTGTAACAAGGATAAAAAAAAAAAACTAGCCGCAACAACTCATTGCAGCAGAAATATAAGAAAAAATAAACTAAGCGTCATTACAAGTACTCCATGTGTCCGCTAATGAAAGTCTCATCTTCGTCACTTTTGACTTAATTTGTCTGCCACACCCTTCGGGAAAAAAATTATTCTCGTCTCATGTCCAAATAATAAAAATAACTAAGTAACACACAAATTTATATATAAATATTTTTCTAGAAAATTAGTATTAATAACGGAGTAAATTTAACATAATTTTAAATTATATATAAATTGTGTTAACATTAATACTAATTTTAACATAATTTATATATAATTTAAAATTTTAACCCATATATACTCATCTGGAACCACATCTTGACTCCAAAATGTTAACTTATTAGGTCTATAATGTATTAGAGCATATATATTTTTAATTTTTTTCTTATATTGGATATGAGATTTTAATATCAACAATATATATATATATATATATATATATATATATATATATATATTTTTCTTATATTGGATATGAGATTTTAATATCAGCAATATATATATATATATATATATATATATATATATATATGTAACTCATTTTGAGATAAATGAAACAAGGAAAATGGCAGGTTAATTGACAAACAAAGTAATTGTTCCTTGTCTTTATAGCTTTTTCCTTGCAACAAGAAGCCTTTCATGTTTTGTCAATGTTGGGTCATGATATTTTTCTTATTTTGGGCCGAGTATATTGGGCCCATTTATCAGTTTAATCTGTTGGGCTTTTATAATTAAGTCATGGGACTCGTTGAGCCCATTTATTGTGTCAACTTTATTTAATCCTATTGGACCGGGTTGGTTCGTTGGATTAACCCATTGTGTCATTTAATATCTATTACTTTGACTTATAATGATGATATAGTATGACAGTTGACCAAGATATTTGCCATGCATTAATGTGGATGGGATTATAGCCGGCCGGTGGTGCAAACAGTGGCCAAGAGCAGTGGATAAACTCCATGCAGTCGGTCGAACCCATCAGATGAGGGGGATATGTCGGGTGATAGTGGGCGGCACGGTAATCCAGGCAAAAATATTATTTTTTAGTGAGTAAGTCTTCACAAGGAGATACGTTTTATTCATATAGACACATTCACACAACATATAGAAAATACTTACTCTCAATACACTAAATTCTATTATCCTCTTAAGTGAACTTTGTGAATGTACATCACTCTACTCTCACACCGAAATTATCCCCCGACGGTCCGGTACGTGGTCGTTCAGTGGTGTTTGGCGTGTTTTGTCGTGGATCGGGACGTCTTTCGTGATTGGGGCGTGGAGAAAGATCTTGGCGTTAACATTGGCGCTTTAGAAGGAGGGCGCTTTTAGTGTCTTGAGTATTTTCAATCACAGAGTGTGTTTTATTCTATTCATTCTTCATGGGAAAGAGTAGAACACCTACATTCGGCGACGTAGATGTCTGTCAGTGAGTCATTATCGCGAGTATCTGCCAAGGATCGTTTGGGACCAACCATAAGTGTGCATGCTAGTACGGCGTCTAAACGGTCACCTGAACATTCTCGACCGAAAGCAGTAGGCAAAGCAAAACGTAAGCTAGTATACCCGACGGAGAAGGGTGCGCCATGTGGTCGGAAAGCGAGTAGAAAGGCACCTCGCTTAGAACTCGATCATGAGATGACCAGACGCAAAAAAGCCTCCGGTTGGCTAAAATGGCGGATGAAGGCGGATAAGGCCATGGAAGTACTTTTAAAGCGGCGTCGAGATATAAGCCAAAGCGGATGGCTCGGATGGCGAAATCGAGAGATGAAGAGCTCGGTATGCCCAATCCAAGAAAGCAAGGACATCGGAGTGGGAAGGAACTCGCTTCATTCGGCGATAGTCTACGGGTCGAAATAGGGAAGAAGAAGATCCCAAGCCTTACTCCTCGAGATCAAAAAGGACTCGTTATTCACACATTTCGGAGAACGAGGGGACGAAGCGAGAGAAGAGGTCGATCCGGAGATCGTCTCGAGAAGCATCAAAAGAGAGCACTTTATCATCGCACATTCTCACCATAGTGCCCGAGTTCGGAGTCGAAGTGTATCCAGAGGACATACTTCCGAGAGTCTACTGAGGGCACCCCGCCCTGTAGACACTCGTCATCGGAGAAGCCCCTCTAAAATTGAAGGTTCTGTTGAAAGAATCCGGTCTGCTTATAAGAAGAAGGGGTCACCGGAGAAAGAGGCGTCATCTCAACCAAAAGATGTGGAGTATCTGGTTAAAGAACTGAAAGAACTTCAGAAGCAGCTTGCCGAAGTCCAGAAAACCAAAGACATTCCGGGAAAGAAGGCATCCCCTTTTTCCGCGGGTATTCTCGGAGAAAAAGTATTTTGAAGAAGTTGCCCCATATAGAAAGTTATGATGGATCGGGGACCACTTACGACCATAGTCAGGCGTTCGATCGACTTATGGATTATTATGACTTTAGTGATGCTGCTAAATGTCATATTTTTATCACAACTCTTAGAAAGGATGCCCGGCAGTGGATGGGGACCTTACCTTCAGATTTTATCTCATCTTGGGAAGATATGTGCAGTAAATTCCATGCACGTTTTGGGAGCAACCGACGAAGGGGAAAGCCAACTGGTTCTTTGGCTCAGGTTCGGCAATCCTCTAATGAATCTTTGGGCCAATATGTGAAGTGGTTCCGGAAGCGATCGGTCAGTGATTTGAAATGAATGATCTACATGCGGTGGGGCCCATTTGAGAATGGGTTTGGATCTGGTCAAGTCGTCGAGAAGTTGGTGAAAAACTTATGTTTAACCACCAAGAGTCTGGTCAAAGCCTTTGATAAAGTCAAGGCTATATCGTAGTGGAAGAAGCCATGAGTAGCCTCAGCGTCCTTCTTTAGATCGGTCGAGATACGGATCGGGACAAAAGCGATGAAGACCGTAAGAAGAGAGCGAAGGACACAAAGACCGCTCGTGAAGGCGGGTCGAAAAGGTATAACAATTGGAGGCGGGGTGGAGGACGTTAAATCCGCTCCACCCCGAGAAAGAACAGACTTTCACGGCGGCAGCGATAAATAGGTCATTATCTTAGATCGAGATCAAAATCAACCTATTTTCGAGCCACCACGAGATAACGTCTGCTTCCGGAAAGGAAATCCTCATAAGTATTGCGACTACCATCAAGCGTCGGGACATGAGGCGAACGATTGTGCCGATTTAAAAGAGTTCATTGAGAGAAAGGTACAAGTGGAACTTTAGTTCAATATGTGGTCGCCGAACTAATCAATGAAGAGGACCAGAGTACTGTCCGGCGGCTTCAACTTAATCACCAGCGTTGCCATTTCCGGATCAGCCTGCAAGGCATGTGATAAATGTCATCACTGGGGGTACTTACAAGCTCGTTGGAAAAAAGCGGCAAGTTATTTGGATTCGGTGCTTGTCGATTGGTACCTTCCCGAAGATCGATAGACCTTATTCAAATCTGGTAATCTCTTTCATCGATGAAGATTACCCTTCGAAATTATCGAACCTCATGAGGGATCATTGGTGCTTCTTCGCATGAAGTGGGGTTCTAGAGATATGAAAAGGATGATGGTAGTTAACGGATCGTCATGTAGACATCTTGTATGCCCACGCTTATCAAAGGATGAATTTGGATGGACGAAAGATGGAAATTGGACGAAGCTCTTCTTTATGGTTTCAAAGAATGATCCGGTTAAAAGTGGTTTGGAACCATTGAGCTTCCAAATCATATTCGGACGACCCTCGGCAGTACAAATTATTTGCAAATTTTATGTTGTACATGTAGATTCTGCTTATAATGCTATTTTGGGAGGCCTACTTTAATTGCTCGCAAGTCGTAACATCAATTCCTCATTTTAAAATCAAATTTCTTACTACTCATGGGGTTGGTGAGGTCAAAAGAGATTTGGATCTCGGCGGAGGTGTTACAAAATGTTGTCATTTCTTCTGGAGTGGGGTATCGAAGCGAAACAAGCCATGGCGATAGAGATCGAACCCTTCACCGAAAAGTAGCTCGAACCATCGGTCATGCCAAATGAAGAGACGAAGAGATAGAGCTCATCCCGAGCAAGGAGGACAAGAGCGGTGAAAATAGGTTCGGCTTCTGCGGAACCTCTCCGAACGAAACCTCGTGGAGCTCACGAGGTGTTATGTTGATATCTTTGCATGGGAACCTCGGGATATCTTAGGAGTAAGCGAGGATATTCTTGAGCATCGATTGGAAGTGAGACCACAAAAAGCGGGTTTCGGCGGAAAAGGAGGATCTTTGCACCAGAGCGTCGGTGAATCATAGATGATGAAATTGCAAAACTTTTGGCGGTGATTTCATCTTGAGATAGACTACCCACAAAGGATGGCTAATGTGGTAATCTGGTCCGTAAGCGAGAATGGCAAATGGCGAGTCTGCATTGATTATCTTGATCTGAACAAGGCTGTCAGAAGGATTTCTATCCATTGCCCCACATCGATCAACTCATTGATGCCACTTCGGGGTATGCTTTATTAAGTTTTATGGATGCATTCTCTGGATATCATCAGATCTCTATGTGTAAAGAGGATATACCGAAGACGGCGTTCATTACGCATCGTTCGGTATATGCCTATAAGAAAATGACTTTCGGCCTTATCAATGTCGGGGCCACATACCAGAGAATGATGAACCATATCTTCAGATATCAACAAGTAAAATATTGAGGTATATGTGGATGACATGATTGTCAAAAGCATGTTGGTGCACAAACATTTGGATGACTTAGAAGAGTGCTTTCAGACCATTCGACATCACAACTTGAGGCTAAATCCCACTAAATGCACTTTTGGTCTGGGTGCTGGCAAATTCTTGGGGTATCTTCTCAGTCGAAGAGGAATCGAAGCCAATCCGAGAGAAGATTCAAGCGATCCCGAACATGAAGACTCCTCGACCATTTAAAGATGTTCGTCGTCGATCGAAGGATTGCGACTTTCATGGGAGGTTCATGTCCAAGTCTGCTGAAAGAAGTTTGCCGTTTTTTAACACATTGAAAGGGCCGAAGAATGCAAAAACGTTCCAATGGACTTCTGAGTGTGAAGACGCCTTTCAAAGCATCAAGTCCTACTTATCTTCGGCGCCTTTGCTGGTGAAGCCCACTCCTGCCGAACCTTTATACCTGTACCTAGCAGCTAGTTCATTTGCAATTGGAGCGGTCTTAGTGCGTGAAGTTGGGGGTAAGCAGCACCCGGTTTATTATGTAAGTCATGTCCTTCGAGATGCCGAAACAAGGTACCCAAACATTGAAAAGTTTGCTTTCGCTTTAATAACTGCTAGTCGAAAGCTTAGGCAATACTTCCAGGGTAGATTGGTAATAGTATACATAGATCAACCTCTGAAGAAGATTATGGGTGTTCGGGAGGTATCGGGGAGGCTAGGCTGCGTGGACGATGGAATTGTCCCAATTCTTTATTGAGTATCATCCCCGAACCGCCATCAAAGGGCAAGCCTTGGCGATTTTGTGGTTGAGTGTTAGTTCTCTCCGTCGATGAAGTCGTGGCCGGTCAAGGATCCGAAGGATCGTGAGCGATTGTCATTATTATTCAGAAGGAGAGTTCATGGACGTTTGATGCAGATGGGTCTTCTACTTTGGACGTCGATGGAGCGAGGATTATCTTGACGATCTGGAGGATTCGAGGTGCAATGAAGCCATCAGATTTCAATTCAAAGCGACGAACAACGAAGCTGAATATGAGGCAGTATTGGCCGGTTTACGGTTAGCAAAGAGTCTCGAAGTGCAAAGAATAGTCATCTTCAGTGATTCTCAGTTAATTGTTAAACAGTTGTCTGGAGAATATGAAGCCCGAGGTCCGAGGATGATCAAGTATTTGGCAGAAGTAAAGGAACGGCTTGATCTTTTCGATCGTCTGAGTTTGAAGGGGTCGAGCGTAACAACAATTCTATTGCCGATGCACTCGCCAGACTAGCCACTACGGATGTTCATGTTTTTGAGGGGTCGGTGTATCTGGAAATTTTGCAACATCCTACTGTTCTTCACGAAATGGTAATGTGCATTGACCAAACCAATCTATTTGGTTGGCGCCTATCTCGGTATATTTGGTCGATGGCGTCTTACCTTCTGGACGGATGCTCGCCAAGAAAATCAAGTACAAGAGTGCCAATTTTGTTTTGATTGATGGGGATCTCTTTCGAAGGCCTTCTCGTCTCCATTATTAAAATGTTTGACTCCATCCGAAAGTGATTATATCTCCGAGAAGTGCATGAAGGCATTTGTGGCGACCATATGGTCGCTAAGTCATTAGCCTTATAAAGTACTTCGTCGAGGTACTTCTCGGCCTCTATCTTCAAGGAAGCAATCGAGTATGTGAAGAGGTGCGAGAAGTGCCGACTAATAATCCAATCTCGCATCGACCACCCAAGAGCTATACTCAATCTTATCTCCTATACCTTCATTATGTCTGGGGTTGATATCTCGGGTCCACTACTGCGAAGGCAAAAGGTCGTCGGTTTTTTGTTATAGTTGCCATAGACTATATGACCAAATGGGTAGAAGCAAAGCCACTTAGGTCAATAACGAACAGAGTGTGTTTGAAATTAAGTGAAAGAATCGGTGGTATTCCGTTTTGGAATTCCTAAGGTGGTAATGTCGGATAATGGACGCCGGTTTATGGGATCGAAGTTTGAAGCATTTTTGACCGAATTGGGGATCCAAAGCCGCGAAAAGACTTCGTGGCTCATCCTCAATCAAATGGACAGTTGAAGTAACCAATGAAACTGTCACTTGAATGGGATCAAGCGTAGGTTGGACGAAGCTAAAGCGGATGGCGGAAGAGAGTTGCTAAGTGTACTATGGGCTTATCGAACTACTCCAAGGACTACAACGGGGGATTCACCTTTCAGACTGGCTTATGGTACTGATGCCTTAGTTCCAGTTGAAATAGGATCTCCAAGTCTTCGAGTTAGTCATTTCCGAGAGGTCTATAATGAAGAAGGGCTGAGGGCCAATCTTGATTTATTAGAAGAAGTCAGAGAAATAGCCTTAATCAAATTGGCGGCCTATCAACGAAGAGTGGCTAAGCATTATAATAAGGGGGTGAAGCTTCGCAGATTTGAAGTGGGAGATTTTGTCCTTAGAGAAGTCGAAGCATCTACGCCTCAGAACCTGGGTAAGCTGATGCCAAATTGGGAAGGACC
Source organism: Panax ginseng (assembly GCA_020205605.1). Taxonomy (NCBI): domain Eukaryota; kingdom Viridiplantae; phylum Streptophyta; class Magnoliopsida; order Apiales; family Araliaceae; genus Panax; species Panax ginseng. The sequence continues at coordinate 158,395,380 of CM035129.1, forward strand.
CTACGAAATCACTGAAGTTCCGAAGCCAGGGACTTATCGTTTGAAAGCATTAGATGGGTCAGTAATTAAAAACACTTGGCATCTTTGGCGAGAAGCTTAGAAAGTACTTTCGATGAGATTCGATGTCGATTACATCAAAAGTCTGTAAATATTTACATCATCATCAATAAAAGATCCCTTTTTTGTCTTAAGAAAATTTTGTCTTTGTTGCTGCTCAGTTCATTGGTGTTAGGAGGTTCGGGAGGACTTGCTGACCATTCGATGGTAGCCTTTTTGGCAGGAGGTCACTATTTGGCATTGTCAGGCCCTTCGGGGTAGGCAATTGTCGCCACTATTTGGCATTGTCAAGCCCTTCAGGGTAGGCAATTGTCGCCACTTAGACCTTATCAGGCCCTTCGGGGTAGGCAAGTGTCATCTTTAAGACATTGTCAGGCCCTTCGTGGTAGGCAGTGATCGACACTTTAAACTTCATCAGACCCTTCGTGGTAGGCGAATGTTATCTTATAGTTCAGTTAGGCCTTTCGGGGTAAACAAACTCCCAATAAAGCAAATGTCTCAGCACTTCTAGTAACTTGATAAGTATCTCTTTACTTTATTACCGAAGTTTTTTCTAAGTGTTGAGTTCGGAATGCCTCGTTCTTTAAACTCATTTAATCATATATATGACATGCTTAATTATTTGAAGTTAAATCCTCGAAGGGTTTTTGTACACTTGTCCATATAAATTCATATTGAAGTATTGACATAAAATAAAAGTGCAATCAAGTCATAAGGAAGGAAAATCATTTTTCATTAATGTCCGGTTCATTTACAAATAAGGAAATAACATAAAATTTTTTACAAATATTCATAATAAGACCAAGAAGGCAATCCATAAAATTGGTGCTTCATGCAGAGCCATCATCATCCAGAAGAGTCCAAAGCAGGTCTGAGATCTAAGTTAGCCTTGATCGACTTTTTCCTTGCGAAGACTTGGCAGAGCTCGTAGCTTTCTTTGTGAATCCTCATGATTTCTCCGCTTTATTTCGTCTGAAGTTCTATACTCTTCACAAATTTCTTTCACAAGAGCATCGGTCAGGAGGCCCAAGGTCCCAAGAGCCTTGAGTTCTCGAATTTCTTGCTTTCGAAATACTGCCAGATATTCAATTGAAGCTTTTCATCCTGCTCCATCTTACGGATCGTCTTGGTCAAGATTTTGGCGTTGGACTTTAACTCCTTGATCTTATTCATCCTCAGTTCACTCCTCTGAACTAAGTCGACATTCATGTTGACAATTTCAGCATGTTGAGCCTTAGTCGACTTTAGTTCTTCCTTGGAGGCCTTTACTTCTTCCTTAGCTTGGGTCAACTCTTTCTGAAGACCTTCGTTAGTATGAAGAAGGCCTTCACGATGAGTTCTTTCCCGAGCCAGGGCAGATTTTAGGAGGGAATTTTCCTTCCTCAGCGCCTCCTCCTCGGATTTAACTTCGAGAGATCTGGGACGCAGACGCCCGAATACAGCATTTGCCTGTACATGTTCAGTGTTATTCAATCAGCTTCAGATGTGCGAGTATGAAAATAAGTAAACAAAGGAAGGAAAGTGTCATTTACCTTAGCCAAGTAGCTCATGCCTTCGCTGAGCAAGTCCCCATTCGAACTGTTCCCAAACCGATGGTCATCGGTCTCGCGAACAAAGGCCTCGAACAGTTGAAAGGGGAAAGTGGCGTTGAACCGAGGCCACATGGTCGGTGGACCCCTGGCATCATGCTGGAATTCGGAGGTCATCGGTCCTTGAGGAGGAGGCATAGGCTGACTGCGAACCGGTGAAGGATCCGCATGCATTGCCTCTGGAGAAGGTGATCGAGCTGGTATCGGCTCGGGGAGTCAAGAGGGTTCGAGCAAGGTCGAACCGGGCCGGGTCCGTCAAGGTCGCTTTTTTCGGACAAAGAAGGGTCGGCTTCGACCAGCTCAACGTTGGGTGTTTGGGTTTCATTTGAGGGATTAGTTGTTGAAGGTGGAGGACGCGAGTTAAATTGGCCAGCAGAGGGAATTATTTTGTTTAATTTTTTTAAAGACGAAGGACTTTCGCTTGATCGTGTGGAGGAATGTCAAGAAGACTCCTCTTTTTGGGGTTGGTTCAGAAGTTGTTGGGGTTGGTTGAGAGGTTGTTGTTGTGGGTTCGGTTGGAGGAATTGGTTGTGGGTTTACCTCAGGAAGGACCTCCTCGTCGCTTTCATGGTTAATCTCGCGAGGAGTCCTGGCCTTTTTGGCAGCCTTCTTCCTTCGGCGAGGTCGGAGGACTTCTTCGGGGATGATGGGATCGTCGAACCTTCAGTGGTCGCCATCCCAAGAGGGGTTGTTGGCTCGGTTGGAGGCGGGGAGTTCGGTTGGAAGGCTCCTCATTAGGGGAGTTCTTCATTTACATCAAGAATCCTCCCCGCCAAGAAATCTTCCAAGTCTTTTACTTAGGAAGTTGGTTTGATCAAAGACACATCGCAAATAATCACAAGTTAGAATCCATACCACATAAATATTTCAAGAATTATATCACGAATTGTCTCGAGACTTACATTTATGGTCATACAACCCAAGCTTGCTTGGTCAAGAGAAATGAAGCTCCACTCTTGAGAGGGATCCTCTTGAAGTCACCCATCTCCTCACACGCCCCTCGGGATGTCACCAAAGTCGTGCAGAGACACGCCTAAAATGGTCCAATCGGGAAGGAGGATATCCCAGGACCAAATGATTTAATAACCATTTCTCGTGCCATCCTTTGTTGCTTCGAGGGGTGCTCATCGTGGTCTCTTCTCGAATTTCGAGTTTGGGCGTGGGACTTTGTTTTCAAGATTTTGAACCCTCGTTCTCGGATCTCGCCAACCGGAAGAGGATGAAAAAAAGAGGTCAACAGAGGGGTAACCCTAATTAAATGGCGAAAGGCGATGAACGCCAAATATATGGATATAGGAGTTGGGCACCAACAGTTATTACTCTCCGATAAACCCCAAGAGGTAACTATGAAGCGTGGAGGCGGTAATCCTTTCTCCGAAGAGTGGTCGGCATAATAATGACCCAGTAAATGCGTGTCATTTCATTTGTACATTCGCTCTCAAAGCACTTGGAATCCTCATAAAGATAGTTATCCTAATATGGTATCGAATCCTAGAGCTTGTAATTGATTCGAGGCGGTGGAGGTGATGTTAAGCGTGAGGAAATTTTTCCCCATCTTTGAAGAAATCAATTGGAGATGGTGGATTTGCACTTGAACCCTCTTGATTAGGGTTTGAATGAGAAGAACTTGAAGGGTTTGGCTTGGATTCACCATTGTTGAGTTTTCGAAAACTAAAGAGAGGTTTTCGAGAAAGGAAGAAAACTCAAAGGTTCAATTTCAAATCGATGAGTAAAACCGCCAAATTTGGTGAGGTTTATCTTTTATACTTGTGATTTACACGTGGAAGCGGTGCCGGTAGCGATTTAATGTCGATAATTATGAGAATTCAAGTGGACGCGTTTGGATGACCTTTGGATATCTTATCGATTGGGCTGTTGTTGTTGGTTTTCTATTTTATTGGCCCATCCTGTTCAAATTCAAATCCTTTATCGATTGGGCTTATTGCTCGGGTATCCACTATCCAAATTTCTCCCTTATTCCACTTTGTATGTTAAAAGTGGGTATGATTCACTTATTTCTATCCTTGGGCCTTTATTGAATTAAATATCATGAATCATATAAAGTTTTCCATTAAACATCTTGTTCAACTAAAAACTAGGGGGTAATGTTGGGTCATGATATTTCTCTATTTTGGTAGGGTATATTGGGCCCATTTATCGATTTAATCTGTTGGGCTTTTATAATTAAGCCACTTGACTCGTTGAGCCCATTTATTGTGTCAACTTTATTTAATCCTATTGGATAAGGTTGGTTCGTTGGATTAACCCATTAGGTCATTTAATATCTATTACTTTGACTTGTAATGATGATATAAGTATGACAATTGACCAAGATATCTCGCCATGCATTAATGTGGATGGGATTATAAGCCCGTAGGTGGTGCAAACGGTGGCAAGAAGCGATGGATAAACTCCATGCGATCGATCGAACCCATCGGATGAGGGGGATATGTCGGGTGATAGTGGCGCACCGTAATCCGTGCAAAGATATTATTTTTTTTAATGAGTAAGTCTTCAAGGAAGATGCGTTTTATTCATATAGACACATTCACACATATATAAAAATACTTACTCTCAATACACTAAATTCTATTATCCTCTTAAGTTAACTTTGTGAATGTATATACTTTACTCTCACACTGAAGCTATCCCCGACGGTCCGGCCGTCAAGCTTGTGGTGTTTGTCGTGTTTACTCTGCAGAATCAGGACGTCTTTCGTGATTGAAACGTGGAGAAAGATCTTGGCGTTAACAGTCAACTTATATATAAACCAATCAAGTGATATGAAATATGGGGAAAGAATTGGGGGGACCATCAGCAATAAGGCATCAAATCCCATGGTTGTGAGTCTGTGTGGTTGAAAATGCCCTATGAATTCTTTTTTCTCATGCCCATGCACATGCATAGCAGTTTTTGGCTAATGCCTTTTCCATATTAAATTGTGGAGTGGTGGAGTGGAATTGAGTGGAGTATAATAGTATTATTTAACTACTACATATCTTTATGGGAAGCTGTTTTTTCACAAATAATCAATGATTGAAGCTACAGCTTTCTTTTACTTGATTTGATACGAGGAAATTACATTAACAACATACACATGGGGTCCACGTATCTAATCTAATTGCCCTTCATAACTTATCATGTAAATGTCCAAACTACCCTTTCTACCCATTTTATTTTCCTCCACTTATGGCTCCGCATTTTCTGTGAATCCAGGAGCAATAATTTATTGCTACCGTTACAACTTCATATATGGTTTAGAAAAACATCACTACATCATCTAACTATCGCCAAATATGTACTCCACATGCTTAAGAAAATGCCTGCATTTGCATATCACATAACATTGAAAATTATCGACTAAAATTAAATTAATATATCCATTTGAATTTGAAAATTTTTTAAATGAATTTTAAAAAGTCAATAATAATTTTATGTTTTGAAGCGGAAATAGTGAGGGAAAAAAAACTGAACAGAAAATTCTGAATTAATCTATAAGAGACCATAAATGGTCATTATGAGCAAAATTTTGAGCTTATTTTATACTCTTTTTCTTTATAAACATTGGGTTGAAGTGACGAGTTATAAGAAGCTTTGGCATGGAGCCAGGCGGTTGCTCAGTTTAGCTTGATCTGAGTTGTTCGATCTCAGGTAGATTGTTAGTAATTGGAGCTTCTTTCCCATACTAAACCGTATAGTTAAAACATGCCTTTCGGTAGCTTTTCTCTAAAATGAGGCCCAATGGCAACGAACGTCGTCTACCCATATTTTTTACCTTATAATTTGAAACCCAACCTCATCTATCATGGCTGCCAAATGAGTTTCAGCCCATATTGCCGAGTCTAATTACAAGAAATCAACAATTTTTTTAGGTATGTTTACAAGTAATCAACATATATATTTAGTAAAATTCTAAGATATTTATGTCGAGGTAGGTAGGTATCCGGATCATCAGAAAAAACCCTTATAATGCTTGTGTTGTGTCTATGATCAATATTACTATGTTTTGATATGCATGTCTATATATATATATATATATATATATATATATATATATATATATATATATGTTAATATGCCATATCAATATTGTGAATTGTGATATATATTTGGAAGATGACAGTATGTTATGGCATTTGGGAAAAGTATTTATGGCGTGATGCTAGCAGTCTCCGGCCAGCTGTTAAAATTAACTTTGTGTTTCTCGATCTGTACCAGACATGCATAACATGTTTAAAAGGATCAAGAATTTTATCTTCTCTATTTTTTACCCTTAATGCATGGTCGTGTTAAAGTGTACCTTTTATAATACTGAGCTTGCATGGTTCAGCTGAAAATATTAAATATTCTAACGCATGTCCTTTTTGTGATTTCTTTCACTTATGCTGTACGTGTTCCAATAATACAAAACAACATACTCCAATATGTAAACAGGTTTGAACAGAGTGGAATAAATGAGCTGAGCTTGAATTACATAATCTTATCAGTTTTTTTATATATATATATATATATATATATATATATATATATATATATATATATATATAGCATAATTGCATTAAAAGACAAAACTGATATTTCAATCAACAAAAGCAACAATTACGGAGCATAAAGTCAAAATAGTGTAGACCACACATGTGGTAGATCAGTTTCTCCCTTCAATAATGCTTTGGTAATTAAAGATTTTTTTAAAAGTTAAATACAAATTAAATGACGTGTATAATTATTGGACTCATATGATGTATCATACATTAATTACACTTTGACACATCATTTTGTAAACTATTTTTTGTGAGAGTTCTTTGTAGGTGTAGCAATGCTCCTCTCTTTACTATGCAAAGTCATAAGTTCGAGCCTACCACTCAACGGAAATCAGAAGATTTCTGAATTAATCTATATGAAGAAGGTAAGTTTCCCTTAGGTTTCTCCTATCTTCTCCTGGCCCCTTCCCCACTGCTGAATTAACCAAGTTAAGTTTCTCTTGGGTTCCTCCTATCTCCTCCTGGTGCTTTCCCAAGCTTCTCGGCCTTTAAACCCTAATAAGATCAAATGTATCCTTTTGGTCCCTTTCCCAAGTTCCCTTTAAACCATAAAATGAAATGTATCCTTTTGGTCCCTTCCCCCTTTAAACCATAAGATGAAATGTATTGTTAAAATCGAGTTATAATAGAATAGGTTTTTTTTAAAAAAAATAGTGTAACTTTGTTGAATATAGTGTATGAACTATCTCAATACACTAACGAAAGGAATTAAATCTTTGGGAACAATAGTTAATCTGGTTGTAACCTAAAGAAATGACAAAAGATCGACTCAAACACTTTATAAAGATTCTTAGTTGAAAGTAGACATGACAATTTAAGTTGAAAACCATATAGTTAATTAAAATCAGTTGAATTTATTAGATTGATTAACTAGTTTTTAGGTGATAAATTAGTTTGGTTTTGAACCCATATTATTATTACAAATATGGATTGGATATAGTTTAACTAGTTTTAACTCATATTAGTCTATAATAATTTTTTGCACTTTATAGAGCTAATACATCAACATGTATGCATTATTACACTACATTCTTATATAACACATATACATTATACATATTACATATTTTTGTAATTTATACATTTGTAATTATGTATAAAAACCATTTCACAAATTATAGAATTAATCCATAATAAAGTTAACACTTTTAGTGTAACAAACTACTAATATAAATAATTAATATCTCCTCCCTTAATTAATTAAAATAACTCATTTAAATTATATAATTTATATTATATAATTTAATTTAATTTCCTCTTTCTCTCCATAAATTATTTTATAATTTAATTTAATTTCACCCTTCTTTTCTTAATCAACGTTAAAAAGTGTATAAATGGGTTAAGGAGGACACAAATGAAAGTAAACTACATATAGAAATGAAAATTCAACATTAACCAAATTTTTTTGCCGTTGTTAATGTAAAAACAATATTTATGTTGTTAAAACAAATATATATTTAATTATATTTTTATATTTATTTTAACAATACTTTGAATTTTTAACGATATTACTCTGACAATATAATTATTACTCTGACATTATCATTGGCCAATTTTTTGTTATTTCTATTTTTGATTCTTACTAGCATGACTGCCCTTGCGAGGCACGGGCCATCATTCTATTTTTTTTTTTTGTTACATTATTATTTTATTTTAATTTAAACAAAAAGGGTACAAATCTTATGCATTTAATTTCTTTTTTGGGGGTAATTGGTTACTTTTAATATATATTTAATACTATAAAGTTAACATAAATGTTGAATCATGTGTATTTTAATTTTTATATTCACATAAAAGAAATTAAGTAAAAGAGTTTGTTTTAAAAAAGAGAAATTATAAAACTAAGTTACATTTATATAGGACTTATTTTCATTTTAGAGATTAAAATTAAATTAGGGTTCTATTCAAGAGTGTATTTATGATATAAATTAACTTAGTTTTATCGACATAATTTACATTATTCTAATTATTACAATAATTTAAAGTAGAGATCAGACGATATGAAAAGGTATATATGCTATATAATTCTTTAAGCATCACATACTGTGTGTGATGTTAAAAATGATAATAAAAAATGTAATGATAAATCAAATATATTACTACTATTATCTTTTTATAGTCTTAAAATTGAAGTGTTAACTTTTTTTATTATTAAAATGACCTAAAAATATATTTGTAAGAGTACTTGCTAAATTATTCATTATTGTTCATCACAAAAAAATCAAACAAATAATCTTTTAATTAGCGAAAACATTTTATGAAGTGTACCTTATTAGGTGATGAAAGTATAGTGTAAAGAAAAAGATTCCAGCACTACAAATTTTCGATTAAAATTGTATTTTTTTATATACCAATATTTTATTCCATACCTTTTGATTTTACTATAAAATGATTTATTCTAAAACAATATAAGAAAAAGGTTGAGAACTATATTGCCAATTTATATAATTAAGAAAACATTATAATTATATAATAAATAAAATAATTCAAAACACATATTTTGTTAAAATTATCAAATTAATAACTATAAAATTATATATATATATATATATATATATATAATAATCAACAAATGTTAATTTAGTTTTCTATCTTTCGCATTTTCTTTCATATAATTCTTGATGATGCTCTATCCTTCCAGTTAGGGGTGAGTATGCTGCGGTTTGGTGCGGTTTGAAGTCCAAACTGCATCCAAAATCGCTTAGGTGCGATTTAATAAATTCAAAACCGCACACGAAACCGCTTTTGATTGATGCAGTGCGGTTTCAATTGGTGTCATTTTAAATGGTACGATTTCGATTCTAAAATCAATTAAAATAACAAAAAAATCTAAGTTTAATATAATTTAAAAAATGAGTGACTAACCTCTGCCAGTACCTTCAAATCCCTTTTTATAGTCTTACTACCTGACTATAAAGTCATGTCGCAAAGAGGCGAGTGAAGGTCTCCCTCACGTGGGATGAACGGCTCCCATCTTATCAGCAGCCTAGCATAGCGTTCAGCCATTGAAATTTGCACTACAACTATGTCGGTCGGTCACCACTTAAATATTTTGGGCCTCAGGCCCACAGTCAGTCACACTTATCATTCTCAAACTTGAGTCTTCGGACACCTACATTTTTGGGACTCAAGCATGGGCCCATATTTGGAGAATTTTTATATGATAGAGTAACATTTTAGTGTTTACTCTAACTCAAATCAATGGCAAACTATACGTTAATAATAAATAATGGGAATTATTAAATTCATAATATTTTTTATTATTTTTATACTAAAAATGTCGTTATAGATATATAGTGACGGTGAAAACCGTTGCTATAAGATCTATATTGATATTTTTATTATAAAAATAATATTTTCTGTTATGAATTTAATAATTTCTTAAATAACTTACTAACCTATAAAAATGAGACCTAAAATAAATAATGAACCGCCTTTCATGAGCGTCAACATAGTTAATTGCCACATCAAACAAACTTTTCTTCATCAACTTGAGATTTGAGAATACTAATTTATTGGCAGCAGTAATCTCCTGCAACAACAAATCCATAACTTGATCTACAATTACTTGTATGGTTCTGGATTATTTTTTAGATGTTACTTTAAACGAAATTCTAAAAAATAATTGGTGAAAAATTAGTTTTCATTAAAAAAAAACGTCACAATTTGCATAAAAGTAGTATTGAATGATGAAAAATAGATACAAATTTATATAAATATCATCTATAGTCCGTTTCAAATATCAAAAGTTAAGATTAAAACGAAAAAACGCATTACTAGCGAACGGTGTAGTGACACAAATTGAACGAAAGTCAACGCGTCAAAAATTATCACGTTGTTTATTTAGCCCGTCCACTAGTATTACTAGCAGACGGTGTATTCTCATTTCTAATCCCAATCGTTGATCATTGAAATAGACTCTCTAGATACTATTTACTCATTTTTAATTTATAACAAATACATGTTATTGATCATTGTCCTTCTTGTTAAGAGATAAACATGAATAATGAATGATAAATATAAATTTACTATATATATATATATATATATATATATGATGGGAGGAAGTTTTCAGATAAATATAGTTAATACTCTCCTCATGTTATTATAAATCAAAAGAAGATAACAAAAAAAAATTATATTTTGATATAGCCTAAAGAAAGAAAGAGGCATGAGACCCGAAGAAAGTGAGATATGAATGTAATGTATTATGCTTAGTTTTTTCTTTTATGACTCTTTTTCTAAGCATTGTCTCTTGTAAAGAATTATCTCGTATAATGATAAATATTTTCAAAATATATGATTTTTTTTATTTTTTGGACTTTTTCTCTTAATTTCATGTCTCTAAATAATATAAAAGATATAATATATATATATATATATATATATATATATATATATATATTATAATAAAGATAACTGTCCTATCTATCTATTATATCTACTAAATCACAGTACATCGGCACAATATGTTGATATTTGTCCTTCTAAATAATCAACACCTGTCCATCCTAATTAATGTCCTATTTATCTTTTAAAAAACCTAAATTCATTTCCCAAATTTCATTAAATCTGGGATAATATATTCAAAAATCTATTATATATACTAAATCACAGTACATTGGCACAATATGTTGACATCTGTCCTTCTAAATAATCAACACCTGTCCATCCTAATTAATGCTCATATTTATCTTTTAAAAAACTTAAATTCATTTCCCAAATTTCATTAAATCTAGGATAATATATTCAAAAATGGCAACTAAATTAATTCCATATTGATTCAAATTCTTTCAAACGGAATACTCAACCCAGAGAATAAACATCACCCGCTTTACAATACCCATGAATCAAGCTATTAAAACCTACAACATCAAAAGCATCCTCCCCATTTTCTGTCATTCTTTCCACAACCCATTCTTCATAATTTAACAAACCTATTTCACACAAACCCTTGACGAGTATATTACAAGTAAAAGAATCAAAAGGAATTCCCTTTTTAACCATTTCAGAACACAACCCAAGAGGAATTCCCGATTTGATGGACCAGTCCCAGTTTTTATTAGAAGAAACTCTTCAACAAGAATTGAAAAACCCGTAAGTTTTTTTCTTTTTCTTACATGTTTAAGGCTTTTTACCTATTCTTGATGGTGGATTCCAAATGTATACAGTAGTTATATGTGGAAGATAAATGATAAATTACTAATTGTTTTGACATAATTCATGTCTTCCTATTTTTTTGTGTAATTTCTTTATTGCTTGTGAGTTGTATCTGCTTCTAATTAACATAATATTAACTCAATAAGGTTGATAAAAGTTATACAATGAAATGGAAACATCTCAACTAAACTTGGGATCAACAAAGCTTCATCTCAAGTACTACATGGGTTGGTGTATAATAAAGTGAATATTGATAAATTAGCATTCTGATTTATTTAACTTAAATCTTCTATGCTACGCATGGGCGGATCTACTCTAGGGGCAGGGGGCATCTGCCCCCACTGAATTTTTTATGTCCTCGTTGACTGTTTCTCTTTCCCAATAGTACACACCCTCATCACCACCTTCTTTTTGTATAAGTAACTTTTTAAAGTAATGATAATTCTGTATTACTTCTTTTATTCCTCCACCATGTGTAATATTTGGCTTAAAAAGTAAGTGCACTCTTCTATTTTCTTTTCTTTTTTAACTAACATACTGTAAAGTTTTTAATTTAGTTGTAGAAAAAAAATGAGAAAAAATTTTTTGACTCGAAATATACTCATTTTTTAAATATTTTTTCTAATTAAAACTCAAAAACACCACTTTTCTTAAAAAAAAATTCTCTTCTATTACAAAATTGACATTATCTCTTTTTATTTTCATTCGCTTCCTTTTCTTTTATCACCAAATTAAAACTCAAAGACAAAGACAAGGTATTAAAACTCCAAGACTATTTACTTAATTTTTTTACCCCGTGTGGCCTTATTCAACTCTTTTGGATTTGTAACATTTGTACTATATTGGATTTTTAATAAAAAAATTTGTTGGTAAAAAAAATCATTCTAATATTTTCCTTATAAGAAAATCATGAATATATATATATGTCCGCCAGATGGAGTTAATACTTTAATTTTTACCATAATAAAATATTTTGTTGGCACTCCCAGTAATATTATTGAAAAAATTTATGATCAGCTAAGTAATCTCACTTGTCCCACTCTAAGTGATTTTAGGTGGTACAAAAATGTATTTACCTCTCGAATTATGATGCGAAATGATAGCAATAAACCATTCTGGAAAGAAAAATTCGTCAATGATTTACCTTCATTATTCGCTCATAAAGTCAGAGAAAAGCTAAGCAAGAATTTAGGGTGTGACGCCCCCAAAATAGGTATACATCACCCATCTTGAGTCGTCAGAAAATACACTATAAAAATCATTTACAACTTCATTTATACAACTGTCGTGCAAAATACGACGACATGTATACTATAAGTTTAAATACAAATACATATACCAACTCTGACTCATGTCACAATTGTACCTTACATAAAGGTACAATCAAAAACTGTTTTAGAAATTAAAATCTTTGGAAAGTGCTCAAGGAAACCTTCGTACATAGGAGACCATGAATCTAAGTTATGATAGATATCATATGTCCAGAGAATTATCTGTGGTTGACCCAATAGACCCCAAAGAAAAATAAAAAGATTACTATCATGTTCCTTCCAATGGTGAGTCTTCTCTTGACATATAACTATCTCCACTGTCTCCAAGTGAAAATTATATTTCAAATAAACTCCAAGATCATATAGGTAGTGATCGTAAATATACTACTCAAAGAAGTGGATGTGCACAACCACGTCTTATGATAACACGAGGTTGTATGTCATTAGACATCTTGTATGATAGTGACAAAACACCTTTTCAAAGTTGGGTTACTTTCACCCTATTCGGTTCACCAAAATTAAATATCAAATGACGTATACAATCGACACACTTATCTAAAGTTCTCAATAAAATTATTTCCATACTATTTAGGGAAAACCTCAACAAACTATAGACCACCGATTCTATTCCCCCGTTATCCCCGCCGACTCAAAGAACACTCTTATTACACTAAAGGAATTGTGAAGCAAAAGGGTGAGCACAACTAACCCAAAGAAAGAATATCATAACTAAAGATAATTAAATTATCAATAGCTTACATCAATAATAAATCGAGATTTAGAACATATGGTAGATGATAAAACTTTTCAACCATAGTTGCGGTGAACGAAAGCAATCTATTAAAGAGTCAAATAGACCATCGTGTCTATTATCTTCTCCATGTTAAAAGTTCACCAATAATGTTTTATCCCTGTAACATCAATCAATAATTTCTGTCCACAATCATATGAATAACTCATAGTCATAATTGTGATTCTGAATTCCTTTTCGCACCTAGGACGAAGATAATTTTTATCACCTATTTTCACCTGAAATATCAAAAATCATGGTTATACCAAATCACAATCCCTGCTCATAATCATACTAATAAATTCATCTTTGCACTACGGCCAAAGATATTCATTAATATCAGATCCATGAATTATTCATGCATTACGGCCAAGGATATTCATTATTATCACATCCATGAATTAATATTTCATTGTTGAGACTCGGCTCAATAATTAATTCACATCATCAATTCATCCCTGCACTATAGGCCAAGGATATTCTTTTACTATCACGACCATGAATTATCCATGCACTGCGGACCAAAGATAATCGTGTTTTCATCAACGGTCCTGATCATGTCATAAAATAATTCATCTTTGCACCCTTGGCCGAAGAGAATCCATAGCCATAATCATACCAAAAACTGTCTATCAATGCACTACTACTGATGATGAGAACTTTTTCCACATCATTTGTAACATTACGGTCATGATTATACCGAATAATCCTCGGTCATAATCATACCAAGTCCATCTATGCACTACTGAGCCACGTGTATGACTTTCAACATAATATATACATGAGGATGATGACAATGATATAAGTATTAATCAAACGAAAACAAAAGATAAATATTAAAGACTTTAAATTTATCCAAATATTATCAACCACTCATAATCTAATATTATTAATATCATAACAATATTTTAATCACTTCTTAAACTTATAAATAATTTATTTCAATTGTTTACACTTTACCAAATAATACATTTAATCATTCAAAATGCCATACTCATAAGATTTCATCACCAATGATTAAATCCTCATCAAAATCTCTGCATATACCTTATATAGGATTTCCAAGCCATAAAATCCTATTTTCCAACTTTGTTACTTCATATAACATATTTAACTCATATGTTCGTAACTAAACTATTTTCATGAAAAATACCAAATCAGTCCCAAAAATATTTCTTTTACGGGATTTAGCAGAATATAGTCTCATAATGAACATATATTTTTCTGGATTTTTTAAAAATTCATTTACTATTTTTCAAAAATCAATTTCTAATTAATTCCTTAAGAAATTAGCTACCTCAAGTTTAACTCCAGAAATTCCCAAATCTTGGCAGGATCTTACACATGTTAACGTGAGCTTTCAGTTTAAATTTCATGGTCATCGGAGTTATAGAACTCCGGTTATAGCGTTTTTCGTTGGAAAAACCTAAATATTGAAATGATTATAACTTGTTCATTTTAAATCGGAATGAGCTCATTTTTGGACATGAGGTACTTTATACCATATGCTTTCATGTCTCAAAAGGCCAAAATTTTTCTCATAAATTAAGTGGCCGAAAATGCCCTTTTAAAATTTCTGGCAGTAGCTGTTTTTCTATTTTTCACTTTTTCGTGCTTTGTTAAAATCAGTCCACACTAAAATCTACAACAACTTTTCCAGTGTTTCCACTTGGATAAGTTAGGAAACTCATAGATCTAACTCTAGAACTTGACCACACTCAAAAATTCAAAATATAATAGGAGCTATGGTCAATTGAATTTCATGTTCCATTTTCACCAAAATCTGATTTTTCAACCCTTTGTGATTTCTAAGAAACTTTCATGTTTTCATATAATAACCAACATAACTCATCATAACACTTACTAATACTTCATATACCCATTATTTTTATCAGTCCAATGCTTTTATTATGACTCTCATCATAATCAACGTAACCAGATTATTTCCACAATTTAATAAGGAATGAATATAAAGGATCATTCACCATGCATGTGGTAATCCACATAGACAGATTATTCTAACAGAATAATAAAGAATGGAATAACAGAAGGATTCACCATGCGTGCGATAAACTGCACAGACAAGTTATTCCCAACAAAATAATAAATAATGGAACCAGGTCCGGCGTAAACGCACAGACAGGATATTCTGACATAATAATAAATAATGGAACCAGTCCCAAGCGTAACGCGTCAGATGTGATATTACGATAGAATAATAAAAAAAGCGGAACGATTCAGGTAATTCACACCGAATGGATGTTCCAATGAATAATAAAGAATAGAATAATAGAAGAATTTCACCATGTATGCGATATTGGCGATATACAAAAGTTATTCCAACATAATAATAAAGAATGGAATAACAGAAGAATTTTATCAAGTATAGGGTAGTCCACGTATACAGGTTATTCCAATAAAATAATAAAGAATGGAATAACATAAGTTCTTTTCATGAATATAAAAGATATAATACCCCTTACTAGTACAACAAATAATATCTCTTACCTTTAAAAGAAAAGTACTCCGACTGGTAGGGCGAGGATATACTTGAAGAAAACTTGCACTATGCTCAAAGCTTTCTTAAACTCTAAAGAAATACGCTTTCAAGATTACGGAAGAAGAATTCTCTCTATAGTTTCTCTCTGTAGTTTCAATGAATTAAAAGAAATAATGAAGGAATGAGCTTATTTATATGAAGAATGGGTCAATAATAACCAATCCATGAACGGTCCAGATTGATTTACTTTTAAGCAGACGGTCCAGTTGGTTTATAATAAAATATAATATATTCGATTTATAATCTAATAAAACGAATAACTTTATAAAAGTATTTTATTTTATATAAAAAAATTTACTATATCTGAGCACTATGTAAACACTATGCATAATAAAATATAATATATTCTAATTATTGTCTAATAAAACATATAACTTTATAAAAGTATTCTATTTTATATAAAAGATTTTACTATTAGCCTAATAAAACGAATAACTTTATAAAAGTATTCTATTTTATATAAAAAGCTTTTCTGTTTTATTACATTATAATACTAATAAAACAAAACTTCATTATCACTTACTTTGAAAAAATTTCAAATGTCACCCTTAACTTTAAACTTTTATCAATTTAACTATTCACCAAAATAGAAAAATTGAATATTTTTATTTCATAAAATTCGGGGTCTCACATAGGGTATATTGATTATGATAACCTAACTTATGGTTTACCTTCATCATCTTTATTGATTACATTAACTTGTTTATTGCAACACTTCTCATTGCAATTGTTAGCACAAATAGTGACTTCGTCATTGTCACTACATGTTTCATGGTTACTAGTACTGCTATTAGAGGAATAAGAGATATCAGAACCTTCATCATTACTGATGTTGTTCTCTATCCTCATTAATTCTAATAGTTGTTCAGTATCTTTACTATATATATATATATATATATATTAAACTTAACAACTTAAGTGTTGGGAAATTATATTGAATTTTAAAAAGTATATATATATATATATATATATATATATATATATATATATATATATATAATTTTTTATTCTTAACAAAAAAAAAATTAAATTTGACCCCATTAAATTTTGTGATTGGATCCATCCCTGATTCTACGTTTGGATTTGAGTAATAAAGGTGGGAATGAACTAACTTATTTATACGGAATGAAAAAATTTGTGTTTGATTGCGATTGAAATGGAATGAATCTTTCCATCCTCCATTTCATTCATTCAATCCAAACATAACACTAAGTTATTTAATGTACGTTATGCACTAACAAGACTAACCACAATTATGCTGGCAATAAGGTAATTGCCATTTTAATACATTTTATAGTTGCATTAGTTGCTTTTTGAATACTTGCCATACTCCTCTCATAATACTATCAATAAGGTGGCTCTTCTGCATTAACTAATTTAACAAATCAGAAAGCATTTAAAAAAGTGAAGGAATAACTGAAGAACAGTGGGTAGTTGGTTGTGTTATAGTAATTTGTTATCTTCTGCATTAACAAATTTTCTTAACTAATTTAACAAATCAGAAAGCATCTAAAAAAGTGTTGGAATTACTGAAAAACAGTGAGTAATTGGTTGTGTTCGCCACAACTGTGGTATCTGTGGTTTAATGTATACCTTGGATTAGGTATACAATAACATAATTGTTGTCAAGAATATATTCTATCACTATATGTTTATATTTACATTTATTTACATGAATATATTCTATCACTATACTCTGAATTGGTATAATACATTTCTCCTATCTTTTTATTATATTTTAATTTATTAATTGTACGTACATAATTATTATTAAAAAATTAAATAATCCCGCCACAACGCGCGGAGTTGTATCTAGTATATTATTATTTGATTCAACTCATGACCAATCAAAAAAATCCAGCTAACTCAAATAATTTTTTTAATTGTTCTCTTTATTATATATTAGTATAGATGTGCTTGCAAGATCAAGATGCTCGTAATATCAGTTGGACAATTCCTTGGGGCCTAATATATAACGTAGAAGATTATGCTTATAGTTTGGGCCTGGATTGTGTCAGTTTTGTAAAAACACACATTTGACATTAACATGAAAATGAAAATGAGAATTTTATTTTATTTTTCAAAATTTACTAAGGACACATTGTAATTGTTTTACGGTAATTTATTTTTATTATTAACGTTTAAATATTACATAAACAAACCTTAACACATGCAAAATATTTAGAATGTCGTTATTGCAAAAACAATTACGACGTACATCAATATATTCTCATGAGAATGGATAAGATTTAAAGTTGATCCACTATATCACATAATAAAACCACACATATATATTTTTTCCAAGTATTAAAGGTGAATAAATAATAGTATGAAACTGTCTTTTTTGAGATGGATATATTTTGCATGCTTAGTCGGAAACTTTGGAATGTCATATAATCGAAAACTAAACGTAGTTAACTTCACCCAACCGTGATTGATTACTAAGATGGGGTAATTATGCGTGTAGGGTAATGTTATGTCTCAAAATTTTTATCTCAAATAATATGAGTATTATTTTATTTTATTTAATTAAATTTTATCTCACTAACTATATCATAAAGTATTATTTGTTACTATATCATTTGAGATATAAAAAAATGGGAACTAACAGTACACCCATTCTCAAATACCTTGATTCGATGAATGAAATGGAGTTGTTGAGTAGAGCACTAAATTTCCAATAATTGGCTGGCTTTTTTAAATACTAAAAGATTTGTGAAGATATGTTATTATTATACATTCTACTCAATCTCAATAAGCTAGTCATGAATAAAAAAAATTAAATAACAAATGGGGTCTCAAATCCTCTAGCTCGGCGGGCACTGGCGCCAAAAACATGGTCCATAGACCAAGAATGTTAGTTATATATGTTCCTGCTGCTACTGCTACCCATTATCATTGTCCCTCAATTTCCACAAATAAAAATATTATTCTCTTGTTCTAAAATTAAATAAAAATATTATTCTCTTGTCCACTACCTCCCAGTTGCGATCGTGAGCCCACATTGATAGTATGAAACTTTGATGTGGAGTATTTATAAATATTAACGACCACTTTTTAAGGTGTAACATCCGGTTTGGTTTAAGTCAGTCATGAGTTCAAGTTAGTCCTTGTCTTTAACCATGTTTCTTGAAACAAGAAAAAGAAACGGATTTGCGGAAGGTTGTGTTTTAAATCCGTATTTGGTGCTTGTGTCAATACTTTAGTGATTTGTATATATATGTATCTCTTGACCCAAGGATAAGTTCAGCCTCTTGCCTGGGGCGAGATCATGAGTTAGAATGCGTTTGGGAAACAAATGCTCATTGGGCCAAATGCATAAATGTACCTAGACCCGTGGTATCCTAACCACTAACAAAAAAGGATCACAAGTGCAATTGAAGAACGATGAAGCCAACAAAAACAAACAGAAATGAGAAACAGTAGAAGAAGAATGATAAGTTGAGGCTAGGGGATTACAACTGGACGGCCATGCCCATGAAGGCAACATGTCTCTCTAAATTTAAATACAATAATGTGAATATATAGTAAGTAGTGAACATAAATATATTGGTGGGGGGCCCACAAACTCGACATCAACAACAGTGGATAACCAGAAAAATACCAAACTCCTCAAATCAAATCAAATCTTCTCTCTTTTTAGCCGGCAGTACAACTACCACAGTAGTAGTAGTTAGTAAAATGGCAGCCACTTGCACCAAATTGTAGGCCCATTGCTGCTTCTCCTCCGCCCACGCCCACGCCCACGCCCACGCCCACGCCCACGCCATCTTGGTTCCATCAAAACTCACTACACACTACACACATATTTCGATTAATACTTTTGGATTTGACACACCATCCTAATGTGTAGCTCAGTTCTATAATTTCTTTCCTTATATTATTATCACAAAAATTATATTTATAAGCTATTTTAGCCATCTATTCATCTCTATTTTTTTGTGAAACTACGCAAATGTAACATTTATTATAAAAATATATAACAAGAAATTAAAACGAATTTATAGTCGAAAAATCCGAATCCACTAGCCATACTCCACAATCATCAACAATAATGATATTTAAAAGAAATCAACTCAAAAAAAAATAAATTAAAACAGCAATAAAAAGTAGATAAAAGGACGCTAAATATATACATTTATTTCCTTGTCCAAACATACAACAGTAAAAACTGTTTCACCTGTTTCCAGAAAACCTACAACCCAAAATAGAATAAAATAAAATAAAACCAAAAGGAGAGGAGAGGAGAGGAGGGGAGGGGGAAAATTAAGAAGAAAAGAACAAAATTAATAGTAACAAAGCTTAGCTCCCAAATCAACAACCTTCTACCGCTGCATGTTTTACCACCAGGGATTTATCTCTACTAATTTCTCAGTGTTCACCAGAGATGATGATCATCATCATGATGTGGGGCATCGGGTTCGGGTTTGGGCATCTGGTTCAAGTCGAGCTTATTCTTCTCTTGCTCATGGTGGTTTTGACCTTGACCATTCATTGAAGTAGCCTCCAGTGCATCCACTCTGGACCCAACCTCCACCGCCTTTAGCCGAATAGCATCGGCTGACAAGTCACCCCCTAATTGATCCCCCACCACTAATTCCGGGAAGTTCAGCTTCGCCGTCGGCCCGCGGAGGTAGTAGACGGCGGTGTCATAGGCTCTCGCCGCCGCCGTGGCCGTCGCGTAGGATCCCAACCAAATCCTGGTCCGCTTGTTGGGCTCCCTGATCTCCGCCACCCATTTCCCCCACTTCCTCATCCTAATTCCCTTGTACGGCTTCTCACTCTTCCTCTTCCTCCCTGCACCACCGACCTCCATCTCTCTCTTCTTCCAATTTCTCTCTCTAGATTGGATTTATATAAGAAATTAAACTAGAGAGAGAAAGAAGAAGCTGAATTGAATAAGTTAAAATACCATGGTCTTGCTCTGGACTAATCGGAGCAGTTTCGGTTCTCTCTCATATCATCTGGGAAAGGAAAGAAAACAACAAAAGCACCGACAATGTCACTTTCTTTCCCTCTATATACAGCTACTATACTCCCCCCTCAGCCTTTATCTATTGTATTATGTTTTCTTTCTCAAATTAGAAACACTTTTACTAACCTTGTCTAATTGCTGTTGGCCGTCATCTTATCTTAATCTGGTACGGAATACAAAGATGCTTGCCTTTTTTCTTTTTCCCTCCTCAACTGGGATTTTTCTCCATAGATTTGGCAGCCAGAAGACCCAAACAAAATTGAAATTGGTAAAGGATTGATGATGGGGTGGGCTATAATTTGGGAGGTTTACTAGCCGAATTCAATATTGAAAAAGGAGCGATCATTATTAGCTATGTGGGGAGGAAAGAGAAATGGTTGTGTATATGGTGAGGAGTGACATCTTTTTTCTATATATATTTTTTTAAGGAGTCGGTGGTCGGTGGGATGATGGATAGATACCGTTGTGACTTGACTTTGCGTCCAAAACAATGGCGATTTTTTTGTGAATTGACTTTCATAGCCTTTTCCACCTTTCATTTTACTTCTGTCGAGAGACAAGTAGGGTTGATATTGTCATTTGCACTCCATGATGCCCTTGTATGTAGCATAAAGATGGGGCATCCTGTCTACCATACATAGTGAAGGATAAAATTTTGTTGTCAAATTAAACATTTTAGGCTGACACTATATTTTCATTGAGGAAAAAAAATAACTTATTTATATTTATCACTTCGTGGTTAAATTATATTTTATGGAAACACCAACAACTTTGGAATGAAAATAGAAAAGAGATGAAATTTATGATGTTTGTATTAGATATAAAATGATTTGATTTGTAAAAGTTTGACACAAAGTACAAAAAAATTAAATATAAATAAATTTTAAAATTTCATACTGTACTTGAATTTTTTTAAATTATAATAATTTTATGTTCGTTCGAAAAGTTTAAATCAACATCGTTCTCTCTCAATCAAACTTTATTTTATTTTAGATTTTATAAATTAAGTATGAACAAGTCATTTACACATCAATTTATTTATTTGTATATAAATAATTAAACCAAAAATGCTTTAGTATGACTATGAGAGCAATTAAAGTCGGCGATTTTGACTTTAAAAAACAATGATATACCTTCCCCAACCATTGAAGTGAATCTGGTTAATAATGCAATGTGATGGAGCTATAATTAAGAATAATGTGTTGTGACTAACCAGGCAGCAAGTATGCCAAATAAAAGAGCAGAAAATCACCTCATGACTAGCAATACAAAAAACAGAATATGTGATATGTGAGAAAAGAGAGGGGAACATGCATGTAGATGGAGAGCTTCCTAGTTGATATTGATCAGGAATGCCACTTGTAGATCCTTTTATCCTCTTCTCTGACACAGGTCTTTCATTGTCTGATGGGTTGACAAGTGCACATAATTCAGTTACCCAACGATTTAATAAAAAGGATCTAAATTACCTATTCTTGAGCGCTTAGATCTTGAATTAGATTTTGCAAGATCAATATATAGATTAGAATCTTCTCAAGATCAAAAACCCCTACCCCTACCCCTGTAAAAAGAAATTGGAACAAAGACCTCTCAGTAAATAATATTATAACTTAAACTCACAATGCAATGCAGCAGTACGAACTAAAGTGTACTTATTTTTATTTTTATTTTAAAAATAAAGATTTTTAACAATACTGCTCGACTTTGGATGGATGGGTGCGTGGGTGAGTGGGTGGGTGGACCCACATAATATCTTTTGAATTTGTTTGGTGGTGACCCAATTAACCCTAAACCAAACATGGAACCATATTTTACCATTTAAAATTAGGCTACTTTGGGATTCTTCAATACTAGTACTAGACCTAACTAACAGCCCTATCCAAACTCCACATGCCTCAGACACCTCTCCCTCCTCTTACAACTGAAATTCAATCTACTACCAACCACTATGCACCACCAGGTCCACCACCAATCTTTTTAGTTTGTAATCCCTGCTCCCAATCTAATTCACGTCTCTCTCTCTCTCTCTCTCCCCCCCTCTTATTTTTTTTTTTTTAACTTTCAGGACTTGCAAGTTTTATTTTTCGCCTTTTTCTTTTTTAATTGGGTTCATTCCAGATAGTGGCAACTGATAATTTCATTATCAAGTAAATTTCTCCTTTCATATATGTATGCATTCTAAAGTGGACAGATAGCTTATGTATAGGAATGATGTATTTGGTTCATCCAAGCAAATGATAATATTCTGCATTCGACTATGTTATAACGGTGACTATCCAAAAAACATCTATTGTACCCCTCCCCATCCATAACGTTTAGATTAATATTAAATATTTTTCAAGTATTAATAATTATGTTTAAGAATTATTTCTAATTATAATACTAGCTCAGTAAGACAAACATCAAAATTGTATTAATTATGAATGACAAATTCATTGAATTGTGCATCAACTATTCATCCAACTTTGGCAAACAAATTAGAACGAGTACAAACAAAAGATTGAAAAACTAATTTACTCTTGGTCCCTTCTATTTCCCTAATAACTCCCAGAGTAAAAAATACAAATCCAACCAAGATTAGCAACCAGTACAGTATAGACTTCATATATATATATATATATATATATATATATATATATATATAAATAGTAATATTATCACTCCCTGCACCAACCAACATGTCTGTGTATTCGATCCATTTCACAAGGGTGACAGATTCCAATCCCCGACTATGGCGCTAAAATCACCTATCAAATAATACAGTACCAGATTGCATTTGCCAAAGGAAATACAGGATAAATGTTCAGCAAAACAACCAAGCAATAGGGTAAGTAATGTTAAATCTGACTGTTATATAACCACGTCATCACTTCCAAATGATTTTAGATCAAACTGATCTACAGTCGCATATCAACATAAATTAATTCAAATCCACACAAAATCGCCTTAGCAATTTGGTTTACATAACAAAGAAC
Source organism: Panax ginseng (assembly GCA_020205605.1). Taxonomy (NCBI): domain Eukaryota; kingdom Viridiplantae; phylum Streptophyta; class Magnoliopsida; order Apiales; family Araliaceae; genus Panax; species Panax ginseng. The sequence goes on from CM035129.1 coordinate 158,419,298, forward strand.
CAAACCAAGTTTAGTATTTAGACAAGAGGTGGGTATTGCTTGGCCTGCTGACGGACCCGCTTCTTGTACTCCACGCTATCCTGCATACGTTACATGTTATATGATGAGGTCGAAACTAACGTTATATGATGAAGTCAAAACTTACACGTTATGCGATGAAGTCGAAACTTGAATGCTCCTCCTAAATGATATCTCAAGTAATAACATAAAGGAAAGTAATGGACGCTTAAAACAATTAGTTTCAACAGAACAGTAAATACCTGGATAAAGAGATGATATCCTTCGGTCTGCGCAGGATCAGCAGGGTTGGGTTGGTCCAACAAATCCTGGATGCCAACTAGAATCTGCTTCACTGTAATGGCTGGTCTCCATCCCTATATCCAATAATAACAAGCCCAGAACACATCATCCCGTTATGACCATTCTCCAAATTTTTGGTCAACATATATCAAGGTACAGAGTGTACTTACACTGTCTTCGTTGAGAATTGATAGGCACACAGTTCCAGAAGGGTAAACATTAGGGTGGAAGAACCCCAAAGGGAACTTACATTTCGGAGGTTTGCTGGGGTAATCTTCACTAAAGTGGAGCGTAAGTGGATAACAACCACCCTCCCAGTCAGTCTGCAACCATTAGTAGTTTAAAATGTCATTTCTACCCAAACCATAATAAAATAACTTGGCAATTCAAAAGAAGTGGCTTCAATTCATATTATTTTAGGTTCCTTTGATGCGTTATCTGGTCTCAGAGATTGAGGGAAAGGAAAATGGAAAAGATAATGAAAGCAAAGTAAAATAAAATCCTTTATCAGATACAAATCCAGTAAATCCTTTCTTTCTCTCACTCTTTACAAATTCAAACATAGCCTTCGGGAGATTAAATTTCCACAACTGATTGTGTTAATTTGAAGGTGCAACATGTGCACATCAACACTACGAAGCAAAACTTGCTTTGGCATTATCAAAAACCACCATCAAATAGCAATTAAACAATGTCATGGAGAATTAATTGCTTAAAGCATGATTAGCATAATAATCACACAAACATATTGAGCAGTAAAATAAAAATAAAGATGAGCCTTACAACTATCAATCAAATGACTCTTAAATAGCACCCTTCATCCTATCAAGCTCGATAGGTAGACTTTTATCGAGTTATAGTCTTCTATAACAGAGGTATAATTATTCATAGAATTACTGATTTCTATACTTTTGAATAAGTAGTACCATAACACATTTACAGTCAATACATTTTCCACTATAAAACCCTGCTCTATATACAAAAAATAATACAGTAGTCATCTCTACTTCTTTACTAGGTTCTGCTTTATCACACATTCAGAATACCTTCAACTATATAAAAGACTCTTCAAAATATACTAGCCAACCCCAATTCTACCTTCATGAAATGTTTATTACTTTTTAATTAAAACAACTAAGACATATACTCCAGACTCTCCAGTTAATGTTTGCCATTCAACTCACCAATATTCTACCAACAAAGTCAAAGGTTCATTAGAATCCTTGACCATCTGTCGATCTCACAAGATTTTTTCTTCAATCTAGTGTAATGTAATGATCATACATGATACAACGACACAACTGCCCCACAATTTCATTCAGTTCACTCAAAACTAGAGATGATCTTATATAGTAGTAAAAGGAAATTGCCATTAGTTCCACAACCAATAACACCCTTCTGACCTCATTCCTATTGAACCTTAAAGAGTTAATCCGATATAGATCACACGTTACATGATGTATTGAAGATTTAGATCTTCTTTCAACAGCTTTTGTCTAAAATTTTAAATTTTTCATGTGACATTTCAATAGCATCAAAAACAACCCATCTTATTGTGCTCATTAGGTAGTATCTTTAACTTATATGTCATAGTGATAATGTAAAGTGATCTTCAAGATCAGGTAATTCAACTCCAGGGATGGATGGAATAAAAAATCTAAAGCACTGCTCTAGGTGCAATGCAGAAAATAGTTAAGTCTTATTTTACGAGGTTCAAATTTACACATAATCTATGAATTCCTTAGGACACCAGAGTATCACCTCCAAATGTATATTATCATCTATCCCACTCATCAAATGATTTAATTTTTTTCCATATTCATTTATGTTGATACTTAACCAAACCATGCATCAAATTTATTAGAAAAAAAGCCAGACTTCCATCAATTTTGTCCAGTCAATAGACAAAAGATCAAAGGCCAGTTGACACCCCTGATGACTGGAGACATGATCACCACATGGCCTGTTCAAATCCTTGTAGCATATTTGAATTGACCTTGTCTACCTACATCAATGTAAGAAAAAGCAATCAAAGGGACGGACCTCTATCGTAGCAACGTCGTGACAATTATTAATATTGTTTCATATATTTTGAATATATTATTAACTAAATCACCCTTAATACTATGACACCAAGTTGCATTTGAAATTATGAGTACACTTTGCTTCCAAAGAAGGGATTAAAAGAACACATAATTGACGTCCTGGAATGAGGTAAATGAAAGTCGATTATTTCCAGCATAATAGAGACAAGGAAGCCGATATGTAAGCTTATCCTCCGACACAACTCAACATCAACTTTATTACACTTTCTTCTACTTATTGATTCATATAGTCACCTTATAGTTTCTTCATAGTTGTAACTCTTCACTGTTCTTTGTAATGCGTCCAGTCGTTATCTCTTTCAAGATAGAGTATTATGCTCCCAGGACTGTAGTCAAGTATAAGTGATACAAAGCTATTTGGCAAATAAATCCTGAGATGCTTCAAGTTACTAATTCCCTTCCTTTTTTGGAAGTTCTCGGGTACCATATATAATTTTTGAAGTAATTTCACTACTAGATTCTAAACCTTCCCCTTCAACTAGATTTCCCAGCACCCACTCAAGCTTCTCAATGTATATGTTGTATTCAACAATAACAAAACCATTTAACTGTCAAAATAATAACCAACAATGAAGTAAAGATTACAGAAAATATGCTTCTTCAACAATAGAAACTAAGCTAAAAGTCAAACCACTATGGCAAAGTGACAATTTCCACAAAAACTAATTAAATTTTTTTATTAATGACAATTTTTTGTATATTAAGCTTGTTTTAATTAAAAAAATATCCACTGTAGCCAGCAAAGGTAAAATAGCAACTACACAAATAAGACAAAAGATCCTGAAAAAGAAAATAGACAAAACCGTAATACCACACCCCTATCAAAAACATAACTAACCTTAACAGAGAAAATGTAGACGGGTCTTATAAACCGCATGTTAAATTAATACTCCATAGATAAGTACAATCACTGAATTGATGTAATAATTATTAACATATATGACGGTAAACAGGCGCGGCAGTCTGCAGACAATTGTAAATGACTGCTAAATACCATAAAAAGTTCATATACAAACAACAAAACCATTTAGGTATCAAAAAATAAAAATAAAAATATTAAAGCAATAGTATTAACAAAATAATCTCAGTGATTCACGATCAAGTAAACTGAAGGAAACTAAAGAGCAAATAAGAAGGTAAGAAAACTTACCCCAGCCTTGCCGGGGATAGTGCACTGCCACACCATCAAATTCACAGAACCATCAGGAAGCGCCTCTGGCTTCGCCACGAAACCCTAAAAAACATAATCAGTATACCCAGACAAAAATAAATACCAAATAAGCACAAATTACAAGCGACCGTCATGAAATATGCAAATACAGACACATATATCATATAAGCATAGTGAGAAATCAAACATGAGGGTGATTCTTCCGCCACGATTTGCGCTCTTCGGCAAGACGACCACGAGCAATACCCCCAGACATTTTCACGGTTTCTCCCTCTACTCTATTTCTCTCTCTAAAATTGTGTAGGAAGAGACTGAGCAGCCTTTGGACTTTCTCACTCCTCAGCTACAAATCCTATATAAACTTCGAGGGAGGGAGGGAGGGAGGGAGGGAGGAGATAGAAAGACCCGCGCGGGTGCCAACGAATGCAACTGTGAGCTAACCAATGAAATTTATAAGTATGAATTTCTTTGAATTTATCCGGTTCTCTTTTTTAAAAAAATAAAAATAAAAATAAAAAAGTAAGATTTATATATATTTTTATGTCACACGTAAAATCCACGCGTAATATGTGACCCTCGCGTGAATGACAAAGTCGTGCCTTGCCTCCTCCTGTTGCCTCATTGAAGCAATAGTTCGATATCTTCTGTCTTTAAATTATTTTATTTAAATTTTAATATATATTTTTTTATTTAATTTTAAAATTAATTAACTTTAAATAAGAGATTAGATATCAAAATTTAAATAGAAAAACACAAGAAGATAAAAAAATTAGGAACAAAAGATTTACTCTCGTTCGATACCCCATAGTCCATTCCGTACCGGCATTTTCTTTTATAGTTTTTATCTTTTTCATCTCTCTATTTTTAAATACTCACTCTTTTTAAAACTATAAATTTATTTTTAAATTATGATTTTATAAAAATTATAGAAATTAACTTTTCGAATTTGATTAAAAACTATATTTTTAAATTACTTTCAAATACTATATTTTTTGTTTTAAAAATAGGGTTAAGTTTGACTTTTTAAATTGACATTGAATTATTTTAGAACTAAAATTAACATTACTTTATTTAATTTTAGACAATACAATTATTATGAAAATTATAATTTATTTTTAAAATTCATTGATTAAAAGATTTGTTATTATTAAAAGTTAAATGAATCACACAAATTTGAATTTTAAAATATTTCAAATATCAATATATAGAGAAAAGTATTTTTAAGAAGTTATATTATTACAAGTAAAATTGTTATTCTTATATGGTTTCTTTGCAAATTCACATTTATGTAAGTAAAAACTTTTCATAAATATCAGATTTATTGTGGAAAAAACATATAAACGTGATATACCAATGAAAATAATTATACAAATGAAAATGATATATTGAATATTTAATACTAAAAAAATATAAAATAAAAACTACTAGACTTTGTATGTTGAATGCTAAATTTTTTTTAAAAAAACCTTTGAACTACTAAGTTATAAAAAATAAATAAACTACTGACACGACTTGAGACCAAACAAATTGGCTGATTTTTGTCTTATTATATTTTTGTATTGATTTAAGATTAATTGATTAAGTGTTAATACCCAATGCAATTCATTTGATGTAAAACCATGGTAATCAAATCCGACTTTGATCGGATCGCTGGTTCGATTGGTAAAAATTAGAATCAACTGACTCTTCAGTCCAATTCAAACAAAAAAATTGTTTTTAGTCAACTCGGTCAAAACTGATGACTTGACATTTGGACCAGTGGACCCAGTGACTCGATAATCAGGTCATCGATTTTATCGGTTCCCTGCCTTACTTTTTTTTCTTTCTTTTTTTTGCTAAGCCTTTGAATTTGATTACATGAATTTATTATTGATTGAGTTTTGAGTTATGATCATGATTTAATATATTTCTTTTCATATAGATTTAGTATTTATTTGAATCGCATAAAGTAATCATTGTACAAATAGATTTAGTTTTTTTTTTTACCGAATTTGATTGAATATATCCTAGAGACGTTTATTATTTGTGTTTGATTTTATCACTATTGAATTTTGATTTATAATCATGATTTAATATCTTTCTTTTAAAATAAATTTAGTATTTATTTGAATTGTATAAAGTAACTATTGTACAAATAGGTTTAATTTTTGTTGGGTAGATAAATTGATTAATTTTACATATTTACTAACTATTATATATAATATATAATAATAATAAATATATTTAATTATTTATTATTTATTATTTATTATATATTAATGATGTCGCTGGATTAATAACGATCCGATCATTGATTGGATCAATGTTCATCCACTCGGTAATTTTTCCGACTCGGTCCGAGTCCGAAAATATTGCGTAAAACTTGTCTACTAACTAATATTGGAAAAAGATTATTAAGTTGTCATATTCTTAATCTATATAATTAAAGGAGAGGGAAAGTTTTAAGTGCTTTCTTTAAGTTCTACTAACAGATTAAAAAGAATTATTTACTAATCTTTATCACTTCTTTCATTTCAGTTTTCAGTATTCCATGACTAATTATTTTTTATATCTTAAAAGTTACAACCCATAAAATTAACATCGAAATCTTATTAATTCAATCATAGGTATGTGCACCATAGATAAAAATGTTGAAAAATAGGTCATTTACGAAAAGTTTATAGTCGAACGCACTTGATGAGTTCGTGTGTTACACGGAGCTAATCGATTGCTTTTAACACGACATGAATCAATACCTTTATTATGTATAAAGGCAGCAAAGGCGATCTAAAACTGAGTTAATTTTAAATTAATTAAGAGTTAACTCGCTCAATTAAAAAAAAAATCACGTTGAGATTGGAATCCAGCCTTCAATCGACAAAACTGTTCCGTCTCTTCAGATTTCCCAATACTTCCTCTTCCTCTTCCTCTTCCTCATAATCATCCCCAGCCACCGATCAAAAGAAGAATCCGTCCCCCATAACAACGCAACTCCCAAACAGTATTGACGAAATTACATCTACTCTCCTATTTCAATTGAAGTACTGCAGTACTGTGACCAAATCAAGCAATGACCATAAAAACTCTGGACCTAAGGAATCCGGTGATGGCCTCACTCATATATCGGAAATCGGAACCGATCTTCGAGAAATTGAAAACAAAGAGAGCCACCGAATAGAAGAAGAAATTTGTCCCCACAACGACGCAACTCCCAAATGGTAATTTTGCTAAAGCTTGGATATTAAATTTGTGAACTCCAATTCTGGCCTCTAAGTTCCCAACTCGATTTGGTGGCCAGATTCGTGGGTTTTCGTCAGAAGGATATATTGATGGAAAGAATGACCGGCGGCTCGACGATTGCATTCGTTATTGCATTGTTGCTGGGAAAGAGGCCCTCGAAGATACTGATCTTGGCGGAGATAAGCGCTCGAAGGTTGTACTTTTATTGAATTTGTTTGTTTTTGCTGTTTAATTTAGTAAATTGGGTTTGTGAGTTATGCATTTTCTGCTCAAATTTTAGATCTAAAGGTTGTTTCTTTACTCATTAGTGGTGGAATTGGACATGCAGGACAACATTATTATATAATTCCGGGGGCAGGGGGGGGTGTTAAAAGTTTGATTTGGGTATCTTATTATATTGCAGTAAACATATGTAGTGACTTGGATTTGTATTTGTTATTGATTTGGGTATCTTACATTTTTGTAAGTATTTGCTATCTTCAACTAATAGGGCGAGATCGAGATCAAAAGGGAAAGCTTGGAATGGAAAAACTGGAACATAATTGATATGATCATATTAAATGGAGAGGGTTTTGGTAGGATTTATGATTTCGAGATGGCAATGGAAGAAGTTGCATTCTACCTGTTTGTGCAATTGTCCCAATGGCTTCTAGAGTGCTCTCCTCAGGTACCTTTTATGTTCCTTCTTGCGAATGAGAGTGTGAAAAATCTTTTTGAAAGATAAATGGCTTTTCTTCCTTCCTAGCACGGAGAATTTTTCTAAATTTGGCTAGATTATTTAGATTCCATATTTTCTCTCTTTAATGTAGCATCAATATGTCGTACGGATTTCGAATATTGGGTTGTTTTTTCATATGTTATTATGTTTTTCGTATAAATTTTTGCTTCTGTCTTGGTTTTGACTATGGTAAAGTATCCCACATGTACTATAGAATAATAGGAGTTCAATTGAGTCATCATATTATCAGACTTAATTTCTACCTTCTATAGATCAACCAAACGAATTTGTCAGACTTGCTACACAAAGACCACATGCTTAAAAAAGTTGAGACAAGTGCTGTAACTTTGAAACATAACAACTTCAAGGTACCTCCACTTAAAGAACAAAGAAGAAAATATTGAAAATTCTCAAGTATGTACATACAAGGAATAAGGCAAAAGGAATGCAACATAAAAATATGCCCAACAAATCTGATGAATTTTTAAAAATTTGTGTATTCTTTTGAACGTTCAACAACTAATTCCCAACTTGACAATGACATTCTTTTTTCCTTCGTTTTCCTTGCGTTAATAAATTGACAATTTGAGGCCATAGGCATGCGCACAAACGCGCAGACCCCCCCACACTTGCAACACTAAATTTCAATAAAAGAATCTCAATTTGGGTGAAGTACAACAATAAACAAAAATTATGAGTTTAATTTTCTGTTTACTACTTGAACAACTACATATATGGGGTTTAATTTTCTGTTATATTATGTTAGTTTCTCAAACAGTTTTCTATTGGTTGTGCAATTTTGTTTTGTCATTCTGCATAAAGTATTTTTTACTAACTGGATCCCTTTACTGTTTAATTAACTTATATACCTTTTGTATATTTTGGTCATGTTGCTTTTGTTTCCTACCTGTAAATCTCCTCTTCGTATGAGGTTATCTTGCTTTTGTTTCTTCTGGATTTATATGTTTTATGTTTCAGAAATAAGTATAAAAAGTGTTTACTAATTACTATAATGTGCTCCTGCATATGAAGAAGAGATGGCAATTCAAACATCAAATGAGTTCCTGTCGTCTAATGCTGAACACATTGCACTATCATTTGTGGATCAGTAGTACTCATGGATTCAAGACTCTCCTGAAATCGCTCACAGATTTTATGGTAATTAAAATGTGTAAGGCAGGCTAGAAAACGATGTTACAATGATATTGGTGCCAACCGTAAAAGTAAGCTTATATGAAAGGTCCATTATTTTATTATTATTATTAGCAATGTTACAACTATTTTGTGTGCATAATTTATTGTTCATCTATCTTGGAGCAGGGAATTAGTAATAACATCATGGCCTGCAGTTTAAAGGACTATAAGATCGAAATAATAAATTTATGTGCCCAAGAATCTTTAGAGAGGGGTGATTGTATAAGTGGTTGGACGTTTGACACGAAAGGATAACGACAACGTGACTAGGAGGTTCAGTCAAACATTCTTTCAGGCCAACTAGACAAAGAGAACTTTTATGTATTGAATGATATTCTTCATTTTGTTGATGTACCCAGGCCATCAACTCCTTTGTCAGTTAATGAGGTTGGTGAAGATACCCCTACAGCTCAATTGATCGAAGTTGCATGTAAGCTTTTTTCTGAGTGCAGATTATTTTTGTGTTTATATTTCTTTTGGTTGGTAGTCAGCATATGTGTTTGTGCATTTTCTTCTGTTTGTAAAAGAATTCTCTGATACACATTCAGATCACCATATACAAACTCCAACTACTACTCTTGGCGAAAAGGTTAGAGATAACGACGGGACAGTCTCTCATGAATCAGGCCAAGAAAAGGCCCAGAAAACATCTTATGCCTCAATAGTGAGTACAGTGACTTCTCCGGTTCATAGACATGCTATTACTGTAAGGGTTTCAGCACACAGTTATAAGCAGCCAAATGCTTCTGATAGACCTAAACATCCAGGTGATTCAGCAGCAACAGTTGAGACTCTGTATAACAAAATTTGCAGGTAAAAGCTCTTTAACACTATCAGTTCAGTACTCTAATTGAATTGCCTCACCAAATAAGTGTCATGTGTTGCATAAGTGGTCTTTCACTAAACAATCATTTGGGTAATTAGGTTTGAGAACTTTGGTGATTGGTATATCTTCTAATTTGATTTTCTTCTTGGCAGCTTCATGGCCTTTCTAATTTTATAATTTTGCTTATTGAATTCTTGCATCTTTGGACAATCTCTGACTCTGATCTGTACCCAGTGAATAAGTTTATAATTTTGGGAACACTGCTATGGTTGGGGCGGTATTAGGGCTTGGGTTGCTGATGCTGAGGAATGTAAGAAAAGGGGTTCTATTGAGACGGCTAGAGCCATATATGCTCACTCCCTAACTGTGTTCTTAACCAAGAAGAGCATCTGGATCAAAGCTGCTCAGGTTGAAAAGAGTCACGGGACCAGGGAATCTCTTGATGCCTTGATTCGTAAAGCAGTTACTTACAGGCCACAGGCTGAAGTATTGTGGTTAATGGGTGCCAAAGAGAAATGGCTTGCTGGTGATGTGCCTGCAGCTCGAGCAATACTTCAGGAGGCGTATGTGGCAATTCCAAATTCTATGGAGATTTGGCTTGCTGCTTTTAAGCTTGAATTTGAAAATTTTGAGTTTGAAAGAGCAAGGATGCTTCTTGCCAAGGCACGGGAAAGGGGAGGCACAGAACGTGTGTGGATGAAATCCGCCATAGTTGAAAGGGAGTTGAGAAACATCGCGGAGGAGAGAAGATTACTTGATGAAGGCCTGAAACTCTTTCCTTCATTTTTCAAACTGTGGCTGATGCTTGGTCAACTAGAGGAACGACTTAGTCATTTGGATCAAGCCAAGGAAGCATACGAGTTAGGTCTGAAGCGATGTCCAAGTTGCATTCCCCTTTGGCTTTCACTTGCTAACCTTGAAGAGAAAATAAATGGGCTGAGCAAAGCTAGTGCTGTTCTCACTATGGCTAGGAAGAAGAATCCTCAGAACCCTGAACTCTGGCTTGCTGCCGTTCAAGTTGAATCCAGGCATGGCAACAAGAAGGAATCTGATATTCTGATGGCAAAGGCGTTACAGGAGTGTCCCGATAGTGGTATTTTATGGGTTGCTTCAATTGAGATGGTTCCTCGCCCTCAACGAAGAACCAAGAGCTCAGATGCACTCAAGAAATGTGACCATGATCCCCATGTCATAGCTGGTGTTGCAAAGTTATTGTGGCATGACAGGAAGGTTGACAAAGCAAGGACTTGGCTTAACAATCTTAATCTTTTTCTTTGCTTTTCATTTTTTCTAATGTCTTTTTTAGGAGATTTATTAAAACCATTAACAACGCATGTAATAAGATTCATAGAGTTACAATATAAAGGTCATATATGATAAGATTGATTTCAAAAGTGAATTTAACAAGAATATGTAACTTCTATTTTATCCCTAAAAAAAAATCAAGTGAGTAGGTAAGTGTTATTTAAATTCTTTTATTTAATAGAAACTTTTCCAGTAGTATTGAACTCTTGGTGTCTTGCTATTTATATTTGGTAGCCTAATATTTTATGATATATTTGTCTTACACTCTTTGGTGCATTGTTTTATTTCATAGGGATGAAGACTCAATTCCAAAGAAGCAAATTCAAAAAAGACCACCACACCAAAGACAACTCAAATCTTTAGAAGATAGAAGATATGATATTGAATTTTTATGTAGTGTTTAAATTTCAGCATGTAACATGGGTTGTGTTGAGTTTGATAGTATTTGTAATCAATTTTGAGGACAATCGTATTAATAAATTATATAATCCATTATTCAAATTAATCCGTGCCATCAACTAGTAATATATAAAGTTTTGTTATGTGTTTGGAAAATAAATTGGCTGATTATAATTGTGAAATACTTTATCATTATATTACATAATTATTTAAGAGGGACTTTCCATTATACATTCTTTAAATTTTTATCCAACACACCATGTTTTTATAATTTTAAATAATATAATTGAAACGCCAATTAATTAACTTATAATAACAAATAGTATAATTATTGCAAAATTATAAATAATCCGACAATGCTTTATCATTTGATAAACATGTAATTTTTTATCAAATTTTTAATGGTTGAGACTTTTTATAAATTTTTAATGGAAAAATGTTTATAAAGATTCTAATTTTTGATAGGAGTGATAATCTTAATATCATCAACTATTTATTAACATATTTTGATTATTACTAACAAATTTATTAATATCAAATATTTGGTACATTAGATAAAATTGGAATGAAGTGAATGGGAGCCAATTAATATATCGCCTTACATGTGGAAATATAAAAAAAATAATATAAAAATATCGATTTCTTTTTTCAATTAGATGATTCAATTTTATATTTTTTCTAATTACGATTCAATTAAAATGTCAGCTCAAAAATTGATGATGCGGTTCTATATAAGTGGCAAGTAAATGTTTTAGTGTAAAAATAAAATATCTCATATGGCATTTTAATGTTGAAGGGTAAAATTAAAATATCTCATATGGCATTTTAGTGATTGTTGAGGGTAAAAAAGTAATACCAAAAAAATAAAATGTAAAAAAAAATAAAATAAAACAAAACAGATTTCTCTAAATTTCAACTAAATGGGATCTGATTAATATGAAATTATTTTTTTGATAAATTAATTATTTAACTAATAAAATATTAACACATATAAAATCTCGACTATATATCACTATTGATCAATTAATCGATTTATCTATAAATAAACTTCATATTAACTGTTTCATATTAACTGTTTGCAACCAAATCATATGTAGGTACTAGTATTTTATATTCTCCTTTGTAAATCAAAACGGGTTTCTTCTTAATTTGCCCCATTTTCATGCTTTCTAGAAACTTGTCCAAGCAGCCGGATTCAGTTTCTGTTTTTGTAATCTGGGTTTTGCTTTGAGAAACCAAAAGAATTTTGAATAATCTGTTAAACCTTTAACTGGTATTTGTTTATAATTATGGGTATTTCGAGAATTCAACAGAAATGGTAAAGGCCCTACCGAAAGTGGAACTCGTGGACCAGGCCAGGAATTGAAGAAATTGAAGCCGCAAAGACATTAATCCGAATCGTGGAACTCGAGGACCAGGCAAGATTCGACGCCATTGCCAGGCAAACGAAGAACCTCGAAGTTCCCGAGGAGCTCTTTATGATTTTGCTGGAGATGCAGAAGAATTTGGTGCTTTTCTGAAGCAAAGAGGAGAGAAGCAGTAAGATTGTTAGATTAAGAGAAATCTTATACTCCTTTGTAAATCAGTGATGTTGGTGGAAGAGATTTTGGGTGAGAGAAGGAAAGATATCAGATATGTAGGTAGTATTTTAGATTTCAAAAACCGACACTCAATTCTATGTCCACCTATAAGAGCTCTTTAGAGTTAGAAAGTGAGATGAGATTTTGGTCTGATTTGTTCTTCTGATTTTTGAATTTTTTGGAAAAATCTGATGGTGACGGAACGATGGAGTTTAGATGAAACAAGAACAAGAAGAAAAAAAACAGAAAAAGAAGGGGTAAAAACAGGGACTTTGTATTATTATTTATATTTTAAAAACCTATCTTGTAATTACGCATATTAGAATCTATTTGATTTAAAAATTTGTTTTATATTTAAACATTAATTAAAATGATAACTTATTATTTTAATTTTTCTATCTACACATCAATATTAAAATGTCATGTAGGATTTTTTTTTTACACAAGCATGTACTTGTCAATACTTGTTTAAGGGGGGTGTATTCAATTAAAATTTTTAAAGATTTTTTTTAAGTGATATTTTTGTAGAATTTATGGAATTTTAATGACTTTCAAAGACTTTAAAGACTTTTTTAAAATGACTTTTATAGACTCTATGAAATAAGTAATAGACTTTTATAAACTTTTTATCAAGACTGTGATAGATTTTTGTATACTTCTAATATATCTTGCAACTTATATTAATTGTTAATTGGCCTATGTGTACAACATCTCCCTCTTTTTTCATGAACTAGAGTAAATCTCATTATATTATTGTGGCATGAAATTTTATATATGTTGAAAGCGTTCATATTATTCTACTAATTTCATAATACATTTGGATACTCAAATACCAATAAAACTTTAGAAACTACTGACGCAATACAAAAATTAAGCTCACTTTTTATTGAGCTATATATACTTTATGCATATGCGTACGCTTATTTGGAATTATTATTTTTTATTTCAGTCTACAAAAATTGTCATCAATATTTATTTACGTAACTAGCAATTAAAAAATTAATATAAACATTTGCAATATATATCGATTTCCATTCAAATATTTGAATATTACCTCGTCTTAGTATCAAAATTTGCAAATAAAAATAATATATACTTGTTTCATGTATATTTTAAAATAGCAAGTGTGACGCCCCCAAAATAGGTCCATTCCATCCAACCCATTCTGAGTCGTCAAATATATGGTACAGAAATAACTACAACTTTATTAATACATTTGTCGTGCAAAATACGATAACATATATACTGTGAGTTTAAAAAAATAATTATTGTCTTCTAGACAATATACATACTCAAATAAATCCTCATCACAATTATTTATACATTATTTTATAAAAATGGTGAGGACTACTAAACAACTCTTTCTAGAACCTTTATTTCATACCCCGACTAGTACTCGCTTCTCGCCTCCTAAGAAGAAAAATGGAACAAAAAGGAAAAGGGTGAGCTCGATTAGCCCAAAGAAGAGATATTATAACTAAGATAATATACAACAAAATTATCGTTAGTCTTCAACAGAAAAAATATAATAGAATACAATAGACAACAAGTTTTAAATCAATATTCGGTGAATGAAATAATAATTCATTAGAAGAGTTAAGTAGAGAATGCAAACTACTATCTTCTATGTATGAATTTTAAAGTTCATCGCTCTATTTTTATCCTGTAACATCAATCAATATATATCGAGATCAAATATTCATCCTCAGACTACAAAAGCCAAGGACATTCACCATTAATCATGTTCATCTAAACACTGCTCATCTTTGCACTACGGGCAAAGATATTCATCGAAAATCATTCATCTTTGCACTACGGCCAAAGATATCCCATAATATCATCATTTAAGACCGAGGATGATGAAAAATATATTTTTAAGAAACGAATCCGATTGAATAATGACAAGGATTAAGGATTAAGGATTCGTACTTTGTTTTATCCACGTCCAAAAATACCTCAAAAATAATCATAGTGGTGTAAAATTCAAGAATGATCAAAACATGGATACAATCAAAGTTAGTATCCGTAATAGATATTTTGGACAAAAGAAGAAATTTCATTTTTCGATGAATAGTCTTGCCGTATTCGTGAATAGTCTTGCATATCGTGAATAGTCTTGAGTATCGTGAATAGTAACTCAGACACCAAAAGATAGAAATTTCACAAAAAAACATCTTCACGCTTAATGAATAGTACTCGTGAATAAGTAACTCGTGAATAGAACTCATAAATAAGAACTCATGAATAAGTAACCCCAGACATGAAAAAGTTCCAAATTTGATAAAAAGTTCCAACCAATATTTCAAAGATAATGATATTGAAGAAATAATATCATTTGAGAAGAAAATAACATCCTTTACCTCGAAAGACAAGATTTCTAGTTGAAACACCGGATATAAAGGCTATGACTTGAACTTGCACCGTATAGTAATACTCAAAGTATACTCAAAATACTCACAAGAATACGCTCGATAATATAGAGAGAGAAACTTCAGTTTAAATTGTGATTTTCAATTCTAACTTAAGCACCTATTTATAGAAATTGCTTAGAACACCAAAAGCGAAAAAATTTAATATAATATTATTATTTATAATAATAATTCCTACGCACACCTTGAATCAATTTCAAAGAACTTGTCATGTGTTAAATGAGGGAACCAAATGAAAAAACGTTTTGTAAATAAAAATATTTTAAACTTCTAAAAATCAATTATTTCGGAGCTTCGAAACTTCAATAATTCACAATAAATAGTCTTTTTACCAGAAAATTCAAATCTTGAGAGTTTTTATAGGAAATTCAATTCTCTACAACTTTACGGAAGAAAGTTTTTCCAAATTCCAAATGTAAATTGAAAATCCACAAACCAAGCGATTTTACGGTGCTATAATAAAATTTCAATCAATAAATGGGGTCCACCGACATGTTTAACATGTTTTAAACATTTTTGGTAACAAAAATACTCCTCCTCCACATATACTCATATATCCCACATTCATCGTAAAAATATCATCGTTAATATATTATTAAAATAATATATTTAAATGAATTATTTTATCGTAAAAAGATAAAATATTAATTTTCAACAATTGTCACTATAAAAAATTTTCTCCATCTATATCCACATAAAATCAATATTTTCCTCATCATATGAATCAATAATTAATTATTCACAAATAATATTACGAGAATCACAATATTGACAACCAGCAGCGGTTCCTGGAAAGAGGGGCTTTCCAATAAGAATTTCTCTTTATTAAGCACAAGCAATTAGGTGACCAAACCTCTCCTTAGATGTAACTTTCTAGACATTGCCAATAATGTTATCTAATAATATTATTCAGATAATATGAATTATTGCTTCGACAATGAAAAAATACCGTAATGACAATTATTGAAACAACGGTAATATAAAATATCAATGCAAAGAATTATTGAATCAATAAAATAAAATACTTGAATAAAGAATTATCAGAACCATTATTGAGTAGTGCCTTCTTATGTAAGAATCAATAATTGGTGCAATACTGGTGTCTTCTTGTGCGATAACGCGTATTCATCGTGTTTTAACCACCGGATATTCCAACAAAGGTAAATTCAGAATAACTACGCCAAGTATTTTTAAACAACTTATTTTTGTCGTTTTCTTCCTCCAATCGCTTTTTTATGGGGCCCACACATGGTCAAGCTACTTCGTCATTTAATATTCTACAAACATTTGAATATTCCACGACCAAACGAATATTCTCCTACAATAATGAATATTATATCACCACTTGCTTATTTAAAATATTTATGATTTTACCCATAACTAACCACATTAATCAAATCCACCTTACTATTTCAAAATAATAAATAAAGGAAATTCCTTTTTATTTAAAAAATTTCTTGGTCTTACTGAATAGTTATTTTTAAATAAAAAATATTTTTTATTTATATTATTTTTAATAAATTTTAGTTTAGTAATGTAACATATAATAAAATTATGATAAAAAGCTTGAAGAACTTACATATTTTATACAATTATATATTACTATAAAGTACGTATTCTATATAAATTACTTTCCCCTCTCTCACTTTTTTTTTTTTTTTATTTAACTCTGATTAAGTTAATTTACGAAATTATAAAATTTTAAAATATTGTGTATTTATTTTTATTTTTGAAATAATAACGTGTGTTTATTATTAAATAACAAATAAATTCAAAATTTAAAAAATTTGAATTTTGTACGTTGACTACAAAAACAAAATAAATATTTTATTTTTTGTGGGTACATCAGAAGTATTAATTATTCTAGATTATAAAGTAATTAGAAATATTGAATTCATGTGAAGTAATTAAAAATATTGGATTCATGTGAAGTAATTAGAAATATTGGATTCATATGAATTGTATTTTAAATTTATTTAGTTTATTAAGATGAGAGATATGAAGTCTTTAGAAATCTTTAGAAATGAGGTCAGACTTTAGATATGGATTGATAGTTATAATTCTTCTTATAAAGTTTGTCAAACTCTACCATTTAATAGAAATCTGAAAAGTCTATGACTTTTTGAATACCAAAATATTTTTATAGACTTTACCACATAACTTTTAAACACATTAAAAAAGTTGTAATTGAATACCACTAAACTTTTATAAACTCTTTAAATATCTTGATTGAATACAACAAAACTTTTAAAATTTTTAAAAGTCTTTAAAAATCTTAATTGAATAAACCCTAAGCTTTTAATTTTTATATTAAACGAGTCGATACTTGTTTTGTTCTCAAATATTGGCTCTTCTTCCCTTCTCCATAATTCACCGGTTGTCCTTGTGCTACCCTTGTTATGATTCATCTTTCTTTCATTTCCGTTGGTCGCATTATACACTTTCTTCTCCGCGACATTATTTCCCATAAAATTCATATATCCACAGATTTACTCACATATCTCCCGCACACTCGCTCTATATAAATCATATATATTTTACTTTCCTTCAATTATTATTACGATTATTGATGGAAGAAGCTTCAAGCGATGATTCCAACGTGAAGGTAGCCGTGCACATTCGTCCTCTGATCGGCGGGGAGAGGCTTCAAGGCTGTAAAGAATGCGTTACCGTTGTGTCCGGAAAAGCTCAGGTTACATTAATTAATTACTCTGTTGCAATTTGCATGTTATCTCCTCCGTCTAATATACACACATGTATCTATCTACATCTATATATCTATATACACACACATAACTTACAATTTTGGATTATAAATACACTTATTTCGAATGGAAATTATTGATCTCAGTCCGCAGCACTAAATTTATCCCAACTTTGTTGCTTTTCGGTTTATTTTGTTAATCCTGTTATTATTCAAAATTATTTCACTGATCCTTCATTGGCATTCAATTTAAATCATATTACTTTATAAGACATGACTACACCAAAATTACCAGCAGTATTATCATAATTTCTGTCATGCTTTAAAATCATCACTCTGTACCTTTTGGAAGTCATAGTGTTTCAGCTTCTACAACCTTGGTTGCTGAAAATTTCCTATTGGCTTGCTATGGCGCAGGTTCAAATAGGTACTCATTCTTTTACGTTTGATCATGTCTATGGAGAAAGAGGTTCTCCATCCGCTGCCATGTTTGAGGATTGCATTGCACCACTAGTAGATGGTTTGTTCCAAGGATACAATGGTACTGTTCTTGCATATGGTCAGGTACACGTTTATCCATTTTGGAACTACTTTCGCTGGTGGTTTGTTCTCATACAAGTGGTTCACACTTAATATGTTGCAGACAGGATCGGGTAAAACATACACCATGGGGACGGGGTTGAAAGATAGTTGCCAGACAGGATTGATTCCTCAAGTTATGAGTGCGCTATTCAACAAGATTGAAACATTGAAGCATCAAACTGAATATCAGTTGCATGTTTCCTTCATTGAGGTTTACTACTATTTGATTTTTTGGTTTATACTTTCAATCTACATTTGCCTTCTATTTGGTAGTCAGGCTTTTGTAATGTTACTATTCTGTCTTATTTGCAATTTCAAACGGTTTTGGTGTTCAGTTATTGTAGACCATTCTTTCTTCAAATTCATTCAGCTAGTTTGTTTTTAATTAGAGGGTTTGACTTTGAAGATTCTAAAAGAAGAAGTGAGGGACTTGTTGGATTCTACATCTGTCAGCAAACCAGACAACGATCAGACCATCAATAGACATGCTGCAAAAATTACTGTCCCAGGGAAGCCACCAATACAAATTCGCGAAGCATCAAATGGAGTCATAACACTAGCAGGATCAACTGAAGTTAGTGTTAGTACACTGAAAGATATGGCTTCTTGCCTTGAGAAAGGATCATTGAGTCGGGCCACGGGGAGTACAAATATGAATAATCAGTCAAGGTGAGCCTGCATCATTAACTTCTTCTTTTTATTTTGACCTATCAAACACTTATGTGCTGGCAGCATGACTGGATCATTTATGGGTGTTTCTAATATTGAAGCACAAGGTTTCTTTTTCTCAATCCAGAGATACCACACGGATGATCTTCCTTTCCTTTATTATCACTAGAAAGTAAAATATTGATTGACCATGCTATAGTTAAACAATTGTACTGTAAAGGTTTATGCTCTTGGAGGTCCCGTAGCAGTTTTATGATTTCTAACAGCATCACATTTGTTGAATTCTTAAATTTCTGCAAGAACCTAACAAAGAATGTGAAAGCATTTTGCCCTTTACATCCCAAGGCTGATATACTTCTCAGATTTTTCAGTTTGTATCAAATCCATAAAATATAGGTTTTTGCTGAACAAAAACTTCTTCCTGATCTATGTTTGGGATGTGGATATTGTAAAAAACTTTTAAACCTTTTAACTAGGCTTATTAATGCTTGTGAGAAGTTTTATAGTCTAATGAACCAGATTTTTCTTTACATGTCTGTAATAGTCGGTCACACGCCATCTTCACAATCACTTTAGAACAGATGCGCAAACTCCCACCTGTTTATTGTGATGAAGCCACTCCAAGGGGTGATATGGAAGGGGAGTATCTATGTGCAAAATTTCGTTTGGTAGATCTTGCTGGATCTGAAAGAGCTAAAAGAACAGGTTCTGATGGCCTTCGCTTGAAAGAAGGTTGGTGTAAATGTTGTTCTTGAAATGTGTTCTCATATTTTAACCATGCCTTTTGAGCATCAGATTAAAGGCAGTAGCTTTTGTTCTCTTGGTTTCCTCTTCCACGCTGAACAGGTATTCACATCAATAAGGGTCTACTTGCACTGGGTAATGTCATCAGTGCACTCGGAGATGAAAAAAAGCGGAAAGAGGGTTTGCACATTCCTTATCGAGACAGTAAACTTACTCGGTTATTGCAAGTTTGACTGACACTTTAAAAAGATTTATTTGTGAAGTATCAATGCTTTTGGTCACCTAAAATTGTTTCATTACGCCGTCTCTCTTCTATCTGTAATCATTACCATATTCTTTGAGGAAGGATTTCTCGTCCTTCTCTCTGTAATTAGTAACTATACCCTTTTTTCTTCTTTGACTTTTTTTTTTTAGATTTAAAAAGTTCATCAAGCGCTGCCATTTTCTAGGAAATACAAACCAATGTCTTTTTTGTTTTGTTAATTTTTATCACATCATAAGGCACATGTATGTTATGTTGATCAAGTGGTGAAAGTTCTTGGAACTTTTAGTTTGATCTGACACCATACCTTTCCTCCTCTACCCCTCCTTAATTCTATCATAAACAATACATTAGATGATTATGTTATAGCATGACCCCCCTTTCTGTACATAATAACGAGGATAAACTGTGAGTTCAATTATAATGTGTATATTACATTAATTAGTCAATATCTCAAAAACCTATTTAAATAACAGAAAGTAACTCTTTTTTTGTTGGTATTCTGTGTCTGTAATCATTCCCCATCTCCTCTCTCCCTCCCTCCGTGCTAGTAATAGTTATTTGTTAATTCAGGTCAAGGTTTTGTAGTAGATTAGGTTTGGGGAAAAACCATGGAAGTATCTGGCGGACAGTAATGTTCAATCTGGCTTCTGAACCTTGACCACAATACCGTACAATTTAAATATGACACCAATATTTTTTTTTCCAAGTTCTCTCTTACCCTTTTGATATAATTTATATGATGCAAGTCCACTATGTATCAACAGGATTCACTTGGAGGAAACAGCAAGACTGTAATGATAGGTAAAACCTCAACCTATTTCCTCAAAGTCTTTCTCTTGATGATTAGAAACTTATTATGGTTACTTGTGCTCATAGTCCTTAATGAACAATCCCGTGAATCATATTGCTACTCTGTAGCCCTGGTTGATTTTTCTATGGAAGTAAATCTTCTGTACCTAGTAGGAACAAGTTGAGATTTTAATAACTTGACTTCATATAATAACTTACAATTATTAGAGATTCTACTCGTCTATAGGAAAAAATAAAAAATAAAAAATAAAAAATGGAGTGAAAATATACCACTGAGTGTTAAAAGATTGAGCAGTACGTGCTGGATGATAAACGTATACTAGGTATGATATTATCTATGTTCGAAGGAAAATGTTTTCATATATATGAACTGTTAAAACTACTGATTTGTAAAGTATTAATATTAAAATTAAACTATCCTTTGCTTTTTTCTTTTTATAGGCCTTACACTGCTTTGGATTGTCTTATTTTCTTGTTTGTTATCGTAAATAACCAAACTCAGTTCAGATGTATTCCATTTGTTCCATTTATAGTCGCACTCAACCTACAATGCTATAAGAAGGGTGCAAGTAGTAGGTTCCCCCCCTCACCGAAAGGTATGATTGACTTAGGAATTCTTTGAATTTGAACTCTTGGCTCCAATTCTGGATTTCTTAAGCATAGAAATGGTTCTAAAATTCAGATTAATTATTTTCCGCCTGTAATTTATGAGCTTAAATAACTTCAGCCTACCCCGATTAACTTTGTTAAGTAGAGTTGAGTATGAGCCTAACTAACTCTGATTCATGGAAGTCTGGATACTTTGAACTAATAGCACCGTAAACTAGCAAGTTGCTTTCTATGCATGAAAATAGTCAAAATTAGACTTCTGTGTGTTAGGATAGTACTCTAATACTACTTCAACATAATTGGCTTGCTGATCGATTTCATCCTTTGTTTGTGCTATACACACTTGACACTACTGGTGTGTTCTGTCTTTATTCCTTCTTCCCTTAATTATTTTCTTTGCTGAAGTGAGTTCATAGTCTTCACACCATGAAATGAGTGTAAGTTTCCTGTAAATATATTACACCACTTGAGCCCAGTTTGTTATATTAGTTAATTCTGTTGTTTCTGCTTTTTGTTTTCTCCCAGGTAGTTCTTTTGGCTTTTCTTCTATAGTCTTTTTCTTCTTTTTAATGGGCGTAAAAGGGGAGGGGGATTCGTATTTTCTCATTATAATAGCTAGGTGGTAATGCTTAGAGATATGATTAGCCTATGGTGTTGTGAAATCACCTTTTGGTCTTTTTTCAGCTTGTGTCAGTCCTGCTGATGTCAATGCTGAGGAAACTCATAACACACTCAAGTATGCTAATCGTGCTCGCAATATTCAGAATAAGCCTATTGTAAGTTTCTAAATTATACCTTTTGCTAAATTATACCTAATTTGGATGGAGATACTTAATCTGGCACAAAGCAGATGGCTGATTGAGAATCTTTTATCTGTTGCACAGGTAAACAGAGATTTGTTGCCTAGTGAGATGCAAACAATGTGCAGGAAGCTAGAGTATTTGCAGAAAGAACTTAGTATTAGTAGGAAAGGAGTTTCGTCTGATGAAGTGCAGGTAATGATTACTATAGGGAAATGCACTTTCGCTATAAATTAGTTCTAGTTCAAAAACATCTCTATATCTGCATGCTTACATACAAAGTGTATATTACATGCTGTATATATATGGCTTAGGATGACTGTCATAACCACATCCATCTATGTTGTATACATCATAATTATATCTTTACGGCTTTTGCAGGTTCTGAGGGAACGGATTTCTTGGCTCGAGACAACTAATAAGGACCTTTCTCAAAAGCTTCATGAGTACCACGATAGATGTGGTGTTGTAGAGCAGTGTGAACCAGAATCTCAAGTATGCTAACATACTATATATCCGTATATATTGTTTTGTTCTCAAACTTACTCTATTAGCATGTATACAAATTGCAGTCTTGACCTCTTTAATGGCAACTTGTTCTGTTTCATGTACAATTGCTTTGAGGGTTAGTTATGCCATTTAATCTCAGGAAGGCTGCATCTATTTTTCGAAAAGAGATGGGCTTAAAAGGGACTTGCAGAGTATGAATTCCAATTATTCAATGGGTGAAACCACGGAGGGTAAGCCACTTGATTTGTTGAATAGAGTCAATAAACAAGGATATATTATGAAGAATAATACTGAAATAGGGATAAATCTTCATGCTGCTCCCTCAGTTATAGATGTTGGCCTTGGTTTAAATAATTAAGTTTGTGCATCACTACTTCTCCAAAAATAGCCTCTCTCTCTCTCTCTCTCTGAATTTTATATTATTCTATGTTACATGCAATTATCTTAGTTTCCTACTCCATACTTTATATTTTGGTTAAAGCTGCCAAAGTTGCAGGTGAAAATTACAGGAAAGCTGATGAATTAGCAGTGAAAGAGTGGGAGCGCACACTTTTGCAGAACACTATGGGAATAGAGCTGAACGAGTTGAATAAACGTTTAGAGCAGAAAGAGGTTTCAGCTATGGGCTTTGTTTTAAGTTTATTTCTTTTGTAGGTTTATTTTTATGTTGGCTCACGGGAAAATAGATACTAGTATAACTAGTATTCATATTCTGCAATCAAACAGAAAATTACTTGAGCCACATGTCTTCTACAATTACCTCCTTTTATAGTTAGTAATCCTTGCTTAATAATCAAAACTTAAAATTTTCAATACCTACAAGCATAAAGTCTTGGGAACATTATTGTTCTGGTCTCTTATGCCAATAATTTCTGAAGAATCCTTGTATAAAATTGTTATCAAGTTTCTCTCTTACATATTAACATTCATCAGCACATATTAACATTCATCAGCACGACTTTATATCTAAATTCTACAAATCAGGTGCATCTTTCTAATAATTTCTTTTCTTTGCATTCGGGTTGTTTGTTTACTTTGAATGAGTAAGAAGTGGTGTTGAAATATTTTTACTTACATTCTCTCATAGACAATTAAAATTTACATTTAATATCCATGTTGTTTATTATTGTAAACAAATTTTGTTATGTACACATTATTTTTTATTTTTGTTTAACAAATTGGATAACCAATTTAATAATGTTATTGTATTTTTATGTACTATAGAATATTATTAATATTTTTAGTGTTTTATTCCTAAAATTATATTTTTAATAGTATACTTCATTAAAGATTGTTCAAAAATTTATATTTAATTTTTTAAGATATAAAATAACATTGTTTATTTATAATTATATAATAAATTTGTTCATAACAGTCCAGAAGGTTAAAATAGGATAATACACGTATTCAGATCTTTTAGACAGACAATTATCAAACACATCATTTCATTCCGTATTCAGATCTTCTACTCCATTCAGCTTATTCAGATTTTCTTATACATTAAGAACTTTTCATTTAGTAACAATTTAATGTTGAAAGATGCATAAGTTGTTTACATCATTTTAGTTACTACTTGTCAGTTTTTTAATTTAATAGCCATAAAATCTTGAAAATGTACAATAGTAATTTCCTGGAGTTAAAAGTGCAGCACTCCCTTTCGTAGTTTTTACCTCACCCTCCCCCACCAATTTTTTTTCCAAGGGAAGAAGCTTCATTAAAAAAACAACCAATACATAGTTCACAAGGGACATAAAATGGCCATCCAAAGGGGAGTGGCAACATGTTAACTGTGAGTCAAAAAATCTAGAACTGACAAAAGTGGAACTTCACAAGGAAATGACCTAGAGCATGTTCTTTGAGCTCTGGGGTTGCTCCTGGTTTTATAAACTTCTTTTGCTGTGCTTTTGGAATATTACTGAACAACATTTTGAATGTTCAACAGTTGATGAAATCTAGAACTGAAGGGTATAAATATTGTTTGAGTAATGTTAGGGATACAAACTATACACAAAAAAATTTCACAAACCGTATAAAAAAGGTGAGAAAATAGGGAGGGGACTTACGATTAGATACTTTACACATTTTCATTGGTAAGCAATACATGCGCCCTACTCTTTGTGCACATTTTTTTGTGTACAGTTGGTGTACATAGTATTATTCATATTGTTTTAGACTTTGGGCTTCACTGTTATCATCATAAGCAAGGTCATTTGCTTTGTGCAGTCTGAGATGAAATTTTTTGGATGGTCTGACACTGAAGCACTCAAGCAGCACTATGGGAGGAAAATCATAGAACTTGAGGAGGAGAAAAGAATTGTGCAGGTGGTTTTAAATTATATTGAATTTTTCTGCTGCCATAACTAACATCTTAGTCTTAAGATAATGTTCTACTATTACAAAAGGATGAAAGAGACTGTTTACTAGCTGAAATTGAACGCCTTGCCGCTTGTGATGGACCAACACTTAGCGTGCAAAAAAATCATACTCAGAATTTGGAAGCACTTGAGGTGCAGGTGATTTTGCGGTTTCTCCAAATCTCATTATGCCTTCTAATGACATGTTAAATATTTCGTGCACTTTTCAATTTCAGATTTTAGGCCTTAAAATGAAACAAGACGGCCAGCTTAATCTTTTAAAGCAAAAACAACGAAGTGATGAAGCAGTAAAACGTCTCAAAGATGAGATACATTCTATAAAGGCTCAGAAGGTTAGTCTTACCTCTTTGATATAAACATGAAAACAATGAAAAATATGTTATATACTCTGTATGATCTTTGGATATCTCCTGCTATATTATTTGTTGCAGGTTCAATTGCAGCATAAGATAAAGCAAGAAGCAGAACGATTTCAGCAACGGAAGGCCTCTCATGAGAAGGAACTGTTGCAGGTACCACCGACAATCGTGAACACTGTTCTACTCTCTCTCTCTGTCATATTCCTGTTTCTCTCTGGTATTACTTGCACCCTCTATTATAAGACACCTGGTAGGATGTTTATTATGTAGACACCTATCTATAGGTCTAGTTGTGATTAGTTAATAGAAGTACCACAATAAGAGAGTAGTCAATGTATTGTGTCATACTCCATTGTATGTTTGTGTTAACAATGGTAAGAAGCCATGTTATCTGGAATTATGTTAAAGCTAGCTCGTATATTGTCCCTAATGTAGGTAACAATAGTTGATCTCAAATGATCTTATTTACTGCTCTCACTGCAATGTGGTGATGAAATTGTGTTTAGAGTGCCTGGTCCAAGTAAAAGTGTCCATTTTAAATGTCAGTTGATTTCATCTTTATTTAGGGTACATCAAATGTTATATGGGTTGCTCACTTTCCGGTATGATGGATGCAAATGCTTTTGGCGTGACCTATATATCGAATATTTTTATTTTGGCTTTATTATTTTAGAAAGAAAATTTTCTGCTTCAATCACCTTAGCATCTCTATTGATGTCTCCAAGGGTTTCTCCGTATTCTGGAATTTCAGTATACATTCCTTCCGCTGAATTTTTTTTTTCCTTCTTATTTTTGCAGTTGATCAGAATTTTTTCCATTTAACTAAAAATTTGAATGATGTTTTTGATGCTGCTCTTATCACCTTACTATTTCTCTTTGTTATAGTGATCAGGAACTTTATTATGACAAAAATAGACATGCACCATAAGCTTGCTTTCTTTTTCTTTTTAATTCAAAGAATGGATTGTTGCTTTAATTTAAAATCTTATATCATTTAGCAACATTGTTGATGATGATTTTTCTCCTTAAGCTACGGAAGGAGGGTAGGAGAAATGAATATGAAAGGCATAAACTGCAAGCTCTGAATCAGCGTCAGAAAATGGTAAGGGTATTATTTTTTTTGTGTGGGGCTTTGAACTGACTGAATTATATGATGAATGGACCACAGATAGAACTTTCTCAGGAGTGAGGTCCATCTGTCCTATAATGATATAACTAAGTTTCTACATACAAAAGGGTTTGATAACATGATAGAAGCTTCTCTGTGTAGGTTGTTCAGAGGAAGACAGAAGAAGCTGCAATAGCTACCAAAAGGCTAAAGCAGGTGTTAGAAGCCCACAAATCTACAGCGCGCGACAACCTGGGTAAACATTTTTTGTTGAAATTTTCTCTCATCACCTTTCTTAATCCTAATAATATTTTTGTTTTTTTCTTTCAGTTTATCCCTATGGCAACTCAACAACTAGGAAGGTAATCTATTGATACTTGCTTTTCCTGTATGAAATTGTACACCAAAAGCCACTAAAAGCTTCTGTAAATCTCTAACCTGATCAGAAATCTATTAGTTTGGATCAAATTAGCTTCCCAAGAAATACCCTGAGCCCTGAGGTTCTCTCTAGACTCTAAGAGTAAATTGTTGTTAATTATCTCTTGAACATGATTCATTGATTGCTTGTGGGATATACACCAAGAAAAGTTAGGTTGGAGATTCTCGATCCCATCTATGATGAAGGGAAAACAAAATGTACTTCAAATTTTATGACTACTAAGATTATATAAATATTATTAATCTCAGTTTGATCTCTAGAACAATGAAAAAACTCTGCAAAAGTGGCTTGATCATGAACTAGAAGTAATGCTGAATGTGCATGCAGTTCGGTTTGAATATGAGAAGCAGCAGAAAATGTGAGTATACTCTCTTTAAATTCAAGCAATCTGTATACTATGTATTCAATAAACTTGATATTCCTTTACAATAGCTCATACGTAATTTTATCTTATCTTTTCCAGACGGGCTGCACTAGCAGAGGAATTAACGCTGTTAAAACAAGTGGATCAATTTTCTTTCGATTGGCTTAGTCCCGGAAGAGGAGAGGACTGTTCTAGGTACTTAAAGACTTTACTTTCAACGATCTACTTGTTTTTTTCCTTGAGTATGATATATTGGGAGTGGTGTGAAGAAACCCTGTTGTGCTGCTATAATTGATTGATATTGTTCACTCTACAACTTGTTGGTCTTCATTTGTTAGAGTACCACCCATGTCACCAAATGCAAGATTGGCCAGAACTACTTCTCCTGAAAACATGCTGAGCAGCTCTTCGGATGCCCTTGTTTCAATGGCTTCACAACTTTCTGAGGCAGAACAGCGGGAGCGTAGCTCCAGCGGTCATTGGCGTTGGAACCTATTACAGTCAATGGGAGATGCAAAAAAATTGCTTCAATATATGTTTAATGTCACTACAGATGCAAGGTGAAAAAATTGCTTCAATATATGTTTAATGTCACTACAGATGCAAGGTGAATTATAGTTTAAGATGAAATATTTTTATTTCCTTCTGCAACTAATAGTAATTGTTTGCACATCTGAGAAACAACCTGGAGAACACAATGATTTTCCTTACCATAGTTGAATGGAAAAGTCCAAATATGCAGTTAGAAACAACAGAAGACCAAAATATTCATGTTAACATACAATAATAGGAAGCTTGGAAGCCCATTGTACCAGCCAAAAACCAAAATAACCATAACCCTCGAGACCTTAAACTCTGTAAAATTGAGGTCTCAAGAGATTATTTTTAGTCCTTAACAAGAACATGAAATCCCAAGCACACTCCAAGTAATATTTATGATGCTCCATTTTTTTTTAGTGTTTGAAGCATCTCCATTCTTCGTCTAAATTTTCCCTGCTTTTAACTGACTTACAAGTGACAAGCTAAATCAAATCTTGTTTTCATGATCCTACACGTGTCTAAATAATTATTTAACTAATTAAACTTGCAGGAACACCATTTCAAATAAAAGAAAAAGTGAATAATCTTCAGTTTTCTTAGTAAATTTGTTTTATCGCATACTGAGTCTTGCTATATAGCTACATATTGGGTTGTTCATGTTTCCAATTTTCTTGTTCCACTTTGTAGCTATGAAAGCTGTTTGTCACGTAACAGTTATGAAAGTAGAGTTGCTTATGTCCATTGCTCAACTTTTCTTGTATATGCAAGTTTTCTAAAAGTATCTGTACCTTTGGTCAGGTGTAGATTGTGGGAGATGGAATTGGAAATGAAGGAGATGAATGTGAAATTGAAGGAGCTTATAACTTTATTGCAACAAAATGAAGCACAGAGAAAAGGAACTATAATAGACCACAAACTGAAGGAGCAAGCTGTTGCCATTGCGTTGGCTATTTCATCTTTGGTGAGATTATTTGCTCAGCAGGTTCTTTGTTCATCAATTGTTGTGTGATAATATTTTCTATAGTATTTCATTCTTTCAGTGCTAAAATTGGAAACCAAGCAGTCCAGATAGTAAGGATTTGCTTATTGAATGCAAAAATAACGTGTTCAACTACTGTGAGATGATGTTCTAGACAGCCTTTTTCGGCTATAATCTTTGCCTTCATCTTTCTCATAGTTATATGATCATGAGTGGCATTTTGAACTTGTTACTTGAGGCATTATGAACTGTAGACCTATAATGGTGTTTCAGACATGCTTGCAACTTTCTCATTGTTCTTACACTCCTGAATGACTTTAACAGGGAAAATTCTCAAGGTCGTTGAAACTCTGTGCTAATGATATGTCTAGTCCATCTCCAACGTTGCTGCCAGCACCAAAGCAGCTTAAATATACACCTGGGATTGCTAATAAGCCCATCAGAGACTCAGCAGCATTTCTAGACCAATCGCAAAAGGTAAATATCCATCAGGCTTATTTGGTTTGACATGTCTTGCTTGATTAATGATATTGAAATGATTGGCGAAGCAGATGATACCAATTAGGAACTTGTCCATGAAGAAGGTGGCATATGGTGCACAAGGAGGGAAACTCTGGAAATGGGAGAGAAGCCATCATCGGTGGCTGTTGCAGTTCAAATTCAGGCGGCAAAAACCTTGGAAACTCGGAGAATTGTTAAGGCATAGTGATGAGATAATCATGAGTTCCGGAAATAATGTGATTGTGAGATGAGCCTTCTTCTTGGTGTATATACACATCGTACGTGCTGCATTTGATGCAATACATGGTTCAGAGAGCACAAATAGTCATCTAGCAGGTAATGTTTCCCCATTTTTCTTGATTGAGAAGTTTATCAATCAAGAAATCTAATTCATTTATATTGTGACCCATATTCCATTGTTGGTAGCAGTGCTATGCTACATGAGTCCGGCTCCTTTTTGCTTATTTTTCTGAATATATAACAGAGGTTAGAAAAAGTAATATTTGGTCATTCCAAGAGTTGTTATACACTATTACCTCCTAAAACAATCTTGGTGAAGTCTGAGGTTGGATGATTGAAATCATGAAACTAAAGGATAAAAGTATATCCATCCCCACCCCAAAAAAAAAAAAAAAAACCATCTCCGCTTTATAAAAAATCATCCAACACCAAAGGGAATTCTAGTCGTCAATGAATTTAGCTATGTTGTCTTTTCCTGGATGCTGAGTGCTGTAGATTCAAAATAGATTTAGTTTTTTTTTTCTTTTACATGTTTTCACAAGGGCTGCTGATTCACGTGTAGGTTCATATGGTGAAAAGGAATGTATCAGCTGTGTACCCGACATTCTGTAATTTATCAATTATGTGAAAAGATGATGAGCTCCAACTTTTTTCCTCGTGATTATCCCTTTTTTCTCTTCTTTTCTTGTTAGTATATAATATAGTACTTGGACCAATTGTTGAAAGATTGAGCTCCACCCTTGCCCTAAAGCAGTTCCTCTATGGCCATCGTGTTCCAAGTCTTGCCCTCCTTGTTTATAGAGTTGGAATAGACCAGTAAATCTAGTTGTCAGCAACATCTACAATGCTTTGCCTTCAAAATTCATGATAAAAAAGCTTTGCTTCTTCCCCGAGCCCTCCAATATTCATACCACACTGCATTAAGGAACTCAAAAGCTGAAGGAACAGGAACATGCCCCAAATGTCAAAGGGAGTGGTTGAATATACAACAGTATCACCACCATTGAAGTACAATTTTCTGCACATGCTTCCAGATTTATCTCTGGAAGTAAAGCACAATGTTTTACACCAATCATTCACTAAACATGCTACCGATAAACTATGTAGTATAGAATCATTAGATCTCAACTTTTAGGTTTCCCAGTACTTAGGAAAGTTTACTCATACGTTAAATAATTTACTTGAAGCTGAGATAACCACCAAAAGCAATGAAAAACATTCAAGTTCTGGATCTCTTCCGTATCCAACTGCATAAAAGGCTATGAATTTCTGTGAATAGTTCCAATTTTTTGGGTCAGTAGGAGTCCCATAATGTGAGGCTCAGCCAAAAACATGAATATACATGATTAAGCAAAATACTCTGATTGCCAACACAATTCCATTTTGCTACGCTGGGTAGCAACATAGCGTCAGACATGTACAGTGGGCCATTGCATGCTTTGGTAAAGAAAAGGCTATAAATATTCAATAGAAGCTTCTCTTGAATTATCCTCTATAATTGCAGTCTCCTTTATCTCTTGTATCATTTTTACCACTTGCCTCATTGTGGGCCTCTGTTCTGGTGATGTCAAGCTACAAAAACCAGCTACCTCAACAAGCATTCTTAGCCGATTATCTTCTTCACCATCATCTTCCCTCATTGCTCTGACCCAATCTGCCATACCAGAGGGCACAAGGAAAGGATGCTGAGATGGAGGTTTACCTGTTAGCAGCTCTAATAAGAGAATGCCAAAGGCATACACATCGGAGTTGGTAGTAGCTCGGCGACTGGACTTGCGTATCTCTGGGGCTTTATAGGCTGCAGAATTCAAATCATCATTCCAAGTAGAGTCTGCAAGGATAGCAAGACAATAGTCTGTGAGACAGGTTTCAAAATCTGCACCAAGGAGGATATTGGAGGATTTCAGGTTGCCATGGATGAGCCTTGATGCTTGGTGGATGTAGGCAAGGCCCAGAGCCACATCTTCTGCTATTTTTAAGCATGAAGTCCAATGTAGTGGTTTCGCCCTTGCTGATCTTGAACCTACCAGCGCTTGTATTAGTTGCCACTTAGGAGCAAAAGTGCTAACATTATATAGTAGCCTTATATATATACTATAAGCAAAACATTAAATCTATTATGCTTGTGCCTGTGAGAAAGGGTCGTAACATTTGTTTTGGCCGGGTTCCAATTTATTTACTCATTTGAGAACCAGATTAGCTCGGCAAAAATTTACAATAGAAGAAGTAAATATTCAATACATAGGTGATAATAACTGATAGCTGAATTGCCGAAGCAAAGAATAGATTTTGAATCAACTCTAAATAAAAGCTTTAATTTTGGTGCATACAGCACATCAACCTTACAACTTATAAGCTGAAATAGTAATGAGGAATGAACTAGTAGTCCTGGATATGACCTAAACGTGACCTATCGCCGTTAGCCAGTAGCCACTAAACTACTAATTAGTAAAAGCTTTTACTCTTATAAGGCCAACTCAACTCGAAAAGAATACAGAAGAGTCAACACCGTGATTGTCGGTAGTGCGAAAGTAGGAAAGCTAAAGGTCTTACTAGCAAGTAGTAAAAGGTTGTTTTCATAGTGACACATCACTATCAATATAAATCGAGTCGACTCATTCGATTTATTTGACTCAATCTTGAATCAGTGAGTTAAAACACAAATTCAAAGAAAAAACCAGAGGTAGAGCATACCGTGAATGAGATTGAAGAGGCTACCATTAGGCTGGAAATCGTAAATAAGCAACCTCTCTTGTTTCGCCTGAAAATAAGCTCTAAGTGGCACCAAATTCGGATGCCGTAGCACTCCCACCAGCTCCAAGTGCCGTTCAAATGCATCGCCGCTCGTAACCGCCGTCTTTCCGGCGTCTAACCTCTTAACAGTCACCGTAAGCTGGTTATCCATCAAAGCCTTATAGGTAGTTCCAATCGTACCTCTCCCCAGCAACTCGGCCGAAGCTCTCATTAGCTGCTCCAGACTACAGAAGGGTGTTTCTCCGTCACAGAAAATCAAATTGCCACTCTTCTCGCGTTGAGGTACTCTTACTTTCTTCTCTTTCATCTGTATTTCACTACTCACAACTTGCATTGCATTTGTGGTGTTGCTCGTATTTGTATTTAAAGGTGGTTCGGTAGTGAAAGGTTCACTCGTCGATTTAGATTCAGCTTGTTGTCGCCTTTGATTTTTGAAAAAGGCGAACATGCTTAGAATTGCAGCAATTAGAATTAGAGTTCCGATAACAAATCCTAGAATGACGCCGGTTTTCCTTTGCTTTTTGGAGGATGGAGGAGAGAGAATGACTCCTTGCGACTGAGCGTTTTGGAGAAACGGTGAAGGCGGAGAAGCAGCTCCGTCCGGGGAATCGAAGAATGGAGAAGTCGTCGAATGACATATTTTATTAAGGATTTTACCGCAGAGGTTAGGGTTTGATAAGAACGACGAAATGCCGAATCGCGAGAGCGTTGGCGTGACTGGTATTGGTCCGGTTAGGTTATTGCCGGAGACGTTGAAGGTATCAAGAGAGGACTGATTGAGCGGCGGAATGGAGCCGTTGAACCTGTTCCATTCGAGACGGAGATAGTTGAGGCGGTCCAAAACGGTGAGCTCGACCGGAAGTAGGCCTGAGAGGTTGTTGTAAGAGAGGCCGAGAATGCGGAGCCGGTGAAGAGAGAGAATGGAGGGCGGGAAGGTGCCGGAGAAAAAGTTTTGGTCGAGTAATAAGGTTTTGAGGTTGGCGAGCCCGGTGAGGTCGGGAATAGGACCGGCGAGTGAGTTGTTTCTGAGACTCAGAACTCGGAGCTGGTCAAGACGAGTCAAAGTGTCTGGTGGGAAGATGCCGCGTAGGCCAAAGGATTTGAGGAACAAACGGACGACTCGGCCTTGAGCGCATTTAACACCTTGCCATTGACAGTGGTCGGAACGTTGGTTGAGTGTGTAGAGAAGCTTATTATCGGTGTCGGCTTTGGACTTGAAGGCGAGCAGAGAGACGGCGTCGGTGGGGAAGATTAAATTAAGCTGAGGAGGTGGTTGTGCTGGCGTAGGGGCGGCGGCGGTGAGGGTGAGAAAGAGGAGGACAGTGAAGATGTGGTGGCGCATGTTAGGGGGAAAAGAAGGATTCTATTTGCTATGTGGTGGCGTAAAAAAAGAGAGAGAAAAGAAGAGGGAATGGGGTGCGGAGTAGCTGTCCGGCTTGAAGTGGATTGTAGTAAGACCAGATGGGTCAGATGTCACGTGAAAGTTGAAATATTTGTCTTTGGTTTTGAACCCCGTCTATTTTGATTTCAAACACCCGCGTTTCTTTAATCATTTACCAATTATTTTAACATAGTATGTTGAAAACTTAAAATATTTGACCACGAATATATTTATGTGTACATATTTAAAAATTAAAAATATATATATAAAAGTAAAATAATAATAATAATATTTTTTTTCTTTATAAGTAATTTTTATTTTGTATATTATTTTAAATGTGGTACTAGATATTTTATTAATGACCAAAAAAAAAAGAATAATATGTTTTAGTAAATTTTAAAAATAAATTATTATTCTTAAATATTACTATATATCTATAATTTGTTGCTCTTTCATTTTTTTAAGTATAAAATTATCTTTAAAACGTAATATTATTGAAATTTTATAATTAATTAGATAAAATATTAATTTATTTTTTCTAACTAATTAAAAAATGAACGAACAAGGGATAAAAGATAAAATTTTATCTCTGAAATTCTTATTAATCAGTCAAATTTCATTCATTTTTTAAGGTGTTAGTGTCCTATCCGTCTCCACTTTTTAGCTTGTTTCTGCGGTACCTCAATTCTCCTAAATAACAACAAATGACAAATAATTAATAATAACAAAAAAAGTTTAAAACGACTTACATATAAGAATGAAGAGAGTACATGACAGTGGCACTTATATATTTTGACTTTTAGAATAATTTACCAAATTTTAAATTTGATGCTACTAACTTATTTAATATAAATATATATTAACTAAAAACAGAAAAAAAACAATTTTAAAAATTTGTAAACTGTAATAAAAATATATATATTAAATTTTATACAGGTGTAATTAATACATATTAGATGAAAAAATGGTAGTGGAAATTTGGACAATTATTCCTAAGAAGTGGCTTTATTTGGGCCCTTGTTAGTTTTTTCCTTACTGATGGTGGCATACACTAGTGGCATGTAGTAATAGGACATCACATCACCTCACCCGCCTAATCCCGATAGCAGATATTCTGTCTTTAAATTTTTTGTCCCCTTGTGTTTTTTCATTTAAATTTTGATATATAGTCTCTTACTTAATATTAATTAATACTAAAATTAAATAAAAGAACATGTGTTAAAATATAAATAAGAGGACACAAAAAGAACAAAGAATTTAAGGACAAAAGATCTGCTCTCTCTAATCCTATACTGGAAATATGAGTCACAGGAACAAAGTAGTCCGTATTGGAATTTTTCCAAGGCCCCTACAATTACAAAGACTTGAAAATTAGCCTTTGGGGCTGGCTGTTTGTTTTAGGTAATGAAATTTATATTTTAACACATAGGCAGAGGCAATTCCTTTAGAAAATGGTCTTCTTCCAAGTTCCAACTATCAAGAGGAGAGAGAAATACATGAATCTTTTTCCTCCCAAAACATAAATAAAATACTACCATAAGATTATATGTTTTCTTGGGAATTGACATTTTGAATCACTACTGTACGATGTTTTATTTGACTGTTCGTCCAAGTTAGTTTGGATTGAAGAAATAATAATAAGTGAAATAATTCTTTCCATTTCTTATTAATAAGAATATGTTATTCCATAAGATAAAATATTATTTACATTATTTCTATTTCACTTTATATCACTCCGCTTAAGGGTTGGCAATCGGTAAAAATCGGTCCGAATTGAATCGGTATTGAAATTGACCAAATTTTAATACCGATACCAATACAGGTTAGACCGGTATACGGTTCGGTATCGGTTTTTACCAAAAAATAATATAATTATTATTTTTATTAATATTAATATTATTATTATTATTCTTATTAATATTATTATAATTATCATTGTTTTATTATTATTTTTATTATTATAATCATTATTTATTATCATTATTATTATTAATTATTTATTAATAATAATAAAAATTAGAAAACCGGTATATACCGGTCCGGTAATACCACCGTTACCGAAAAACCGGTATATACCGATTTTTTGTACCGGGACCGATTCTTTTTGTACCGGACCGCCCGTCCGGAAAAACAAAACATTTTGCCCAGTCCAAACTCCGTTAATACAATTACAAGGTAGAGAGAGTGATACAGAGAATAAGAGCAGGTACCAACAAGGGAAGAAGAAAGTAGGATTTATGCTCAAATTTTTTTAACAACTAATACAGCAAAGTTAGATCGCACCAGTTGTTTACTCGGCAATAATAATCAAGTTTTATATTGATGTGTGCTAATTACCTAGATAAGCATAAAACCGATCAAAATTTTAAATGAAACTAGCTTACTTTCTCCTGCTTGGAGTTAAAATCACTTGGTCTTTAGAAAATAACAGAGAAAAAATAGTTACCCGTTTAGCATACATTTGGATCCAAAACACCTCCATCTCATCAGTAAGCAAGCATGAAAAGCACAACAGATGATTTGGACCCATCACATTTATGGACCAAGATCCTTCACATACAGAGGTTTCTTAACACCAAGATCCCTAAGACGACTCACCATATCATATAGAAATTCAAAAGTAAGTTTGGATTGTGCATTAAAATCCTCCCTTATATGTGGATGAATCCTGAACCACTCACCCAACATCTTGTGTACATGAGCACGGATCATTCTCCATGCCACAGGATATTTCTCACAAAGCTTCAAATACTCTACCAATAAGTCGGCCTGATCTAGTGCTCCCTCTTCATTGCTATCTTCACCACTCAATACCCACTCAGCAGTCCGAAATCCAGCAAAGAGAGCAGGATTTTCAAGCAGGGATTCTGCTGAAAGTACTCCATCAGCACCTGTCTCTTTCAAACAGATCTGGACATCATCCATGTGTCGTACATTCCCGTTCGCAAGGACTGGGATCCGGACAGCATTTTTAACAGCCCTAATGGCATTCCAGTTGGCCCGAATTCTTTTTCCATCTTTTTCATCTCTTGTGCGGCCGTGCACTGCTAATAGAGAGCAACCTGCATCCTCCAGCATCTTGGCATAATTTAATGTATCTTGTAAATCTGGGAACACACGGATTTTGCAAGATACAGGAACATTTAAATTTAATGCCAACTTTTCCACCAGAGACTTAACAAGAGGAAGATTATTCATAAGGAATGCTCCATAATTCCCCCGCCTAGCTATACGCTGCGGACACCTGCACATAAGAAAACAAATTGTTGGCTCAAAGAAAACTAATGTGATGGTATGCTCTAGCAAGAGAGGGGAGAGGGGAGAGGGGAGGGGGGGAAGGTGAAATGATTAGCGACATTAGCCATCTAGAGGAAAGTGACAACTGCAGGAAGCTAGCACCGACACCATAGAAAAGAATAAGCAGAGGAGGTACAGTAAGGATGAGTCTAGCATTACTTTCCTTTGCCAGCCTAGCCGGTGTTAAATTGTTAAGGCATAGAACGTCAATATTAATTTCCACACGAAGGACCAGACAACACCACAATATTAGTGTGGCATATTAAATCTCAATACAGTTTTGTATAAATAAAATAAAGGTAACTTGGTGGCTAAACAGGAATAACTTTCAATGGTATTTCTTTAAAGAGATGTACAAACGAGTCATGCATGACTAGAAGACATATACTGAAACTAAGAACACTACTAAGAAGAAGATGTTATTGTGTTTTATACAATTCAGTTTTTGATTTCTCAAAATCCATGTAACAAACTTTTTCAGCCCCTATAGTGATAATTTAAGAAAATAAATTATGAGAACTAGTACAGTACTCAGGATTTTTAAACTTGAAACTACATGCTGGATATAATATATGTATATGGGTGCCGGTGCGCGTGTGCAGGTGTCTAACAAAAGGGTGGCATCAGTAATGTTACAAAGTTACTTAGGGCAAGAAATTCACAACGATAATATGAATCTTAATTAATACTATTTACTAAATTATGTAGATTATTATAAATATTATTATAATCAGTTGTACAGCAATAACATAAAAAATTAATACTTTACATCAATCAATATACATTTGCGATAAACATGTTTCTTGTTCAAAGTTTATTTACAAAATAGCAAAATGACCTTCAAATTTATTTATTTTCTTGGATAAATAGGAAATATGATGTAGGACGAGCAGGTGAAAGTTGGTTGGAACAATATAAGAGACTTTGAAAGCCTATGAAATAGAAGTTGTATTTTAATTAGTTTCTTTTATTTGTGGTTATCTTATTAGAGTTCAAGTTAGGTTAGGAAAGTTGTGTAGGAGTGTTATAAATAGTGATGTACTTCATTATTTTGATACATTGAATGATTAATTGATCATTTCATCAAAATAACAACGAAATAAAAAATAAAAAGGCCTCTCAAAGGAGGCTTCCCTAAGGTCTTGAGCAATAGCTTTTGCAATCTCAAAGGAGCTCATCTAGCATCAGTATGATTTCATAACAAGTGTCAAGCTCAGTAAGTTTATCCAGCAATGATTTCCTTCACGTGCAACGTGCACAAGCTCACAGTTTCATAAATTCACACCAATCATAGATTCACATCTTGTATTATCCACTAGCAAGAAGTTAGGCAGACAAACAATATAATTTCCCTTTACTCTTAATTTGATCTTTTGCAAATGTGGAATTGTGCTTAAAGGCGGAAAAAAATAAAAATCTAATTTGAAACTAAAAGTGTATGTGAACATATACGTATAGTCAGCGAGGGTACTATCGTGAAGAAATTAAAACCTCAAGCTCGAGGACGTAGTTCTATATAAGTCTTAAGAAAATCAACATGGACCTTTCTGCAACATCTATGGCACTTATCGCCTGTTAATATCTCCACCCAGGGTAAACCGCAAATACCAGGCACTAGTAATGAATAAGAGATGTACATTAAAAAAAAAAGTTTCCAACAGACTGGTGTGATACTTTCGACACTTAGATCGCAGAATTCACGGTTACAAAGTAAATTTCAAGTTCAACCAAGCTTAAACTTGAGTGAAGGACGAAAAAAGTTACCCAAGATTGATGTCCACATAATCACAATAAGGTACCACTCTTTGAGCTGCTTCCAGCAAAGTATCTGGATCATTTGCACAAAATTGGACAAATAGTGGTCGATCTTCCTGCCATTGTTGTCAGAATTAAAAGGTGGAAGATGAACTTATATTATATTAAGGAAAAGAAATTAACATGCCTTCATATCACTCACTGTCAAACAATACAAAATAAAACTAAACTATGAACTAAAACAACTGATAGAGACCACTGACCATAAGAAACTAAAATAATTAAACAAATATAAGTGATCTGGTATTCAAGCTTTACTCAGAATGCAACAGAATATTAAGGAGAAACTAACAATTCTAATGTTGACCAATTGTCAAGTAATGGGATACTTTAAACATGAAGAAGAGCACACGTCGACCAAGTGATGCACTATTTTCTTAGTAGCTCAACAGATGAAATGATGCCATGTTACACAGCAAATGACATTTGAGAACACATTTACTAGGAACTCCCATAAAATGTTTATGCCATAATCCACCGAAACAGCTGCTTGAAAAATAAGCTTTCTGATAGACGGTCAATATTTTTTTTGGAAGAACAATCATTGTTTAAATAAATCAATATTAGTAAATCAGTATATAAAGAATGGAAATGCAGTAGATGACTAACAATAATAATATGTATGCAGGAAACACTTAGGATTGGGCAAAAAAACATCAATTGTGTTAGAGATAGATGACTAACAACTGAGAAAGTAAAAGTAAAACGGAGACAGCAAAACAACACCGTTGTATCCTTAACACTTGTCCAGAGCACAAATCACATGAAGAAGTGACAAATGTGAAATCAATCAAATAGCTAAAGATTATAAACACAAACAAAAAACAAACCTTTCCTATGTGGAAGGAGCTCTGTGTATTAGCTCATCCAACAAACTCGTTTTCTTTAAAAATTATGTTCATTTACCTCCAAAGCATAGTCAACATATGTTTCCAAAGCACTTCCCTTTTCTTGGGTTCGACCTAAAAACCAAACCAAAACAAACAAACCACTAGCACAACAAATGAATTATTCTCTATCAATATGGCAAATCAATTCAGCTGTATAAATGAGGCAATCTATGTTGGTAGACACAAATGTTCAAGTTTATAAAGACAGAGCATAACACCAAAAAACCACTCATTACAATAAAAAATTAAATTGGGCAGCTTTAAACATTGGAGTTCCAATTGAGTCAATGATATTATCATACCTTGCAAGTGGTAAATTCTAGAGAGCGATACTTTTCATTCTCAGTAAAAATACGCGAGTGAAGCATAGGGGTATAAGCAGCTTCAGCACCGTACTTGCGACATAGCAATCGAAAAGGAAGCTCTGAATTGTCCACCATTGGAGCCACTATCAACTTGGGTTCGCCCAATTTCTTCCAGTGAGCCCACGCTCTCTCAATTCTCGACTCTCCACTCAGGCACCCATTTGGAATTGGACTACCCAAAGAAGAATTTTGCTGTTTTTCATAGTTCTCGGGCAGAAATTGGGGGTTTACAGAACAAAGATGGTCGCCGTCGTCGAGGTTTTCTGAGAGAGTAACGGTTTGAGTAACAGTTTGAGCCATGAAAAATGGGCTGTCGTTGATTGGTGAGACGGATGGATTTTTGTGTTTGAGGGAGCGAGAGAAAGTGTTGAATCTCATGAAGGGGAGGAGGCGATGGGAACGGCAACGCGGCCCATCGCCGCCGCCAGTACGTTTGAGTGGCAAGAAAGTTTAGGGAAGGGTTGCGATCTGTTTGGCAGGTTGTACTAAAAATTTAACATCTTCAAGGCATCTTAAAATCATATAGCCATGTTTGCAAAAATATTAGATTAATTTGTCTTAATTTAATGTTATTTTAAATTATTTAATTTTTTAACAAAAGATTATTAAATATTTTTTGTTAAAATTATATAATAAAGAGTTTATTAAAGTAGAATATCTGTTTAAAATAAATACTCTTTTAAATACATAGTTTAAATATAAAAAATTGTTTGATAACTAATTTTTATTATGTCTTAGTATAATATTTTACTCATTTACTTTTATATCAATTTATACAAACTTATGGTGAGTATAAAGATATAATAAAAATTAAATAATTAGTTCGAACAAAATTATCAACAATGTATAATTAGTAAAATATTTCAAATACAATAAAATATAATACTAACAATTATGACAATTTTAGATAATTACTATAAAACATGCTGATCGGTGGTGTTGTTGTTGCTGAGCGGTGGTGGAAAAAGGTGGTCAGTGGTAGTTGTGTGGTGGCGGATGATGGATGTGGTGGTGGCGACGATGGTAGTGATAGCCTCAATGGGAGTGGTTGTGCCCAGGTGGTATTGACGACGACAATGGTAGAGGTGGTGGTGATGATAGTGCCTGGTGCAGTAAGAGAAATGAAGTTATGAATAAAAAAATAAAATTAAAATAGTGAGGATAAAATAATAATCAATAGCCTCTGCGCGAAAATATGATATTTTTTTATCAAACAAGTTAGACTATGCACGAATAAAAGGCAAGACCAAAAAGAGGCAATAAGAAGGTATTAAATGCTACCAATATGAGATTATTAATCTTATAAAATTATTTAATAATTTAAAATTAAAAAATTATTAATCTCATATTTATCATATGATTATATAATTTTTCATAAATAATTTTAAAAATAAATAAAAAATAACCATAGAACTATTTAAAGAACTATTAATATCTTATCATGAGATAAAATAATTCAATTAGTATTAATTTAAGACAAATAATTTAATTTTAATTATAAAAAATTGTAAACAAACATGACCATATTTATAGACAGGGAATATTTAACCCAAAACAATCTAATTTGTTTTAAATTGACCTCTACAAAAATTAATTAATTTTAATTAGTATTAAAAATATTATTAATTATAAATTATTTTTCAAAAAATAAAAATAAATTTGCATCTCTGTTTTAGATAATAAAATTATTATTAAATTTAAAATCAATTAAGACATTTTCTACTTTACTTTTGAGAGTAATTTGATATATTTTTAAACTTTAGTATTAGTTATGAAATGATAAATTTTTAATTTAATAATATTTTATAATATTCATAAACATATTAGTTAATATTAAATAAATCTAAAGTTAATTTAAAATTTAAAAGTATCTAATATTTAGTTGCAAAAATAAACAATAATCTTATATTTAATATTAAAAAATACGTTTTACAAACTAATTAGGATACAAATTAAAATAGCAACCTTTTTTCATACGAAAGGAATACCTATCAGAAATACAATTTTATGTTTATAAATAAATGATATTCTTTCGGTTAAACGAATGAAGTATATAATATATATATATATATATATATATATATATATATATATATATATATATATAGGGTTCCATCTACAACAATCGATTCTTTGTGAAGCAATCGATTCTTTATCAAGCAATCCTTTTATTAACTCGTTGAAATTTCGATTGAAGCAAAAAAAAAAATCAACCTACCAAAAAAGAAGTTGTTCCACAACAACCGGTTCTTTTGGATGGACCCCATATATATATATATATATATATATATATATATATATATATATATAGGGGCCGATCTATATAGAAACGTTATAAAAAATAGTCTAGTCTTACAACACATCGCGACCCTCCATCAGAAGATCAAACGAATATTGTGCACTTTAATATTGCGGATAGGACAAAAGACCAAAATGCCCCTTTATAAAAATCAAACGACATCCGCATTATTAAACTGTGGAGTTTTTTCATTTTTAAATTCACGTTATTTTTTTTCTCTCTCCTCTACCATGGTAGATCTTGTGCAGTATATCTTCGGGAGTTGGGCTTCGAGGCTGGGAGACGATAACAAATGTGTTTGGGACTTATCTTTGGGATCGAGTTCTTTCGGATCGGTTCGACTTTGGGATGGCGGATGTCTTCGGCTTCAGGATGGCGAGGCTTTGTGATGGTACGATAGAGGCCTGCATCAAATGTATTATGCTCGTGAGGAGTCTCGTTTCTCAGATCATAGACCAATTTATATCATATTTTTAGTCGAGATTGAGTCTATAAGTCGTAGCAAAGTAAAAAAAATAAGGGTTCTTTACATAAGTATACAACAAATAGAAAGTAATTACAAGAAAAGTGCATCAACCAAATAATTACAAAAAAATTGTATATATTACAAAAATAGTACAATTCACATTAATAAGGAAACCTAAAATCAAGGACAAATAACTGTCATAATTAATAATTCAAATTTAAATATTTGGATCTAACAATAAAAATAAATTCAAATTCAAAATAATAATTCAAATTTAAATATTCAAATTCAAATTTTCATCTCCCTCACATACACTTTGAAATAATAATCATACTTACACTCACATACTTCGCCATTACATCGCTTGAATCTCCGCTTCCAAAAACGCCAATAAAAATAAGAAGAACATTCGCCCTACAAAAAGTTTAAAAATAAATAGATGTAACTTTTATTGTTCTGAAAATTTTTTATAACTATTTTGTTACTCATAAATAAAAAAATGGTTACCTTTGTATGAATGGTTGGCTACCAACTGCATCACAAATTGAATTGGTTACCTTGGTTTGAAGGTTTGGCTACCAACTGCACTATGAAAAAACTGCAGGTGTGGATGTGAATTAATTACCTTGGTATGAAGGTTTGCTTACCTTGATCTGAAGATTTGGTTACCAACTGCACTAAGAAAAAATTGAAAATGTGGAGGTTGATTGGTTACTTTGATATGACAGTTTGGTTACCTTGATATGAAGGTTTGGTTACCATCATCCAATATTTGAAGGAACACATTGAACACTTCTCTCTGTCACAAACACCAAGATCAGTCTATTGTCTGGTTTCAATTTTTTGGCTAGAAGTGATTGGAAATGTTCCTCCATTTTCTCAAAAAAACCCGCGGCCATATGTTGATCATGATGTTGTATGTGCTGATATCGGTCGCGTATGGCCCATCTTCCATGGCAGTTAAGACTTTTTCATCGTTACTAATTGATGAGTGAGTTTTATACACATGAATTGGATACATTCGGGCTTAATTTATTGTTGTTCTCAAGTACTTTAGAATAGTTTTTAAGTGTTTGTGTCCATTCATGCATGTTTTACATTGTTTTGTAGGATTTGGGACAAAAGTTACTTGGATCGACGTTCGGGGTGGCTAGATTCGCGTTTTTGGCTTGCCATTTACACATCAGAGCCAATTTGAGTATTTCTACAGACCTTATTTCGAAACACTCAAAGAATGAAAGTTGTAGATCTACTTTTCCTCTTTTCGGATCATCTTGAATCATCGAAATTGGAGTTCGGACGAAGAAGTTATGGCCATTTTCCCAAAGGATGTCGGAGCAGAAAATGTCCGAAAAAGTGATAGCGCCGGGGCTCCCAAATCAGGCTTATTTGCAGCGCCGGGGCCCTAGGGAGCAGATTCT
The DNA here is from genome assembly GCA_020205605.1 of Panax ginseng. Lineage (NCBI taxonomy): Eukaryota > Viridiplantae > Streptophyta > Magnoliopsida > Apiales > Araliaceae > Panax > Panax ginseng. The sequence continues at coordinate 158,463,830 of CM035129.1, forward strand.
CAGCGCCGTGCCCAGCGTTGGGGCACTGGGGGAAGGGCTTGGTGCGGCCTGGACGCGTTTTGAGCGAATTTTGACACCTTTTTGACTCCAAATTGGATTGGGTTTGTTCCTAAGCTCAAAATTAGACTTGTAATCTATAAATACTTGATGTAAGGCATAAAATAAAGGGGGATTACATAGATTAGACTAGATTAAACACTCCATTAGATTAGAAAATAACCCTAGTTCTTATTAGTTTTGGAGATTGAAGAACTTGGAGACCATCAAGATCGAGAAGCGAGAAGCGAGAAGCGAGAGGGAGCATCGATTTCTTGACAACAGTTATATTCTCTTCTTCTCTTTACTTTTATCTTTTAATGTCTATTCAATTGTGGATTCTTGGTTTTAATTCATTAATTATGAACTAATTTCTTTTATTAAAATTTCAGTTGAACCTTTTATGGTTATGAATTGATTATTTGATTTATTCCAATCATTTATGTTGAAGTGAATTGTTCATCATGTCTTGCACTTATTGATTAATTATCTGGCCAATAATTACCGTGTTACTCTAGAAGAAATCGAGAGAGGAATTCTAGAGTTAGAACTGGGCAGGGTGACATGTGACTTAGTTATTTGCACAGTGAATAATTAGGTTTGTGAATAGAATGAGAATATCTATTTGCCGCATGTAACACATAAGGAATTGGGATTGTAGCGAGTTTAATTCAATTGTTTTGCATAGAGATATAGCAAAATTAATCTGGGTTAAATAAAAGGCAAATGATCACTTGAGAAAGGGCTTTTGGCATTTGAGAATTCCTGTTAACAATTCAGTAGACATAATAATTGGGATAATTGGATAATTGGTTTATAGTGCATAATTGGGGATATTGTAGTCTTAATCTTTATTTATCTGAATTCATTCGTTAAAGTCTTAGTTTTAATTGATTAATTTAGTTTTCTTAATTAGAAAAATCACGATTTGAGATTGTTTAAATAAAATTAGTTTGGTTAAGAATTAGTACTTGGTGATTTTTATTAAATAATTCCTCGTGGGAACGATACTCTACTTTCACTTTATTACTTGTTGACCGTGTATACTTGCACGTATTCATTGATTGCAAAATCGATCAACAAGTTTTTGGCGTCGTTGCTGGGGAATTAATTTAATAATTATTTACCAATATTAATTTCAATCAAATTAGTCTTAATTTAAACATTTTTATTTTTAATTTTAATTCTCTTCCTATATTTCTCTCTTTTTAGGTATCATGGATGACTTTCATGTATCAATGGCCATACACGAACATGACTTCTCACCAATAAAAATGGAGTCCACCATCCACACAAAGAAGTACCAATGGTTTGTGATTATTGTGTCTTGGAAATCATATGAGTCATCAATGTGCCATCGGGCCGAAATGATACACTATGGTGGTGATTACCCCAATAATTATGTCTATCCCAACAACTATCATCATGATTGGGGTATCACCCGGATTTTCATGGAGTAACAATCAAGCTCAAGCTCAAGCCCCGAGACAAAAAAACAATTCCGGTTTCAAAATCGAATACAACAACCGAAATGCGAAAGCAAGTTGGGAAGAAGCCTTGATAGATTTATTACGACTTACGAAAAAAACACGAGGAACATGAAAGGAAACAAAATAAAACAGATCTGAATACACAAAGCATAAATGCGTCGATCAAGAATCTGGAAAATCAATTGGGGCGAGATAACACGTCGTTGAACTTCCATCTTCAATACACTTGGCTCTATGACATGGATGCCGAGGACCGATGGTGAGCTTTCGAACCAAATCAGAATCGAATATGCCAAATGATATAGATGTTGAAAGAGAGGAAAGACTTGGGGACCAAGAAAAGGAGATCGACGAAGATCTAACTTTGAGTACCAACGAAGATGAGTCGATTTCATTAATATCCCATGTGCCTCCTCTACCAAAGTTCAATAATCCGGGCAGTTTTGCAAAACCATGCCCAATTGGCGATTATATAAATCGTGAAAGCTCTTTGTGACATAAGAGCTAAAGTGCGGTTAATGGAGTCATGGTGGGATGAAAAGGAGAAGATAGAGGAAGATTCCATTATGTTTATTAAGCTTCAATGCCCCAATCTGATCATAGACATAATGGGGAAAGCACCTAGTGGTTTGTCGCTCTTAATGGGGATCCTATCTACAAAGAAAGATGCTAGGTGACTTCAATTCAAGGGTTTTTGCTAATGGGAACCTCCCAAAAGAGACATTCTTCGATGGATGGAGGATTCCTCAATTTTCGTAGGGAATTGGTAGAGAATTGAAGAAGTTAAATTTGAGACTATAACAAGCGCTTATTGGGAGGCAACCCAAGTTTAACTTTTATTTTTAGTTTTTATTAAGTTTTATATTAGTAGTTTTGAATTTGCATTTATTTAGGATTTAATAAAATTGCTTCTATCATGGTTTTACAGTTATTCAAGTCAAATTCAAGTGTGGTGCCCAATTTGTTCCATGTGCTTAAAGATATTCTCCAAACTTAATGCGACAAGGAGGAAGATTGCTATATTTTCAGGGAAGTCCTCTGCTTTAATTTTTTCTATTTCAGCCATTGAGGACAATGTCTAGTTTAAGTTTGTGGGTACTTTAGTGTCGTATTGCATAGAGTTAGTTATCTGCATAGTAATTCGTTTTTTTTATGTGTTAGCATTGTTTTTTTTAGGTTGCATATAATTACATGGTAGTTATTTGCATATTTGTATATGTGTAATTGTATTTTTTTTTTTTTGCATGACTCTGTGTGATAGGTTGGTGTGGTCTTAGCTCGGCCTATGATAAGATTGGTTTTGCATGTTAACTTGAACAGTGTTGATAATTAATAATGAGTTCTAATTTTAATCATGATGATAATCTGAGCCTGTCTTAAACTTATGTAACCGGTTAGCACTTAAACTTTAACTGTTTTAACCACTTGGTTCAAGGGTTTTATAATTTGTTTCTGAGGGAAAATCTTGGTTAAAATTTAAGGAAATTAGTGAACTGGCAGTAAAGGTTGGAATGACGTAAAAGCTTGAGTTTGGGGAAATCTATGGGATATATATATTACAAAAAGAAAAAAAATGAAAAAAAGAAAAAAGAGAAAAAAGAAAAAGAAAAGAGATGGTGAAAAAAAAACCACCGTGGCATGCTTGTCTAGTTTTGTGGCCTTTGTGACTTGAGTAAGTAAGCCCGAGGGGATTGTCTTTACACCTAGCGCCCTAAGGTTTTAATGACTTGGGAGTCGTTGGTCGAAAGCTCGTTAAGGTAGCACTGAAAAGCCTAAGGGAATAAGACATTGCAGAGCCATGAGAAAAAAAATGAATAAAAACGAGAAAGAGCAAAAATGCCCTCGTGATTGAATAAGAGTATAAATAAATCTTGTATTTACCTTAAGACTTGGTAATTGCTTAGTTCTAACCGGAATTGTCATGTTCACAAAAGTAATTGAATTGGAACTGAAATTTTCCTTTTAAGAAGTTTGTTATGTGATTATCTTGAATTGTGGTTAGTTAGAATGGTTAAAAAGCACACACGCACAACATGGGTGATGACAGGTTTGGATTGACTAATTGGTTAGAGTTATGGACTTTGACTTGATTGGATATATTGTTTGAGTATCATTGGTATCTTTGAGGGCTGATGCTGTAAGACCCCAACTTATTATTAATGAAGTTTAATTTTCTCTATTTATTATTTTGAAATAGTAAGGGTTGATTTGATTAATGTGGATAGTTATGGGTAAAATACGCAAATATTTCAAAATAAGCAAGTGGTTATAAAATATTCATTGTTGTTTGGGAATATTCGTTTGGTCGTGGAATATTCGTGCTGCTTCTGAATATTCGTATGACTATGCAAGCAAACCATGTGTGGGCCCCATAACTGAAAGCGATTGGATGAAGAAAACGACAAATATAAGTTGTTTAAAAATAACTACGTAGTTATTCACAAGTATCATTGTTAAAATACTCTGGTTAAAAACACAAGAAGACACCAGATTGCACCAATTATTGATTCTTACGTAAGAAGACACTACTCAATAATGGTTACAAAGAATTACTGCTCAAAGATTTTATTTTATTGATTTAATAATTGCTGCGTTGATATTTTATATTCTTTGTTGTTTCAATAATTGTCATTACACAAGATTTTTCATTATCGAAGCAATAATTCATATTATCCTAATAATATTATTAGATAACATTATTGGTAATGTCTAGAAAGTTCATCTTCAAGGAGAGGTTTGGTCACCTAATTGCAGCCGCCAAGAAGGAGAAATTCTTATTGAAAGCCCTCTTCCTTCTGAACCTACTCGTCATTGTTAATATTGTGATTCTCGTAATATTATTTGTGAGTAATTAATTATTGATTCATATGATGAGGAAAATATTGATTTTATGTGGATATAGATGGAGAAAATTTTAATATGACAATTGTTGAAAATTAAAATTTTATCTTTTTCGATAAAATAATTCATTTAAATATATTATTATATTTTAATAATATAATAATGGTGATATTTTTACAACGAATGTGGGATATATGAGTATACGAGGAGAGAAGAGTATTTTGTTGCAATAAATGTTTAAAACATGTTAAACATGTTCATGGACCCCATTTATTGATCGAAATTTGATTATAGCACATAAAATCATCCGTTTATAGATTTCGGTCAATTTTTATTTGGAATTTGGAAAAACTTCCTTCTACAAAGTTGTAGATAATGGAATTTCCTATGAAAACTCGCGAGTTTCGAATTTTTCTGACAAATGGGCTATTTATTATAAATTATTGAAGTTCCGAAGTTCCGAAATAATTAATTTTTGGAGGTTTTAATTGTTTTATTCATGAAAAATGTTTTTTGCAAGTCCACATGTGTGGTAAATGAGCTGAATTTGGATTCTTGGGAAGTGGGCTTGAATATTTATTAAATAAAATTATTTTAATAAATTTTCTGCTTTGGTGTTCTAAGCATTTTTCTATAAATAGGGTGTTTAGGTTAGAATTGAAAATTACACCAGAAACTGAAGTTTTCTCTCTATATATTGAGCGTATTCTTGTGAGGATTTTTATACTTTGAGTATTGTTATACTCTGATGTGAAGTTCCTTCAAAGACTATACCCAAAGATTTTAATTTAAAGACTAATCTTTCGAGGTAAGGGATATTATTTTTTCAGAATGATATTATTTCTTCAATATCATTATCTTTGAAATATTGATCCGAAGTTTTTATCAAATTTGGAACTTTTGGTGTCTGAGTTACTATTCACGATACTGTGTCTTATTCACGATACGACATTATTCACGAATCACGACACTATTCATCGAAAAATAAAAATTTTCTTTTCGCCTCAAAATATCTATTCGGATACTAGCTTTGATTGTATCCATGTTTTGATCATTCTTGAATTTTACACCACTATGATTATTTTGAGGTATTTTTTGGACGTGGATAAAACAAAGTACGAATCCTTAATCCTTAATCCTTGTCATTTTGTTTCACCGATTCGCTTTTTAAAAATATTTTTCATCATCCTCGCCTTTAAATGATGATATTATGGAATATCTTTGGCCCAGTAGTGTAAAGATGAATGATTTCGATGAAATATCTTTGGCCGTAGCAAAGATGAACAGTGATTAGATGAACACGACTAATCGATGAATATCTTTGGCTCAGTAGTGCAAAGATGAATATTTGATTCCGTATATATATTGATTGATGTTACAGGGATAAAAGATGAGCGATGAACTTTTAAATTCATACATAGAAGATAGTAGGTTGCATTCTCTACTTAACTCTTCTAATGAATTATAATTTCATTGCTGCGAATATTGATTTAAAACTTGTTGTCTATTGTATTCTATTAGATTTTTTCCTTGTTGAAGACTAATGATAATTTGTTGTATATTATCTTAGTCATAATATTCTTTACTTGGGCTAGTTGAGTTCACCTTTTTCTTTTTGTTCCATTTTTCTTCTCGTGAGGCGAGAATATAAATAAGTACGAGTCGGGGTGGAAATGAAGGTTCTAGAGAGAGAGTTGTATAGTAGTCCTCACCATTTTGTAAAATAATGTATCAATAAATGTGATGAGGATTTATTTGAGTATAGATATTGTCTCTGTAAGATAATATTTGTATTCAAACTCACGCTTTTACTTGTTGTAATAATAAAGTTGTAGTTGTTTCGTACCATGTATTGACAACTCGTAATGGGTGATGTATACCTATTTTGGGGGCGTCACAAATGGTATTAGAGCTTAGGGATATGATCTCCATGAGATCGGGGAATAGAACTAGGAGGGAGAGACGAGTAAATCCTTCGCTAAAGGTGTCCTACCTAAGCTTATTTGTTAGTTAAGTTAAGATATAGGGATATTATGTGATATATTGATTTGCTTAATTAACCCTTGTTTTATGACAAGATTTGAGAATGTCGATCGAGAATATTAACAAATGGAAATGAGACCGTGGAGACGCTCTGCACTACTCACCAACGAGGAGAAACGTGCAACAGTGGCAATGTTCCTCCCGTGAACAACACCACGGCGCAGATGATGAACGAGGGATATTTAGAAGCTTTTTGCGCTCATGCAAAATCGATTTGTGGAGACTCGCTTCAAAATACAGAGGAGGAATGATAGCAATTCACGGGTTGTCACAAATGCAAGCAGCTTCAAAGAGTCAGGACCACCAGAATTTAAGGGAAAGCCGATCCGATCTTGCGCGGAAACACGGGTCAAGCAAATTACCAAGATATTCGATGTCTTGGGATGCACGGAGAACAGAAGGTTCCATTCGCCACCTTTATGTTCCGTGGCGAAGCGTATCATCGGTGGAGTCTCAGTGAAGCGTATCCATCCACCAAGACTCAAAGATGTCTTGGGAGACGTTTGAAACTATTTAATGACAAATACTTTCCCGAAAGTGTTCGCTATACGAAGGAAGTTGAGTTCACCAGATTAGAATGTAACAACAACACGACGGTGTCTCAAAGACGAGGCAAAGTTTACAGAGTTATCCAGGTTTGCACCTCATTTGGTGGAGAATGAGGAACGTATGACGCGGATGTTTCTGAGAGGTTTGAAACCCGACATACGATAATATCTCATTTCTCATAAATTTTCTCTCTATTCGATGATGTTGTAAAATGTGGCTCAATTATTAGAGCGAGATAACGAGTACGGTCAACCGAGGGACCATAATCGTGGATCATACCGTAGATAAGCGATCAACAAAACAACGATAACCAAAGGAAAAAAGAAAAAGACGGACAAAAATGGTAACCACTCTGGTGGTAATCATGGCCATAAAAATAGGAGAAACGAGTCAGGAGGAGATTTTAAAAAGAGGAGATTTAACAACGACCATGTGAAGACGACAGTGCCAGCAGCAACTGGTTCCAAGGGAGGAGAAAGACCACCGGTCATATGCTATAAATGCGGGAAAGAGGGACATATCAGTCCAAACTGCCCACAACAGTTTAAGGTATGCTATAATTTTGGAAATGAAGGACATATCGCTCGAGATTGTATGGTAGCGAAACCTAGTTCAATGGGGATTTGGTGACTCAAAAGATCGTCCCGTAAAAGTCAAAGTCAATCTGCCTCGAAGAGCATTTGTTGTGATCGGTCAAAATGCGAGGAACCCAAACGAGGTAATCACGGTAAGCTATTTATAAATTCTTGCGTTTTATACCTTACTTGATACCGGCATACCCATTCATTTATCTCTCCCGCTTGTGCTCAACGTTTGAACTTGACTCTGGAGAAATTAGACTTTGACCTATCTGTGGAAACTCCGCTAGAGAAACTTTCATCACATCCACCGCTTATAAATCTTGTTTGATTCAAGTTGGCACCATCACCTTACCCGTTGACCTTATCTCTTTAAAGATACTTGCTTTTGATGTGATTTTAGGGATTGATTGGTTAACTACTCATCATGCCAAAATTGATTGTTTTCGTAAGGTTGTTAGTTTTCATATTCCTAACCAACCTGTTGTACGAATTCAAGCAACTAAACCATTAAAATCAATAACTATCATATCTAATCATAAAGCTATTCGTTTATTGAAAAATGGATGTCAAGCTTTCTTAGCCCATGTTATGGATTTGAATAAAGACACGTCAAATTTGAAAAATATTCCCGTTGTTATCGACTTTCCTGAAGTATTTTCAAAGAACTTCCTGCCTACCCCCGTAACGTGAAGTTGAATTCTTTATTGATCTTGAACCCGCACAAAGCCCATTTCTAAAACCCCATATCGAATGGCTCCTATTGAACTTTCAGAGTTAAAGGTCCAACTACGTGGAGTTGTTGGACATCGGTTTCATTCGGCCCCAAGTACATCTCCTTGGGGTGCTCCTATTTTATTCGTAAAGAAGACATACGGGAGTATGCGACTTTGTATTGATTATCAGAAATTGAACCATGTCACCATCAAGAATAGGTATCCACTACCTCGTATTGATGACCTGTTTGACCAGTTGCAAGGAGCACAATTCTTTTCAAAGATCGATCTTTGTTCTGGATATCATTAGCTGAAGATTAGAACTGAGGATATTCCAAAGACTGCCTTCAGAACTCGGTATGAGCATTATGAATTCTTAGTCATGTCTTTCGGATTGACTAATGCTCCTGCGGCTTTCATGGATATGATGAACCGAGTATTCAAGGATTATTTGGATCAGTTCGTTGTTGTCTTTATTGATGACATCCTCATATATTCTAAAAGTCGTGAAGATCATGAGCACCATTTGAAGCTGGTACTCCAAAGGCTTCTTGAAAACAAACTATATGCCAAGCTGAAGAAATGCGAGTTCTGGCTTGAGGAAGTAGCATTCCTTGGGCACGTGGTGTCGAAACATGGAGTATCTGTTGATCCTGTGAAGATTGAAGCAATATAAAGTTGGGAGCAACCGAAGACGGTGATCAAGTAATGCGTAGCTTTTGGGCTTAAATTGGGTTATTATCGGAGATTCGTGGAAGGGTTTTCTCGAATCGCTACTCCATTAACTCAAATTAACTCCTAAGGATACAAAGTTCGTTTGGAGCGAGGAATGCGAGAAGAGTTTCCAAGAGCTTAAGAGAGACTTATTTCGGCACTGTTTCTAACAATACCATCCGATGCGGATGGATTTGTTATCTACAAATGATGCTTCGCAAAGGGGTTGATGTGTTCTCATGCAACGCGTGGGAAAGTCATAGCCTATGCCTCGCGACAACTTAAAGAGTATGAGAGGAATTATCCTACTCACGATCTAGAGTTAGCGTTGCAATGCTGCTTAAAGCTAAAGATCCGGAGGCACTATCTATACGGGGAGAAAGTGGAGATATATTCGCACCATAAAAGCCTCAAATATTTCTTCACGCAAAAGGAACTTAACGCAAGAACGACGCGTTGGCTTGAGTTGTTAAAAAGATTACGACCACACTATTCAATACCATCCTGGAAAAGCGAACGTGGTAGCTGACGCGTTGAGTAGAAGATCATATGCAGGAATGAGTGCAATGATGTCAAGTATACGCATAGAGCCAACTTTAATAGAAAAAGTTAAGGTTGCTTAAGCCACCGACCCGGAGCTAATGTGTATGAAGAAGAAAGTACAAGAAGGAGCTATTCCGGAAGCGAGAATTGACGAAGAAGGAATACTTCGAGTCCACTCTAGACTTTGTGTTCCTAATGACTCTGATTTGAAGTACAAGATTATGATGGAGGCACACAATACACCATTTGCAATCCATCCTGGAGGTACTAAAATATATCGTGATCTTCGACATACATTTTGGTGGAACAATATGAAGAGAGAGATTGCAAAGTTTATCTCGATGTATTTAACTTGTCAACGTGTAAAGGCGGAACATCTAGTACCTAAGGGTCCGTTGCAACCACTTGAGATTCCGAAATGGAAGTGGGAACACATTACCATGGATTTCGTTACGGGTCTTCCAACGGTTTCTCAAGGCATCAATGCTATTTGGGTTATTGTTGATAGATTAACCAAGTCTACTCATTTCTTGCCGATACGGAGACTTATTACCTTGAACGCTTCACAGTATATATATAAAAGATTTGTGAGGTTGCATGGCATGCCAAGATCCATAGTTTTGATCGTGACCCAAGATTCACTTCAAGATTTTGGGTTAGCTTGCAAAAAGCTATAAACACGATTTACGATTGATTCGGCATACCATCCTCTAACTGGATGACGGACAATCGTAGAGGACTATTCAAACTCTTGAAGATTTATTAAGACTCATGTCCTAGACGTTAAGGGCGATTGGGATAAGTATTTACCATTGGTGGAATTCTCCTACAACAACAGCTTATCGAGCAAGTATAGGTGTGGCCCCATTTGAAGCATTGTATGGACGGAAGTGTCGCTTCTCAAAGTATGTTGGGATGAGGTGGGTGAAGCAACATTGTTGGGACCCGAGTCAATACGTATGACTACGGAAAAAAGATCCAAATAATTCGACAACGATATAAAAATGGCACAAGATCGACAAAAAGAGTTATGCGGATCTTCATCGAAAGGACATAGAATTTAGTATTGGGGATCATGTACTATCAAGTGTTGCCCCATGGAAGGGAGTTACAAGATTTGGGAAGAGAGAAAAGCTCAATCCACGATTTATCGGTCCATTTCAAATTCTTGACCGAGTAGGTAATGTAGCTTATAGACTTGCATTACCTCCAAGTATGTCTCGTGTTCATAATGTTTTTCATATATCCGTGCTTCAGAAATATGTGAAAGACCCGAACCACGTTATAGAGTTAGAACCGACGACGAGATAGTAAGACTTAACGTCACGAAGAGGTACCATCAAGATTTTGGATAGGAAGGAGCATGTCCCACGCACAGGGTCATACCACAAGTTAAAGTTTTGTGGAGGAATCATGCTATAGAGGAAATAACACAGAATTGAAACGGAAATGAAAGCGAGGTATCCTTACCTTTTCAAACACTGTGTACGTCGACGTCAATTTCGATGACGAAATTTCATAAGGAGGGAGGTTGTAAGACCCCAACTTATTATTAATGAAATTTAATTTTCTATTTATTATTTTGAAATAGTAAGGGTTGATTTGATTAATGTGGATAGTTATGGGTAAAATACGCAAATATTTCAAAATAAGCAAGTGGTTATAAAATATTCATTGTTGTCGAATATTCGCTTAGTCGTGGAATATTCAGATCGCTCGGGAATATTCGTGCGACGGCAGCAAATGTGTGTGGGCCCCATAACTGAAAAAGCGATTGGATGAAGAAAACGACAAATATAAGTTGTTTAAAAATAACGGCGTAGTATATACAAGTTATCTTTGTTAAAATACTCTTGGTGGTTAAAACACAAGAAGATACTATTGATTGCACCAATTATTGATTCTTACGTAAGAAGGCACTTTACTCAATAATGGTTACGATAATTACTATTCAAATATTTTATTTTATTGATTTAATAATTGTTGCGTTGATATTTTATATTCTTTGTTGTTTCAATAATTGTCATTACACAAGATTTTTCATTATCGAAGCTAATAATTCATATTATCCTAATAATATTATTAGATAACATTATTGGCAATGTCTAGAAAGTTCTGCTCTAAGGAGAGGTTTGGTCACCTAATCACTTGCAAAGAAGAGAGAAATTCTTATTGAAAGCCCCTCTTCCTGAACCTGCTGATCATTAATATTGTGATTCGTAATATTATTTGTGAGTAATTAATTATTGATTCATATGATGAGGAAAATATTGATTTTATGTGGATATAGATGGAGAAAATTTTTAATGTGACAATTGTTGAAAATTGAAATTTTATCTTTTTCTGATAAAATAATTCATTTAAATATATTATTATATTTTAATAATATAATAATGGTGATATTTTTACAACGAATGTGGGATATATGAGTATACGAGGAGGAAGAGTATTTTTATTGCAATAAATGTTTAAAACATGTTAAACATGTCGGTGGACCCCATTTATTGATTGAAATTTGATTATAGCCTGTAAAATCATCCGTTTATAGATTTCGGTCAATTTCTGTTTGGAATTTAGAAAAACTTCCTTCTACAAAGTTGTAGATAATGGAATTTCCTATGAAAACTAGCGAGTTTTGAATTTTTCTGACAAAAGGGCTATTTATTATGAATTATTGAAGTTCTGAAGTTCCGAAATAATTGATTTTTGGAGGTTTTAATTGTTTTATTCATGAAAAACGTTTTTTGCAAGCCCACATGTGTGTAAATGAGCTGAATTCGGATTCTTGGGAAGTGGGCTTGAATATTTATTAAATAAAATTATTTTAATAAATTTTCTGCTTTGGTGTTCTAAGCATTTTCCTATAAATAGGGTGTTTAGGTTAGAATTGAAAATTACACCATAAACTCAAGTTTTCTCTATATATCGAGCGTATTCTTGTGAGGATTTTTATACTTTGAGTATTGTTATACTTGCAAGTTCCTTCAAAGACTATACCCAGATTTCAAATTTAAAGTACTAATCTTTCGAGGTAAGGGATATTATTTTTCAGAATGATATTATTTCTTCAATATCATTATCTTTGAAATATTGATCCAAGTTTTTATCAAATTTGGAACTTTTGGTGCTCTGAGTTCTTGTAAGACCCCAACTTATTATAAATAAAATTGAATTTTTCTTTATTCATTATTCTAAATTAATAAGGGTTAATTTGATATAATTCTTTGGTTATGGGTGAAATGTGCAAAGTTTACAAAATAAGCAAGTGGTTATAAAATATTCATTATTGTTTGGGAATATTCGTTTGGTCGTGGAATATTCTTTTTTTTTCGGGAATCTCCGTGACGACGGCCAAGATCATTGGTGGGCCCCATAACGGAAAAACGGTTGGATGAAGGAAAACGACAAAATTGAGTTTTATAAATAACGACGTAAATTATTACCGCTAATTAACGCTTGGGTTACCCGGTGGTTAAAATACAAGAATACGCGCGTGGTTGCACAAAGAAGCACCTGGTAGACGCATACAAAGATTATTGAATTATCGATCCTTACGTAAGAAGACACTACTCAATAATTGTTACAATAATTACTGCTCATTATTTTATCTTATTGATTCAATAATTCTTTGCATTGATATTTATATTATTATTGTTTTAATAATTGTCATTACACAAGATTTTCCATTATCAAATCAATAATTTATATTATTTGAATAATATTATCGAGATAACATTATTGGCAATGTCTAGAAAGTTCTGCATACAAGGAGAGGTTTGGTCACCTAATTGCAAGCGCCAAGTAAGGAGAAATCCTTATTGAAAGCCCCTCTTTCCTGAAACTACCGTTGTCGATCTTGTGATTCTCAGTAATATTATTTTGAATAATTAATTATTGATTATTATGATAAAGAAAATATTTATTTGGATATAGATGGAGAAAATTTTAATGTGACAATTGTTGAAAATTAATATTTTATCTTTTTCTCGATAAAATAATACATTTAAATATATTATTTTAATAATATATTAACGGTGATATTTTTATAATGATTGTAGGATATATGAGTATATGAGGAGGTAGAGTATTTTGTGGCATTAAATGTTTAACATATGTTTTGTGTGTTTGTGGACACAATTCTTGATCAAAAATTGATTATGTATCGTAAAATCGTCTGCTTATGGATTTTGGTCAATTTCTATTTGGAATTTAGAAAAACTTTCTTCTGCAAAGTGGTAGAGAATTGAAATTCCTATAAAAATCGCGAGATTCAATTTTTCTTCGATAAAAGGGCTATTTATTGTGAATTATTGAAGTTTTAGAGAATAAAATGATTTTTATTAAATTATGGTGGGGGCCCACTTTTATTCCAACACATGTGGGTCGCTATCTTTTGGTTTCAAAGATGGTGGTGGCTAACTTGACTAGTAAGGATGCGTGGAGGAAAAAAAAAAATAAATAATATATTTTATTAATTTAGTCTCCTTTGGCGTTCTAAAGCATTTTCCTATAAATAGAGGGCTAAGTTAGAATTGAAAATCACACCGAAACTAAGTTTTCTCTCTTTCTCTATATATTATCGAGCGTATTCTTGTGAGTATACTTTGAGTGTTGCTATATCTATATGAGAGTTTCACAAGACTATACCGAAATTCAATCGAAGAAGACGGTTATTTTGAGGTAAGGGGTATTATTTTCTTCTTAAATGATATTTTTCTTCAATATCATTATGCCAAGTATTGGTGAACTTTTTATCAAATTTGGAACTTGTTGTGTCGGGTTACTATTCACGTGATACTTAAGACTATTCACGATATCGACACTATTCACGATATCTAAGACTATTCAATTAAAAATAAAAATTTTTCTTTTTGTCCAACATATCTATTCGGATACTAGCTTTGATTGTATCCATGTTTTGATCATTCTTGAATTTTACACCAATATGATTATTTTCAAGTATTTTTGGACATGGGTAAAACAAAGTACTAATCCTTAATCCTTAATCCTTGTCATTTTGTTTCACCGGGATTCGCTTTCTTTAAAAATGTTTTTCATCATCCTCACCCTAAATGGTGATATAAATGAATATCTTTGGCTCAGTAGTGCAAAGATGAACAGTGTTGAGATGAACATGACCAATCGGGTGATACAATGAATATCTTTGGCACAGTAGTGCAAAGATGATTAAAGATGTATATTGATTGTTATTACGGGGATAAACTATTGATGATGGACTTTTAAACCTTAGAAGACAAAGTAGAATTCTTTCTCTACGTGACTCTTCTAATGGATTGTCAAGCTTCACACGCATTTGTTGATCTAAAACTTGTTGTCTATTGTATTCTATTAGATTTTTCCGCTGTTGAAGACTAACGATAATTTGTTGTATATTATCTTAGTCATAATATTTTTTTTTCGGGCTAGTTGAGCTCACCCTTTTCCTTTTTGTTCCATTTTTCTTCTCGGAGAGGTGAGAACATAAGCAGGATCGAGTCGGGTATGGAGTGATGGTTCTAGGAAGATGTTTTAGTCATCCTCTCACTACTTACGTAAAATAGTGTATGAATAATTAATGAGGACTTATCTGGTGTGTATATTGTCTGTAAGACAATATTTGTATTCAAACTCACGGTTGTATTGTCGTATTCACACGACATATGTATTAAGTTGTAGTTTGCTTTCTATACCATGTATTTTGGCGACTTTAATGGGTGTTGTATACCTATTTTGGGGGCGTCACAGCTTCTTATTCACGATACTACAGACTATTCATCGAAAAATAAAAATTTTTCTTTTGTCTAAAATATCTATTCGGATACTAGCTTTGATTGTATCCATGTTTTGATCATTCTTGAATTTTACACCACTATGATTATTTTTGAGGTATTTTTGGACGTGGATAAAACAAAGTACGAATCCTTAATCCTTAATCCTTGTCATTTTGTTTCAATGGATTCATTTCTTTAAAAATATTTTCATCATCCTCGGTCTTAAATGATGATATTATGGAATATCTTTGGCTCACAGCAAAGATGAATGATTTCGATGAATATCTTTGGCCCGTAGTGCAAAGATGAACAGTGTTTAGATGAACATGACCAATCGATGAATATCTTTGGCTCAGTAGTGCAAAGATGAATATTTGATTCCGTATATATATTGATTGATGTTACGAGATAAAAGATAGTAGATGAACTTTTAAATTCATACATGTAAGATAGTAGGTTGCATTTTCTACTTAACTCTTCTAATGAATTATTATTTCACGCTGAATATTGATTTAAAACTTGTTGTCTATTGTATTCTATTAGATTTTTTCCTGTTGAAGACTAATGATAATTTGTTGTATATTATCTTAGTCATAATATTCTTTATCGGGCTAGTTGAGCTCACCCTTTTTCCTTTTTGTTCTATTTTTCTTCTCGTGAGGTGAGAATATAACGAGTACGCAGCCTTAAAAAAGTGGAATGAAGGTTCTAGAGAGTTGTTTAGTAGTCCTCACCATTTTTATAAAATAATGTATCAATAAATGTGATGAGGATTTATTTGAGTATAGATATTGTCTAGAAGATAATATTTGTATTCAAACTCACGCTTTTATGTTGTAATAATAAAGTTGTAGTTGTTTCTGTACCATGTATTGACAACTCAGAATGGGTGATGTATACCTATTTTGGGGGCGTCACAGTTGCTATATATCATACTGATTTATTACTGGATTTTATAGGTATATTAGGAAGTAGATCATGCATATGCATTCATGTAGTTGAGTTAGTTTGTTTATTTTTAGTTCTTTTGTGTTTTTGCTTGAGGACAAGTAAAGGTTTAAGTTTGGGGGTATTTGATGAGTGAGTTTTATAAACATGAATTGGATACATTCGGGCTTAATTTATTGTTGTTCTCAAGTCTTTTAGAATAGTTTTTAAGTGTTTGTGTCCATTCATGCATGTTTTACATTGTTTTGTAGGATTTGGGACAAAAGTTACTTGGATCGACGTTCGGGGTGGCTAGATTCGCGTTTTCGGTTTGTCATTTACACATCAGAGCCAATTTGAGTATTTCTACAGACCTTATTTCGAAACACTCAAAGAATGAAAGTTGTAGATCTACTTTTCCTCTTTCCGGATCATCTTGAATCATCGAAATCGGAGTTCGGACGAAGAAGTTATGGTCATTTTCCCATAGGACGTCGGAGCAGAAAATGTCAGAAAAAGTGGTAGCGCCGGGGCGCTAGGGAGCAAATTCTCAGTGCCGTGCCCAGCGCTGGGGCGCTGGGGGAAGGGCTTGGTGCGGCCTGGACGTGTTTTGGGCGAATTTTGACACCTTTTTAACTCCAAATTAGATTGGGTTTGTTCCTAAGCTCAAAATTAGACTTGTAATTTATAAATACTTGATGTAAGGCATAAAATAAAGGGGGATTACATAGATTAGACTAGATTAAACACTCCATTAGATTAGAAAATAACCCTAGTTCTTATTAGTTTTGGAGATTGAAGCAACTTGGAGACCATTGAAGATCAAGAAGCAAGAAGCGAAGCGAGAGGGAGCATCGATTTCTTTGACAACAAATTATATTCTCTTCTTCTTTACTTTTTTATCTTTTAATGTCTATTCAATTGTGGATTCTTGGTTTTAATTCATTAATTATGAACTAATTTCTTTTATTAAGATTCCAAATGAACCTTTTATAGTTATGAATTGATTATTTGATTTATTCCAATCATTTATGTTGAAGTGAATTGTTCATCACGCCTTACACTTATTGATTAATTATCTGGCCAATAATTACCGTGTCACTCTAGAAGAAATCGAGAGAGGAATTCTAGAGTTAGAATCAAGCGGGTGACATGTGACTTAGTTATTTGCACAAAGAATAATTAGGTTTATGAATAGAATGAGAATATCTATTCGCCGCACGTAACACATAAGGAATTGGGATCAGAATGAGTTTAATTCAATTGTTTTGCATAGAGATATAGCAAAATTAATCTGGGTTAAATAAAAGGTAAATGATCACTTGAGAAAGGGCTTTTGGCATTTGAGAATTCCTGTTAACAATTCAGTAGACATAATAATTGGGATAATTAGATAATTGGTTTATAGTTCATAATTAGGGATATTGGAGTCTTAATCTTTATTTATCTGAATTCATTCGTTAAAGTCTTAGTTTTAATTGATTAATTTAGTTTTCTTAATTAGAAAAATCACGATTTGAGATTGTTTAAATAAAATTAGTTTGGTTAAGAATTAGTACTTGGTGATTTTTATTAAATAATTCCTCGTGGGAACGATACTCTACTTTCACTTTATTACTTATTGACCGTGTATACTTGCACGTATTCATTGATTGCAAAATCGATCAACACTAATGAATACGTTGAACATCATCCTTTATATATATATATATATAGAGAGAGAGAGCGAGAGAGAGAGAGAGAAAGAATACGTTGAATGAAGAAGAAGGGTGATGACTAAATGCAGTTGTTATAGATAAGGAGAGAGAGAAGAAGCCCTAGATTAAAGAATCCTAATTGCATACTAATTCCTTAAATTAAGGAATTCTAATTGCACTAGTATTGTAAAGAAATATGAAAGTGTATTAGTTGTGTAAAGATTTTATGAGGGCACTATTATTGTAATTATTTTTAAAAATGTAATAGAATATGTAATTCATCCAAAAAATAACGAGTTGTTCTAGTTCTAGGATTAAGGTAGAGGAGTTATTACCATACTCAATTGGATATGGGAAATTGGATTTCTTTAAAATAATGGATCTGTATTAAAGTACAATTTTTTATCACAAATAGGCCATTTATAACAAAAATACCCAATATCAAAACACATAAACTCATAAACATAAATTGGAGATGATGAAGTGAAAAAGAAGAAGTAGAAAGTATAGAGTAGAGGAGAAAGAAATATAGGAGAGATAATTTATAATTTTATAATTATATTGTCTAAATTCAATAAGATTATAAAATTCACGTCTAATCGTAGGATACAAAAATAAGTTTCTTGTTTGTCTAAAATGTCAACTCCTTGACAAGAATAAGTTATTCAGTAATACGACACAAGAACTTGCATCGTGTTTGTTAGACCTGGCAAAAAAAATTAGTCAAAAGCCCACCTTTACCAATTCACCGTCAAAAAAATCAAGCTATGGGCTTTATTTTTTTAGCCCATGAAAATCTAGGCCTTTTTGGTCCAGCCCAATTTATTTTTAGCTTACCAAAAGCCCAAAATCACTTGCCTATCTTAAAAATTTTAAAGTTTATTCTAGACTTTTAGTTGTAAATATTTTTATTTTAAATTGACTGTTCAATCTATTAGTAAAGTCCTTTTTATAAGAGAAATTTCATTCAAAATTTTGAAACTAAACAATGTGGGACTAGCATAAACCATAAAGTATATACAATCAAGTATAGGGTAGTCTCTTTTATAAGGAAAGTTTCCTTCAAAAAAATTTCTTCCAAACAATGTGGGACTTTGATCCAATTACAGTTGATCCAGTTGGCCTACAATCAAAAGTCACAACAGAACAAAACATAAATCACCTTGGCAGGAAAAAATCAACCCCAAGAAAAAAGGCAAGTAAGGTTGAGACTAAACAAGAAACTACAATTGATTGGGATGAATTGAGAAGAACTTATTGTAGTAAAGAAATAGAGAAGGATGACAATGCCATGGATTCTGTTGATTGAGAGGCAGTTAGAAATGCAACAGTTGAAGAGATTGCTCAAACTATAGCTCAACGAGGAATGAATAATGTGCTTGCAAATATAAAATCTTTTTTGCTCAAAATATTTTTTTAATAAACATGATATGCAAATGGGTGATTTATATTCTGCAATGAGGAATGGCTGTTAAGTGTTTGTAGTTTGACCTCTAAGAACTTTTCTCTCCAATTATAAATGCTTGCAATGTCATTTGAGGCTAGCTGCAAATCAAACATGAAGTTACTTAGAAAAATTTACTACAGAGACCTCGCAACCCATAAGTGTCGACAAAGAGCTGATCAGGACAAGAGGAAGCTGCTAGCTGCATGATTAAAGCATGGGTGCAAAATTCTTTTAAGTTCAGATCTTAAGTTTGTACGTCTTTTTATACAAAAGAGACGTATGAATGAAGACCAACAGACAATAGTTAACAAGAAGCATGACATCACTCGTGTTTTTAAATGAAGTTTTGCTAATAATTAGCTTTCAACTACATACTTTATGTTAGTCCTACATTGCTTAGTCTAAAATTTTTGAATGAAGTTTTCCTTATAAAAGGGACTTCCTTTTTTATATGGACTCTTAAAGTCCCATATTGTGTAAAACAATGGAATCTTGTTTTCTTTTGTTTTATTAATAGAGAAGAGTTTAAGTTAAAATTTTAAAAGTAAAGCTTGGAAGGGCTTGAAATTTTTTTATTAATTAATATTATATTATAAAGTGATTTATAATTTTTAAAATAAATAAAATATAATAATAAAAGAAGTAGTCCGCGGTTTGGCCCGGTCTGGTCCAATCCGGGCCACAGGCTGCTTTATATTAGCCCACTAAAATTCAGGTGTTTTAAGATTGGCTGCTTATAAATTTACCAATGATAGCTTCGGTCTGTTTTGGTCATCTCAATTCGTTTGCAGTGTCTAGTGTTTATGAGTCTCAAATAGAATAGAAGAGAAAATGAATATAAAGATGAAAAATTTAAAGAATAAATTAAAATTTTCTTATTTGTTATTTTTTTAGAATATTTTTAAAAAAGAGGAGAGAAACAATTGAGTATTCTAATTAGCACTTCATTATTTCAAATTACTTAACAATTGTGGACAATGTCTTAGTTTAATAGTTAAGATTGAGGTATTGCACTATACATTTTGAAAGAAAAATGTTGTTTAATCATGGGCCATATGTATTTATTGAGAGCAGATTTTTTGTCTCTATTTTCTCTGTACTCTTGTGTCCTTTCACTTAAATTTTAACACATAACTTTTTATTTAATTTTAAACTTAATTGATATTAAGTAAAAGATTATGTATCAAAATTTAAGTAAAGAAACATAAGAAGAACCGAAAAAATGAAAATAAAAGATTTGCTCTCGTATTTATTGTAGTGGATTTTCTTTTGTCTAATGCACTCTAGTTTGATACGTTATCTAAAATTAATAGTATTAAATATAGAAAATTAATCCCAAAGCCATTATCATCATGAATTATGACTCACAAATGATTGAAATGTTTTAAACTATTTTTTAATGATAAGAAGTTAAAAAAGAAAGTTACAATAAAACTGGTAAAATAATATCCCTCACTTTCGTCTAAATGTTTCACCCTAAATCAAAAATATTAATAAAAAAGACTATCTCTAATAAATATTTTTCTAATTCTAATATTATACTTAAAGAAAAAGCATAATAATGTTGTAATGACAAATTTCATATCCTATATAGTGACTCTTTTATATATATATATATATATATATAGTTATGATTATGTCAAAAAAAAAAACGGGTGAATAGAATTAATTGCTCTTTCCTCTTACGCTCATAAATAAAAGAACAAAATTAAATATTTCTAATCATTTTTCTTAATTTATTTCATCCAAATTAGAGATGCACAAAAGGCTCGAGGCCTGCAGCCTGGCCTTAGTTCGGACTAGGCCCGACCTGATTAAAGCCCGGCCTGATAAAGGTCTGACTTGAAAAACTTGAAAGGGCCATTATTTTTAGATAAAAATCTGGCCTGGTCTGACCTGAGACCTTACATGATTTTTTATTCAATTATTTATAATTTTTAAACTTAAAATTTATAATTATTCATCAATAAAATATAAATGTTTACTTATTCGTTATTGTAATTTATAAATTATAATACGTTAGTTTTAATTAATACATCAATAAAATTTAAAATTTTAATTATTCATTCTTGATTGCTTGTAGATACATTTAATTAATATACATTTTCAATTAATATAACTAGTTAGTATATTTAATATTAATAATAAGTTAGTTACTTAGTTGATTAAATATTAAAAATAAGTTAATTTATTGCAAATACTAAATTACTAATATTTAACAATAAATTTTTATTAATATTCTTTTGTTACTTTAATGTTAAATATTAACATTAATTAATACATCAATAAATTATTTTTTAATATTAAATATTAATAATAAGTTAGTTTCTTGTAAATACTCAAGTTCTTCATTAATTTGGATATGCTAAATTCTTAAGGAATTTATGATTTTAGTTATTTTTAGGTATTACATTGTACCAATTTAAATAAAAATTCCATAAAGCAATTAGAAAACTAATGGAAAATAATACTTGAAATATAATTATGAAAGTGTTTAATAACCATAAATAAAAAGATATGTGTATTTAAACTTTACAAAATATATGTCCAACTTATCCCTAGTACTATAATAAAATAAAATCGAAATTAACTTTATATTCAAAAAATAAAAGTGTAATCTACAGTATTTAAGTAATTTACAATATTTTCTATGGACTGCATAGTAGACAATTAAACATATATTTAAGAAATCAATTTGTTTTATATTCCAGCTTACATCTAAATTATATTTTTCTCACGTAATTTAAGAGAAATATATTTATTTTTATTCTAATCATTCAACTTATATTGGTGTGTAGTAGAATGTTAAAATAAATCTCAAAAATCTTGTATTATTTTTACAAAATTTATTAATTTATATTTTTAATATTTAATATGTAATATTAAAAAAAAGATCAGACCAACCAAGATCTTAGATATTGCCTGCAGGCTTAGCCAAACCATAGCCCAACGACCAACGGCCTGACCTGACGTGGTCAAAGTCCAAAGGCTAACAGTAGGACTGAACATTCGGTTATAACCGAACCGAATAACTTATTCGGTTATAACCGAAAACCGAAATTAACTCAATTTTAATATCCGAACTACTAACCCAATTAAAAGATAATCGAATTACCCAATAACCGAATTTACTATTCGGTTAAAAATCGAAATGTTCTGGATTATGTTTCTTCTATAGAGTTGCATTGTATATATTCAAAGAAACAGCCAAACAGACCTCCCAATACAGATTCATTTTGGATATTCAAATAATATTTGAATGAAGCATAGTACCAGAAAAATAATGAACAATTATATATATAAAGTTTACTTTATGGGACTGGGGGTAAAAGGGAAAACAATAACAACTACCCAAAACCCAAAACACAAATTACAATAATCAATTGATCACTCTAATTAAGCACACAAGGAGGATCGAGAAAACAAATACTCTCACACATCATATATATATATATATATATATATATCAAACAGGTGAAGATGAGAGAAGAAGCGGAGTGTAAGTGAGCCACCTGGAGAGGCGAGAGGTCATGGGAAGGCAAGGGGCATGCGAGGTCATGGGCGCGAGGTCATGAAGGATCTGTAGGCGCTAAAGTGAGTCGCGACTCGTGATTTGGGGTAATAGTGAGATTTTAGGTTTTGGGTTTTGGGCAGAGATCAGACTTCAAAGAGATAAGAGTAGAGAGGAATTTGAGATCTGAGTGAGATACTGAGACACTGTTGGACTGTAGGAGAGGGAGATACTGAGATGTCAATCGGGACTGTAGAGATGAGGGGATAATATGATGAGTCTAATAATATGATGAGTCATGAGATTGAGAGAGATCAGATCCTGAAGACTAAAGAGTGAGAAAGATTACTTTTTTAACCTTTAACTCAAAGATCTGAAAACTGAAGGCTTTAAGGCTTAATTTTTTTTTATAACTAGTTCGGTTATTCGGTTATCCAAATAGTATAAATTTAAAAATCAAACTCGAATCCGAAAAACGTATAATAAAATGGGTATAACCGAAATATTAAAAATAATTAAATAATTAAAAAAATTCGACTCACTTCGATTATTCGATTTTACTTATTTTTTGCTCAATTCTAATTGACAGGTCCCGACCAAATAAGACCAAACCGACTTATTGTGCATGCTTAATCCAAACTCACAACGCAATCATATTTTTTTTGGCCAATTCAACACAATCATGTTTGCCCGAGGGGTAGAATTACATGAAATCACAAGTTTTTGTGGATTAATGTTTTCTTCTGCGCAGATTATGAATCCAATCTCTTGAAGTCGTAATATAAAAGAATTATTTCGAAGAAATTATTATTTTTACATAAAAAATATATATTTTTTTAAATAAGTCTCTTTCAAATGAATTAGGTAAAGATTCACTCACAGTTAAAATAAAAGAGATGACGTGAAAACATGTTTTTTTTATCAATCCCCTCTTCAAACTAACAATTCAATTCAATGTAATTTTTAAAATTTCATTTTAATTTAAATAAAAATTAATACTTCTGCACATGATGCCCAATTTTTAATCAAATTAATATTAATATTTGATTAAAAAATAGGTTTCAGGAAATATAAAAAAAGTATTACAAAATATCAATTTTAATATAAATTTGATATTTATATAACACTTTTTAAATATAAATATGAAAAAATATGAAAGTATATAATATCACTTTAAATAAAAGAAGCTAAATCTTATCTCTCATGTCCAAAACCCAATACAAAAATGGATCCAATTCAGTAAGATTTGATTTCCATAAAAATTTCAAAGTTAATATACAGTGTTGATGAAAAGAAAACAATTACTTGTCAATCTTGGTGTCCACATTGTATTAATATACTATAATTGATACTACTACTATTTGTTTAATAGTTTTTGAGTAATTTTTAACCCAATTATAATTATAAGACGATCCCACTATCAAAAAATATGGAAGTATCAGTCCCCTTTAAATAAAAGACGCTAAATCTTCTCTCTCATGTCCGAAATCCAATACAAAAATGGATCATAATCCAGTAGTATATCCGGGACCCGAGATCAGTGGAGAGGCAGCGGAAGCAGTAGCAAATCAATGGTGGTCTCTCACTATTTATTTCCATCTTGAAGAGGAAGAAGACGAGATGAACTGCAAACTCTTAAGTAAGTATTTGGTCTCCTTGTCTGAAAAAGACAATTAAGCAAATACATCCATTCCATTCATTCGTAAACTCAAAGCAATCTTTTTTGACTGATTAATTAATCTATACATTTATTTATTCCTCCTCTACATCCCAACGAACACCCATTCCATTCAAACCCCTAACTTTAAAAGCACTCCTTACTCGTCACCAACAACTCCATAAACACAATTCTTTGTGGAACGGACGGAGGAGAGAGAAAAATGAAGCTCTCTGCGCTACAGCAGACCTACCTCAACCGCCGGAGCAACAGTTTCAGAACATCCTCGCCGTTGGACTCCTCCTCCGACGGCCCTATCAAATCCACTGCAGCCGTCTTCTGGTTAGTCTTCCATGCCTTTTGCTGCCTAATCAGTCTAATTCTCGGCTTCAGATTCTCTCGTCTCGTCTTCTTCCTTCTTTTCTCCACCACCACCACCACAATCTACACTACAGCACCGTTTCGCTCAGCCTTAGCTGGTCGAAGAACGATGCCTTTCTCGACTTCAGTACCAAATCACGAATCTCCGGCTAATGCAACAACCGTCCCTACTAGCGGCGTGGTGGTCGGACGGCACGGGATCTTAATACGTCCTTGGCCGCATCCGAATCCGGACGAAGTCACGAAGGCTCACAAGATAATTGAGAGAGTTCAGAGAGAACAGAGGCTTCAGTATGGATTCAAAAACCCTAGAGCTTTGATTATCATCACTCCTACTTATGTAAGGACTTTCCAGGCTCTGCATCTTACTGGATTAATGCACTCGCTGATGAATCTTCCGTATGATCTCACGTGGATCGTCGTGGAAGCTGGCGGAACCACCAACGAGACCGCCTCGCTGCTAGCCATGTCAGGTCTTCCGACTATACACATTGGATTCGACGGGAAGATGCCGCTTTCTTGGGAGGATCGCCACAGGATGGAGGCTCGGATGCAAATTCGTGGATTAAGGTGAATTAGTAGTTCTAGTTTTATTGCAATTGTGACCAAATTTTATTTAGCATTGTTTTTGATATATTAGTAGATTTGTGATGGAGCAGAGTTGTTAGAGAAGATAAACTAGACGGAATTGTGATGTTTGCGGATGATAGTAATATGCATAGTATAGAGCTTTTTGATGAGATCCAGAAGGTGAAGTGGATTGGTGCTGTTTCGATTGGTATTCTTGCTCATTCAGGCAACTCTGATGAAAAACTATCAGTAGTTCCGAAGAGTTTGGAGGAGCAAAAGTCGATTTTGCCAATTCAAGGTCCAGCATGTAATTCATCCGAGCAACTGGCAGGTTGGCACACCTTTAATTCATTGGCGTATGCGGCGAAGAGTGCGAGGTATATTGGTGATAGGGCAATTGTGCTTCCCAGGAAAATGGAATGGGCTGGATTTGTGTTGAATGCCAGATTGCTTTGGAAAGAAGCAGAAGATAGACCAGACTGGGTTAAGGATTTTGACACGGTTGTTGTTGGTAGAGTGGATGTCGAGAGTCCGCTGTTTCTATTGAAAGATCCTGCAGTAGTGGAGCCCCTTGGAAGTTGTGGACGCAAAGTGATGCTGTGGTGGCTTCGTGTAGAAGCTCGGGCTGACAGCAAATTCCCTGCCGGGTTAGTCCTATACCGTTACTTTTATTGTGCTTAATATTATGTCTCCTTATTGCTTGTTATCCTGTCATATGAATTTGTTTCTGTTACATTTAGAGTTTATTACGATATTGCTTATTCTGTACTCAATGGGGCAAGCTGACCATCAAGAGGCAACTTTAGAAATTCGAACACTGCTGTTCTTCATAATACTATGATTATTGCTACCTCTTAGGTGGTCATTATGTTCCCTAAGTTTTGTTGGTTTCCTCCCTGAATGATTCTGATGAGTGGCACTTTCCATTGTCTATTCATATCTTGGTGGACAACTGCCTGAAGTATCTAGCAAGAAGAGTTAAAGTATTTCTGATTACCTAATATGTGTATGTCGTCACATATGGATTGTTTGGTCAGAACTCAGAATAGTTCAAGATGTAATTGGAGGCTTGCATCTCTTCTACTCTGCGTGTATAGTTAGAGTGATCACAAATCTATAAAATGAATGTTAGGCTATTAGTTATGATCGATAAATTCATATAGGGTCCTGTGTAACCAATTTTCAGAATTTGAGCTGGCAACATCTATAATTCGTTGTCATCCATGCTTAAAAACAAAATCTGGTATTGCTTGGACATATATCATGCATAAACTTCTCCGTCATAGGCTCATACCCGATGGTTATGTTATGCTGCTCGTGCAGCTCCTACTCACGCTTCTCAAATATGAGTTGCTGACCGAGATGTTCTCAAATATCTTTTGTAATTTGTAGAATATTAGGATGAATTGGTGTTAGACTTTCATATCAGTCAGCTACTTAACTTGTTTAGTAAGATGAGAGAGGAAGATGAATCCTTAGAAGTAGTCTTAAACTGCAATATTACTGCGCACAAAATAGTATTATTAATGTTTCTGTTGTAATGCATCTTAACAATGTTTATTATCTGTCCTGGCACTGCTGCATGTGCTAGAGTTTGGCATTTTTAACAGAATGCAAGGCCCTCAGGACAACATGAGACATAGATTTCAATTTGGCTCCTGAGCATAGTTTGGCGGTTACAAGTCACTTTCTTAATCCTTTAGGATATTAGCTTTATTGCTTTCCAATGCTGTACATAAACATTAGATAGTACTTGTAGACTGCAGTGTAGATTGGTAGGACTAACTTCACCTCTAATGTGACTTTTTCCCTACGAGTTATATGATGAACGGGATCAGTTGGCTAGAGACCGGGCCTATTGCTCCATTTTTATTGATGCTTCTAACGTAGTCATGAAAATTGTTTGACTTGTATAAAAACAACTTGCTCATTAAAAATGAGGTATTTTGGGCGCTTTCAAATATATTTCATGTTTTATTACTCCAAAACGTGAGGAATTCAATGCAGACGATTTGTTATGCATCTCGTAAAATGTTTCTCATTTTAAAAACATAATTAATACTCATTGCACAGAAATGTTTAAGGCACTTGAGCGCTTCGCCTGGAGCTATGGAGGCAAGGTGAGGCGGCCCTAAAGTGCCTTACCCGTCATTGTAGTGAATGATTTTGACAAGGGATTTTCTGGAGTTGATGCTATAAGATGTTAAGGCTATCACATTTCCGGAAAATTTTAGCCGCTTATCTAAGAAAGCAAGGTCCCATACTACCCTGATTCTCACCTTTCAAAGAATCTAAGAGGAAAACTCACAGCTTATGTATTAAGGTTTTGAAGAATGTCAAGAGTATGATGGATCATGGTTATGTGAACATTCTGCATTTAGATATTGAGAAGAGCATCTATGTACCACAGTACCTAGCCTTAGGTTGGTTGGGTTGTTTTCCCTACTCGGATTTATAGCATAATCTATGTTGGTGAGGACAGAGTTTATGTTGAATGTGTTTACGTGATCACTTTCCTTGTTTGCTAGATGAAAAGACTGTATAATAAATTCATCTTAGGGATACTTTTTGGTGACTTTGGTTGATGCATGTGTCTCTGACTTTGGTTAATGCATATTTCTCTTTTGCCCTCTTTAGTCGGTGTTCTTTTTGTTTTTGTGCAAGGGGAATAGCCTTTTGCCTAGCCATATCCCATAAGGAAAGCTGTATATGGCTGTATGATACATTTTAATAACTATAGTACAATTTAAATTTTACTGCTTATTAATGCCTGAACTTTTCATAATGATTCAGGTTTGTATCTTGAATCTTGAATTCTTTTAGTTTGTCGAAGTAAGCATTATCATTAAAAGATGCTTTACAGTTTTTGTATCCGAGCTTAGTTTTTTATGTAAAATCAGATGAACACATGTAGAAGCTAAGAACCTGCATACAGTTGCTATTAGTATCAATTAAACCGCGTTGTTGGTCAATGCGTCAATGCTCATTGACCTTGATTTTACTTTACATGCTAGCTGGAGTAAACATATATGGCTCTAAATTGTATGAGAAGATAAATTGAACTTTTTTGCCCCTTACATTATGCATTTTAGCTGAGAATCAATCTTCTGCTTTATTCAGGTGGATTATTGACCCTCCATTAGAGGTTACTGTCCCAGCAAAACACACACCATGGCCAGACGCTCCTCCTGAATTGCCTTCTCATGAAAAAGTGATCAGCATTCAAGAGAACACTGAGAAGCGTGCAATGAAAACACGAGCAACCAGATCAAAACGCAGTTCCCGGAGCAAGAGAAAACGTGAAGCACGAAGTGTTGAGACACGCATTTCTGCAAGCCATACCAGTGAGAAGTAGAAATTTCCAATTACCCCAAGGTATCTTTGAACTGTATGCTGTGTGCTGTATAATTTGCAAATTTGAGTGAGCCACCAACATGAAAAAATTGAAATTGAATCCAATATGCTCGCCGAGTAAATAGAAGAAGGCGTTTCTTACAGTGGGTATCATTCCGCCACCTAATTTTCCGAAATTCTTTCTTCAGTTTGTTGGTTTTGGTTCATCGATATTCTGGTATATGTCATCCGGTTCCTGTTACTACTGAATGGCAGGACACTTGATCTGACCTTCAAGTTTTATACATAATTCTCGGAATAGATATCATAGATTTGTGTTTAGCTGTTATGTTACTTAGAGAAACAGTACATGTCTGTAACAGAGGTTCTTCATTCCTTGGAAAAATCTGTAGATTATTAAATTTTATGACGATATGTTATTATATCAATATTAAGTTAGCTTTTAATGATACGCGCTTCCCTCATTCCTCGGCCAGATCTATATATCAGAGAAAAAACAGACTCCCCTCCTGTTTGTTGGTGTACATTTTTGAACTAGATCCATAGATAATAGGAGAAGGACCGTGTCAGTCTCACTTGATAACATTAGGTCCACGAGGAGACACCCGCTGACATATTTCCCTGTAGAACGTGGGTCACACCAATGCTACCTTCCCTTGAGAACACAACAGTGCCATTGCTTGCCTCACCTTTTTCCAATACATGAGACTTACGCAAATACGTGAGACTTTTGCCTCATCATCGGAATCCTCGATGATATATATTAGATCTGTTCTGATATTTGCTATTGATGCGTAATATTCGAGAATATATATTAGATCTGAACCAAATATTCACTTCTTTCTTCCGCTAGTTAAACTAGCGGATATATAAATTTAGGCTCAATTTTGACTTTTTAAATCAAATTGACTATTTTTAAAATTAATAATTAAGCATATATAAATATATTTCTAAAATTATAAAATTAGGATTAGTAATAAATTGTATATACTTTCTTTTGGTTATAATCTCTTCACCTATATTTTAGCAAAAATAGTAAAAAGATTAGTTTTAAAAATGGTCAATTTGACTTTAAAAAATCAAAACTGAGCAATTAATTTGGGACGGAGGGAGTAAATCTCAGTCATTAATTTTTGTAATGGATGGTTATAATGTTATTTGCCCATTTTTCATCCATAACAAATACATGCTATGGATCATTTTTCATATATATATATATGGAGAATATGAAGGTGCACAATTGTGTAAATTTTAAAGTTACACTGTCTACGATAGTAGAATGAATTCACTCCACTATCGTAGAGTAGTCATTCTACGATTTGAGTATTCACTCTACGCTCGACGGTAGCAAAGTAACTGTTCTGTGATCGTAGATTGACTACTCTACGATAATAGAATGAATTAACTCAACTATCGTAGAATATATACATTTAAAATTTACACAATTGTAAAACTCTATTTTTACATATATATATCACCACTTTACATTAAGCAACTTTTCAATTCAAATATTACGTTCAAATTTTTTTTTTGTATTTTTTTTTTATATATCTTAATCTTCAATGTTTGGCTAAAAGGAGTTTTTGATCGATTTTTTATGATTTTAAATTTTGTTGTTTTTGATTAGTATTAATGTATAATATAAAGTAGTTTGACAAATTTGCCCCTTTCATATATAATAATTGTGTAATTAAACATTAAAACTCTTTTTTTTTAGTTATACATCAACTGAACAACGACCTACCCGAAGAGCCACATCAGCAATTTCTGACGTAATAAAGTCAATTGAATGGAAGTGAAAAAAATAATAATTTAATCATCTAATTGACAAAATTAAAAGGTGAATCACAAAAGTAGAATATGACCAATAATTTAGGGTAATAAATCATATTTAATCCTATATATAATATAATATAATATATGATGTGGGCAGCAATGAATTTGCAATCAAGAACATCGTATAGATCCAGAGTTTGAGAAGCAATGGCTTAGACTGTGTCCTCTGTCAAAGTCTTCCCTTCGAGGAACCTTGTTATTCTTATCTTAAAAATCAAACCCAAAACGAAAGGAAAAGAAACTACACTACCCTCTGTTTATTTTGCTCAGCTTTTTTAGTTGCTCACTCAACCGGTACAATGGGAAAAAACCGGTACCGAACTGGCTAACCGGTTCGAGATACCGGTTCATATCGGTACATCGGACACTTTCATTAACTGATTCGGACCGGTTTTTTACTGATGCACAGTCATAACATGCCACTCATTCCAAAATAGAGTCCTATTTAGTAAATATGTTTGCAAATACCAATGGAATATTTTAGTTTAGTAGTATTAATATCACAATGAAATTATGATGACATACGTGTTATCTCACTGTACTCTTCTTTACGTACAAATTCTGAGAAATTAAAGGACATTTTACAAATTAACCTGAAATGTACCCTAGTAACAAATGTGCTCCAATATGAGAATATCTAAGCAAGGACTGATGTGCTTGTTCCTACTACACAAGGATATTCATGTGAGACAAAGGACGTTACCTCCTCCAAGCTAAATGCTCAGTTCTTGCACAGGAAAGCTGGCAGAAAAGAACCAAGAGGATAAAAACACATTCTAGGAAAAGTTTGCTTTATAGCACGTCTTCAAAAAGGTGCCTGATTAGATAAAAATGTATGTGATTCTTGAAAGGAGAAATAGCTGAAACTACCTGTACTTTCAATCTCTGGGAACAAGGCTTTCACCGTCTGTTGCAGGTTCCCGCTTTTTGTCCTGACGCTGAAAATATATGAAATTATTAAAATTGAATTTGTGAATCTACACATTAATTCGTGTAGAAAACATGCAACTTATTCTATCATATAATTAAGAAAACTGGGAAAAATTATTACCCGTTTCCCGAAGGAAAATGGAACATATTTGTATTTGATCATGTGTAGAATCTGTTTTCTCATGGTAAGAGTGAACAGTACAATCCAGTAAAAAAGGAGTATAGGCCAAAACACAGGCACATCAAACACGCTGAAGAATGTCAGGAAAAAAGCAATGCAAAAAGCTTTTGTCATGTTGTACCTGTAACCAGAAAATGAAGGAATCTCATTGTTAGTGTAACAATGTACAGATTTTCAAATGGTTTGAAAAATCGTAAAGCATGAACATATGAAAGATAGATCTTAACATATGGAATGCTAAAGAGCATAATAAACCCAAAAATAGAGTTAGAAATCTTATCCCAGCTAATATGACAGCTTAACTCTCGACTGGTCAATATAAATCTCAAGTGGATGGTTGATTGCAGCCTCCATGTTCTGGAGGCTCTTCGGCCGGGGAGGGGTTTGCTATCATAACCCTTTCTCCCGGTGTATGTGAAGAAGAGTGATGTTTTGTTCAGAAAACTGCCAGCAGTTAAAAACAATAAGGCAACCAGTAAAAAGCTTAACTACAAGTCAAACACCGAAAAAACATCCCTCCAAACAACTAGATAGCTCAAACACTCTTCAGGGCACCAACAAAAAGCCATCAACTAATGCAAGACAGGCTGCTCTACAAATAAAGCATTAATTCATAAGGATACAACCTTTTAACTTCAAGGAGTGGGTGGGTAAAATGACAGAGGCATTACCAAATAATTAGACCAATGTAGCCTTCAATACCAATGTAGCCTTCTTTTAGACTCTACACTCCATCCAAATCATATCACATTCCCATGAACTCCAAAAAGCAACAAAGGCACCATCTAATAAAACATAGAACAGGAATAAACTAATTGATAAATCTATTGTTTCCTCTACCCTCTAGCGACTAGCATATAAAGATCAAATAGGAAAAAGTTACCCCTCTTCACTATATTAACTGTTAATACAAAATGGTTATCCAAGTCAACAGTCAAAAGAAACTACCATTTGCAGAAAAATATTTACTCAACTCCTCCAAACCCAATAGAATGAGCTTGTTTGTGACTCGCTACTCAGTCTTCAACTTCAGTAATTAACAAATTGGAATCACAGATGGATCATATTCTTGCGTATTGATCTCTTACTACTACCATTCCTCCTATATTCTTATTGATTACAATTTTGTACAACTGCAATGTATGCCTCTTCACAAAGCACATCCCACGCCAGATGTCATGTCAAAGGTAATTCACTAATTCTTAAAATCATTTCAGTGTATAAACAAAATGTGTTCTCTAACTTGTAAGAACTCCTTCCCATCCATCCCCTCAAGTCCTGATAATACCACAATCTTACCCCTTTCAGAAGTGGAATTCTTCATTCCATCTCTTATTTTCCTCCACCATCATCTCCCATGACAAATATCCTCTTTCACAAAAATTCCAGAAGTTATCTGTAGTAGACTAAGCTGTAAGCATACTTGCTTAATTCCCATCACAATTTCATGCCCCCAACCTATTTAGAAACCCATATTGTACACTCAAAAGCATCATTGTCAATGAAATTTTCGTGCAATTACATTTATCTGCATAATGGACACTTCTTTGTTCTTAAATGCCCTCGAATTGGACCGTTTGCAAGACAATTTCCGCCCAACAATTTCTACCCTAAGATATTTACAGTCATATGATAAAATTAATTAGTTCTAAGTAACAATCAATAAGATGAGAGAGAAAAGCGCACCAGAACTTGAACTCTGGGAGACGGCGAACGAAAGGGCGGAACTTGTCGGAAGCCCGTGTGGGAAGGGTGGAGCCATCAGAAAGGTTTTGCAACTCCGGGTCAACCTGAGGGGAGAGGAACCCGATAAGGAGATTAATGATGTAGATGCCGACCCCGTAGGAGACGACGTAGAACCCTTGGACAAAGTACACGCGTACGATGTAGACGATCGCTATAGAGAGGCAAGCGATCCAACGGTAGAGCACGTACGGAGTTGACTTGTCAAGGTAGTTTTGGTACTGTTGAGACACGGCGAAGCTCCAGCGCGTAGCGGCTACCGCTGGAGTGGTGGTGGTTATTGAGATTTCGTCGACGGCGGCGGTGGCTGCTCCGGCTTCCATACTACTACTTCGCTGCTGTACAGGAATTTTTCCCTGTTACAACTCTCTCTCTTCTTTCTCAGTCTCTCCTAATAAATTTCTGTCAGTTTACCAAACCGGGTTCAGTTGGACTAGGTGAAATAAAGAAAATTACTACTCCTTACAATGATTTTCACATTCGAACAATCCATTAAACTATCATAATATCATTTCAAGCTACTTTAGTTATAGTTATATTTCCAATTTTTAATCATCAAATCCAAATTAATTCCATTTCAGAAAGTGGAACTTGAAGAATATCATCATATAAGGAGAATGTCCTCGTTATTTTCTCCAAATGTCCACTAGATTCATAGCTTCCAAGCTGCATAGATGCAGGATTGGCGATGCATCATGTCCTCGTTACTTTTTCCACAAGAATGTCAAGGCCAACTTCTTGATAGCTTTGACAAGAAACCCAAGTTCATGGAAGAGTAGGGAACCAAGACCAGACCTCCGCAAGTTTACAGGCTGCTTCGGAGTGCTTGGGCTGGCCGCCAAGAAATACGGTCTTTCTTTTCCCTCTCGGTTAATAGGTTGTTAATAAACTCCATTCCATTAAGGCAATACCTTGATAACTACACAATCATCACCGAGGCTAAGGCTATAACAAGCATTAATAGAGTAAATAGTGGTTTACAACCATTACAAAAAGATCTTACAAAATAGTGGTTCAAGTGCAAAACTATGGTACATAAAATATCATTAACCAAAATTAAAATAGTTGCACGCATTGTTGCCCAAAAATATATCACTGACGTGTCTTGCCAATAACATGGCATGATACCCAGTTTGAAACAGTTGCATGCACATTCACTATCAATCAGCTAGCAATTTGTCCATAAAACTCCAAGCTACCAAGTATTTTCTTACTCCATGTTCCGTTGGGCTAGCTTCGAAGAAATTAGTGGATTTTGCATACTTCCGGAAGGGCAGACAAGCACTCTCGGTGCTTCATGAAGCATGAATATGCATTGCGTGCCAATACTTATCTTATAATTCAAGAAACACCTCTTTGTTTCCTTGTGAGACCAACAATGATTTTATTCAAGTTGGAGATTTCCTGGTCTCTAAGGCTAAGTTGTAGTTTCAATCTTTCAATCTCTTTCAGGTGATCATCACACAATTTTGACCCTGCCTGAGTTTGGTCCAGGCCTCTAATTGTCTGGTCTAATTTCAACTTCTTAGATTCAACTGGAGTCTCGTCTTCTTGAGACCTCTTCTTTGATGTAGTTTGGCCAAGTTGATCATCACGAGTCATTTTACATACACACAAACTACCAGTGACACCCGAATTGAGTTTGAATGAAATCAGCTTCTGAGGTCTACCAGATGAGTCCTGACCCAAAAAGGTAAATGAAATAAATTTGATGCTAAATAAAGACAAGAAAGAAATAGAAAACAGGAATGATCTCAACGCTTCTATTTATACTCGTACAAAATTGATTGAAATGAGGGATAACAATTTAGAAATCCCTAAGAATATAAAGTTATAGGAGGAGGTCTCTCCACTTATCTGTTCTTTAGTTTTTTTTTTTTTTTTTTTTTTGGGGGGGTGATTTGGGGCAAAGGACAAAGGTTTTGCGGATATTAGTTGTTAATATTGTTAGAGTGACAATTTAGCTAATCATACCTGCTCTTGTTTGCCATCAAGGTCTTGAAATGCTTCATTTGCCTGTTGTTGATTCCCAAAGATAGCAAGCGCTGAATACTTCCCACCTCCAGCTTTTTTATTAGACTGCCAGCAGATTGTTCACCGAATAAGCAATTACATAAATAGATACAGAGCATTTAGATCTATCAAGTACCAGTTTAAGGATGACCATGAAGACTTGGTGAAGGTAGCCCTACCTCAACAGAGTTCAAGGGTGCCATAATATCCTAGTAAAATTCTTTTGTTTTTGTTTTCATTTTGTAAAGTAAAGAGGAAAGGGAGGCAGTAATAGACTTGTTTTAGCTGTTTGGGTAAGGTAGATTTGCTTTAGCTTTTTACCCAGGTCACAAATTGCATATCAGGAAAAATTTAAAAATCTGAGTCTTTCCAGTCTAAACTCACTGCAGTATTGGATGGATAAAATAAAGTTGGTTTTCTTTCTTTTAAATTGTGGTCGTAAAAGATCTTGATGGACACAACTTATGGGTTGGCTACTTGGCTGGAATAGGGCCATATCCAAGTTATGGATCATTCATCTTTTATGCATGCTAAAAAATTAGACTTACTATACTTAAGTTGAAAATAAGGTTCTTATAAGATTTGCCAGTTATCTGCTCATATTTTTCACAGAGAGACTATTCCGAACATGACCAACAAAGTCCAGAATAATATGATCTCTACCTTTGCATGATTCTAGATTGTAGAGTTCAATGATTACAAATATCAATAACTTCTTACTTAATGATTATGCTTATTAGCCCACTTGCTGAAATCTATCCCTCCCTTGTTCCAAAAAAAAGAAGAAAAATATATTAAGGTTTGCATAGAAAACAGTTTGACTTAATTTCTTTTAATAACATATTTGAGTAGTTAAAGTTTATTTATGGCCCACTTTAGTTGCTCAAGAAAGAAAACTTTGAAACAACATTTGCATGTATCACATGCAAAGTCCTAATATTGAAGCAACAGGAGGGGGTAAATTGGTAATGAACATTCCTAACCTTCATTTCAATAATAAAGTCTCCAGGAATAATTTTATGCAATTCTTCTTTAGGCAAACTGATAGGTATCCGGTGGACGAGTAACTTTGTCATTTCTTTTTCAAGCACCTGAAATTTAAAACATATGATGAAATAACAATACAACAATGGCAAAACCAAAGATGGTATCAATTAAAATTTTCAAGCTTACATCTTTTTGAAAAAATGGTACAACGTTGTCAACCCCACCCTCTATATAGGCAAGAACAAGTTTCATTGCAGCAGATGCATCATCTAGACAATTGTGTGGAGCACCCTTTTTCCGAAGTTCAAATCCCAACACAGCCTGTCATAACAAAACAAAACAAAATCAAATTAATACAATGAAACTTTCTCGAGTATGCAAAAGATATATTAACACGAATAAAGTGCCAACAAACAAGAAAGGATTTCTTAAGGGAACATATGGAATTCTTTGAATTATTCTGATAAGACCAAAAGATTATATCAACAAATACATGATAGATTTAACATATGAAAGAAAATAATATATTTTGCAGGCACAGTCACAAATATAATAAGCTTTTCAAGGGACAAGTAACTCTCTCGGCATGTCAATCATGCCAAAAGTGTTAAGGGACTTGATGCATTTAAAAATCAAGACGCCCCAAAACTCAATTATGTGCACACTAAAGACTTGCCTTACACAGGTCATTCAGTGAAGGTCTTCTGAAATTAGATCCATCCGCATATTTGAAGACAAGGGATGTATCAATTACTCTTGCATGATCTAACTTGAGTGCTGTAAATGTAAAAATAAAAGGCAAAACAACAAAATAACAAACAATTCATTAATATGTTGGTAAATCTCAACACAAAGCTTATAAGAAAAATAAAGCTAGAATTGTTGAAACAAATTTAAGTAAACCAAGTGCATGTGAGGATTACTCAAAGGCAACTGTTACTAGATACTAAAATAAATGAAATAAAAACTACGAACGGTTAATATATTATTTATTAGGTCAAACTGACATAGTGTACCTTGCAAATCATTGTTCAAACTGTGGCCAACTAATATAGTTCCATCCCTTAAGAGGTTCTTCAAGGATTTCTACAAATAGTACCAGAAGGTCAGAAACAACAATAGGATATGAATCGCATACAACTAAGAAGAAGCCATATAAACAACAATAGGATATGAATCGCATACAACTAAGAAGAAGCCATATAGTACCTGTACATATATTAATGAACAAGTCTCTCCGTCTAAATCTTCTGAAGAGATACCAGTTATCTCAGTTCTGTAATCTGCAACTGCTTTATTGGGGTTAACAAGTTTATCAAGTTTGACCTGAACGGATCAAAACCCAGACATGATGTACATCAAATTAAGAAGAAAACATTGCAAAATTAGGATGTGCTAACAGTGAGCTGTGATGGGTGATTGGTTCATATTGCAAAGAAAATTAAAGCAGTTTCAAATACCTCTAAATTGCGATCCACAACGCAAACCCTCACTAAAGCTTCAGTACCATCTTCACAGAGAACCATCTCACAGTCAACAGAGACCAGAGCAGTTGATCTCATTGCCTTGGATTTTTTATTTCTCTTTGTAACCAACCACCCCTGCTCCGACATTTCAGGAAGTTAACAAGCCAGATCTATAAATAAAAATATATAAGAACTAGCACACAAAAAACAGTAAAGTAGTAATGTAAGAAACTTAATGAAAAATATTCTTTTCAAATACAATACATGCAGAAATCTGCACTAGCACCAGCCTTCTAACTTGAAAAGGATTTAGAATTGACAGCAAACCTCCTCATGCGATGGAAACGAATAATTTGATGGATACTGATGGTGTTCAAGAGTTAAGCGGACAAGCTTCTGCACTAGCACAAAAGAAATTTCATAAGGATTTAAAGTTCATGTAAACAATTAATAAAAACAAAGCTTAGCATATCATTGAATAGAAACAGCACCAGCCTTCTAAGTTGAAATAATATGCAATCAACCTAATAAAAATATATAAGGGCTTTATAAATTTTTAAATAAACTTTGCATCATGTGTAGATAATTGAACATTTTTGTTTGCCTAATAATTTGATCAATTTAATGTCATTTAAGATATTAGCTATTAGAACGGAACATTGAGGAATACGTCACTCCTTTTACAAAATGGTCTAATGAGTATCAAGTTTTTAGATTATATATAAGAAAAATGTCCATCACCATTAAAAACATGTGATATGTTATTCTTTGGGAGTGGGAATGTAAATAATCTGCTTTAACATTGCGATAAAAGAAAAGTCAATCCAAATGTTACAATCCAAGAGATAAAAGTGTTGTAGAGTTGCAACCTAGTAAATCAAGTTAGTAGCTTTAACAGACATAGAATTGAAAGGGGGAAAAATTAGTTGAACAAAAACGGATGCATTTAACATATTCAGGAATGAAGATTGAGGCTCTTTGGGAGGACTTATTTGAAAACGACTTATGAGTTATGAAACAAAATTTAAAATAAATGATAAATCAAATAAAATGTGGCAATTATCATAAATAAGAGCAATATTTTCACTTCCACAAAACCACATTTACATATACATAGTTCCATCACGTTTACATATATTGTTAGAAACCAAACCTGTTCTGGGGATTCAATATCAGTAGATTTCTTCTGGAAATTCTCCACAGCATCGCGGTTAACATGACATTCCATCACTTTTTCAAAATACTGCAAATGCAGAGGGAAGATTATTGTTATCATCCTGATGTAATGGTCAACTTTATAAGTGTGAAGATTTTATTCGTGAGGTAAGCCGTAAGCCCCTTCAGCTGTAACATAGTTTACCTTCATGTCATTCTCTTGGCTAAATGTCTTCAGAAAAGCCAGCAGAACATCAGTGGACCTTTTTGAAGGATCACTCAAGCTAGCACCAAATTTCTTATCAAACAAACTCAAGAAATCCTTCCACCCACCTTTACTACCTTCCATTCCCCGTTTCTGAGCCAACTTCACAAGTTCAACTAGAACCTAATAAAGTTTAGGTGCAACGGTTTATATATGAGAACAAGTACCTATAAACATCCACAACTAAGTCTAAAATTAATTCTCCAAACTACATATTAGGTGTGTTCAAGGGCATTATCTAGATCTTTTGAAGTTGATTAAATCATGTAATATTATTGACATTAACCAAAAAGGTAGCTGAACTGAAAATCTTAGAATCTATTTAGCATAAAGCAAGTAAAATATGAGAAAAGACTTTCCCTATCAATTCCATTTCACACATACGAATTGAGATTACAGTTTGACACTCTAGCTGTTTAGGTAATCAATAGATAGACATACACGAATATGTATATATATATATAGAGAGAGGGAGAGAGCTTACATCTTTCCCCGCAGCTTCGAGTCTCTCATCCATTGTGAATGCCGGTGGCAAGTTGGTAGCGCCGTGGTGTTTTTGAGAGACAGCGTTTGGAGATGGAAAAACCGGGAAGACGGGATTAGGGTTTGTGGTTTGTGCCTAGACTGTTTGGTGTTTGTTTTGAGTTCAAAATAAATGGGCCGGGTGAGGGTGCAAGTCAAATTTTAGTCATTTTACCATATTGGCCCTTGAACTTGCATGCCTAAGCTTTCACGTTGTCCCTACTCCCTTGTATTTGCACATCTATATTACTACTAGTAAAGAACTTTTATTTATTTTACAACCAAATTATACCATGTACATTTAACATGTTTTTGAGGGATTTTATTTTTTTAGAGTTGTTATTAACAAGCCAAAAATATTTTTGAGATATGAAAACTACAACATTAATTTTAGACGACTATGCCATTAATAAAATGATATGAATCATCACTCATACCATCATCATATTTGAGCAATAATATGATATGAAGAGACAAGAAGATTATTACTCAGAAAAATGATTATGTGGTTGAGCAAATGCATGTCATGGAGAACAAACTTGTTTTTGGACGGGGGATATAATAAATTCAATTACCATCATATTTGACCAAACAGCTGAAATTAAAATTAATAAGAGAAATGAGTAAGATATTGTTTCCACATAAATGAGTCACAATTGTCAAAAACATTTTCAAAATGAATCTCATGATTAGTATAAATTGAATAGTGAATGAAGAGACTTACGTGAAGGTATCAGTTTTCTTCATTCATCTCTGGTTCAATTCTAGGTTGCATCTCTCTCTTGTTAGTTCTGCTGTGAGATTTGTCTTGCGGATAATATTAAGTTTTCTTGTTCAATAACAAAGTAGTGGAAGTTAATTCTTTAGTGGGCTGCATATTGGACCAGAGCTTTCACTCCTAAACTAACATGGAAGTCACATTGGGCCAAGTAGACATATAGGCCCATATGATTTTTTGTCTACTTTTTTTTAAAACTCTTTTTTGTTTTTGGGAGTACAATATAATTTCATAATCTTACATTATCACTATTACAATATCAATAATCAATCAAACATCATAGAGAAAAAAGAAACAAAGTCTCATTACCTCCTCAGTCTTGATCACTATGTGAAGACCTCGTCATTTTATGTGTACTTTGTATTTAATAAACACGG
This sequence comes from Panax ginseng, assembly GCA_020205605.1. NCBI lineage: Eukaryota > Viridiplantae > Streptophyta > Magnoliopsida > Apiales > Araliaceae > Panax > Panax ginseng. The sequence continues at coordinate 158,504,908 of CM035129.1, forward strand.
GTCAAATTATTTTTAAATCATGCTCAAATTAACTAAGTCATTTAATGCCAAGTCACATTTTGAGTTGTAAAAATGCCAAGTCAAGAAATTGGCAACGGCCCAAATTAATAAATTAGAACCACAATCTTACAGTGGGCTCATGTGCCTCTTATTTACATAATTATTCTTGCATTAGTGTAGCCCAAGTTTCAATTACACAACCTAAAATTTCTTTTGGTATTATTAAGATTTAATTTTGAGAGCAAGGATTTGGAGAGGCATTATTTAGTTGAGAAAAGATATAGGTAGCATAAGAATCTGGTCAAACAAATATATAGAGAGAGCAGCGAAAAGCATTAGGCTGAAAAGGAAAGGAGTAGAGCTGAGAAATGAGAAGAGAATCGTATAACAGCACAGTTATATATAAATTGGTAATTACTTGGTAAAAAATTAATTTGGCTACTTAGCAGCTTCTGCTGCTGCTGCTGGTTTACATATATATATGAGGTACGAATATAATTCTGAAATTACATTTATATTTCTTTTTGAATATTTATAGTGTATAATTATTGTTTTTAAAAGTTTTAATGAATTTAATTAAATTTCACAAATGGACTTTAATAAATCAAAAGTGTATTTTTAATTTTCAAACAAACTGAGTGTACGTACGTACGTACATGAAACAAAGAAATTGTACTAGTGATAAGAAAAGAAAGGAAATGTGTGTATATGTATGTATCCAGTACCATGTATATGTATGAGTTATCTGTCTCTATAGCAGCAGCAGAGGAGAGCAGGTAGAAGTTCTTTAGAATCTTGACTCGCTATGAATATATCAGACATGGAAAACGACAAAAGTTTCATATATGCATCTGTTTTCACCCTTTATAATTCGAATAAAAGGAAGAAGAAAAAAATCAATATTTTTCTTACATTAAAAGGAGAGGCAATATCTCTTTACTCATTTGTTAGAGGTTTCAAATTATATATATATATATATATATGTATTTAGATACTGGCAGAGAGATTGAATAGTAGTACAACCGTGTATGTATATGCTTCAAAATTTACAGTAAAATATATATATAATGCTGCGGCTTTTGTTGATAACCATGCACGAGCAGTCGAGCGAGCACTGTGCCAGTACGAGATCCCGTTAGTTTGAAATTAATTTTATTATAAGTTGATTAATTAATTAATATGGTATGAAGAGACAAATAAATAGAAAGAAGGCACACATCGTAAGAGATGTACTCCAACGTATGTATATCTCAGTCTGAGGGAGACAAGACGGCAGCAATTACTCTTCTACTTTTATAAGTATCATCGTATACATAAACAGTAGGGGCCGTCGGCCTCCTTCTTCGGCTCTTCTGTTTTCCATGTCTAAGGAGTACAAATAAAATTATAAGCATCTCTAATTAGTAGTAGTAAATGTAAATTATGTGAGAAACGTACTTATAAATTACTAGTATCATTTTAATAAAACTATTTTTATTTTAAAACATGAAATATTTCAAAAGAATACATTTTTTATAGAGAGAGACAGACAGACAGACAGACAGTCGTGAGTTGTTCCTTTTAAATGATACTCCACTACTAATACCGAGATACTAGCAGTAAGTAGTACGTAGGAGTATTACTCTTGATTTTGATTTTTTATTTTCATTTTTCCTTTTCCTTATTTGTCAATTTTTTATTCCATTAAAATTTGTCGTTGCTTTTCTTACTCACTTAATTTTGACCTTTTATTTTAAAATTAATCTGTAAAGTTCTAAGAAAAAAGTAAATTCTGAATATTTTTTTTATAGTAATTGGATTAATTATTAGTTAATTTATATTAATTTTCAATTTTAAAAATTCATAAATTAACTTCAAGAAATCAATATGTATCTATTTTTAAAATAGATGAAAATGTCAAGATAAAATTTGAGCTAGACAATGACCATTACAAATTAAGCCTAAAAGGAGCCATTTAGATATCACTTCTTCTTACACAAACATATAAATTCTATTATTTTTATAAACATGTATAAACTTTCAGATGGATCAGACAAATCTAATAAATTAATAAATAAACAACCACAAAAATTTTTAACTTTTTGTGCCCTATATAATAGCTAATGTAGATATGGGATAATCCATAACCTACTTTTGTCTTTTGAACGACATAGGACCATAATCTAGTTTAAACAATAATACTAGAGTTCCGTTTTATTTTAAAATCAATTTATGAAATTTTAAAAACGAGGTAAATTTATTTAATTAACGCAAACATTAGTTTTATAAATTATATGAAATTTATTATTAAATTCACATGATGACTTAACTTTTAAAAATTTACAAATTAAATTAATATAAAAATTAAGTAAGATCTTTTAAAATATTTCAGTACATCTACAGTAGATTGATTAATCTGAAATAGACATCACCTGCCCGGCGGCCCGGCCAGTTTTGTGTTTTTTTTCTGAGTTCTTGTAGGGGGATATTTTTTTGCTGACATTCTAGCGACATTATTTTTTGATTTTTTTTTATAATACCTCTCAAAAAATGTATAGTATTTATTTCAACTGAAATTTTTGTAAAAAACAGTGTTTTAGGTGTAATTTAAATACATACAAGAAATATGATTTATCTGATCTATCTGTACAACTTTTAACTTTCAGATGCATTTTAGAATGTCGCTAGAATGTCAACAAAACAATGTCCCCCTAGAATTATTCTTTTTTTCTCCCTTCAATTTGCAATCTTAAATAAGACAAACCCGGTCACACGGTCAACGCTTTTATCCCGTTGCAACAACCATTCTACGCGCGTTGGTAGTACCTCCAATCTCTCATCTCATCCAAAGCCAGTGCCTAAACATCAAGATTCAAGCGTGTAGTACACGTGTATTAGGATAGATGTTGATAAATATGATAACTAGGATAGTATTTCGGAGTATACGTCCTGATACGTATTGCTTCCTTTTACATAGTCCAGTCTCTCTCTGTATCATTATTATAAATCCCCGTATATTGAGTAAATTGAAAGGTTATTTTTATAGCTGTTATTTATTTATTTTTTTAGAGAACAGATCCTGATTTTTGTATTTCTCCACTTAAATTTTAACAACTAATCTCTTATTTAATATTAATTAATTTTAAAATTAAATAAAAAAATATATGTTAAAATTTAAGTGAAAAAATAAACTAAATAAAATTAATTAATCCTGTACATTTATTTTTTGAACGCCGAACACTTAAAGATAGACTTGATAAAATGTGTTGGTATATTCTATTTTTCGAATGCAAACATCTAAAGTATATTTTATAGTATTTTATATTGACTTCTAAAATTAAATAATAATATTATGTTATGGTACCAAAAAAAAAAACTACATATTGTTGTTCCATAGTGTAGTACTCTTATGATTGTAATGTTATGATAATTTGTTGATATAATACTCTACATTTTTTGGTTTATTTAGTTTGTGTAGTATATTTGACATTATCTTGTGGTCTAATTATCCATTTTACCCTAATTATAAATTAAAACATTTGAGTTTATGAAGTCTGAAAAGGCAAACTTAGAATAATTGTGAAAAATAAATAATATGATTGATTTGCATTATATAAATTGTGAGCAAATTATAGCTATGATAATAATTTAATAGTATATCTATTTATAAATATAATTAAAAAAGAAACAAAATGATATAATATAGGTACAAACGTAATTTTAATTATAATAAAATCAAATAAAATAAGCAATGCAATAAACTGGAAAATTACAGTAAACAGGTGCAGCCGTGCAGATATATCCGCTGATTACTTGTTTGGGTGTCTCTCCGTTTATTTATTTAATTTTTTTTTAATTTTTTTTAGAGAGAGAAACAATACTCTACAATCTACATAGGTGCAGATATATTATTGGGACCAACATTTGAGCTTGTTGTCTCTCTCCATTTTCTTCTCTAGAAGATAATGAGTAGAGGATTTGATATCTTCTTCGGAGAAGGAGAAGATGGTTTCCCAGGAGCTACAAACCCACCTGCAAAATCCCATCTTTTTTGTCGACGGTCTTTTCTGTGAAGAGCATTTTGGGGAAGATCTAGGAGCCCTTAGTTTTGAACAAGAGAGTAGTGAAAACATTAATCAAACCCTTAATAAACCCTTTCCTTTGTTAGAACACGACTTGTTTTGGGAAAATGATGAGCTTCTGTCTCTTTTATGTAAAGAAAAACAGACCCCTTTCAACTCTCAAGATGAATCTTTAATGGAAGCAAGAAAACTGGCCATTGATTGGGTTTTAAGGGTCTGTTCTCACTATGGATTTGCTGGGTTGACTGTTGTTTTAGCTGTTAATTACTTTGACAGGTTCATATCAAGCCTCTGCATTCAAAAAGATAAGCCATGGATGAGTCAACTAGCTGCTGTTGCTTGCCTTTCTTTAGCTGCCAAAGTTGAGGAGACCCAAGTGCCTCTTCTTATAGACTTCCAGGTTTGTTTTCTTTTATGTGTATTTCTGTGTGTGCAATGTGTGTTTGTGGAAATGTCATAATGGGCATTTTAATGTGTTATTGATGCGGGTTCTGTTGATGGGTATCTGATATCTAGGTAGAGGAATCAAAGTTTGTGTTTGATTCAAGGAGTATTATGAGAATGGAGCTTTTGGTACTCTCTTCCCTTGAATGGAAGATGAATCCAGTGACACCATTTTCATTCATTGATCACATCATAAGGGGGCTTGGATTGAAGACCTACCCACATTGGGAGTTTCTAATAAGGTGTGAGCGCCTCCTCCTCTATGTCATCAATGGTAAGCATATCAATTACCACTTATTTATTTATTTTTTACCATTTGTGCAATCAGATATCGATATGAGCATGGAAACATGAATGTGGCTTATAGATTTTTAAATGAAGTTATCCAGTTAGTTTATCTTCTCAAAATTGTACATTAAATACAGATTCCAGGTTTCTCTGTTACCTTCCATCTGTAATAGCTACTGCAACAATGTTTGTTGTTATCGAGGAAGTTGATCCTTGTAATGCATTGGATTATCAGAACCAGCTCATGGTTATCCTCAAAATTAGCAAGGTTTGTGTTTCATTATGTGGGAATCTCTTGCAACCTGTTATTCTTTTTAATCCATGGATTGAATTTGAATTCCACTCTCTATTAGGTTCTCTAATAGTTGATCTTGATTGTGATTCATCACAGGAAAGAGTTGATGAATGCTATAACCTCATCATAGAACTATCCGGCAATTGTGGTCACAAACAATGTCTAAACCACAAACGGAAGTACTGTCCTAAGCCTAGCAGTCCTAATGGCGTCATTGATGGATATTTCAGCTGTGATAGCTTAAATGACTCATGGACCATAGCATCATCAGTTTTGTCTTCATCAGAACCTCTGTTTAAGAAACGCAGAGCTCAGGATCAGCAGATGAGATTGGCTCCTCTAAACCATGCGTCTATCGGTGTGCTTAGTGGTCCTACTTGATCTTCCATTCCCTCATGTGGCTTAATTTCTTGCTATGGTATTATATTCTACATATTAATTGCCAAATGTGTTCTTAAGATACAATTCTGATGCTTGCTAAACCATGTTGTAGAGCCAACAATTGTCTAATGTTCACCCCTACCACCCCTTTGATGGGGATGTGGGGTTAATTTGAGAATGTTAATTTGGTGGAGCTTTTCATTGAGTTGCATACATAATGTTTTTGTTGCGTATGTGAAACATATTGGCAATAGATATCAATTCAGAGCAGCTTATAAAAAGTAATTTGTTATCAATGCAAAACTTTAATTTGTATCCCTCAGCATGTTATACATTCAGTTCATCAGTTCTGTTTCACACCATCGTAGCATCTAGGAGGATTGTAGAACATAGATATAGGTTTGCCTGGTCTTTGGTCATTTTCTCAACTAAGTAATTAATGCAGAGTAGTTTTCAATAAAAGACAGGTTAGCAATGGACTATGTGCTTATTTACTAATTTTGAATTTGTTAGAGGGGTAGATGTCTTGAAGGCAGGCATAAAACTGTCAGTCATTGGAAATTTGGTTTCTGTTTCAGGACTTTTGTCAATGTTTTGACTTGTATAGAAGAAAACACTCCCTTCAATAATCTAATATATATAGTGTAAGATTTTCAAGACTTCTAAGCACTGCTTTCCATCTTTCCCTCACACAGCCAGACATGCTCTTTCAAAAGTAAAAAAGAAATAAAGAAGAGAAAATAGACGAGGGTATTACATATCTGAAATGTACCTAATTGTGCAATCTGATCAAACAAGTTACTTAACGGATAATAGTTTGTATACTTGACAAGCATTTAACTTCCATAAATTTGAATGAATGTTCTTCTTCAAACAGCTCGACCAAAGACATTAGGACAGAAACCAATTTGATACTATGACACTCTTCTATGTTTATTATTGAATGAGCTTGTCTGTAATAACCCGAGATTTTCTATATAAAATAATTAAGAAATTTTGCGTATAAATTTTTTATTTATTTATTTAATGACGAGAATAAGTGTCTAGTAATGTGAATGATAAATGCGAATATATTTATTACTTGGAAAATTAGAAATAATTTTGGAATAATTAATTACTACAAATTATATTTTTATGGTAATTAATTTCTGTAAGCAGAAATATTTTTATTAATTATTTTCCATGATAACATGATTGGAAATAATATATGAAGTGATAATTGAAATTATATAATAAATATTTTATTATATGATTTGTTCAGAATAATTAAGTTAACTATTTTAACTTGATTACTGATGTTGTGTAAGAAAGAGAAGTCAGATATGAGATCCAAACCCTGAATTGGGATTGTGATCAAGAGATGAGAATAATAATATTATATTATTGTTATAATGATTTTACAGTACAATAATTATGTACTATATATGTGCGGACAGATAATATTGAAGAAATTACGATTGATTAGGTCACAAAGATATTACCGCAATCTTTGTGAAACCCTAATTATTAAACTTCGGTTATGAGATATGACCGAGTAGTATCGATCGTATATATGAAGTTACTGTATACAAGAATGCTCTGTAATTAGAAGAAAACCCTAATTACTATTTTTACGCTGATAATTAGACAAACCCTAATTATTATAACCTTAATCGGTTGAAGTTAGAGATCGTAATGACTGTGTTAGAACATACATGTATAATTAGAGAACCCTAATGGTCAATTAGAAACCCTAATTGATGGCGTTAAGAAACCTAATTTTAGAACCCTAATTTTTCAATCAAAACCCTAATTTAAAATTATTGGGTTTAATTACGATGTTAATGTATAAATGTTTTAATTTACCAAAGGATGAAAAGTAATTGGTAAATGATAAGAATTACCATCTAGTGATTAAATACTACATTTAATTGCTATATACAAAAATGCCCATGAAATTTTATGTGAAATTACCAAAATACCCTTTTAGTGTATTATTAGTTATATTATTTATGGAATTTTAAAATCTAAAGTGATAAACCCTAAGGGTTGTGGCCAATGTCTAAAATGCCCTTCATGGTAGACATGAGAAGTCTAAACTACCCTTGTGCATTATTAAAGGAAGAAACCAATTATTAGAGTGGAAATGACTATTTTACCCTTTTTGGCTTATTAGTGTATTATTAGTGTATTATTGAGGAATCTAGCAACAAATCATGGCCAACATACTTGCCCCACTACATTTATCAGCTAGCATTCAATTATACTAGCATTATTGAGCATCCAAGGCAATCTAAATGGTCTATAAATAGAAATTAAGGAAATTCAAGCTTAATGCACACTAAAATTATAATAACTCTCTAGACACACTCTCTCAAACTCTAGCCAACGAATTTCTCTTACCCGTAAGCTCATAATCAAAGCCCAGCCATCACAAATAACAAATCAGAAGCATCAAGAAGTCAGAAATCAAAAATCAAGTAAGAAAAGGTATGAAATCCCAAAAATTAGAAATCCTTCGATTCGATGTTAATTGATGCAATTGATTGTTTAAAGTTGTGTAATAAGGAGTCTATTAATGTTCTGGATTGTAAAAACACAGACCCATAACATCAAAGTGCACGAATTTGAAGATTTGAGCAAGTTGGAAAAACTGAATTCTGTGATTTTTGGGCAAATGTCAAGACTTATATCTCTGTGATTATTTACTGTTTTTGTTGTTTAAAAGTTGTTAGGTGTATCTTGTTATGTGGTCTTTAACCTCCAAAAGGAATAAGGTCTATATCTATTGTGGATCAAAAGTTATTTAAGGTCAACGTGAGTTGACCGGCATTGACTGGCTGTTCTTCAAACCCAGAAAATATTCTAAGTGTCCAGAAAATATTTTTTGGAAAATGTCAGGCCTTATATCTCGGTGATCGTTAATGAGTTTTGTGTTTTGAAAGTTGATATGTGTAGTCTGTTATATGGAATTTAAGATCCAAAATGAATCAGGTCAATATATATTATGGATTAAGAGGTATTTAGGGTCAAAGTAGGTTGACCAAGATTAATTAGAAAAATTTCGGGCAAATTTAATTTTCTAAGTGTTAATTTTTCTGACAAGCTTTGACCATACTTTAGATGCTTGATTTCTTGTTTTTATGATGATGTTAAGTGTTAAGGTTGTAGTCCTACATGTTGTATACACACTGGAATTGATAGATCACATAAAAGTTACACGATCATCAAGTTATAGAGGTCCAAAGTAGGCACCTCGAACTGTTCTTCGTGAAGAACAGCTTTGGTAGCTACTTTGATGGCTGATTTATCCCAGATCTGATGTTTGTTTAGAGGTTATGATTGTTGGATCTTGTAGTCTTGTATTTCCTCTACAAGACCCAATTTATAGATTGTCCAAATTCGTTAATATGAGAGAGTTATTCACGGTCAAAGTAGCCCACTCGGTTCTGCCTTATGAAGATCTGGGTAGGCTCAAGAACACCTATAGCGACGGTTCTGTCACTATAGGGGCCTTTAGCGACAGTTTTAATTATTTTAATTTCTGATTTTCCGAAAATTAATTTAAAAATTAGAAAAATTAGTTTTTAATTATTAAAAATACCAAATAAATTATGAAAAATTATTTTAAAGTCTGAAAAATAGTTTTTAATTATTTTGAGTATATTTCATAAATATTTAATATTTTTGAAATATAAAAGGTATTTATTTATTTAATTATAATATTAAATAAATGATTTAAAAATAGTTTTAATTCATGAAAAATCATGAAAAATTATATTATGGTATAAGAAAATATTTTAAGTTATTTGTGATGACTTTTAATATTTTGTGATGAATTTCATTAATTAATTATATATTAATGATATTAAAGTTATTTATTGATTATATTAAATAATTAGTTTAAAAATGATTTTAATATTTTAAAAATCATTTTAAATGAAAATAAAGTATTTATAGATATTTTGAGTTATAAAATATAACTTTTAATATTTAGAAGATAATTTCATTAATAATTATATATTAATGATATTTAGTTAATGATTTGTGATATTAAGTTTATTTAATATTTATATTAAATAAATAGTTTAAAAATGGTTTTATTTATTTAAAAATTATTTAAAGAGGATATTAAGGATTTAAAAATATTTTAAGTTATAATTAATGACTTTTAATATTTGGATGAATAGTACATTAATATTATATATTAATGGTGATTATTTAAAATGATTTTAATTGTTTTAAAAATCATTTAAGGGTAATATAAATGTTTTAAAAATAGTTTGAGTTATTATAAATAACTTTTATATTGTGGCAATGGTTTCATTAATAATTTAATATTAATTAATTATTAATGATAATAGAATTGTTTGATGTTTAAATCATTTAATTATGATTAGATGTTTGAAAGTTATAAATGAACCAAACTAGTGACTTGAGAACCGATTATGAAGTCGAGATTTGATGAAGAGCACCCATAGTAATGCAGCTTATATCACTATAAGCCCTCGAAAGTGATGATTTGAATTATTTTAAAATTTTCAATTTCGGAAAATTCAAAATGATTAAAAGTAAAATGTCCGATATTTACTGAGATGTTGAGGTATAGAATAAGAGTCTTAGACTCGGTATTTACCCGATAAAAGTCAGTTTAGATGCTGGCAAACCCGCCGTCATCTTATAATAGAAAGAAAAAGACTTCAGAAGAGCATGTGTGAGATATTTGAAAAATGTATAAAAGTATAGAATAGAAAGTATGATCACTGCGATTATGTGATGACGTGATTAGACTATGTCTTGTAATAATGAGGCGATCTATGTGTTATGATATATTGTTCTAATCGAACGAATGATCCGATTATTATTGATAGGTTGTGATAAAGAGATAAAACCTAAGTTGAGATTTGTAATCAATGAATCGGCAAAAGTATCCTACCTTTGCATTTTCTTTATATGAATGGACATGAGTAAGAAGTTTCGAAATTATTCTATTCCTGTCATGACATTATATACGCTTTGATTATCAACATGTTAGCTTTCGGATATATATTACATTAAGTTGATTTCTAAATAGTTATACAAGTGTCCCCACTTGGATAATCATAGCATTTATTCACATGTTGATATACCTTTGTCAATTACCCATATACATATATGTTGAATTACATATTATTTGTTGAAAGAAGATTAAAACCTTCTGGGTTTGGAACCGTGGCATGTATGAACATCCCGATAATGGGAAAATTTTTATGCTTTGGCAGACAAAGGGTGAGCGATGAATTTTCGTTCAAGTTATGTAGTATTGATCAATACAGGTACAATGAAATTGATCACCCTCCGTCTGTAAGTTATAACGGTTTCTTGGATGAATTTCTGCTAAACCTTTTGAAAATGAAAAAGAATGTTCATAGTATGTTTCTTAAACCCTATTCATGGGTGGAGCCTAATTTCAAGAAATTGAAAGAGAGTGGTTATGTGAATCTTTTATCAAGATCTGATTACTTCACAACTTTTGATTCGTTGTAGAAGTGTTATGTAAAGAGAATACTTATATTCTTTCAAATTTTATATATATAATTGTTATTACTTGTTGGGCACTCAAATGCTCATCCTTGCTTAAACTAAATGTTTTCGATTCGTCACGATCGACTGAAAGGCTCGAGCACGAACAAGGGAAAAAAAAGCTGTTGAATGAGATTTAGTATGAGTTAATGGTTATAGTTAGTAAGACAATGGAATCTATTGTCGGTATTATAAGGAATGTATTTGAAGGTCACGTGCACTGGGAAGTAAACTTTGATGTATGTAAATTAAGTTCGAATTATATTATTATTTAGTATTATTCAGCTTAAAGAAATGGTATCGTGGAGAACCGAGTTCGGGTTTCAAGTATCCGGATTTGGGGTCGCCACATTGTCTATTATATTCATGTAGTGGTTACTTACAAATGTTAAGGCAATGATACTATCCAATCTCCTCTCTTTAAAATACATAGGTCTCTCTTGGCTACGTTTCATTCAGCCAACATCTCCAACTAGCCGATGTTATGGCATTCATCCCCTTGAGAGAGCATCTGAATGCATTAGTATTCTATTCATTTGATATATGTGTTTGTTTAAAAGATATCAATAGTCACATAACCTTGGACAATAGGTTGCTCGAGTTTTCTTGTGCCTGCGCTTGTAGTGCTGTAGCCAGCCAGAATTTCCACAATTCTCTGGCATCTCCTATTTGAAAATGAAATCTGTTGCACTCTTTGTCGAGCTTTTTTTTTTCCCCAGCCCATGGTAACTGTTCATTATGATTTATAGCTATTATTCTACTTGCAAATTTAGTTCTTTGATATATCATGGCCCTTGTTGTTCATTTACTGACATGCGTTGTAGTGGTTTCTTGTTGTCAATAGAGCTAGCAATTTACTTTTGTCATTTGCTTATCATATTAGTATATGTGCTATAGAAAGCATCACTGAAGAAAAATGTAATTATAATACACAAGAAATATTGAGGATATAAAGGTGCCAATGCTTGATTTTAATACATATATTTATTTTGGAACTACCATGAAAGCTAAGCAACTGATGGATGGTATAAATCTTGAGCATTTGACTTTTAAGAGGGAAATGTGGTACCTCTTGATCTTGTGGGGTTTAAGCTTGTCTCAAAGAGGTCCTGTTCTTGCTTTTCCTGCTTTTAGGTTGATCTGCTTTGATATAATTCATAATGTCTCAGTCAATAATGATTCTTAGGTAAGAGAGGGAGAGTTGTCAAGGGAGCAGAGTAGTTAACCCAATTGGGGTCCACCCAATAATTTTTGAATGATATCATGATTACTCTCCTTTAATGTTTGGATTACAATTGATTTTTAATCCAGATGGTATGGTAATGCAGCCTATATACCTCAAGTAAAAGCATTACAACAACGCTATTATTACATAAAAAAAGGTTACATAATGTTTATATACATTATTACATAAAAAAAGGTTACATAATGTTTATATACATACGCATACATATTCAGGGCCCCCGCCTGACATGTGGGGTCCGCAATATACATATGTCCGTATGTGAGCATTATGTGACCTTTTTTATGTGATAGTAATATTATTTAAAACACAATTACAATATTATGCACTGTGATACCTGACTTTTCTTTAGCTTGTACAGGAACTCTCTCTCTCTCTCTCTCTTTCTTGTTAGTGGAAAATAATTTAGGTCTTTAATATTCAACTATATCCATTATGAGTTAGTCGGGGTGAAATTCAAATCTTACCTTGTCAAAACATTAAGGAGTGTGCTATAGAAGCCTAGAACTTTAATGTTGCTTGAAAAGTCTTCCAAGTGACTTGATTAGCTGTGGTGGAAAAAAGAGGAGAAATATTACGTTTGGATTGAAGGAATAGAATGAAGAGTAAAATGATTCATTCTATTTTAATTGGAATGAGTTATTCCATATGTTTTCCCTATTCCAAAGAACCAAACACAATTTTTTTTTCATTCCAATCATAACCAAACACAATTTTTTTTATTCCATATGAGTGAGTCATTCTATTCTCACTTTCATTATTCTAATCCAAACGTAGCATAAGATTATTAAGATTACAAGCAAATTTTTAAATGAGGAATACTTAAATGTCCCTCAGATCCTCCGCAATGGTTAATGGGATTTTATGTTAGTCCTTCAACTGTCAAGGTCACAATAACATACTTACCTGGAACACTAGGAATCAATATGCCGCCCAGGGCAAAGACCACATGTCCTTTTTTTTTGAGCATTCAACTGTCCTCCAGGATCCAGACCTATACATGTACAGACATATTTATATGTATATGTTTGTTTTTTTTATAAAAAAAATTACATATTTATATATATATGTGTATATATAGGAATTTGCAACATTTGTGACTTGGGTGTTTGGTGTGCCTTCTTATAAATATAACCATCTGCCTAATGATATCAAGATTCAAGACCACCTACTTGGTTAGCCTTCTTGAGTAGATTATTCATTGAATTTGAGTTGCGATTTTCATTAAATTTTGAAATCTTTCAAAAATAGAAGTTTTAATGACCAGTGTGTAGATATCAGTTTGAACAAATGAGTGGCTTAATGTAGGTTGGTCCCCCACTTGTTAGCCATTGATGATAAAGAATTCATGGTGGTTATGGTATCCTCTATGTATGGTAACTGTGTCTCTTCACAAGTCTACAGGACTAGAGCCAAATACAGCTTTCAACATTTTCACACCCTCTTCCAGACTCCACACTACAGTGCCTCAAATTTATACTACTATAAACTCTTGGCACCAACCCCACTGACTAACAAGCACAAGATCTGGCCAAGCATAGATACAATGTCCATCATCATATGTATACATACTCTTGTATATATATACAGAATAATATACATAAAAAGATGCCCCATAAAATAGTTGTTATCACACATAATTCAAGGACCTAGTTAGTGTCCCCTTTTTTACTTAGGTTGCAAGTAATTACTAGTAAATTTCTTAATACTCGTGTGAAAAAACATGCTATTGACCGGACTGTGATTGTTGGTTTGCAGAAACAAGACATACATACAATCGAATTGTAAATAGAGCGAAAGTATGACATAAATTATATTTAAAATTTTTCTGCAGTTTCAGGAATCACCTTATGCAATATTATTATTATTAATTGAAGAAATATAAAAGATTATACCTTTGAAGATGATCAACCTTTTGATCCCTTTGATGTGTTGTTCAAATTTGAATCTTTTTCTCCTTCGTCTCCAATCGGATCCAACGTTCGTTACAATAGTATGCAATGCTCAAGAGATGATCCACCAAGAGAGTAATTGATTGAAGATGTGAATTTAGATTATACTAGATCTTGAGTGGCTAGTCTTAATTCTCTCTATCCTAACTCCTTAGTGCTTTGAAAATACTTGTAACCCTAATTCCTTAACCTTTAAGAAGTTGGGGTTTTAATTTAATTTACAAGGAACTAAATATTAATATTAATAAATAATAAGACTCCTCTTATAATTAGTATTACTTCATATACTAAATTATAAATATTAAGTTAAATACACTTAATTTATTACTATTAAACCAATCACTTCTAAAATCATATTACTTCCTTTTATGGCGTAACCCTCTAGGTTCAATATTAAGTCAAGAGTAAAATAAATAAATTAAAATAATTCTAATATTATTTATAATAAATTAAATTCCTTTAATTCAAATATAAATAAATAATATTTATTCTAAATCATGAGTAATACTTTATAAATAATGTATCATGATTCATGACTATCCGGATAATATGAATTCAATATTTAATCTGTGGATTATCACAAATAATACAAAGAACATCTTATGTGAATAGTTACCACACAATTTAATCATTCTACCATACAATGTCCCAATCAAATATAAAACATGAAATTACTGTCAAGTTTAATTTATTTGATTATATATATTTTGATTTTAAAATGCACAACTCAAGTTAATGTAAATTAAAAACTCCTTTCTAATTTCCATTCAATTCTGGCCAGGAATTTTCGAGTTGTCACTTTATCGAATCACATAAGACACTCTCCCTTTATTGAAAGTGGTAGATCATTTGTTAATCATTCACCTATTATCTCCATATATACTTTATTATATCCGAGCATACCTTACAACATACCCTGAGTATTAAGTAATATGTCAAAACATAACTCAGTATATACAAGATACTATGATGATCTCAAATTCAAGGATTACTTGTACTACTATCACTTTAGGAACACCTATTGACATATAAGGCTGTAAAATGAGCAAACAGTTCCGGCTCGATTTATACTCGCTGAACAAAAAGTTTGATTCGAGCTCAACTCGAAATATAAATGAGTCAAATATGAGTAAATTTTAAAGTTCGATAATTTACTTGAACCTCCTCAAATTGCAATTTTCTATTGATACTCGGATCATATTCGTTCGAAAAGTTCAAACTGCTCGAGCTCGATTCGAGATCGTGCTCGACTCGGTAGCTAAACGAGATTCAATCAAACCTTATTTTATATTCGATAATTTTGTGAATCAAATCTGAGCAACTCAATACTCGGTTCATTTATACCCTTATTGACAGGTAAGTAAAACTCTATTAGGGTTCCTTTATATAAGTTACGTTCAGCGAACTTATTTTCCAGTAAGCACATATATACTTGCTTTAGTATCGTCACACAAATGATTATGAGATCAATCATCTTCTTCAACAGAGCAAACATAGTATGTATCAATCTATTCGGAATCAGTAATCCCACATTAGTGATCCATACGATTAGGAACATTTTAGTTTTGAGTTATCTTAGAATTTAAATATCATTAGCATGATCAACATCATGATTCTAAAAGCATTGTTCGAAAACTCTCGGTTTATCACATTTATTAATTCAACTAATTAACATGGATAAAGAATGTATTTTATATTAAATAATTTTTTTTATTAATAAATAATAAAATTATAAAGTAAATGTTGATCATATCAAATGTGATCAACTTGAGGGCATACTACTTGAGCGAGGACAATCTATCATGAGAACAAAAACAATAGTTTTTGTTTGGAGAGGGTGGAGGATTACCCTCATCGCCTCAGCTAATGACTCCCAGCTGTTTAGAGCAAAATCCTTCCTACCACTTGCTAAATGAAACTAAAGATGATTAACTATACCCTTTTAAACAATAATGCTGGACTGGATGATGATTATTAATTACAAGAAAAAACCTTGCCTTCATAATGAAGCTTCGTAATTTTTGTCCTTGCTTCCAATAAATTTCTTTTGTATTACTGATAAAAATAAAGAGATTAGTGGAATCTGTAAAACTAAAAAATTAGCACTAATCATGTGAGACAATAAAAGAGAAGCTGGAAACAGCTAGAGCCTAGAGTTGTGTGTGTGTGTGTTTCTAAAACTATTAATGTAATGAAACTTTTATTTCTAAAAGGGAAGGGTCCTTACCTACCAGTGAGATAAAAATATTTGGTATTTGGTATTTGGTGCCAGGACTTGTTAATAGACCGACCCATCGACGTTTTAGTAGAAGTCTTTTCAATCCACCTAAGACTGAAAAACTGAACCTTCCTACATCATTGTAAATGCAATTCTCTTAACATCATCTCCTCACTTATCCACAAATTGAAGTTGAGATCATTAGCTACGGCCAACTACCTGGCCATGTTTGTCTTTCTCTCGACACGTTATGAAAATAAATGTAAGGCAGTCAAGAATAATTATAAATATGCATGTTTCTGACCAAAATTACAAAAAATTAAAGGGAAAAAGTGGAGTTTGTGAGCTATTCTGAAATAGCTTGCTTGGCTGACTGAAGGGTGGATGCAACAGAAGCAGCAGCATTTTCCAATAGACCACCACTTGTGCTTGACTTGGCAGGGGTGGGATGTGGCTGATGAGCCACCTGTACCGGCCTTTGTTCTTGTACTTGACCCGCCGATGACCTGTAATCTACCGTCTCCACCTTCTTTTCCGTTGAATCTGCTGCATTCTTACTCTCTGCAGCCTGAAAAAAAAAATCAGGGAGAGAAATATATGATCAATTTCGAATGAAAATTTATAATTACCAAAAAAAACTCTTGTGTTTAGAATTCTACCTTATTGGCTGATGGATTGTTATTCATGATGATTGTTTCTACGGACCGATGATGATTTTGTGTGATACTTTTGCAGTGTAATCTGCATATAAAATTATATACAAAAGACTCGTATATTTCCAGGGGATTATGTCCTAAAATTATGGACTACAATATGAACAAATGGTTGTTAGTTACTGCGGATAATGGGGAATTAGTTCGTTACTTTTGTGGACAGATTTCGCGGTCAACATTCCAAGTTTTATAAAACAGGTCACTAGAACAAATCGAAGAGATCGTCAAGTTTAGACAAACACGACTCGTCTCAGCTCTTACGCTCTTCTTATTAGCCCAGTCAAGTTGAACCAACTTAAGGGCGGTTTGTTTAGGACCGAATACGGCTGAATGGCTGAAACGGTCGCCCATTAAGTGTGTTTGTTTTGGAAAAAAAATCATTTGAATGGCTGAATATTGAGCTGAATGGCTAAGTCAGATTTTTTTAGCTGAATAGGCAACTGAATAAAGTAAAAAAAATTAAAAAATTAAAAAAATATTAATTATTATATTAAGTAATATTAAATAAATTTACGACAACTTTGAATTTTTTTTAGGGATAAAATAATAAAATTTTGTCATTCAGATGTTTCAGACATGTTAATTATCAAACAACTTTTTTCATTCAAATTTAGATTCAGATTCAGCTCATTCACATTCATATTCAGATTCAGATTCATTTAATCTTTATTAAACAGTAAACACCCCCAACACCTACTCCTCTATAATTACTAAATATATGAATAAAAATTGAGTTTTTATATGTTTTTTTTAATCATGTTAAGGTTTGTCTAGATACAATTTCATAGTCTCAAATGGGACACTCCTTATAAAGTATAGCTGTTTAATTACACTTAATAATGTAGCAAAATTAAGTTATTATGTGAGATGCAATATTTTAAGACGCGTCAAAAATATATTTTAATATTATATTTTTATGTATTTTGCTATTTTAATTATGTTACAAGTATTTTTTGAAAATTATGACCCATACAAAAACAAATGTTGCAGACGACGAGGGACGAAGGTAGTTTTCACATTAGTAGAGTAACCATGAAGAAACCATTACAGGGAAATTCTGTATAACCAAGTTTATGCGAGTTCATTGAAGGATAGTTCTTCTGGTCATGAGGCCATCCACACCATATATGCTTATTACAATTTGCTTTGCTCAACCCAGATAATAAAGTTGCTCGCTTTAACTTACAGAAATACTCCCTCCGTCCCCAAATATTCCCAATATTAGAGGAAGATCTCATTTGTGAACATGGTTACCAAAATGAGAAAGAAGACATCAAAACAAAAGTGATATTTGACCAAATGGCACAATACATGAACTTGTAACACCAACGCATAGAAGGCATGGAGAAGTTCACAAGAAAAAGGGAGCATACAGCTCTAAACACCAAACAAAAGGTTAGTACAGATGATCAAAAAATGCTGCAGATAGTAATAGCAAAAAGGATTAAAGAGCACCAAATTAGGTCATTCGGTTCTACAACAATGTGTAGTATATTGCTAATGTGTTCGCCTAGATACCAACATGATATTTCAAACTTCTAAAACCCCCAGTTTCAACAAAACCAACAGCTGCATGGGGTTCTCTTCAGGTTCAAAAGTATACCTCCCAGATAGTAGGCTGCAATAGCAACCACAAATATTCCTTGAACTAATAGATATCATCGTTATATAAATTCTAAACAGACAACAGGAAAATTTCCAAAACATTGCAGTCTGTAATCTACTGAAAACAGATATGGGCAATATGGTGAGGACACTGTCATCTTAACCCGATAGACCCACAATATTCATACTCAAAACAGAGAATCAGTAAGTCATAAGGGGTGACTCGCTGCAAAGGACATCAGAAGCATCAGAAATCCTTTGCCTTGGAGACGATATGTTAGTTGCAGCTGCTTCAACATCAACATTGATAATATTTTTCCTCTTCTGAGTATCCACATTGGTTTTATCTTCGAGAACCTCAGATATGGGAGTCAAAGGGTCTCGTTGCTTCTTCTGCATTATGGCTTGTGCTTCTGCCACCACTGAAGCATCATCATCTGTAGCATATAAAATCCTTAATATTGCTTCAACAACCTGAGGGTGAGAGTGAGAAAAACCTTAGAATTTATTTATTAACATTTAATAGGTGCTGTGAATTTTAACAAAAAGTAACTAAGAAAAAATACGGGTAAGTTTTCAATCTCTGGAGACTGGCACAAGATCTCAATATCCCTCAGCTTTGCAAAGTAGAAATCCCTTTCTTTTTCAAGACCATCCACTGAGAGCTTCAATTCCGTGATCTGCATTGTTACTATGAATGTAAGCTTCTCTACATTCTAAAGTTAAAATTTTTGTACTGCACTGAAATTGTTACCTGTTTTTCAGAAGCAGGCTCTCCACTCGAAGTAGGTCTAGCGACCTTGACTGATTGATTTGTAATGCTTACAGGAGGTGCATCGGTCTTTCGAGCATTATGAGTTTTCAGTGCGACTGATGTGGACTTGTTTGAAGATTGTGAAGGCACGCATTTCCTGCTGACATCTTTCCCACCTTTGCTAGACTCTCTTCTCTCCAAAGGATTGTAACTGACATTAACAATAAAAGTATATCCCAAAATAATGTCAAACACTCACCAGCATTGCTAAACAGAAGGCCAAATGCCTTAATTGTGTATCTAGAACAGAACAGGACAACCTCTGAATATAAGATGAGTTTATTATTTCATTTTTAGACACAACTGCTAATCACATTAACTTTTTGGACAGATGAAATCTGTCAGGGATCTAGAGATAACTTAGTTTGTTGGAGGATCTGAAGAGAGAAGTATTTAAATAGCCATGTATACTTCTCCTGTACATGGGCGGCACCCCGTATGAATTATGTTTGTACTTTTTTTGTTTGACGAGAAAAGACGCTTTTACTTAAGAATATAAATTAAGAAAAAACGAAAAATTGTAAGTTCTAAGTAGAACTAAAGATTGAAAGCTTGTATCAATTAAGATCTTATATATATCACCACTACTAAATTCAATCCGAGTGTTTATAGGCATGCAATACTTTTAAAACACTAGTAAAGCAGTTAAATATTTTCCTAACATAATTCTTGAAAACCGAATGAAAGAGGTTAATATTTATGTTTAGTATGAGCTAATTAATCTATAAAACTACCTTAACCAGCAGATTGATAATGAAAAAGAAACTACTTATGTAAAACAACACAAAAGAGACTAAAATTATACAACCACTTTGACCAACTAGTCTTCAAGGGAAGAAAAACAAAAACTTTAAGCAAAGTCATTATATAGGAAACTAAATGAACAAAATGCTACATAATCCTGGAGCTATAAGAAGACCAACTATATTAATTCCTCTAAATAAGATATAGAGCCAAAACTCTCTGCAGCCAATCAAGAATCAATAGTACAACAACCACAGCCTAAAAAAGTTGAGAAAATGCACAGCTCATAAAACCTTTGAGCATAATAGATAATAGAAAATAAAAACCCAAACAATTGACATAACATAACATAAGTCATAAATGCATAATTAGGGTTAAATTATTACCTGTGTAGACCGCCACCATTCACAGAATCGCAGTAGCGCTTCATCCACTGCATAAATTCAAGATTATCCAGGGGTCGTCCTTTAACTAGCTTGCTCACCTCAATGTGCTGGTGCCACATAAATTGCAAGTCAATCAATGTTAAATTTATACAGAAATGAACACCGTCTATCGAAATCAGACAATCCTTTGTTCAAGCCATAAATTCTACCACACAATTTTACCAAACAACATAAAAATAAATCGTAAAAGAATTAATAGAGGACCTTGGTAATTTTGAGTTTATTGAAAACGTCTTGAAGGACTTTGTAGTTCTGAATCATCTCGTATTCGCTCTTCGCATCAAAATTAACTTTGTGCATCGGGACCATACCAGGATGAACCGCATCCATCAATTGGCAATGAACTGCACCGGAACATGCCTGCGATTCACCCGAATTGGAGAGAGATTAAAGGAAAATAGATCGAAAGACTAGATCTTCTTACGATTTGGGGATTAGAAAATACATACCTCTTCCACTTTGGAGAGATTGAGCTGAAGAGTGGAATTGATCCATGCCAAGATCTCTGATCTACCGACGAAATACGCTCCATCCATCATACCAATGTTTGTCGCCATGTCTAAACTCTTTTCTCACTCACCCTAGAGATAGAAACTCTGTGACAAATTTTGTGGTGGTCAGAGAAATAGGGTTTGTAGCGAGGGTTGAGCGGGATTTCTTCTAAATTCAAAATATGGGTTGCCGATCCGATACGAAACCATTTGTCCGTTCCGGGTTACTCGGACTGGACTTGGGGGTTTTTCCTGAGTCTAAGAAATCAAAGTCCAAAGCCCAAAAGGCCAATAATAATAGATAAAAAAATAAGGGTCCTTAACACTAATATACAACATTTAGAAAGTAATTATAAAAATAAAACACACACAACATAATTACAAAAATAAAACAACACAATATAAAGTTGCTAAAATCACGTATACGTCAATTACGGACTCTCTTATATGCAACTAACCACTTTCTTAAAATCAAGCGGTGAACAAAACATTTAACTTTGATCTTTAGAAATCCAAATCTTCTGGTTGGAAGAGCTAAGTGGTCGTGGATGCCCAGGCGATGGCGGTGGGAGTTTTCGGGGGAATCCACTACGGAGATAGGGAAGAGTAAAGCGCGAGAGAATCGCAGGGGAGTTGTTGGTAAGTAGTGGAGAATTGCACGACACACACCACCGAGATCGGAGAAGATTTAAGCTTTTCGTCGCGACACACCAACTTGATAATCTTGCATCTCTAAGAAGAAAAGCTGTTGTCGCGACGAATCTGTAAGATCGAAAATAGCATACAAAATCAACGCCGCCTTCAAGATCAGTAACCAAAAACATTGTTGCAGTGATTGTTGAATACAAAATCAACATTAATTTTGATTCAAATACTGTGGTATGTAAGTTTAAAACTTATAAGCATATAGATACTTATAGTTACTACGAATTACTAAATTGATTATCTTTCTTAAGTTTTTCGAACTTAAATTGTCACAAAGTTTGAATACTGAATGTTGTGCTTGCAAAATGTATTTGAAAACATGTTTTATATTATGGTTACTAAGGTTATATAAATTGGTTACTGTCTAATGTTGGTTTGGTTACTGATTATTTTGTATTGGTTCTTGTGTAACATTATACTTGCCTAATGATGTATTAGTTTCTTGTTAATGCTATTTTGATTCTTGCATAATATTACTAATTAATCTTTGACTTGGTTATTGACTAATGTTGATTTGGTTACTATGTAATATTATATTGGTTACTGACAAATGCTGACTTGTTTACTGTGTAACACTATAATGGTTATTACTAATATTCGAATTGGTTACTGTATAAAATTATTATAATGCTGACTTGGTTACTGTGTAAAAATATTATTTAGTGACTCATGCTGACTTGGTTACTGAATAATGCAAACTTAATTACTGCAGTGATTAATTGGTTACTGTATTATTGGTTGCTGAAGCATATTAATGTATACTTTCTACTTATGTTTTTTATATTAATGGTTACTTGTTAGCCAAATTGGTTACATTCTTACAAAAGTCTGCCTTTAGTTGGTAACAAATAAATTATACTGGTTGTTTTTTATTGTAAAATGCAAGGAAAACCCTATTTTTACTGGTTGTTTTTGGTTACTGATTAATGCTGATTCGGTTACTGTGTAACATTATATGGTTACTGAATATTGCTGAGTTGGTTGTTGTGTAAAATTATAATGGTTAATTGTTAATATTGACTTTGGATATTTGCTTTTTACATTATATTGGTTCTTGCCTAATCTTGTCGATCGTTACTTATGTAAAATTATAATGGTTACTCAATAGTCTTTGACACAGTTCTTGTGTAAAATTATAATGTTATATTCTTTTGTAATTGTTTCATTTATATTGGATGTTACTTATTGACTACATTGTATTGGTTACATGGACTAATAGTAACCAATACACCAAATTTGATGTTTGGACTAATAAGTAACTAATACACCTTTAAGTACATATTGATATTTTTTATATTATTTGTTTTTCTTTGTAAAATGTTTGTCAAATATGTTTTATGTTATGGATACTAAGTAAATATATGTTGATTCTTGTTTAATCTGGATTTGGTTAGTTTATAATGTCGACTTGATTCTCGTAAATATTACCATGGTTACTACATAATATTACTATGTTTTATACTTGATTTTTTTTATATTGATGGTTCTTGATTAACTACATTGGTTACCTTTATACACCGTTAGTCTTTAATTTGTAACAAAGTCATTACCGATTATTTTGGTTGTAAAATGAATGTAAAAATATTTTTATAATCTTGGCTACTAATTACATATATCTTGGTTCTTGTATAATATGTATTTAGATCTTTGAAAGGTGTTTATTTGGTTACTCTATAATGTTATTGAGTTTTATAATTGTTTATTTTATATTGGTAGTTACTTATTGACTACATTGGTTACCTTCATACAACCGTTAAATATTGGTTGTTGTATACTATTTAATTAGTACTGATTATAATGTTTATTTGGTTGCGGTGACAATTTGGCAATTTTTGTCAAGTTTGGAGTGTCAATTTTGGCGTTTTGAGCCTAATTTCATTGAAACGAATCAACGATCAAAAGTCACTAGCTTTGCTTTAGTGAAACTGCATGGGTCGAATTCCATCATTTAGGCCTTCAAATTTGCATGTAAAATTTGGTTTATTTTTTAGTTACTAATATTATGTAATTTGGTTCTTGCTCAATATTGATTTGGTTACTTTATAATGTTTATTCAAATTGTTAGACAATGGAAACCGATAAAGAACCAATACAACAAATCTAATTGTTTACGAGAATATATAATTGTTTATCGTTAGTAACCATTAACCACATGGTTGGTAACATTTTTTGATGGTGTACAATAACCAAAATTGATGTTGATTAATATTTTTATTTTGATTCCATCATGAGTTATCAATATAAAGTAAACATATACAAGCTTTATAATGTGATCTTGATACAAGCTTATAATGATCTTGATACAAGCTTATAATTATCCGATTCTTAACAAGCTAAAGAATATCTATGATAATTATCTGTTACTAACAAGCTTGTAGATAAATAGGACACTCACACATGTACATTTAACAATTAATGTTTGTCCCGATACAAGCTTGTAACTATTTGGTTACTAATAACAAGAACCATAATGTAACATAATAAAACAAAGAACTATATAATTATATGATAAGAACTGTAATATGTTTTAATGGTATCCAAAATGAAACATCATGTAATTAAACTCGGTTTAAGCAATCCATGTATACTATAACCATAATGTAACATAATAAAACAAAGAACCATATAATTATATGATAAGAACCATAACAGTTTTAATGGTAACCAAAACGAAACATCATGTAATGAAACTCAGTTTAAGCAATCCATGTATACTATAACCATAATGTAACATAATAAAACAATAACCATATAATTATATGATAGTAATCATAACAGTTTTTAATGGTAACCAAAAGCGAAACATCATGTAATGAAACTCGATTTAAATCCATGTATACTAAACAATTACATATTAACCGTAATAAAAAAAAAAAAAGTATCCAAAAATCCACATTGAGGACACAATAATAGTAGCAAAACCATAAGGTAACAAGAACTCAAAACATAATAAAGTAACCAAATAGTTATATGAAAGTAACTTGCGGAACATGTAAAGATGTGTTTGTGGAAATGGAAGTAGAAATAGAATAAATAAACCTTGTAGAATATATTTGAAGAAATTTACAAAAATAATACATCAATGTATACTAAGCAAATACATGGTTTATTATGACTTGGATTTATTATTTACAAAAATAATACATCCACAAACTAATGATGCCTTAAACTTCTTCAACCTGCTCTTGGGTTCAATTTCTTGGTAATAATGTCGGGGACTTCCATGTCACACCAATATATAACTTTTCCAATGAATTTTCTATTGCATTCCCCATAGTAAAGATTCCATAACTATGAATAAAAAAAAAATCGATTTACACGGTATTAAGTAACAGATATAAACAATATTTATATCACAAATAAATACATTGTAACCAAAATAACATATAAAAGTAACCAAAATCTCAATTGAGGAAAAAGAATGGTATCCAAATCATAAGCTAACAAAGAATAAAAAATATACTAATGAAGTAACCAAACATTTATATGTTAAGAACCAAAACATATATTAATGGTAACTAATACATAAATAAGATATAGACCAAACAAAGTTTAATCAACTCATATATTAAGTAAATATATTGTAACTTAACAAAAAAAAAAAAATGTAAGCAAAATCCCAACTTAAGGAAACAAAATGGAATCCAAATCGAAAACTAACAAAGAACAAAAACATACTAAATAAGTAACCAAATATTTATATAATAGTAACTAAAATATGTTTTAATGGTAACCAATACATAAACAACATGTACACCAAAATTAGTTTAGTCAACCATGTATACTAAGCAAATAAATGGTAACCATAACAACATAAAAAAGTAACCAAAATATACTACGTTGGTAACAAACATGGTATCCGAATCTCAAGATAACAAATGAACCAAAACATAATGCGTAAGTAACCAAACAGGTTATATGATAAGTATCTATTTTTTTATTGCTTGACGTAGCTACAACGTAAGCATTACATCAAGCCCCGTAAATTAGTCTAAGATACTAAAAACAACATGTAGTCAAACTCGGTTTAGTCAAACAATGTATACTAAGCAAATACATTGTAACCAAAACAACATATAAAAGTAACCAAAATCTCAATTGAGAGAAAAACAATGGTATCCAAATCATAAGCTAACAGTAACAAAAAATATACTAATGCAGTAACCAAACAGTTATATATTAGTAACCAAAATATATATTAATGGTAACCAATACATAAACAACATGTACACCAAAACCAGTTTAGTCAACCATGTATACTAAGCAAATACATGGTAACCATAACAACATAAAAAAGTAACCAAAATACCAAATCAAGGTAACAAAAATAGTATCCAAATCCCAAATTAACAGTAACCAAAACATAATGCAGAAGTAACCAAACAATTATATGATAGTAACAATAACAAAATTTAAATTAACACACCTTTAAAATTTGTTGGTTTGGAAATATCTTCTGGCTATGAACTTGAACTTCTTCCCATGACATTTTTCGCCATGATCTCTTTCCGAATAACATTAAGAGGCAAGTTTGAAGCAAAATTTTTATTATCTCGATAATAGAACATGTATGCTTTCTGATCCAAAACCTTCTTTCACTAACTTGAACAACCTGTGAATCAACAAGTGCAATAAAAGTAAATTAAAAATCAATCAAAAAATAAAGGACTATTAGACAATGCAAATCAACAGATCCCTCAATAGCTTTGAAGGAGATCAATATTCATTAATCAATTTACGCCACCCAAAGACGTAACAACAACTATAGAAGAAGAAGAAGAAGAAAAATATTCATTAACCTTGTGCGAAAGAAGAAGAAGAAGAAGAAGAAGAAGAAGAAGATTTTAGAGACAGAAAGTACGAAAATTATGGAAGTTGAGAGAAAAAGAAGGTTTATTTACATAGGAACACGCGTTTAAAAAAAAAACCCACCTGATTTGCCATATCAGTCAATTAATAGTAATCCCTTAAATTAAGAAATCCTAATTACACTAATATTGTAAATAAATATGGAAAAGTGTAATATTTTTGTAATTATTTTATAGGTGTATGATTTTTGTAATTATTTCTAAAAATGTACTAATATATGTAATTAACCCAAAAAATAAACAAACAAAATTAGAATGTTATTTGCCATGTTTTCTTACAATTTAAACTATATTTTAATTAGCATTTAGTTTGATAATTGTGATTAATAAACAACTTGAACATTTTGTTAAATTTATGTATAACACGATTTTTATATGAAAACTGATTATTCTAAAACTGTATTATTTAACTAATAATAAAATTTTATAGAATTAATTATTCATAAATTTGAAAATCTTACAAAAATAATTCATTTATTCGTATAACTAAAGTAATAGAATATTTCTTTAATCTATTTGTGTCTTATTTAAACAGTTCAAATAGTTATATTTATATATTTTAATAACAATAAAACAATCACATATTCAAATATTACTGATAGTAAGAATATAAATTATAATAGAATATTAATTAAATTAAAGCTTATATGAAAATATGAGATATATATCAATGATTAGTTGTACATTCATATGATTAATTAGAGGTATGAGAAGATACATGGTATGAGAATTTATGTATCATATACTAAAAATAATAAATTAATTTAAAAAGTACAGTCCCCATACTTTTAATGAGATGACCAGTTAAAAATTAAGAAAAAAATTAGTGTTGGACAATAATATATATATTAATGATTATTTTAGATCACTACATTCTAATAAATTCTTACTTAGGTTCGGTTATAAACGAACCGAATAAGTTATTTGGTTATAATCGAAAATTAAAATTAATGCATTTTTAATATTTAAACAAGTAACTGAATAATCGAATTTACTATTCAGTTAATAATCAAAATTAAAAACAGAAGCAACAAAATTCAAAACCAAAATAATATTAAACAGTTGATTTCAGATACAACATAACTCAAGCAAAAATAGAGAAATATCATCAAAGAAATGAATTTTAACACAACCCAATTGCAGATCTCAATGGAATGAAGATGATTATAAATCGTGACTATGGCCATTGATTCCTCACCAATTCTACAAAATTTTACAGAGTTTATTGTTGATCCAAGGAAGAATAGAATTAGTGGGAAGTGAGACTAAGAGATAAGATGAGATTATTAACCGAATAGTCAAAATTTAAAAACTAAATCCGTTTTCGAATATTAAAACGGGTATAATTGAAATTTAAAAAATAACCGAACAAACGAAAAATTTCGGTTAAAAAATTTCAATTCGATTTAGTTATTTAATTTTATTCATTTTTTTCACCACCTACTCCTACTATCTTCAATCAATCCAAATAATAATAGATATTTGAAAAAATGCACCAACACAAACCAGTCGGTCAATCCCTCGTACACCTCTCCACAATTAGGGGGTTTATTTATATATGTATGACGAAGAAGAAGATGATGGGAACCTCTCAAGAACTTGAAGGGCCTCCTTCATTGGTGGTCTCTTTTGTGGCAATGGAGATATACAACTATATCCTAATCTCAATAATGCCAACAATGATTCCTCCTTGCCCTCCATGTCAGCACGTATTGCCATGTCAGCCATCCTCAAAACCTTCATCTTCTCTTCGTCTGCCAGCGTGGCAGCCTCCATCACCGTATTGGGGCCTAAGTCGTCCGAAACAATGACCTTCCCAGTCAGCAACTCAAGCAACACCACACCAAAAGAGTAAACATCCCACTTTGGGTTGGGCTTGAGACTTCTTAGGGACTCCGGTGCATAATAAGGCGAGCAGCACAATGAGCTTGGGCTTGGACTTGGGGTAGCTGCACTGACAATGTCTGGAAAACTATCACGGGATGTAGTGGACCTCTTGCTTCCAAAGTTTCTGGCTGATGAACTGGCTTTGTAACTATTATCACCAGTCACAAGCCTTTCGAGCCCAAAATCTCCGATCTTGGGCTCCATATCTGCTCCCAACAGAATGTTAGTGGGCTTCAAATTACCATGAACATGTTTCTTTTCGTGAATATAAGCCAGCCCATGAGCCATGCCCTTGGCTATCTTGTGGCGTACTTCCCACGGTAAGGCGCATGGCGACGAGCCCACTTTCGCTGAAATTTGATGAAACAAAAGATTGAGAAATCTCACGTGCGCAAGCAAGAATTAGCCAAATAATTTCATATGCTAAAGAAAAATGGAAAAGAAAAGAGTTTGAAACTAATGGGACGGACACCACTAGTCCTCCTCCCCCTCCCCATCCCCATCCCCATCCCCATGCAAAGTGAGTGAACTGTGGCCAAAAATAAACCAAATAATTAACAACACCACCAGTCACCAGACCAGCTAGCTACATGACGAAATGAACATCTTTCAGCACTTGTTCATTAAACAACAAAATTGAATTTCAGTTTTCAAGGAAATCAACATCTTTCGGCACGCACTTGTTCAAATGAACCACCACTGGGGTTTCCATATCCAATTATATTTTCAAGAAGATAAAGGGCGATCAATGAAGCAGTGGATAGTAAGTACGGAGATAAAACTTGGATGAGGAAGGTGCATGGGGGAGTTTAGAAGGAGATATCAATTTAGGAAGAGGATTTTCAGTGGAATTGACTCTATCTTACACAATTTTATTTTGAAAATTGATATTTTCACATGTTAAATTGATATTTTTATATGTGTCACTCACATGGAAGTATCACTATTCATGTGAGAATATTATTATTTTTATATAAAAATACTTTTACTTTTTTTCTTAATCTTTTATAATGCAAGTTTCATAACATAGTAACAGCCAAAAGTCTTATGGATTTTGGAAATTTTCAGTTTATAAAATTTTACCTTTTGCTAAAAAAAATAAATTCAGCTACAAATACTCCATTATCCGGCCCAATCTAGGCCAAGTACAAAAATATTGCTATCTCACGCGCATATGTAGATAAAGATTGCTAACATGCGCACCCAGAATTGAGTAGGGGGGGAGAGAGGACTTACTGTACCGGGCATTGGCAAGGCTGCCATTGGGAACAAAATCGTAAATGACAAGCTTCTCTTCAGCACCCCAGTAGAACCCACGAATTCGAACCAAATTTGGGTGCACCAATTTGGCAATGAGTCGCACCTGATTCTCAAAATCCCTGAACCTTTCCAGCCCACTCTCTCCAATTCTCCTAACGGCCAGCGTCGTCCCATCTTCCAGCACCGCCTTGTACATTATACTCGAGCCAGTGGCACCCAATATATACGCCGAGGCCTTAAGCAACGTCTCTAATTCCAGCTCTTTCTCCCCTCCATCAACTGTAACGAGTGATCCTGATCCTTTCTGAAGCTCTAGCGGCTGATTTTGAGTATTTCTATCTAACACTTTTTCCTTCTCTTCTTGGGTCTCTAAGATTGAGGATTCTGACGATTCTTCTTCATAATTTCTCCCTCTTAATAAACAAGCCCATGATCTTAGCCATGAATTTTCATTTTCATCGGAAGGAGGCGTAGCCCAGTCGTATTCTTTGTCTGCTTCTGATATTTTTCTCTTTGCTGTCTTTTTCTTCTTTACCTGGTAAATGTATATGAAAATCAGAGCCAGAATTCCAATTCCCGCGACATTACCGACCACGATTCCCACTATTGTGATGGGTTTTATCCCATTTCCCGATTTTTGCTGAGACCCATTTTCCGAGGCAGGGATTGATTCTATGGTATTGGGAATTGCTGCAATTGCAGGTGGAGATGTGGGTGCGGTGACATTTGTTGTAGTTGACGTGTTTGAAGAAATGGCGCAGAGAGTCTTCATTGGTTTACCGCACAACTCAGAATTCCCAGAAAATGCTTTACTGTCTTGATTATAGAATAAACTTGTTACTGGAATTCCACCAGTAAGATTGTTGAACGAGAGATCTAAGGTAACATTGGAAGGAAGTTTATTGGCAAATTCTGGTGGTATATCACCAGATAATCTGTTATTTGAAAGGTTAAGGTAATTAAGGTTGTTGCTTCCGAAACTTGAAGGTAGTGATCCATTGATGAGATTAGAAGACAAGTCTAGAACTTGAACTGAATCAAACCCACTAGGAAGAGTACCAGAAAAGTAGTTACTTTTCAAAGAAACAACATTTAGATTGTGAAGACTAGTAAGGTTTTCTGGGATATTTCCTGCTAATGCATTGTCAGACAAATCAAGATATTCAAGACTCTTTAGTCCTCCTACAAACTCAGAAAGCTCACCAGAGATCAAATTGTTGGAAAGATCAAGTATCCGAAGATTCGACGCGTTATAGAGCCAAATGGGAATAGACCCATTGATTGAATTGTTGGAAAGATCAAGGCTTTGAAGGTGCTGGATCACACCCAGATCAGCAGAAATGGAGCCAAGAAGCTGAGAATTGGGGAGAGATAATCTGATAACCCTATCAGGCATTCCGACAGTACCACATTTAACACCATTCCATGAACATGGTGTCTCATCATTGAAATTCCAGCTATCTAATACCCCTAAAGGATCACTGAGAACAGATGACTTAAAAGAGAGCAAAGCTACTCCATCTGTGTTGAGTTCAATGGATTTATTTACAAGGAGAGAAACTAGTACAAGAATTCTCCACCATAAGTGGAGATCAAAGCTTAGCAACATCATGATGTCTCAGTCTCACAGTAATCCCACATAATGAGAAGAGAGAAAGAAAGGAAAAAATAAGTGAGATTTATAGTACAGAGAAGAGAGCCAGCAGGCCATGTGATGAAGAAATATGTAAAATAAGAGCAGTGATACACAGCTCACCAAAGACCAAACTTCTTCACCAATATTCAGTCTTTGTTCAGACATTTAGCAGTTAAATATCAATAAAAAAACAAACAAACAAACAAGATTTTTCTTGAATGACATGATTAAATGATCCCAACAGTTGCCTTGCCCTCTGTTTCCTACACAGCTTCTGCAAAGTTCAGCAAAAATAAATCTCAAGTAATTAAGTAATCAGAGTGATAGAATCTCAGCATCTTTGCTAGGTGTCACCCTGATGGAGTTGAAAAGTGCAGAGCTCCATCAGTTAACGACACTTCAGAGTGGCTTGTTTTTATTATAGTACTAATAATTGGATATTTGGATACTACTGGTTTTTTATTTTCTACTTACCAATTTACATGTGAATACAAAGAACATTGATGCAGATGGTTCAACTTTTTTATATTTACTCTGTTGACACTCGTACTAACTAGGACCCTCAATAACCATTCTGAACTTTAGATCTTGGAAGTTCTTAAAACCCCAACTGAATCATGCTAACAAACACTTTCCAGAGTATATATTGCTTTTCTAGTTGATTTGTTTTGATTAATGGCACAGCAAATTGGCTTTACATAAAAAAAGCAGATTATTTTGCATCTATTTTTGGCAAGCGAAATTGGTCATTTTTGTGGCAATTATGAGCATCAGTAGAATTAGTAGGTGTAGTGGTAACATGGAGCTTGTATTGCCCTATGTTCTATGCCATGATCACTAACTTAGAGGTATGTTTTTAATACGAAAAATGGAAAAGCATGTAGCTGACTTGGTAGACCCTCTTCATGAAAACTACAGCTCTAAAATTTGATCATATGCCAAAAAAAATGCAAGATGGTTTGAATAATTACATGACTATATTAGAAGAAATGGACAGATGGTGGGGTATCCATGGAAAAATCAGCATATTTGATTCTCCTTGTTGGGTCGTGTTTGAGAACTGAGAAATCCAATCAACTTTGAGTTTCAACCTTTATCACCTGTAATTTAATACTCATTCTGTCCGTCCAGTTTTATTTGTTCTAATTAACTATTTATGATTAAAGTGATCTTATTTAAAATTAAAATTTATTCTTACTTTTTTTAATACATTTGTTTAATTATTAATCTTAAAATTGGTCCATTTAATCATAAAAAGTGACAAGATAAAATGGGACTAAGGAAGTATATATATAGTTTTATGTAGTTCTCATAATTAAATTGTTTAAACAAAAACATACTTTTCCATTCAAATTAATTGACCGTGATTGGAGTTGTCCAAATGATCTATATTTCGTGTCTCAAGACTTGTTTCTCTCAATCTAGATGGTCATGCATAGTAACTACTAGTAGTATTATTTTTATAAGTAAATAACTAAATACTATACATGTTAGCTTTGCAAGTTACCCTTTATTATTGTTTAGGAGTATATTCAAGAATCTAGATTTGGCATAACATAAAGGAATGAACGGATCGAAAGGAAACCTTTTATAAGATTCATACAACTTAAATTAATGAAAATGACAACATTCCACAGAAAGCTAGTTTCCATTATTATGATAGGCCAGGCCAGAATATACATGCAAGTTTGGACCACGAGAAATGTTGAGTTTTTACATGTTGATCATTGAATTAATTCATATGACTAGCTACCCGTCCTATATTATATTATATTAGTTTTGGTATTTCACTGCTTCACTCATCTCTCAACACAAACCAAGAACTAATCTTGAACACAAAATGGGAATCTAACAATAAATTAATCATTAGCTTCTCAAACTCTCTCACCTTTTCCTTTTCTATATATACTCCAAGACCATATATATATATATATATATATATATATATATATATATATATATATATATATATATATATGAAAAAATAGAGGTACACACATATATATAAATTTTAAATATACACGATTTAAGATCGTAGAGTTAACTCACCCTACGATCGTAGAATAGTCACTGACCGATAATAGAGTAATCACTCTATTACTTTGTAGAAAGCGCCGAGTAAATCCTCGAGACAAGAGAAGTGATTAGTTACGACGGTAGTAGTCATGTGTATTTAGTAGTCTGCGCACATATCGCCATGATATCTCCATTAAATCATATATATATATATATATATAACTTACTAAAATAATCAATCCTTTATAAAGTTTAGTGCCTGCTTTGCTTATATAGTGAATTATTTATTTACTCTATTATGCTATAAAAGGCTTAGTACTATCTAATCTCTTTAGGGTAAAACAGAAAGAAAAAGGGGAAAAAAATGAACAAAACTAAGACTTGGGGTCATCATGTACTGACACAATTAATCGTTATCCGAGGGCCTATATGATCATCCAAAAAGGAGTACCCGACTTTAGAAAAGCTCCTCCATAAAGAAAGCCGGAAGGTGGTAAAACGAAGGAAAAGCTAGAGAAGAATCGCTCCAAGGAAATTAACTAACTTGTGAATTAACAAAGAAAAAGAAGAAAGAGTAGTATAGTACATATATTATTTACAAAATATTTAGATCACTTGTTTTTTGTATTTTATAAAAATAATTATTTTATATTTTAAGACAAATAGAGATATAAAATTATCTCAATTTTTATCACGGTGAAGGAAAAATTCTGCTATATACGATAATAAATTAATTTATTTCGATAATAAATGTTAACGTATGTATGTGGATAGGATGAAACTAAGGGGTGACTAGCTCGCACACTATTATTATCGCTTAAAATTTCAAGTTAGTCACAATTAATTCAAGTTAATTGTGTCATGATATTTTTCAACATGTATTTCATTTTTCTTAATTGAAAAAAATATGTATTAAAAAAATGGAGTATATATAATTATTAATTTTGCCCGTTGAATACTCGATCAGCAGATCTTTATGTTATTCATCTGTTTGCGCCCAGGAAGTAGATTTCATATTTTGATAAACCATAGTAAATAATATGTATAAATATTGGAAATCTCCAACATTTTACCAATCAATATGATCAACTCCATCTATCATTTTTGTAAATGGGCCCATTTAAATTTGGAGTCCAGCAATTTTATCGCCATGATGAAGATGCCCTTGACCAATACATACAATAATGTTAATATAAATACAAATTAGATAATTGCAACCCATGTCAGTTCTACGGGAAAAAATAATGGACTTTTCAACTTCTATAAAGTTTTTCTTTTTTTTTTCTTCTTTAATAAATAAAAAAAATTGACACATGTATTTTTTATATTTTCTTATATCATCTCTCACGTGAGCATTTCCACCTTTACGTAAAAAGAAATTACGTGAAAATATTTGTCTTATTTTGCGCATTAGGCAATAGGCAATAGGCAATAGGCAATAGGCATAAGCATGATAAACGTTTGGATCAAATTGAATCATTCAAGCTTAATGTCATTTGCTTAGAATAGAAAGAGGGTAAAAAAAATTAATTCATTTTAAGTTCATAACTTTTGATTGTTCCTTGATAACGATAAGAATTAATTAATACTTTAGAATCTTAATCCTTACGTTAGTCTCGAAGTGTTGGTCTCTAAATAAATAAATGTTTGAGCTTGGAAAACTTTGGAAATATTGAATCAAACAAAACAACAAGCAATGAAGATTGAAGATCAGATCATTAGTGAATTTGGTGGGAAAACTAGAGACTTAAGTAGACAAATTGTTACTTAATTAGCACTAAAGAAATGGTCAAACAAGGATACTAAAAGTTTTCTTAGGAAGACATAAACTAGAAAAAGAAGATAAACTTCACGTCTTTATCAAATAAACAAATAAGCATTAGTGTACACATTTGCTTATGAGTTAATATTGGTTATAATCGGGTATTAGAAGAATAAGGGTATAATACTAATATAATATATGTGTACATAATATCATTATGATGTGCATCGCTAAAATTATTTATAGGCTACAAAAGTATGATTATTAAAGTCCTAAAATGAGCAAATAGTTCGAATTTAATCTCACTCGATTAAAAGTTCGATTCGAGCTCGACTCGAAATATAAATGATTCAAATATGAGCCAATTTTAAAGTTCAATAAATTACTCGAACTTGCTCAAATTGTAATTTTTTATTGATATCCGGATCATATTTGTTCGAAAAATTCAAACTACTTGGCTCGATTCGAGATTGTGCTCAACGCAGTAGCTAAACGAATATCAATTAAACTTTATTTTATACTTGATAAATTTTATGAACCAAATTTGAGTAACACAATACTCCCTCGGTTCCTTAATACTGTATAAGTCGTTTGAGAATTTCAAGTAAGTATTAATTGTTTAGTTTTCAATATTACCCAAAATAATAAATATAGCTTTAGTTCGCTCACTATTTTTTGCTCAATAAATAACATTATCTTTTTCTAATACAAGTACAATATAAACAATTAATATTATATTTAATGCTATACAATCACTTACTTAATACTTGTGCATAACTCTAAAATGACTTATAGTACTCCCTCCGTTCCTAATTATTTTAGAGGTGGACACAAGAATTAAGATAATGATTAGAAAATATTAAATATATTATTCACTTGTCTATAATACTCTTAAATTTTTTATTGGGATAAGGAGAGAGAAAGAGTTTAAAGTATCAAAAAAATAGATAAGGGTAATTTTGAAAAAATTATCATTAATTCTCTTAAATTTGAACAAACGTCAAATAATTAAAAATAAATAAAAAATTCTAAAATATCAAATAATTAAGGAGGAAGTGAGTATTAAGAAACGGAGGGTAGTTAGCTTCACTCAATTCATTTGCACCATTAATGATTATTGGAGTGGGGTCCTGGTGTCAAGTGGTGCAAATGGAATGAAAAGTGAAGAAGAATTGTGTACCTTCATTTGGCATTGGTTCAATACTAGCCGACCAACAGTATAGGAAATTACAATTATTAAACTTCCTTAGTTTCGTTGTTCTCATGATGTAGCTCCTTCCGATGGGTCTGTCGGTGGAACCCTGGAATCGTTCTAAATTTTATTTTAATGAGCTACTCCTCTGGTTCTACAAAATGTATTTAGAAATTAATCGCATTTCTCAGTGACAATTTTACCATTACTATTTAACTAACATTGAAAAGAAAAAAATGATTCTTTTAAATTTGTATATTTTACAAATTAAACTCTTTTTATTGATCCGCGAGGAGTATCATATATACACACTTTTCAGTGAGGTACCCGGCTCTCTCAAGCTCAGTTCATAAACCCAATATGGACAGCAAGCCATGAGTAATGTGAACTATCAGAATTTTCATACTCCAATTCCATGCATAACGATAAACAAGTACTGATTAAGGCCAAAAGCTTTTTAACACATGGGACCAATGAACTACCTCCAGACTTTTATTCATCATCACAAATTCATACATTTTCTAATCACTACAACACTGATTACATCTATCAAAAATATAATCTACATCTTTTTCCTTCCAGCAAATCTTGCTGGACTGAACTTGGTGAGATCAACAATAGTTGCATGGCCATCCATCACAAGCTCAGCCACAGCAGCCCCAGTAGCTGGACCATTAAGAATGCCCCAACAGTTATGCCCAGTTGCCACGTAACATCCTTTCACCCCAGGAATTTCACCAATGACTGGCACACTGTCATCCGTGCATGGCAAGAAGCAAGCCTGTTCCGCTTTCAGTATTGCTCCTCCTTGCCCCAAATAACTTGACACACTCTTAGCCACTTTCATAAGGACCTCTATTGATTCTGGGTTTGGTGCCACCTCTTCTGGATCATCCGGAACCTCGGCCTCAGCTGACATTCCGCATATATACACCTCCCGTCATATGTAATCGACAAAATTGAGCACGTATTTTGCCCACCATTTCAAATAAAATACTTTCCCTTTTTTCCCGCACAAAGGTTTCCATTTACAAAATTTGCAAAAATAATAAGATGTTAGTTTAATAGTCGTGACATACAAAAATATGATAGAAGTTTGAGATCCTAATTCCATTTTGTAGTACTATCAATAACAAAGATGACTACTCGTGTGAGAAAAAATAGTAAAGGAGAGACTATTATTTGTGGAAGAGAGGGAGTATATCATAATTCGATTTCTCCTTGTTGACATAGTTTATCAATGAAGTTTTGTGCGACTGAACTTATTCTTCTGATAAATTCTTTGTTAATAAGTATTTTCGTTTTCGTTTTCTTTTTCTAGCTAGTTCAAAGGTTAGTATGCTCTTCCTGTTCCATGATGAGAGTAAACTTTCGACGTCTAATGTGAGAGTCCACTCTCACTATATGAATCCCTATATCTAAAAGCACATGTCGACATCTAATTCATTTTTAATTAGGTATACTTCTAACTCTTTAAAATTTTAATTTATGAAGTTTTGAATACAATGCAATTAAAGATGGTTTATGAATTTTAACAAAAAAATGCCCACAATGTTTTCCAGCTTTACTTAAGTTTAGATACATTAATATATAGTGAGACCCTTCATATTATTCATAAATTTTGTGGATAGTACATTGTGGATTAATTAACAATATATATATATATGTTTTAAAATTTACAATGATAATGTTTAGATTAATATTACATACTAATATTCAAACAAGCTCCTGTCTCGTACAGTATCGGTTCACCTACTATTATGTATAAAATCATATACTTAAATTGTAATTTTATTATTTATTGTCATTTGTCATTTTGGATATAATTCAAGAGTGTATTTACACTATCTACTATGGCCCCTGCTTAATGCAATACCTAAGGTTGTAAACAAGTCAAGCTGAACCCAACAGAGAACTACTCGAATTCGAATTAAATTCATACTCAAATTTGAATCGGATTCGAAATATATTTGAAAAACTCTACTCAGATTCAACTCAAATATTAGTTACTCGAATTCGATCCGACTCGGATCGCATTATGTTCAAACTACTCGGAATTCGAGTATGCATATAATAACTAGTTTTATAATAAATATAATTATAAATTGAATTTATTATTACACTTTACAAATATAAAATCCCAATTAAAATTAAAAATAAAATAAAATAATAGTAATTAATCATCTTAATTTTTGATTTAACTTTGTATATATTAGAAAAGAATGTATGAACTATGTAATCGAATATGTATCAATCAAGTCTGAATTTTAAACGAGTCGAGTATAATCATACTCAGATTTTACGGATTTGGATCATATTATTAAACAATCCTATTTTTTCGAGTACTATTTTTTCGAGTAGAGGCCGAATTGATCCGAACTCTTTAGTCGTTGATTAGCTTACAGCCTTAGCAATACCCAATTGTTTGTAGCCCAATACATCTTTAAGTTTCATTAATTTTGCCACCAACCAACAGATGGAAAAAATAAAATAAAAAACACAATATTAATTTTTGAAGTCAATCAAAAGAAGAATAAGCAAACGTACCTGTAGGACGAGGATACACCTCTGGATCCATGGGATCCCCTCCATGAGCCGCAAAGTAACTCAAAAACAGAGCATGGGGAGTGATAGCATCAGGTTCTTTGGGCTCTAAAATTATACTGTGGGCCTTGAGTCCATACACCCTAAATATGGATGACAACATTGACAACTTACTACTCCACGGCCCAAGAGCAAGCACCACCGCATCAGCCTCCACTACCCTTCCTCCTTCCAACTCCACCGCCTTTACCCGTCCACCCTCCACCGCCACGCTCTCCAATTTCCCGATCACCACCTCCACGCCGTGGTCCGCCACCGCCTTCGACAGCAACGTTTTAGTAAACAGCTGGGGATGAACTTGGGCCGTGGTCTCAGTAGTCCCGATAGTCCTCGTGTTTTTAGCTCGGCCATTGACCCATGAAGGCAAAGTTGAGCCTGGGTTGCGGCCTTGCGATGATATTGCCGAGTCTGATTCAGTAATTGATAGGCTGAGAGTAGTGATTGGACGGTAGCCGTAGGATTGGGGCCCGTCTAGTTCTTCAGACAGCGAATGATGCAGATTGAAGCTGGCTCGGGCAAGGGGCGAGAGGGGCCCGCCGTCACACCAATCGAGGGCTAAAAATCCGCCTGCCTTGCCGGATGCGGCGCAGGCAATTGATGATTTTTCGATGAGGGTAACGGCAGCGCCTTTCTTGGCAAGAAAGTAGGCGGTGCAAACGCCGATGACTCCACCGCCGCAAACAACTAGTTTTTTGGGTGGAGGGTTTTCAAGGTGTTGCCGATCCATGGAAGAAGTTGATGAACGAATTGATCTAACAATGATAATTGGAGTAGAGTTTGGGATATAACTGAGGAGTGGACTAGATATGGAAAAGGGTAACGATGATGATGTCACCGACATTTTCAGTTATCTTCTTTGGGCTTTATCACTATTCACTAACGTAGCTCATATATTCCGCCTGTCGTCGTGGGCTAATATAAAATGTAGTCTTCTTTATTTGAAGTAAATATAAACAATTCTCATAATTAAAAATCGAGGTTGGGAGTTGGCTATTTATTTGCTGGCTTTTGATAGGTTGTGGACTTAGCTTGGGCTTTATCGATTACTGGTATTTACATTTGGACTTTCTATTTAACTGATTTTGTTGTAAAAGTTAGTGAGTCGGGTTGTGTTCCTATATCTATTTTTTTGGTGAACAAAAGGGTATTCAAGTTCATATTAGGGGCTACACATCTTGGGCTAACTTCTCTGGTAAAGTCATTGTTCAAAATAAATGAAAACAGTAGTTGAAAAGACTGACTAGCCCAGCCCAGCCCAGCCCAGCCCAAGATCATGACTGTTATATTTTTAATCGATATTTTTGAAAAAGTAAACTTTTCTTTTAAAATTATCGTTTTAAAGTGTATCTTTAATTTTAAAACAGGTAGAGTATATTTTTAATTTTAGAGTTTAACTGACATGAATTTGTAACATATCATAGAAGGTTAACTAAATTTTTAATTAACCTTAAGAATAAAATTTAATTTATTTAACAAATATAACTTTAATTTTAAAATAAAGTGGAGCTTAAGCCTGGCCTAAAGTGACAAAAGTTCTCTAAGTTCTCCATAAAGTATGCCTATACTATATTATTTTATTATAGCTTTTGTTACTGAGTAACTACTGGTTATACGTATTAAATATGTATGTTTAATATGTACTCCACTAGACTTGGTGATTTAGTTTATAAATTAATCAACAATGCTATTATCACATAAAATATAGTCACATAATATTAATATACACATATGTATATTATGAACCTTCGCCTGACATGTGGGTCCTATAGTATATATATGTATGTAAATATTATGCAATTATTTTTTATGTAATAATAACATTATTTTAAATTGATTGATCAATCTAAATTAACTAGAATTATTTGGTGATTGGGACTACAAGTGAGATAAAATACATTATCTGATATAATATAATTCGATTTTGTTAATATTTTATGTGATATAATATAAACCCTGTTGTAAAAAAAAATACAAAAAAGAGGATTAGCTTTGTTTTTTTTTCCTGTTCTTTTTCTCATCAACAACCAAAAGTTTTTCCTTTTCAATGCCAAGGTTTAAACTTGATATGAGAATACACTTAATTTTAGAGAAAATAATTATAAAAACTATAAAATATTTAAAAAATATTATTAATTATAAGTTAAATAAATCACACTAATTTTGAATTTAAAAGCATCTCAAATTAACTTTAAAACGTCAAATTTAATTTTATATTTTGAAACAAAGACAATATTATTTTTGTTCTGTAGTTAGCTAAGTTAAGGTCAATCTTACTTTAATTTGTCAAAATTTTATCTAGTCAAATGAGATTCTCATTCTAAGATTGAAGTAATATTAAAAATAATAACAGTTTAAACCAAAATAATAAAATATGTTGAATATCCATGGCATTTTTATTTGGATTGAGAGCACATATAATATGATTCCAAACCATTTTGACCATATTATAAATAAATTTATACAGTTTTAGTTTTTAATTAACCCATAACCACTTTTTTATAATTCAAAACCAACCATAACCTTTGCCATGTCTATACTCCACAAAAGGCTAAACAGTGTTAGCAATTTGTAGCAACTAAATGGAGTCTACTTCTTCCGATCCCTTCGGCCCTTCCCCATTCTTCACCTTAAGTCCTCAGGATGAAATATATCATTCTTACTGAATTATAGTAGTATATGTTCTCACAAAAATAATAATTTCAAACATATATGAGTCTACAATCATTTGTTTCCAAAATGGGAGAACAGTTACAATTAGTTACATAGGGAAAATGTAACACTAGTCACACATCTAAAGATATTAGAAAAATTTATCAGTATATAAAAAATTAAGTTAATAACAATAGTATTTTCAAAGTATAACATTTTGGGTAATTTTGTGATGGACTAAGATGACCCAAGAAGATTTCGAATTTGGGATTTGATTCAAGATTTATTCCGAACTCGATATTTGACCCGAATTATTTCAGACCAAACATATATAAAAATTTATTTCGGACACGAGATTTGACCCGATTATTTCCGACCAAGCATATATAAATTTAGTCCTCCATTTCAGACTTATATATCCATTTTCACCTTTTGGAGTAAACTAGAGAAATTTAAAAATTCAAAACCAATACAAAGTTATTTAGTTTTAATATAAATAACTATAACAACTGTAAATTAATTATAAATGTTATTAATTCTCATATTTGCTGTTTTTAAATTTTAAACGGAAACATATCCATCATTAAATTATATAATTTTTTAATACTTTTAATGAATTAGAAGGAAATGATCCAGCCTTAAAAAATGAGCTAATTTTTGTTTGTTTTATTTAATTGTTATTGTGATAACTCGGATTTTCAGAAATTATTAAAAATAATAATTTAATAAATAAAATTCTTATTATGAGACTTAATAAGTTTGAATGTATAAATATATATATATATATATATATATATATGTGTGTGTGTGTGTGTGTGTGTGTGTGTGTGTGTGTGCTGCTTGTATTGCGTTTATAGTGAATATAGGTCATACACAACTAGCTGTGTATATTTTATTTGTGCACAGTCTGCAAAATTGTTTTATTAGTTATACACAGCTGTGTATATTTTATTCGTGCACAGTCTGCATGATTGCTTTTAAAAAAATAGCTTCTCTTCTCCCAAATCAGAAATCAAAAATAAATCTGTCAAAACGAAGTAGTTTTGGCCGAATTTGCACAAATAAAACATACACAGCTGTGTATGACCATTTTGCCCTATTTTAAAATTCAAAATAAAACTATTAATATGTAATTGTAGATTTTTGTAAAAAGGAATTATAATTGTTATAGATTAATTAAAAAAATTCTATTAATTTATGTTATTTTATATTTTTAAAACTCAAAGAACTTATACTATTTTTGGTACGATCCGTACAGATAGTAAATTTTACATTGTATTTGTGAGGCTAGTAAATTTTACATTGTATTTGTGAGTTTGAAATTTACCGTGGATTAAGAAATACTAAATATTTACTACATGTTTGTGAGTTTAAAAACAAAGTAGAAAGAAAATGATGAAAAACTTGTGTTTTCTTTAAATAAAAAAAATGTTGTGTATTTTTTATAGGACGAATTTGGGCGGAAAAATAAATAAATTAAATAATTGTCTTACAATTGCTACATTATTTTAATGCACAAACCCAATAAAATAAAATATAAAGGTATAGTTGTAATCTATATTTTAAAAAAATTTATCATTTTACACAACACAAGGAAAACCATAAATTTTCTAATTTTTTCTTAATTTTTCATCCTGATTTTGATTTTCTGTTCTTTTCTTTTTTATATAAAAGTCACAAACATTAAATTTTTGAAAATACCACAAACTGACATAAAAAAGTTGATATTATATTTTAAAATGGGTAAAGTATCACGTTGTTTTACAGTGTAATGCAAAAAACTGAAAAAGATTTATGTTGAATTGGGTAGGTAAATTCATCGACAAGTTAAAAGATGTTTTGTGGAATTAACATTGTGCTTTTGAGTTTTCTGTGGGAAAAAAATTCGATTTTTTTTAATTTTTAATGGAAAAGAAAATAATAGAAAATTTATTTTATTTTGTACTATATTATATTATATAATTTTTAATATTTTTAGGAAATAAATGTAAATTTATTTTATTAAATTTATTATTATGATTGATTTTATTTTATTTATTTTGTATTATTTATTTAATTTTTCATTAAATTAAATTAAAAACTTTAAATTTATTTTATTTTATTTTATTATTATGTCTCATTGTATTGTATTTTATTTTGTATTATATTCTATTATGTATTTTTAAATATTTTTTATTAAATTTTATTTTATTTATTATATTAAATTTGTTTTTTTTTTTGCAATTTTTTATTTTTTATTTTATTTTACTTTGTATTATATTATATTATCTAATTATTTATATTTATTTATTTAATAAACTAAATTAAATGTATTTCATTTTTTTATTAGTAAGAAATTAAGTAAATGCTACTTAGTT
Organism: Panax ginseng; assembly: GCA_020205605.1. NCBI lineage: Eukaryota > Viridiplantae > Streptophyta > Magnoliopsida > Apiales > Araliaceae > Panax > Panax ginseng. The sequence goes on from CM035129.1 coordinate 158,549,080, forward strand.
ATTTTAATATTATGAAACTAATTAAATAATACATAAATACATACAGGGCCCACAAATCTTGCAAATAAATAATTTTGACAAAAATTTCATCGAGAATTCCGTCAGAAATAGCAAGTATACAAAATCCATATACACACTATGAAGCATAATCAAAATCAAGTAACATAATCAGTCATCACCCCCTCAGTAGCAAAATGAATTAATTTAATCATAATTGTCACACAGTATTAAACAATTTAAACATAAACAGTCCCAAAATCAGTGGCAAGTTTAATAAGGCAATCCCTAAATCAGTAACACAATCAATAATAATTCTGATATTCAGTCCCAATTAAGTCTTGAATTAGCATACATTTGATCAATAAAAATTAGTGGCAGTACTCCAAAAATAATAACAGTCCCAAATTAATTGATATATGTAAGACCCCGAATTTTATGAAATAAAAATATTCAATTTTTCTATTTAGTAAATGGTTAAATTGATAAAAAATTAAAATTAAGGGTGATATATATAAAATTTTCAAAATACGCAAGTGGTTATAAAATATTCATTTTTGTCAGGGAATATTCGTTTGTTCGTGGAATATTCTTGTTGTGCAGGAATATTCGATGACAGCCAGCATGACCATTTGTGGGTCCCATAACTGGAAAGTGCCGTATTAAGCGATTATTAGTGTCGATATCGTGAATAGTCTTGAGTATCGTGAATAATAACTCAGACACCAAAAGTTTCAAATTTGATAAAACTTCATATCAATATTTCAAAGATAATAATATTGAAGAAATAATATCATTACAAAAAAATAATATCCCTTACCTCGAAAGCATCTTAGATTTAACGAACAATCAGATATATAATTTATGACTTGCACAGTATAAAGAACACTCAAAAGTATACCCACAAGAATACGCTCGATATATCGAGAGAGAAAGAGAGAAGTTTTCAGTTGCTGGTGTGATTTTCAATTCTAACCTAAGCACTCTATTTATAGGAAAATGATTAGAACACCAAAGTAGAAAATTTAATAAAATATTAATATATATTATAAATTTCCTTAGCCCACCTTTGATGATCTGAATTCAGCACATTGATAACACATGTGAGCCCACTAATTGTACAAAAAATGTTTTTCTCAAAATAATTAACTAAAACTCCCAAAAATTAATTATTTCAGAACTTCAGAACTTCAATAATTCATAATAAATAGCCCTTTTATCAGAAAATTAGAATCTCACGAACTTTTATAGGAAATTCAATTCTCTACAACTTTGCAGAAGAAAGTTTTTTCAAATTCCAAACAGAAATTGACCGAAATCCACAAACGTCATTTATTTTACAGTGCTATAATCAAATTTCTATTCAATAATTGTGTACAAAACATGTGTTAAACATTTAATGCCACAAAAATACTCTTCCTCCTCATATACTCATATATCCCACATTCATTGTAAAAAAAAATATCACCTATTAATATATTATTAAAATAATATATTTAAATGAATTATTTTATCAGAAAAAGATTAATTTTCAACAATTGTCACATTAAAAATTTTCTCCATCTATATCCTCATAAAATCAATATTTTCCTCATCATATAAATCAATAATTAATTATTCATAAATAATATTACATAATCACATTATTGACAACCAGGCAGTTCTCAGGATAAAGGGGGCTTTCCAATAAGGATCTCTTCTTACTGACGCGCAATTAGATGACCAAACCTCTCCTTAGACAAAACTTTCTAGACATTGCCAATAATGTTATCTAATAATATTATTCAGATAATATGAATTATTGCTCCGATAATAGAAAATACTGTGCAGTGACAATTATTAAAACAACAATAATATCAACGTCGCAATTATTGAATCAATAAAATATAATATTGAACAGTAATTACTATAACAATTATTGAGTAGTGCCTTCTTACGTAAGAATCAATAATTGGTGCACACTACCGTCTTCTTCTTGTGTTTTAACCACACGGGTATTCCCACAAAGATAATCTTGTAGTGAACTACGCCTTATTTATAACCAACTTATTCTTTTCGCTTCTTCCTCCAATCGCTTTTTCAAGTTATGGGGCCCACATATTATCAGCACTGGTCGTATTTAATATTCCCCGACAAAGATTTAATATTCCACGACCAAACGAATATTCCCCGACAATAATGAATATTTTATAACCACTTACTTATTTTGAAATATTTGCGTATTTTACCCATAACTATCCACATTAATCAAATCAACCCTTACTATTTCAAAATAATAAATAGAGAAAATTAAATTTCATTAATAATAAGTTGGGGTCTTATATTCGTCCTGGATGAGAAGAGTAATTAGAATCACAATTATGATTATGAGTTATTCATATGATTGTGGAAAGGAACTATTGATTGATGTTACAGAGATAAAACATTGTTGGTGGACTTTTAATGTGGAGAAGATAATAGACTTTATGGTCTATTTGACTCTTCTAATGGATTGCTCGTTCCGCTGCAACTATGGTTGAAAAGTTTTATCATCTACCATATGTTCTAAATCTCTGATTTATTACTGATGAAGGCTATTGATAATTTAATTATCTTTAGTCATAATATTCTTTATTGAAATTAGCTAGTTGTCTTTCACCATTTTGCTTCACAATTCCTTTCGTGTAATAAAAGTGTAAATGGCTGGTGAATGGGGATAACAGGGAATAGTGTGGTGGTCCGAGACTCAAAAAGTTTTTCAACACATTATAAAATGGCATGACATACAATATATAATTGTATTGAGGAACTAAGATGTGTGTGTGTCGATATTATACGTCACTTAATAATTGATTTCTGTGAACAACAATAGGGTGAGATGAACCCAACTTTGAAAGGGTGTTTTGCCACTATCATCATACAAGATGTCTAATGACATACAATCTCGTGTTATCGTAAGAGCGAGGGTTATGCACATCCACTTGCGAGTATATCTACTAGCACTACCTATATGATCTTGGAGTTTATTTGAAATATAATTTTCAATTGGAGCAGTGGAGATAGTTATATGTCGAGAAAGACTCACCATTGGAAAGAACATGATAGTAATCTTCTCTTTTTCTTTGGGGTCTATTAGATCAACCAAGGATAATTCTCTCGACATATGATATCTATCATAACTTAGATTCATGGCCTCCCATGTATGACGAAGGTTTCTCGAGCATTTACCAAATATTTTAATTTCTAAAAAGCAGCTTATTACCGTACCTTTTATAAGGTATCATTTGCGAGAGTCTTTCACTTGGGACACAAGTCACAGTTGGTATATATTTGTATCAAAACTCACAGCATATGTGTTGTTATAGTAATAAAGTTGTAGTTATTTTCTGTACCATGTATTTGGCGACTCAGAATAGGTTGGATGGATTGGACTTATTTTGGGGGCGTCACAATATATACAAAATAAGGTAGCCTAAATTAGGCATGTATGTTGAAAATTTGGGCATAAATTATTCCAACACGACAGGAAAATTGCAATCATAAACACTATTTTCACATAAAAATTTATACAGATAAGTTTTACTTTACTAAATTAGGGCAATCCATAAAATTTTGATTTATTAAATTAGCTAGGGCACTGATTGATTATTCACTAATTTCTAATTAGTGCAGAAAATTTAATGTTGGGAAGATATATAGTACTTGAGGATCAGAAAAGGTGGGTAGCTACACCACTCGAACAACAACCAAAGTCGCAGGAACAAGGAGGATGAGAGATTGTCAGAAGACTACGAACAGCAGGGAGGCGGAGGGGGAGAACGACGACGTTTAGCCAATTGAAGGGCATGATTAGATGATTGCGACGGTGAGGGCTCGAGAGGGCGGGAAATAAAATAACAACGACACGACTTGTGAGACCCCAAATTTTATGAATAAAGATTTAAATTTCTTGAAATATTTTTTTTTGAATATTATTGTGTGGATTTGATATAATGTTATAGTTGTGGGTAATATTTACAAATTTTACAAAGTAAGCAAGTGGTTATATAATATTCGATTGGTCGGAGAATATTCTTTTTTGTCGGGGAATATCCGTACGACGGCACAATCATTAATGGACCCCACAACGGAAGTATTGTCGTAGTTAGAAAATGACAAAATTATCTTTTTGTAAAAATAATGGCGAAAGTGTTACCGTTAAAACTGTTGAACTACCCGGTAGTAAAAGTAAGAAATACGCGTGGTTGCATTGTAGTACACGGTATTGATTATTGATACTTACGTGAGAAGTCACTCAGTTATACTCAATTATTGCTACAGTAATTGTTGCATCATATCTCTCATATTATTGATTCAATTATTGTCACAAAGATCATCCGCGATAATATGATATATTATTAAATCAATAATTGAGACGACAAAGTTATTCATATTATTAAATTTTAATATTTACAATGTCTGTAAGTTCTTACATCGAGGAGAGGTTTGGTCATCTAATTGTGCGCCAATAAGGAGAAATCCTTATCGGAAAGACCCCTCTTTCCGCAGAAGCGACACAGTTGTTAAATATTGTGAGTTATAATATTAATGATGAATAAGTTCGTGTTGATTAAAGATGAATTTGATAGTTCCATTGTATTGGAATTATTAGTGTTAGTGGAAATCGATATCTATTCCGATGATAATTGATGTCTGGGGTTATATTGATAAATTGGATAATTAATCGGATAAATGAGTAATTAATTGCTACTAATTCACATGCTTATATAACTATTTGTTCACATTTGTATACTATTGAGTCACATTCACTTACTATTAGGGGATTTGGTGCAAAATTGATAATACTTGCATAATTAAGTTAAAAATAGAGGTATAGATGGAGGTACTATACTGTAATTCGTATTTTCACATGATTATAACTATTGATTCACATGATTGAACTATTGAATCACGTTATTTACTATTAGGGGAGGTTGTTCAAGTTTGATAATACTTGCAGGACTAAATTAAAAATAAAAAAAAAGTTGAAGGTATTGTACTGTAATATTTCGAGCCCCAAAACGTGCAATTATCGAAACTATATTTTTCTATAAATAGAAGCTCATTCTTCCTTCATTTCTCACCAATTCACTAAAGCTTTAGAGCAATTATTATAGAGAGAAATTATAGAGAAAAGAAGAAGAAGACTATACCTCTCTACTCCAAAGATCCAGCTTTCTTTCTAAAGTAAGGGAATTATTTCTTTCGTATTCATGAAGAGAGCTTCAGTTATTCCATTCTTTATTATTATGTTGGGATAACATGTATACATGCTGGTACCGCATACATGGTGAAATTATTCTCGTTATTCCATTCTTTATTATTATGTTGGAATAACTTGCCTACATGCCAAGATCGCATACGTGGTGAAATTCTTCATTATTCAATTATTTATTATTCTTTTTAATATCATGTATGCAAGTGATTACGCTAGATCTGGTTCTATTCTTTATTATTCTGTTGGAATAACCTGTCTGTGCGGTCTATCGCATGTATGGTGAATTCTGTTGTTATTCTATTCTTTATTATTCTGTTGGAATATCCTATCTGTGCGGATTACGTATGACCTAGTTCCGTTCTTTATTATTCTGTTGGAATATCCTGTCCGTGCGTATTACGCATGACCTGGTTCCATTATTTATTATTCTGTTGGAATAACCTGTGTGTGCGGTATATCGTATGCCTGGTGAATTCTTCTGTTATTCCATTCTTTATTATTCAGTTGGAATAACATGTCTATGTGGATTACCGCATGCATGGTGAATGATCCTTCGTATTCATTCTTTATTAAATTGTGGAAATAATCTGTCTACGTGAATTACCGCATGGCGTGTGAAAATCCATTTGCACTTTCGTATATTCTATTATACTCGTGTGAAATATCATTTTTTTTGTACTCGTCATGAAATATCATTTTTTTAGTATTTTTCTGTTATGAGTTACTATTCACGGGTTACTATTCACCTAGTTACTATTCACTCTTGTATTATTCACTCGGGTATTCGGGGCACTTTTCATGCCGGAGTGCTATTCACGAGTTACTATTCACCCAAATTACTATTCACCCTTATATTATTCACTCGGGTATTTAGAGTACTTTTCATGCCAATTCATTTATTCACGGTACTTATTCCCAAGTCTTATTCACGGTCTACTATTCACGATAAAAAATTGATTCTTTTCTGTCCAAATTATTTTTGGTACATGAATATTATTCTTGAATTTTACTCCACAAAGAAGTATCATGTTGACAATTTGGACGATATTGTTTTCTGGATAAATTAAATTATAAATTTTTAAAATTTATCCTTGAACTTGTTTTATTGAATTATTATGTCATTGTCATCATTTGCATGCTTATATTATGATTAAAGTCATCTTTGGCTTACGTGCATAGATGGACTTGGTATGATTATGACCAGGGATTATTCGGTATAATCATGACCGTAATGTGACGAATGACGTGGTAAAAGTCCTCATTGGCACATAGTTCATTGGTGGATGGTTGTTGGTATGATTATGACCCGGGGATTATTCGGTATAATCATGACCATTGATGATTACATGAATATCTTTGGTCGTGGTGCAGGGATGATGTGGTTTATTTATTAAGCTGAGTCTCAGCGATAAAGTTGATGAAAATCTTTTTAAATCATAGCAGATAGTAGATTTTATGCTCTACTTGACTCTTCTAATGGATTGCCTATTCCGCTGCAGTTGTTCATCTATAACTTGTTGTCTATTATATTCTATCAGTTGTTATATTGTTGAAGGCTAAGAATAATTTATTATGCATTATCTTAGTCATAATATTTTTTACTGGGCTAATTGAGCTCACCATTTCTTTCACTGTTCTCTTCAGAAAATTAGAGCGTAGTCGGACTAATGGAAACCGGAGTGACTACCCGGATGATAAGCATTAGTAGTCCTCACTATTCTGTTAAATAGTGTGACAATAAATCTAATGAGGACTCCATTGAGTGTGGATATTGTCTAGATGACAATATTTGTATTAAAACTCACAGCATATGTATTGTCGTATTTTACACGACAGTTGTATAATTAAGTTTTTAATTGTATTTTGTACCATGTATTTGACGACTCAAGATGGGTGATGTATACCTGTTTTGGGGGCGTCACACGACTGATATGATTTTAGGTTTTTTGTTAATTCCGACAGAATCTTTCGTCAGAGATAAATCTCTCAAAGTTATATTATTTTCGAAGGACGTTCTATCGGAATTATTTGAATTTTGTCGACCATATTACTGATTCTACCGGGAAACTTTGGCACCGGGAATGCAACATATATTAGACGAAATTTTGTCGATTATATAATAAGTCTGACGGAATTATGTTCGACCGAATATTCCGTCGAAGTTATGCTAATTCTGAGGGAATAAATACCATCAAAAATAATTCTGTCGGAATTAGATTTTTTTCTTGTAATAATTTATTTTTTATTTTGAATTTTAAATTTTCATAAATTAATTTTAAAATTTTAAAATATATATCTCTAATTTTAAAACAAATAAAATAAGTAATAAATTTAACATATTGGGAGAAGATCTGAGTTGGGTCCAAATTAAAAAATTGTCCTGACAATTAAGTAAAATAGGACAATGAATATGGTTTATCATAAGGTGTGGTTCCGGTACAAAAGCAAACGATATCACAAATTTATTGGAAATATAATAATACATAAAAGCAGATTTTTTGTTCTTAATTTTTCTGTCTTCTTATATTCTTTTATTTAAATTTTGACACCTAATCTTTTATTTAATACTAATTAATTTTAAAATTAAATAAAAAAACATATATCAAAATTTAAATAGAAAAATACAAAGAAGACAAGAAATTTAAGCACAAAAGATCTGCTCTCAATAATTCATGCCTCCGTCCATTTTGATAGACGAGTCCATGGAATTGAGATTGAAATAATTTTTTTTGCCAAATTAAGCTTTCAACTTCAAAAAAGGAAAACGACCCCGGACCTAACCCTAGGGGACATGGGCCCCACCCCCGTTTGACAACCCTCTTATATCTATAGCCATTAAATTCTCCAATTGTTTTAAATATTTCATTCATATGTTATGCGACGTTAGAGGAAAAGAGGTTGGTTTTGTTTGTTTTTTTTATCAAGTTTTTCTCTCTCCACGTTTGGTATGGTAGCTATTTTAAGATGAATGTAGTAGTATTTGTTTAAGATAAGGTGCTTAATTGTCTAGAAAAGAATAAGGATAAATATATATATTCTCTTTATAGTTAAGAGTCATATTATAATATTATAAAAAAATTCAGTCTAATTATAATTACGATGTATGTGCATACATGTTATAAGTAGGAATTAAAAAGAATCTCATTTTAATCTATTATATCTTATCGCATACATTTACACGTTAGCTACAACCTATTTTTGTCAAATATTTATCGATATGTATATTATTTTTCTATTGCACGTGTGCGTATTGAAGGGTGTAATTATTATTTTTTTGTAAAAAAAGATGTATTCAAAATCAAACAACTGTTTTTTGGGATTAGGTTGAACAGACAGTAGTTGAATATATTTATATAATTAGACATGCATGTCAGTGAAATGCTCCTCCCCATTTGGGTTCCTCCTTGATTGATTCTTCACCAGCCAAAGCATTGAATGGTTCAACTTTAATTAAGCTTCTGTTCGAGCTAGCGCATGTCTTTTTCGATCTCAACTGATCTTTCTTTGCATGCCTAAATTTATAGGTGTATGTGGTAGGTCTATATATATATATATATAACAAAACAAAACCATGCAAGTGGTGAATGCAGGGTGGGGTACGTACGTGGTCAACCGATTCATCTCAATATGACAAAATGACATTGGATTATTATTTGTGATCAACTTTATTTTTCTTCAATTCACTTTTACTTTTATTAATTATATTTATGTAGTGCATGCCCTATATAGCTGCTAAAATGAGAAATCTTTCCTCGCGGCTCTCGTAATTGGTTGATTGACAATTCTTTTTATAATTAACAATATAATTTTTCTGTAAAATTAAATATATCATGGTTATAAATATAAATAAATAAATTTATTTATTTATTTATTTACAATTGCTAGTAAACTCACAAAACCACCTATATTGCTTACAATTGTTCAAGTTTCATGTCAATCTCAATCTCAATTGAGAAGAAAGGAAATTCATCCACTTTTTTAGTTACGTATATTCTTTTTATTGTTATCCATCCTTTCACAGTACCGTCTCTTTTAAGTCTTGCACGCAAATTAAACTAGCTACTCTTTTTCTATCAGAATATAATTTTTCAACACATCAAAATTAATGGGTTCCGCCCAAAAATAATTATTCCCTCCGTTTCACAAAATATATATTTTTCGATTATAATTATTCTATAATTTAAAAAACAAAAGTAAAGAATAGAGTATAAATAACTTCTCATTTTACCAACAACATACTCTACGTAAATATATTAAAGATTCTTTCTTTATATTAGAAGCAACAGATCCTACACAAATATTTTTAAGAAAATGTATTTTTTTTTAAAAAAACAAAAATAGGAAATGGAGTAAAAATAACAAGGGACAAGAAGCTAACATGCGCTGAAAGAGGGGAGGGAGCCGGGAGGAATTGTAAAGGCAGGTGCGCGAGGACGTTGAAATGGTACGGTGGATGCATACGGCTTACGATAGCGGGATGCATGTGATCTGTGAGTGGGTGAGACTGGGAATAATGGAAAATCCCTTTTCTCTCCCTCCTTCTGCCCTCCAGCTCCGGTTTCAAATCCCCATAACCGGACGATGCTTTGTCATTTTCGTGAGTCCAATCTTTTATCATTATTTTTTTGTCCGTTTTCTACAATTATAATTACAATATTAACAAATTATACTCTCTTTGTTCCCCCAACAAAATTTATTTAATTATACGCTTTTATCATTATTTTAAAGAAATGTTAATAACTTAATTTATGAGTTAAATTAATTAAACTGTTTATAAATAAATAAAGTTTATTTATAATTGCGTAATTAATTTTTATGAAGCGAAAAAGTTAGTAACAATAAAAATATTAAAATAAATATAAGAGAAAAATTATACAAAATTAATTACAAAATCTAATAAAAATAAAAACTAAAATCTAACTGCAATTTGCCACATTGTTTTCCTTATGCTAAAACTTGATTGGCCAGAATTTTTTAATTATTGTACATACAACAAAACATCAAATCTGTCTATATCTAGTCAAGGCCAATAAAATTCTTATTATGAGTAACAAATGTTTTGAGGGTGGGACATAGCTTGCTCGGACCCACCACTACAACATACCTGGGCCCACTACCTCTAATTCCATTCCCTCTTTTACTCCTCGTCACTCGTTGACAGTTTTATAAAAGGGATAAATTAATTTTTAGTACTTGTACTGAGATACTATTTATAATTTAATATTTAAAATTAAAAAAATTATAAAATATTGATTATATTCGAAAAATATTATTTTGTTAAACATTAAAAACACAATTTATAATTTGGTATCCGAAGTAAAAAAAATTATGAACTGGTGCTTGTACTCAAAATTTTTTGTCATCTAGTACTTGTACTTTCTAATTTTTAAATAATCGTTAAAATTGATCCAACGGAGAGAGACAAACATACAGAGAGTGAAGCGAAGTCGACACGAAGAAAATTCTCGATGTTTTGTTCTATCTTTTTTTGCCTCCCACATTCACACCATTGCTCCACAGTGGCACTGACTTTGGAATCTGGTGTAACATATTCATTCATTTTTGTTGCATGAACAATAATTTTCTTCCTTGATTTCATTTACGATTCCACTCCAAGACGAGCTCATCCTTTCAATTAAACACTAAAAACCCTTTAATAAATATATGGGAACCAGTAATCAATGGAAAATCGAGACAAAAAGAATGAGAGAAGAAGAAGGACAGAAGAAGAGAACCTTAATTTTTAAACAAAATAAAGATGAAACCCTACTATTTAACGGAGTGTAATATTTTTCGAGTACAATCACCAGTTTGTAACTTTTTTTTACTTCGGGTACCAAATTATAAGTTGTGTCCCTAATGTTTAACGGAGTGTAACATTTTTCGAGTACAATCATCAGTTTATAATTTTTTTCACTTCGGATACCAAATTATAAGTCGTATCCCAGTACAGATACCAAAAATTAATTTATCCCGTTTTATAAATAATATTATTATCACATAAAATAAATTAGATATATATTGCGGCTAGACCTGGCAATATAGTTGGTTAACTGTCAGGTCAACCCATATTAACTGGAACCAAATGAGTTGGTTAACTGTTTTTATTTTGTTGGGTTGGTTAAAGTTTGGAACCATATTTTTATAAAGAAATATAGTTTCAACCCGGTTAACAATTTTTCGACCTATATTTTATTTCAAATCCAAATCAAAAGTTATTTCCATCCATATTTACATATTCAAGAAGCTCAACTACCCCCCCACCAAGACCCCACCCACCCACCCCACCCCACCCAACCCCACCCCACCCCACTCCACTCCACTCCACCAAAAAAAAATATTATGTAATTATGTATCCACCCCTTACCCCCCACCCCACCCCACCCCACACCCCAAACCCCACACCCCACCCCCACTCCCACCTCCAAAAAATAATATTATGTGATTATGTATACACCCCTTACCACCACCCCCACCCCCACCCCACCCCCCCCCCCACCCACACCAAAAAAAAAAATAATATTATGTGATTATGTATGTAAGATGTAAGACCCCAACTTATTATAAATAAAATTGAATTTTCCTTTATTCATTATTCTAAATTAATAAGGGTTAATTTGATATAATTCTTTGGTTATGGGTGAAATGTGCAAAGTTTACAAAATAAGCAAGTGGTTATAAAATATTCATTATTGTTTGGGAATATTCGTTTGGTCGTGGAATATTCTTTTTTGTCGAGAATCTCCGTCATTTACGGCCAGTAAATATCATTGGTGGGCCCATAACTGAAAAACTATTGGATGAAAAGAAAACGACAAAGATCGAGTTTTATAAATAATTGGCAGAAATTGTTACCGCTAACACTTGTTGGGTTACCCGGTGGTTAAAATACAATAAATATGTGGTTCAAGACAAGAAGACACCTGTATTACACAGATTGTTAAATTATTGATCCTTACGTGAAGGCACTACTCAATAATTATTACAATGAATTCTTGCTCAATATTATATTGATTCAATAATTCTTTGCGTTGATATTTTGTATCATTTGTTGTTTCAATAATTGTCATTACACAAGATTTTCCATTATCAAATCAATAATTCATATTATTTGAATAATATTATCGAGATAAAATTATTGGCAATGTCTAGAAAGTTCTGCATAAGGAGAGGTTTGTCACCTAATTGCTTGTAGGTAAGGAGAAATCCTTATTGAAAGCCCTCTTTCCTGGAAACTACCAGTTGTCGATCTTGTGATTCCGTAATATTATTTTTAATATTATTAATTATTGATTATTATGATAAAGAAAATATTTATTTTATGTGGATATAGATGGAGAAAATTTTAATGTGACAATTGTTGAAAATTAATATTTTATCTTTTTCTCGATAAAATAATTCATTTAAATATATTATTTTAATAATATATTAACGGTGATATTTTTATAATGAATGTGGGATATATGAGTATATGAGGAGGTAGAGTATTTTGTGGCATTAAATGTTTAACACATGTTTTGTGTGTTTGTGGACACAATTCTTGACCGAAAATTTATTATAGTATAAAAAAATCGTCTTATTATGGATTTTGGTCAATTTCTGCTTGGAATTTGGAAAACTTTCTTCGCAAAGTTGTAGAGAATGGAATTTCCCATAGAAAGGCGCGAGTTTTGAATTTTTCGATAACCGAGCTATTTTCTACTAATTGTTGAAGTTTCGAAAATAAAATGATTTTTATTAAATTTATGGGGGACCCACTTTTTGGTTGGTGGATACAACATGTGGGGCTGCGATTTTTGGGGTGGTTGGTCTTTGTTGGCAACTTAGGTTTATAGGAAGAAAATAAGAATATTATTATTATATTTATTTAGTCTCCTTTTCATGCTTCTAACATTTTCCTATAAATAGAGGCTAAGTTAGAATTGAAAATCACACTAGAAACTAAGTTTTCTCTTTTTCTCTATATTGTCGAACGTATTCTTGTGAGTATATTTTGAGTGTTCTTACTACGGTGCGTAGTTTCACAAGACTATACCTAGAAATTCAATCGTAAGATGCGGTTATTTTGAGGTAAGGATGTTATTTCTTTCATGAATGATATTATTTTCTTCAATATCATTATGCCAAAATCTTTGTTGAACTTTTTATCAAATTTGGAACTTGTTGTGTCGTGGTTTCTTATTCACATATACTCAAGACTATTCACGAATCACTTAAGACTATTCAATTTAAAAATAAAAATTTTTCTTTTTGCCCAAAATATCTATTCGGATACTAGCTTTGATTGTATCCATGTTTTGATCATTCTTGAACTTTACACCAATATAATTATTTTCGAGGTATTTTTTGACACGGGTAAAACAAAGTACGAATCCTTAATCCTTAATCCTTGTCATTTTGTTTCACTTTGGATTCGCTTTTTTAAAAATATTTTTCATCATCCTCGGTCTTAAATGATGATATAAATGAATATCTTTGGCCCGTAGTGCAAAGATGAACGATTAATCGATGAATATCTTTGGCACAAAGGTGCAAAGATGAAAGCGCTTGAGATGAACATGACCAACCGGTGATTTAAATGAATATCTTTGGCTGTGAGTGCAAAGATGAATATTGATTGTTGTTACTGAGGGATAAAATATTGATGATGGACTTTTAAACCTTAGAAGACAAGAGAAATCTTTCTCTCTACGTGACTCTTCTAATGGATTCTTTATTTCCATTGCATTTGTTGATCTAAAACTTGTTGTCTATTGTATTCTATTAGATTTTTCCTGTTGAAGACTAACGATAATTTGTTGTATATTATCTTAGTCATAATATTCTTTACTTGGGCTAGTTGAGCTCACCTTTTTCCTTTTTGTTCTATTTTTCTTCTCGGGAGGTGAGAACATAACAGATCGAGTCGGGGTATGGAGTGATGGTTCTAGGAAGATGTTTTAGTACATCCCTCACTATTTCACGTAAAATAGTGTATGAATAATTAATGAGGACTTATTTGGGTGTGTATATTGCAGAAGACAATATTTGTATTCAAACTCACAACAGATTGTCAGATTCTATACACGACATTTGTATTGTCAAAGTTGTAGTTTGCTTTCTATACCATGTATTTTGGCGACTCGTAATGAGTGTTGTATACCTATTTTGGGGGCGCACAGTTGGTATCGAGCTTAGGATAGGATCTCCATGAGATCGGGGAATAGAACTAGGAGGGAGAGACGAGTAAATCCTTCGCTAGTGTGTCCTACCTAAGCTTATTTGTTGGTCTCGGTCATAATATAGATATTATGTGATATGTTAATTTGTTTAATTAACCCTTGTTTTATGGCGTATGTTAAGAATGGTCACGAGAACGTTAACAATGGAGTTTATGAGACCGTGGAGACGCCTTTGCATACTTCACCAACGAGGAGAACGCATAACAGTCGACAATGTTCCTCCCGTGAACAACGCCATCGAGCAAATGATGAACGACGGGATGTTTAGAAGCTTTTTGCGCTTCATGCAAAATCAAACAAGGAGACTTCGTGTACAAAATACGGGTGGAAATGATGGCAACGCACTCGATCTGTCATCACAACAAAGCGCTTTAAGGAGTTGGGACCACCAGATTTCCATGGAAAGCCGGATCCAATCAAGGCGTAAACGTGGGTCAAGCAAATTACCAAAATATTTGATGTCTTGGGGTGCGGGAAGAACGAAGATTCCATTCGCCACCTTTATGCTTCGTGGTGAAGCGACACTTGGTGGGAATCAGTGTAGCGTACCTAACCGGTCAACAGACTCAACATGTCTTGGGAAAGATTTCAGAATCGTTCAATGACAAGTACTTTCCGTAAAGTATTCGCTATATGAAGGAGGTAGAGTTTATTAGACTCGAACGAACAACGTGATTTTGTCTCGATCTGAGGCAAAGTTCGCAGAGTTATCCATGTTTGCACCTCATTTGGTGGAGAATGAGGAACGAATGACGCGTATGTTTCGAGAGGTCTAAAACCCGAGATTCGTCTAATACCTTATCTCTCATAAGTTTTCTCAGTATTCGGATGTTGTCAATGTGGCTCGGTTATTAGAAGCGAGATAGTGAGTATACTCAACCGAGGGACCCACAATCGTGGTAGTCATCGAACGATGATAACCAAATGAGGAGGAAAGAATACGGACAAAGGCGGTAACCACTCGTGTGGTAATCGTGGACATGATAATAGGAGAGGTGACTCAAGTGGAAATTTCGAAAGAGAAGATTCAACAATGACGGGAAGATATCAACAAAGTCAAGACCAAAGACAACAACAAATGCTGGGAGGAGAATCTACCGCCAGCTTAGATGTTACAAATGCGGAAGGAGGGACATATCATTAAACCGTCCACAACAATCCAAGGAATGTTACAACTGTGGAAAGGAAGGCCACATCGCTCGAGATTGTACTTATAAGCGAAACCAAGTTCACGGGAGCAGGGTGATTCCAAGGTCATCCTGGATAAGTCAAAATCGGCGGTTCTGGAAGAAGCGCTTGTCGAATGAATCGACAAATGTGAGGAATCCAAACGAGGTGATCACGGGTAAGCTAATCTTGAATTCTTGCGAAATTTATACCTTACTAGAATCTTTGCCTCTACCCATTCTTTTATATCTCCGCTTGTGCTCAACGCTTAAACTTGACTCGGGAGAAATTAGATTTTGATTTATCTGTTGAAACTCCGTTGGGTGAAACCTTCGTTACATCTACAGCTTATAAATCTTGCATGATCCAAGTTGGCACTATCACATTACCCGTTGATCTTATCTCTAAAAGATACTTGCTTTTGATGTGATTTTAGGAATTGACCGGTTAACCACTCATCATGCCAAAATTGATTGTTTTCGTAAGGTTGTTAGTTTTCATATTCTAACCAACTCATCATACTTAATTCAAACCACTAAACCACTAAAATCACCACTATCATATCAAGCCACAAAGCTATTCGTTTATTGAAAAGCGGATGTCAAGCTTTCTTAGCCCATGTTATGGATTTGAATAAAGACAAGTCGATTTGAATAATATTTACGTGGTTAGAGAATTCCACGATGTATTTCTGAAGAGCTTCCCTGCCTACCCCCGAACGTGATGTTGAATTCTTTATCGACCTTGAACCGCATACAAATCCCATTTCTAAAACCCCATATCGAATGGCTCCTATTGAACTTCGAGTTAAAAGTCCAACTACGGGAGTTATTAGACATCGGTTTCATTCGCTTCTAAGACGTCTCCTTGGGGTGCTCCTGCTTTATTCAGTAAAGAAGAAAGACGGGGATGCGACTTTGTATTGACTACCGAGAATTGAACCATGTCACCATCAAGAATAGTATCCGCCACCTCGCATTGATGACTGTTTGACTAGTTGCAAGGAGCACAATTCTTTTCAAAGATCGATCTTAGCTTCGGATATCATCACCAAGATTAAAACCGAGGATATTCCAAAGATCGCCTTCGGGACTCGATGCGGGCATTATGAATTCTTAGTCATGTCTTTTGGATTGACCAATGCTCCTCGCTTGCTTTCATGGATATGATGAACCGTGTATTTAAGGAATATTTGGATCGGTTCGTTGTTGTCTTTATTGATGACATCCTCATCTATTCCAAAAGCCGTGAAGATCATGAGCACCATTTGAAGTTGGTACTACAAAGACTTCGTGAACACAAGCTTTATGCCAAGTCAAGAAATGTGAGTTCGCTTGAGAAAGTAGCATTCCTTGGGCACGTGGTGTCAAAACAAGGAGTATCTGTTGACCCGCCAAGATTGAAGCAATACAAAGTTAGGGAGCAACCAAATCGGTGGATCAAGACGCAGACTTTCTCGGGCTTAATTGGTTATTATCGGAGATTTGTGGAAGGATTTTCTCGAATCGCTACTCCGCTTAACTCAAATGACTTTAAGGATGCAAAATTCTTATGGAAGCGAGGAATGCGAGAAGAGCTTCCAAGAGCTCAAGAGAGACTCATTTTTGGCACTCGTTTCAACAATACCATCCGGTTCGGATGGATTTGTTATCTACAAATGATGCTTCCGCAAGGGGTTAGGATGTGTTCTCATGCAACATGGGAAAGTCATAGCCTATGCCTCACGACAACTCAAAGAATATGAGAGGAATTATTCTACTCATGATCCGGAGTTAGCGTGAATCGTGTTTTCGTTGAAGATATGGAGACACTACGTGTAACGGGGAGAAAGAGATTTATACGGATCATAAAAAGCCTCAAATATTTCTTCACCCAAAAAGAACTCAACATGCGGCAACGACGTTGGTTTGGAGCTATTAAAAGATTACGATCACACTATTCAATATCATCCCGAAAAGCGAGCGTAGAGTGACACATCGAGTAGAAGATCATATGCAAGACGAAAAGCGATATTGTCAACGAAGGCCCCATTTTGTATAACTTGCAAAGGATGGAGGTAGAATTAAAGACTCTGGGACCCACATAATGATGGCGAATATACGAGTAGAACCGACTCTAATCGATAAAGTTAAAGTTGCTTGCTACGGACACAGGGCGATGCGTATGAAGAAGAAAGTGCGAAGGAGCTATTCCTAAGCAAGAATTGATGAGGAAGGAATACTTGAGTCAATTCTAGACTTTGCGTTCCTAACGATTCTAACTCAAGCATAAAATCATGATGGAAGCACACAACACCCCGCTTTCAATCCATCTCGGGAGTACCAAAATGTATCATGATATTCGACATACATTTTGGTGGAACAATATGAAGAGAGAGATTGCGGAGTTTATCTCAAGATGTTTAACTCCGTCAACGTGTAAAGGCGAGAGCATCAAGTGCCAAAAGGTCCATTGCAACCACTTGAGATTCCTGGAATGGAAATGGGAACACATTACTATGGATTTTGTTACTGTGTCTTCCCAAAGTTTCTCAAGGCGTAGATGCAATTTGGGTTATTGTTGATAGATTAACCAAGTTCGCCCATTTCTTCACCGACACGCGAGACTTATCCCTCGAACGCCTTGCTCAGATGTGCGTGAATGAGATTATGACGATTGCATGGCATGCCAAGATCCATAGTTTCGGATCGTGACCCGAGATTCACTTCAAGATTTTGGGTTAGCTTGCGAAAAGCTATGGGCACGCAGATTTACGATTCAGATTCAAAGATACCATCCTCAAAGCAGACGGACAATCGTAGAGGACTATTCAAACCCTCAAGATCTATTAAGACTCGTGTCCTAGATTTCAAAGGAAGTTGGGATAAGTACTACCACCGGTGGAATTCTCCTACAACAACAGCTTATCAAACAAGTATATGGTATGGCTCCATTTGAGGCGTTATATGGATTTAAATGTCGCTCTCCAAGATCTTTGACGAAAGGAGGGGGAGAAGCAACATTGTTGGGACCGTAATTAAATGCTGCATGACTACGAAAAAGATCCAAATGATTCGACAACGTATTCAAACTTCACAAGATCGACAAAAGAGTTATCTTGATCTTCATAGAAAAGACGTTGTGTTTAATATCGGAGATCATGTATTGTTACGTATTGCTCCATGGAAAGGAGTTATAAGATTTGGGAAAAGAGGAAAGCTTAATCCAAGGTTTGTTGGTCCATTTGAGATTCTCGACCAATAGAAACGTAGCTTTATGACTCGCGTTACCTCCAAGTATGTCTCGTGTTCACAATGTATTCCACATATCTATGCTTCAGAAATATGTGAAAGACCCGAACCACATTATTGCATTAGAACCGCATTTAGATATAGTGAAGATTTAACCTACGAGGAGATACTTGTTGAGATTTTGGATAGGAAAGAGCATGTCTTACGACGAGGGTTATACCACAAGTTAAGGTTTTGTGGAGAAACCATGCAATTGAGGAAATGCCATGGGAGTTGGAATCGGAGATGAAAGCAGGTACCTCACCTTTTCGATATACCAGTATCGCGTACGTCAATTTCGAGGACGAAATTTCATAAGGAGGGAGGTTGTAAAGACCCCAACTTATTATAAAAAAATTGAATTTTCCTTTATTCATTATTCTAAATTAATAAGGGTTAATTTGATATAATTTTTTGGTTATGGGTGAAATGTGCAAAGTTTACAAAATAAGCAAAGTGGTTATAAAATATTCATTATTGTTTGGGAATATTCGTTTTGGTCGTGGAATATTCTTTTTGTCGAGAATCTCCGTCTGACGACGGCCAAGAGCCATTGGTGGGCCCCATAACGGAAAAACGGTTGGATGAAAGAAAGCGACAAAGATTGAGTTTTATAAATAATCACAGAAATTGTTACCGAATAATAATTGTTGGGTTACCCGGTGGTTAAAATACTGAATACGCGTCATGGTTGCTTGCGAAGACACCAGATTGCACGCAGATTGTTGAATTATTGATCCTTACGTAGAAGGCCTTTACTCAATAATTATTACGAAGAAGTTATCGCTCAATATTATATTGATTCAATAATTCTTTGCGTTGATATTTTGTATCATTTGTTGTTTCAATAATTGTCATTACACAAGATTTCCCATTATCAAATCAATAATTCATATTATTTGAATAATATTATCAAATAAAATTATTGGCAATGTCTAGAAAGTTCTACATCAAGGAGGTTTGGTCACCTAATCAAGGCGCCAAGAAGTGAGAAATCCTTATTGAAAGCCCTCTTTCCTGAGAAGCGGCTCGGTTGTCGATCTTGTGATTCCAGAATATTATTTTAATATTATTAATTATTGATTATTATGATAAAGAAAATATTTATTTTATGTGGATATAGATGGAGAAAATTTTTAATGTGACAATTGTTGAAAATTAATATTTTATCTTTTCTCGATAAAATAATTCATTTAAATATATTATTTTAATAATATATTAACGGTGATATTTTTATAATGAATGTGGGATATATGAGTATATGAGGAGGTAGAGTATTTTGTGGCATTAAATGTTTAACACATGTTTTGTGTGTCGTTTGGACACAATTCTTGACCGAAAATTTATTATGTATATAAAATCGTCTGCTTTATGGATTTTGGTCAATTTCTGCTTGGAATTTGGAAAAACTTTCTTCCGCAAAGTTGTAGAGAATGGAATTTCCCATAGAAAGGCGCGAGTTTTGAATTTTTCTCGATAACCGAGCTATTTTCACTACTTAATTGTTGAAGTTTTAGAAAATAAAATGATTTTTATTAAATTTATGGGGGCCCACTTTTTGGTTGGTGGATACAACATGTGTGGGTGCTGATTTTAAAGTGGTTTGGTCTTTGTTGGCAACTTAGGTTGCGTAGGAAGAAAATAAGAATATTATTATTATATTTATTTAGTCTCCTTTGGCGTTCTAACATTTTCCTATAAATAGAGGGCTAAGTTAGAATTGAAAATCACACCAGAAACTAAGTTTTCTCTCTTTCTCTCTCTATATTGTCGAACGTATTCTTGTGAGTATATTTTGAGTGTTCTATATCTGGTGCGAGTTTCACAAGACTATATCTGAAATTCAAATCGTAAGACGGTTATTTTGAGGTAAGGGATGTTATTTCTTTCAAGAAATGATATTATTTTCTTCAATATTATTATGCCAAAATCTTTGTTGAACTTTTTATCAAATTTGGAACTTGTTGTGTCGAGTTACTTATTCACGATATCTGACCTATTATTCACGAATCTGAGACTATTCAATAGAAAAATAAAAATTTTTCTTTTTGCCCAAAATATCTATTCTGGATACTAGCTTTGATTGTATCTATGTTTTGATCATTCTTGAACTTTACACCAATATAATTATTTTCGAGGTATTTTTGGACATGGGTAAAACAAAGTACGAATCCTTAATCCTTAATCCTTGTCATTTTGTTTCACTGGATTCGTTTCTTTAAAAATATTTTTCATCATCCTCAGTCTTAAATGATGATATAAATGAATATCTTTGGCCTGTAGTGCAAAGATGAACGATTAATCGATGAATATCTTTGGCACGTAAAGCGAAGATGGCGCGGTGTTGAGATGAACATGACCAAACCGGTGATTTAAATGAATATCTTTGGCTGTAGTGCAAAGATGAATATTGATTGTTGTTACAGGATAAAATATTGATGATGGACTTTTAAACCTTAGAAGACATGTAGAATTCTTTCTACGTGACTCTTCTAATGGATTCTTTATTCCATTGCATTTGTTGATCTAAAACTTGTTGTCTATTGTATTCTATTAGATTTTTCCCTGTTGAAGACTAACGATAATTTGTTGTATATTATCTTAGTCATAATATTCTTTACTGGGCTAGTTGAGCTCACCCTTTTCCTTTTTGTTCTATTTTTCTTCTCAGGAGGTGAGAACATAACAGGATCGAGTCGGGGTATGGAGTGATGGTTCTAGGAAGATGTTTTAGTTGTCCTCACTATTTCTGTAAAATAGTGTATGAATAATTAATAAGGACTTATTTGGGTGTGTATATTGTCTAGAAGACAATATTTGTATTCAAACTCACAGTTGTATTGTCGTATTCTACACGACATTTGTATTGTCAAAGTTGTAGTTTGCTTTCTATACCATGTATTTTGGCGACTCAGAATGAGTGTTGTATACCTATTTTGGGGGAGTCATATAAGACCCCGAAATTTTTTTAAATAAAAAGGAATTTCCTTTATTTATTATTTTAAAATAGTAAGGGTGGATTTGATTAATGTGGTTAGTTATGGGTAAAATGCGCAAATATTTTAAATAAGCAAGTGGTGATATAATATTCATTATTGTCGGAGAATATTCGTTTGGTCGTGGAATATTCGTGATCGTCTTGTGGAATATTCGTAAATGCGGCCAGCGCGACCATGTGTGGGCCCATAACTGAAAGCGATTGGAGGAAGAAAACGACAAGAATAAGTTGTTTATAAATAACTGCAGTAGATTATTACCAATTATCATTGTTGGAATACCCAATGGTTAAAACACACTAATACGCCGTTGTTGAGCAAGAAGATTACTCAGATTGTATTGCACCAATTATTGATTCTTACGTAAAAAGACACTACTCAATAATGGTTACAGATAATTATTGCTTAAAGATTTTATTTTATTGATTCAATAATTGCCGCATTGATATTTTATATTCTTTGTTGTTTTGAATAAATTGTCATTACACAAGATTTTCCATTATCTGACAATAATTCATATTATCCTAATAATATTATTGGATAACATTATTGGCAATGTCTAGAAAGTTACGCTCTAAGAAGAGGTTTGGTCACCTAATTGCAAGCCGCCAAGAAGAGAGAGAAATCTTTATTGAAAGCCCTCTTTCCTGCAAATCTACCGGTTGCAAGATCTTTGTGATTCGTAATATTATTTATGAATAATTAATTATTGATTCATATGATGAGGAAAATATTGATTTTATGTGGATATAGATGGAGAAAATTTTTAATGTGACAATTGTTGAAAATTGAAATTTTATCTTTTTCTGATGAAATAATTCATTTAAATATTTATATGTTATTATATTTTAATAATATAATAATGGTGATATTTTTACAACGAATGTGGGATATATGAGTATACGAGGAGGAAGAGTATTTTTGTTGCAATAAATGTTTAAAACATGTTAAACATGCTCTGGACCCCATTTATTGATTTGAAATTTGATTATAAATTTAGAAAATCGCCTGCTTTGTGGATTTCACCAATTTCTTTTGAATTTGGAAAAACTTTCTTCTACAAAGTTGTGGAGAATTGAATTTCCTATAAAAAGTAGCGAGATTCAATTTTTACGGCAAAAAGGGCTATTTATTATGAATTATTGAAGTTTTAGAGTTCCAAATAATTAATTTTGGAAGTTTTAATTATTTTAAATAATAAAAACGTTTTTGGTGAGTGTTTCACATGTTATAAATGTGTCATGTTGCTGAATTCAGATCTAGGAAGGCTAGCGTAGAAAACTTAATATATATTATTAATTTATTAAATTTTTTACTTTGGTGTTCTAAGCATTTTCCTATAAATAGGGTGCTTAGGTTAGAATTTAAAATCACACCAGAAACTGAAGTTTTCTCTCTCTATATTATCGAGCGTATTCTTGTGAGTATTTTGAGTATACTTTGCGTATTGCTATACGGTGCAAGTTCAAGTCATAGCCTATATCCTGTTTTAACTAATCACTGTCTTTTCGAGGTAAGGGATATTATTTTTTTTAAAATGATATTATTTCTTCAATATCATTATGCCAAAATATTGGTTGAAACTTTTTATCAAATTTGGAACTTTTTCATGTCGGAGTTACTATTCATAAGTTACTATTCGCGAGTTACTATTCATGAGTACTATTCACGAAGCGTGAAGATGTTTTTTTGTAAAATTTCTATCTTTTGGTGTCTGAGTTCTATCGTTCACGTATCTGGCACTTTATTCACGATATCGACACTTATTCCCGAATACTACACTATTCATCGAAAAATGAAATTTCTTCTTTTCGCCCAAAATATCTATTCTGGATACTAGCTTTGATTGTATCCATATTTTGATCATTCTTGAATTTTACACCACTATGATTATTTTGAGGTATTTTTGGATATGGATAAAACAAAGTACGAATCCTAATCCTTAATCCTTGTCATTTTGTTTCACTGGATTCGTTTATTTAAAAATATTTTTCATCATTCTCAGTCTTAAATGATGATATTATTGAATATCTTTGGCCTGTAGTGAAAAGATGAATAATTTATGATGAATATCTTTGGCCTGTAGTGCAAAGATGAATGATTTCTGATGAATATCTTTGGCCGTAGTGCAAAAGATGAGCAGTGTTTAGATGAACATGACCAACTCGATGAATATCTTTGGCTCAGTAGTGCAAATATGAATATTTGATTCCGTATATATATTGATTGATGTTACGGGGATAAAAGATAGACGATGAACTTTAAAATTCATACATAGAAGATAGTAGTTTGCATTCTCTACTTAACTCTTCTAATGAATTATTATTTCAATTGCGAATATTGATTTAAAACTTGTTGTCTATTGTATTCTATTAGATTTTTCCTGTTGAAGA
Organism: Panax ginseng; assembly: GCA_020205605.1. Taxonomy (NCBI): domain Eukaryota; kingdom Viridiplantae; phylum Streptophyta; class Magnoliopsida; order Apiales; family Araliaceae; genus Panax; species Panax ginseng. The sequence continues at coordinate 158,573,359 of CM035129.1, forward strand.
CTAACGATAATTTTGTTGTATATTATCTTAGTCATAATATTCTTTTTGAAAATAGTTGAGCTCACCCTTTTCTTTTTGTTCCATTTTTTTCTTCTCGGGAGGCGAGAATGTAACGATTACTAGTCGAGGTATGGAATGAAGGTTCTAGAGAGAGTTGTTTAGTAGTCCTCACCATTTTATAAAATAATGTATCAATAATTATGATGGGGATTTATTTGCGTGTGGATATTGTCTAGATGACAATATCTATATTTAAACTCAGTTTATATGTTGTAATAATAAAGTTGTAGTTATTTTTGTACCATGTATTTGGTGACGGGTTGGATGGAATGGACCTATTTTGGAGATGTCACAATGTATACACCTCTTACCCCCTACCCCCCACTCCACCCCCCCACTCCACTCCACCCCACCCCACCCCCACTCTAACCCTCCAAAAAAATAATATTATGTGATTATGTATACACCTTATCCCTTACCCTCCCCAACCCCCACCCCCATCCCTACCCCACAAAAAAAACATATTATGTGATTATGTATACATCCCTTACCCCCACTCCCACCCCACCTCTACCCTACCCCACCCTACCCTATCCCACCCCCACCCCACCCCACCCCACCCCACCTCACCCCACTCTCACCCTTCAAAAAATAATATTATGTGATTATGATATACCCCACCCCACCCCACACCCCGCACCCCCCACCCCCACCCACACTCACACTCACACAAAATATATATATATATATATATATATATATATATATATATATATATATATATATATATTATGTGATTATGATATCTCATAAGATTACTTAAGGAGTCTAAATTCCACCCCTTATATCTGTCACTCTATCTATAGTATATATTAATTTTATTTTTAAAAATTTTATTTAAAAGTCAAAACATCTTAAAATAGTTAATATGGTTTTTAACCATAATCATATGTTCCAACCCACATAACCCATATTAAAAATGGTTAATATAATTTTAATTTTTAAATAAAACTATAACTATATTTTAAAAATTAAAATCAACCTATAATTATATTTTGTCAAGTCTAATTGTGACTCTATATATTAAGTGGGAATCACAATATATATGTGCGTATATGTAAATATTATGTGACTCATATTTATGCGATAATATAATCCTTGCAAGTCTGGGGGAACCGGACAAATTCCAGAGGGAGAGAAGGTGGCATAGCAGAGCGGTTAATGCACGTCATGGACTAAACGACAAGCTACAGCTGGGTCCTACCCTTAACAAACATAGTTCTTACATGGCGCAAGACTGGGGGAACCGGACATGACTGAGCTGGGAGCCTCTGTTTGAACTCGGAGGTTGATACATGCATTTCTTTCGGCTGGCCACGTGTAATTTCCCACGCGTTGATCATGTGCTTTGGGTCGTGTTACCCACTGCGCGAGTTGTCGCCTAGCCAATAAGAGAGTCTGTCTAAATTGCCTTGATTTCCACGTGCTTTAAAGCATTTGGTTCCATATTGGTTCCATGACTCACTGGCTTAGGTAGAAAAGTAAGTTTCAGAAGTGAATAAATTTTGATTGTATCTTAATTTATTTTTTATATTTTAATAATTTAGAGATATTTAAAAAAATATATATTTTAATTTTAAATATTAAAATACAATCAAATACTATTGGTATGTCATGCTCACTCTAAGCAAAAGTTCTTTGAATTAAACTCCCCTTCCCCACTTTTCCATGTTTTAACCACCTTATCTTAACAAGAACAATATTTTTTAAAATAATATTTAAAAAGGAACGAATGAAGTGCAATTTTTTATTATTTTAAAAGTGAATAAAATTACAATATATAAATGAGAGTAATACACAACTAGTATTAATTATGAACACTGTTTCATATAATGTACTCTCTCCGTTCTAAATTAATTATTTAATTTTAATTTTTTTAAATTAAATTAATTATTTTTAAAATTAATAATTAAGCATATAAATATATTTTCAAAATTATAAAAATCGGAGTATTTCTTATCGCTAATAAAATATTTTAAAGATCCACATTTCATTTTTTAACGGTTTTCAAAGGTTAGATGTGCAGAACTAAGGAGCCTTCCATTCCATGGGTTAGAGTCTTGGAAGGCACGTATTTATTCACCAATGAATTTTTTATTTTTAGTAACGGGAGTGACCAATCAAATACAAAGGATATCTATGTATTTTGTGATAGTGAACAAAGATTTTCACAAGCTATAATTTAAAAAAAAAAGAAAAAGAAAAAAGAAGAAGAATATATGAGAAGGTAATGAAAATGAAATGTACTTTTTGCGCATATTAATAAATATAATAAAATAATTAAATAGTCCATATTTAAATTATTATTTAATTATATAGTTTTTTTTTTCCATAAATATGCATAGAATAGATAAATTATTATAAAAAAATAGATTATTTAGGGTTAATAGACATTTAATATAAGACTATCTAACATAGTATTACATTCCATTCAAAATTAGAGATACATTTTAACTTTTAAAAGTCATCAATTTGTGAAATTTTAAAACTTAAAATTGCTATAATTTCGTTCAAATTTTAAAAATAACATAAATAATAATTACAGATATTTTATAGTTAATTTTGAATTTTAAAATTTCGTTAATTTAGTCAAGAAATCAAAATATATCTATAATTTTAGAGCAAAGAGAGTAATAAGTAATGTCAAGAACTTAAGTGGTTGGCCCACCCTAATTTCTGTAATAGAATATAATTAGGGTAAATACTAAATACGTACGTAGCAATTACTCATACTATTTTTATAAAGGTTAAAAAATAAAAAAATAAAAGGAAAAAAAAGAAGAAGAAGGTCCTGGAGGCCTAGAGGGTTCAGTATCACGTGATTTTTTAAATGCTCCTATTATAATTCCACCTTACTACTATAAGGTACTAGTACATTCTAGTAGCATGCCGCAATTACTATAATGTCCTTGGGTTTCTCATTGTACAGTAGACGATGTGGATATAAATATAAGGTCAGATTTGTTAATTTAGTGTTGGCTTGCTGCTCCTACGGAGGATGCAAGACGCACGTGTGTCTCCTCAAATACACGTGATAAGTAGTACCTCCCCAGAAGAAGAAGTGTTATAAAATAAGTAGAAAATAAAATATTATTTTTATTTTATATTAAATGTAAATAATTTTTTTTTTTTTTATTTTTATACAATATTAAATATTAGGTGGGTATTAATTGTATGTCAAAAATCTAAAAGCTGAGAGATGGGATTAAAGTTAGAAGAATTTTTTTGGAATTTTCTTATCATTTTAATACTACTATTTTCTTGTCTTGTATTTTAGATTGCATTTATTTATATATATATACTCCCTAAAAAAATAAGTATAAATTCTTTTTCATAATTTAGGGTCCGTTCCATACCCATGTTTGATCTAAAAGTTTTGTTTTAGTTGTCATATATTTTTTGAAATCGAATTTCATGAAACCTGGAAGCAAAAAAGTAAAAAAAAAAATCCAAAATTATTTCTTAATTTTCTGAACATACAAAATTATTCAAACTTTTAACTGTCTTTCTAGGGAGTGAAATTGATCAACTGTAAATTTTAAAGAAGCATTAATAACTTAATTTCTAATAATATTTTTATATTAAATATTCATTTTTCTTTCATTTTTACAATAAATTTAGAAGAGCAATATGCAGATTTTTTTATTTAATTTGATTAATTAGATAAAATATTAATAATATATTCTACGAACATTAACAACAGTTGTAAGACCCCAAATAATTAATAAATGAAATTTAATTTTCTCTAATTATTATTTTGAAATAGTAAGGGTTGATGTGATTAATGTGGATAGTTATGGGTAAAATACGCAAATATTTCAAAATAAGCAAGTGGTTATCAAATATTCATTGTTGTTTGGGGAATATTCGTTTTGTAAATGGAATATTCAAATCGCTTGTGGGAATATTCGTACGACGACGGCCAGAAACCCATGTGGGCCCCATAACTAAAAAGCGATTGGAGGAAGAAAAGCGACAAATATAAGTTGTTTAAAAATAACTGGCGTAGTTATTCTTACCGCTTACATCATTGGAATACCCGTTGGTTAAAACACAAGATACTGGCGTTGTTGCACAAGAAGATACTTCAGATTGCACCAATTATCGACTCTTACGTAAAAGCGCACTACTCAATAATGGTTACGATGAATTACCGCTCAAAGATTTTTATTATATTGGTTCAATAATTGTTGCGTTGATATTTTATCTTTGTTGTTGTTTTAATAATTGTCATTACACAATTTTTCATTATCGAAGCAATAATTCATATTATCTCGAATAATATTATTAGATAACATTATTGGCATGTCTAGAAAGTTACATCTCAAGGAGAGGTTTGGTCACCTAATCATTGCTACCAAGAAGGAGAAATTTCTATTGGAAAGCCTCTCTTTCCTGTGAACTGCACGTTGTCAATATTGTGATTCTGTAATATTATTTGTGAATAATTAATTATTGATTCATATGATGAGGAAAATATTAATTTTATGTGGATATAGATGGAGAAAATTTTTAATCTGACAATTGTTGAAAATTAAAATTTTATCTTTTTCTGATAAAATAATTCATTTAAATATATATATTATTATATTTTAATAATAATATAAAACAGGGTGCTCCTGTTTTATTCGTAAAAAAGAAATACGGGAGTATGCGACTTTGTATTGACTATCGGGAATTGAACCATGTCACTATCAAGAATAGGTATCCTCTACCTCGTATTGATGACTTGTTTGACCAACATTCTGAGGAGCACAATTCTTTTCAAAAATCGATCTTCGCTCTGGATATCATCAGCTGAAAATTAGAACTGAGGATTTTCCAAAGACTGCCTTCAGAACTCGATATGGGCATTATGAATTCTTAGTTATGTCTTTCGGATTGACTAATGCTCCTGCGGCTTTCATGGATATGATGAATCGAGTATTCAAAGAATATTTAGATAAATTCGTTGTTGTCTTTATTGACGACATCCTCATATATTCCAAAAGCCGCGAAGATCATGAGCACCATTTGAAGCTGGTACTCCAAAGGCTTCGTGAAAACAAGCTATATACTAAGTTGAAGAAATGCGAGTTCGGCGAGGAAATAGCATTCCTTGGGCACGTGGTGTCAAAACACATGGAGTATCTGTTGACTGGCGAAGATTGAAGAAATACAAAGTTAGACAGCAACCGGTTCGGTGGATCAAGACGTAGCTTTTGGGTTTAAATTGGTTATTATCGGAGATTCGTGGAAGGGTTTTCTCGAATCGCTACTCAGCTAACTCATCCGACTCGAAAGGATACAAAATTCACATGGAAGCGAGGAATGCGAGAAGAGTTTCCAAGAGCTTATGAGAGACTCATTTCGACACTGCTCTAACAATACCATCCGACGGATGAATTTGTTATCTACAATGCGATGCTTGAGCAAAGGGTTAGGATGTGTTCTCATGCAACATGAGAAAAGTCATAGCCTTTATGCCTCATGACAACTTAAAGAATATGAGAGAAATTATCCTACTCATGATCTAGAGTTAGCGGCAATCGTTTTTCGCTATTAAAGATCCGGAGGCACTATCTTTATGGGGACAAAGTGGAGATATATTCGGACCATAAAAGCCTTAAATATTTCTTCACTCAAAAGAACTTAACATCTGCGGCGTGACGTTGGCTCGAGCTATTGAAAGACTACGACCACAATATTCAATACCATCCCGGAAAAGCGAACGTGGTAGGCGACGCGTTAAATAGAAGATCATATCAGAACGAGTGCGATGATGTCAAGTATACGACAGAGCCAACTTTAATAGAAAAAGTTAAGGTTGCTTTCGAAGCCACCGATCCGGAGTGATGCATATGAAGAAGAAAGTACAAAAGGTGCTATTCCTAAGCGAGAATCGATGAAGAAGGAATACTTGAGTCCACTCCAGGACTTTGTGTTCCTAACGACTCGATTTGAAGTACAAGATCATGATGGAGGCACACAATACACCATTTGCAATCCATCCTGGAAGTACTAAAATGTATCGTGATCTTCGACATACATTTTGGTGGAACAATATGAAGAGAGAGATTGCAAAGTTTATCTCAACGTGTTTAACTTGTCAACGTGTAAAGGCGGAGCATCAAGTGCCAAAGGGTCCGTTGTAACCACTTGAGATTTCGAAATGGAAGTGGGAACACATTACCATGGATTTCGTTACGGGTCTTCCCACGGTTTCTCAAGGCATAAATGCTATTTGGGTTATTGTTGATAGATTAACCAAGTCTGCACATTTATTGCCGATACGGGAGACTTATTCTCTTGAACGTCTTGCCAGTATGTATGTAAATGAGATTGTGAGGTTGCATGGCATGCCAAGATCTCTATAGTTTTGATCGTGACCCAAGATTCATTTCAAGATTTTGGGTTAGCTTGCAAAAAGCTATGGGTACGGATTTACGATTGATTTCGGCATACCATCCTCAAACGGACGGACAATCGATCGAGAGGACTATTCAAACTCTTGAAGATTTATTAAGACTCGTGTCCTGAGACTTCAAGGGCGGTTAGGATAAGTATTTACCATTGGTGGAATTCTCCTACAACAACAACAGCTTATCGAGCAAGATAGGTGTGGCTCCATATAAAGCATTATATGGACGAAAGTGTCGCTCTCAATATGTTGGGATGAGGTGGGTGAAGCAACATTGTTGGGACCCGAGTTTAGTATGTATGACTACCGAAAAGATCCAAATGATTCGACAACGATATCAAACCAGCACAAGATCGACAAAAGAGTTATGCGGATCTTCATCGAAAGGATGTGGAATTTAGTATAGGGGATCATGTATTGTTGCGAAGTTGCTCCATGGAAGGGAGTTACAAGATTTGGGAAGAGAAAAGCTCAATCCACGATTTATTGGTCCATTTCAAATTCTTGACCGAGTAGAAATGTAGCATATAGACTCGCGTTACCTCCAAGTATGTCTCGTGTTCATAATGTGTTTCACATATCATATTTCAAATATGTGAAAGACCCGAACCACGTTATTGAAGTTAAACCTAAGAAATAAATAAGCAGAAGACTTAACGTATGAGGAGGTACTTGTCAAGATCTTGGATAGGAAGGAGCATGTCCTACGCACGAAGGTCATACCACAAGTTAAAGTTTTGTGGAGGAACCATGCTATAGAAGAAATGACCTGGGAATTGGAAATGGAAATAAAAGCAAGGTATCCTCACCTTTTCGAAACACCAGGTACATATGTCAATTTCGAGGACGAAATTTCATAAGGAGGGGAGGTTGTAAGACCCCAAATAATTAATAAATGAAATTTAATTTCCTCTAATTATTATTTTGAAATAGTAAGGGTTGATGTGATTAATGTGGATAGTTATGGGTAAAATACGCAAATATTTCAAAATAAGCAAGTAGTTATAAAATATTCATTGTTGTCGGGGAATATTCGTAGGACGGCGCAGCCATGTGTGGGCCCCATAACGGAAAGCGATTGGAGGAGAAAAACGACAAATATAAGTTGTTTAAAAATAATTCTACGTAGTTGTTACAGCTTTACCTTTGTTGGAATACCCGTGGTTAAAAAAAGCGATGTCTGCTATTGTTGCAAGAAGATGGCACGGTATTGCACCAATTATTGACTCTTACGTAAAAAGGCACTACTCAATAATGGTTACGATAATTACTGCTCAAAGATTTTATTTTATTGGTTCAATAATTGTTGCGTTGATATTTTATATTCTTTGTTGTTTCAATAATTGTCATTACACGGTATTTTTCATTATCGAAGCAATAATTCATATTATCCTAATAATATTATTAGATAACATTATTGGCAATGTCTAGAAAGTTCATCTCAAGGAGAGGTTTGGTCACCTAATCAAAGGCCATAGTAGAGAGAAATTCTTATTGGAAAGCCCTCTTTCCTCAAGGCTCACAGTTGTCAATATTGTGATTCTGTAATATTATTTGTGATTCGTATAATGAGGAAAATATTAATTTTATGTGGATATAGATGGAGAAAATTTTTAATGTGACAATTGTTGAAAATTGAAATTTTATCTTTTTCTGATAAAATAATTCATTTAAATATATATATTTTAATAATATAATAATGATGATATTTTTACAACGAATGTGGGATATATGAGTATACGAGGACGACGAGTATTTTGTTGCAATAAATGTTTAAAACATGTTAAACATGTCGGTGGACCCCATTTATTGACTAAAATTTGATTATAAATTTCTAAAATCGCGCCTGCTTATGGATCTCGGTCCATTTACGCTAGAATTTGGAAAAACTTTTTTCTGCAAAGTTGTAGAGAATTGAATTTCCTATAAAAACACGCCAGATTCGAATTTTCTGATAAAAGGGCTATTTATTATGAATTATTAAAGTTTCAAAGCTCCGAAATAATTAATTTTGGAAATTTAAAATATTTTAATTAGAAAAACATTTTTCTAATGTTTTGGCATGTGGTATTGATGTTGTGAAATTTGGTAGTAGTGCGTATGACTTTGAAAAAAAAATTATACTAATATTTTATTAAATTTTCTGCTTTTTGGTGTTCTAAGCATTTTCCTATAAATAGGTGCTTGGGTTAAATTGAAAATTACACCGTAAATGAAGTTTTCTCTCTATATTATCGAGCGTATTCTTGTGAGTATTTTGAGTATACTTTGAGTATTGCTATACGGTGAAAGTTCGTTATATATTTATATCCAAAGATTCCAGTAAAAGTATCTTGTCTTTCCGAGGTAAGGGATATTATTTTTTTCGTAATGATATTATTTCTTCAATATCATTATGCTGAAATATTGATCTGAAGTTTTTATCAAATTTGGAACTTTTTCATGTCGGAGTTACTATTCATGAGTTACTATTCACGAGTACTATTCACGAAGCGTGAAGATATTTTTTTTGTGAAATTTTTATCTTTTGGTGTCTGAGTTACTTTCACGTATACGGCATTATTCACGTATACGACACTATTCACCGAAAAATAAAATTTTTTCTTTTTGTCCAAAATATCTATTATGGATACTAGCTTTGATTGTATCCATGTTTTGATCATTCTTGAATTTTACACCACTATGATTATTTTTTTTGGTTTTTTTGACGTGGATAAAACAAAGTACGAATCCTTAATACTTAATCCTTGTCATTTTGTTTCACCGGATTCGCTTTTTTAAAAAAAAATATTTTCATCATCCTCCGCTTTTAAATGATGATATTATTGAATATCTTTGGCTGTAGTGCAAAGATGAATGATTTCGATGAATATCTTTGGCCGTAGTGCAAAGATGAATGTGTTTAGATGAACACTGACCAATTTGGTGAATGTCTTTGCCTCACGTAGTGGAATGATGAATATATGATTCCGTATATATATTGATTGATGTTACATGGATAAAAATATTGATGATGGATCGTTAAATTCATAGATATTAGTAGATTTCATCCTCTCAGGTAACTCTTCATGAATTAATATTTTCCATTGCGAGTATTGATTTAAAACTTGTTGTCTATTGTATTCTATTAAATTTTTTCTGTTGAAGACTAACGATAATTCGTTGTATAATATTCTTTATTTGGGCTAATTTGAGCTGAGCTCACCCTTTTTCTTTTTGTTCCATTTTTCTTCTCGTGAGGCGAGAATGTAATGAGTGAAATTAGGGGTATGGAATGATGGTTTTAGAGAGTTGTTTAGTAGTCCTCACCATTTTGTAAGATAATGTATCAATAATTATGATGAGGATTTATTTGTATGTGGATATTGTTTAGATGGCAATATCTCGTATTTAAACTCACAATTTTACTTGTGTAATAATAAAGTTGTAGTTATTTCATGCATCGTGTATTGACAACTCGAGAATGGGTGATGTATACCTATTTTGGGGGTGTCACACACACACACACACACACACACATATATATATATATATATATATATATATATATATATATATATATATATATATATAATATATCATGTCATCCACTGCATGGCATATATATACACACACACAAACACACAAAATATACATATATATATATATATATAATACTAATACTCCCTCCCAAACACGTTTCTTCCCCCCACCCCATTTTCGTCTTCCAACATGTGGGTCCCACCCAATATGTCACTTTCACCCACATCCCACTCATATATTATATATATACTAAAAAATTATCCACCGATTATTTTGAAAAATGGATAAATAGAGGTCCATATAATATGCCAAATTTACAACAAATACTTCATAAAAAAATCCCCTCAATATTTTTAACAATATTTATTCATCATTATTATAACTCGCAATATTAACAACCAAATCGTTCCCAGGAAAGAGGGGGCTTTTCGATAAGGATTTCTCCTTATTGGCGCACAATTAGGTTACCAAACCCCTTTTCCTCGACAGAATATTATAGACATTTTTAATTATGCAGATAATAATATGAATAACTTATCATTTCAATTATTGATTTAATAATATAAAATAGTGTAACAATAATTGAATCAAATAACGTGAGATAATTGTGCGGTGATTCTTATCGTAACAATAATTAAATAAAACTGAGTGACTTCTCACGTAAATCAATACTGGTATGCTACTTACGCAACTAATGCCAGACATCGTCTTTTACTTTTACCACCGGGTATTTTAACAGTTTAACAGTAAAACTTTCGCCGTTATTTTTATAAAAAGATATTTCTGTCATTTTCTAATTTCGACAATAATTCCATAGTGGGGTCCACCAATGATTGTGTCGTCGTACGAATATTCCCTGTTAAAACGAATATTCTCCGACCAATTGAATATTTTATAACAACTTGTTTACTTTGCAAAATTTATGAATATTATCCACAACTATAACATTATATCAAATTCACACCATAATATTTAAAAATATATTTCGAGAAAAATTAATCTTTATTTATAAAAGTTGGGGTATTACATTCAAGATAACGAAGATTGCAGATTTGAGCGAGGACAAGGGTGATGTTTTATTATTTTTGTCTTTCGATTCAAATTTTATAATTGGGATGATGACTTTCTCAATCTTTTCAGTATTTAATTCATTGAGGATGAACTAAATTACTTTTTTGGCTTGCAATGGATCTTTAGTGTTGAACAATGATTGTTATGCCTTAATTTTAGTTTAATAATATTATCAATTTAGTTTATCTATTGTGATTTGCACTTTAACTTATGAATTGCTTGATCACAAATTCTGTGTGGATTTATCAATTGAATTCTGTGTTTTAATGGAATCTTGATGAATGTTTAGGATAGAGATATACCTAACAACGCATGTAATCATATAAAGAACTTGGAATTTAAACATTCTTTGATTTTAATTCACATAGAGATATAGTGAATTATTTAATTAGGGTGTTTGGCTTAATTCTATCAATTTGTGGATTTAAATTAATAGGGTGTTAGTACAACGAGAGATGACTAATTCTACTTTAGTGTTCTTGATTAATAAACTGAGATAGTGAATTGATCTGGAATAAGGTGTGATAATCAGAGTGAAACTTAAAGTGAAATTGTAAGCTTAATTCTCCATTATCTGCTTGAAATTTACGGTTACCAAGTGTGTTGATTGGTTTGAATTTTTAGTTTCTTAGTTTTTATTAATTATAATCAATAATTTGAATAGTTTAATAAAATTGTGTTAATATAAAATTGGTAGTTGTTAGGTTTAATTTCATACAAGTCTTTGTGGGAACGATACTTTTCGTACTACTATATTATTTCTTGACCCCATACACTTGTGTATACAGCATATATAGAATTTACCCAACAACAACTGAAAGGCCTAGGACTTTAAAACCGAGAATGTTTCCCGATTTCATGGAGAGGTTGGTCACAACTAGCTTACACTTCTCAAAGAGTACTGTGGGCAAACTTTATCGATGACGACCGACTATCAAGATCGTATATTCTTCTCCTTGCACTTAGCAGGCATTTGCAGTTTCCGAGTTCTGAAGAGTTAGCTTAATTATGAAGTGGCGAGAGTAGCACAACAACAGGATGATGATGTCAAGGTTATCTTTTCATTATTTTGCTTTATGTTTATAAGTTTTGCATACTTTATCAAGATTGTATAATCTTTTTCTTGCAATTAGCGGGAATTTGCAGTCTCCGAGTTCTGAGGAGTTAGCTTATGTAGTGGCGAGAGCAGCACAACACGAGAAGGATGATGATGCCGCGAGCTAATCTTGTCAGTATTATTTTGGGAATGTTTAGTTTTGTATGTTTATGTTAGCATACTTTAGACAAAACACTTAAGAAAGTAAGAATGAAGAAACCAAATCAGTTTTAGTCGAATGATTTTTGTTTATGTTTATATGTGCGTGGATGTTTATATATATTTTGTTTGTTTGTAATTATATATATATATATATATATATATATATATATGTTTGTGTATATGTATATATGGATCGATGGATCTCTATGAATTTGTAGGAATGTTAGTTTATATATAGATACAATTGTGTGTTAGGATATAAATCAGGTACAATTTTTTTAGGAAATCCACCATAAACAACCATTTTTTTTAATTAATAATCGTCGACCGCATACGGTTGCTAATTCTTATCAGCGACCGTTTCTGAACCCATGATGTTAGCAACCGCTTCGGTCGCTAGTGGTGGTCGCGGACATGTGAACCACGTCACCAATGTGATATAGTTCACGGTGACTCAGCTTAGCAACAGATTCTATCGCTATATTGCGGTCGTGAACATGTCGATCACTAAAAGTGGTTGTTATTGAGTAGACAACGACTAATATCAGCTATCGAAGTCGGTCGCTGATAACTATCTGTGACCTGCTACGGTCGCTAATAAAAAATTTTCTTGTAATGTTTTATTTAAACTAATCTGTAGAGTTTATTATTTTTAAGTAATATATACATGGTTATACTATTTAAATGTATTTGTTCTATATAAGAAAACACAATTAAATTTACTTCTTTTTTTGACTAATTTTCGCATACACACATCCGAAGAATCGAATCCTTGACTTCATGGAACGATTTGACAAGAGTTATCGTTGAGTCAAAACCATACGATTATTAAATTAAATTGACTTTAAATACATTATTTTTTCGTTACACATCATCATTTTGATCAAAGTTATGATCGAAAGATTACTTTTGTTTATTTAAGTTTACTTCAAGGTTGATATTATTAGTTTTTATAACTTAGAGTCACTTGTGTAAATTAAGTGATACTTTGAAGGATAGAACTGTATTTTTACAATCATCATAATAATGTTTAATTTAAGTCAAATAAATATATAGAGATACAAGGAAGGAAGGAAGGAAGGAAGGAAGCTGTGTCTGGGAAAGCGTGCACGTAGATGTAGAGCGTGTGACCTGATTCCATACAGGTAAACCTTTACGGAGAAGAAAGCTGGATCTCAAAGCAGCTAAACGGCTAATGAAGGTGGAGGTTGGATTAATAGAATAGAATACTACTACTAGTTATATTTATCACCCATAGAGAGGAGAGAGAAAAATAAGAGAGGGCCGTTGCAGGAAAGGACGGGGGAGGTTATAAAGACAGGCTGGACTGTCTGACACCAAAATCAGTCATGATTCTTCCTCCGATTCGGCAACCGTTCTTGTCGTTTTCCGCCAGCACACTCATCCCATCCCCATCTTTTATCATGCAACTTTTTTAAAAAAAATTTGCCAAGAAAAATGAATAACTATTATTCTTGCATTTAAAATATAAAATTAATTATAAGCCATATTTATTATTTAAGAGACAAAATTAATTATTTATACTTTATTCCCAAAAAATAAAATAATTGTGAGAGAGAAAGAAATTAGTGTATGAGTAGTAATGAAATTTTAAATTAACATTAATTATCTAATATTAAAATTCATCAAATTTTTTAATGTGTATTTAAATCTTAAACGATTTACTATATAATAAAATGAGGGAGTAATGATTTTATGTGCAACATTAATTGTGCGCTAATTACAAGAAAATATATAGACTGCAAATTCGATTATTTTACCAAATACTATTAAGTGATAGTTGCATTTAAGTACAATATAATGTCATAGTTAATGATTTATTTATTATTTTATAATTTTACTTAAAATTTCATTTTGGAGAGTATAATATGGACGATATATAAAGGTCGTTTAAATCATCTTATGAATTTATAATTATTATTTTATTTAAAATAAAATTTTAATTCTATTTAAAAATATGTTTATAATGATAAATATCATCAGTCTATAGATAAAATATCTAAATATCTAATATATATAATGCTCTCCAGCCTGTCTGTTTTCTCTGAGTCAAACCAACCTTCATCCCCTCAACCGTTACTTATCCTCTCTTTCTCCCACCCACCTTTCGTTTTTCATTAATTAATGTTGTGATGATCTCAGTTATAGGAAACCCATTTTATTTACTACGTACTCCTAAATTTAAACACAACAACTTCATAAACGTAGCTGTTGAAATGATTATTTGCGGATCCTATCCTATTATACGCTCCAACGCTCACAACAAAAAAACACACCACCACCAACATACTACACATTATAAATATTTTATGGAGTACCATCAAGTCAAAATATTCAAATTAAAGTTATATGTATACACAAACATACATATTTATTGTCAAAAAAGCATACAAGGATGATATTATCCTCAACTAATCAAACCATAATAAAAGTTTGAAATTTTAATTATAATTATCAAACGGTGATAAAAATAATAGTGTAAAAGAGGGTTATTGTCAATATTTAAATATAGTTTCCTGACCAAATAAGATTTATTATTTGTTTTGGGGGAAACAAGTAACAATAATTATACTACTACTATAGTTTAAAACATAAAAATAAAATAAACTAGGGAGTAGTAGTTTGGGAGAAAAATGAAAATTATTGTGAAGCAAACGCACGCACGCTCGCTCGCTCGCATAGGGGGGGGGGGAATTGTGAGAGAGGTTACGGAGAGTGAGTAATTGAGTGTGTGGGAATCAGTGAATGTCTTGGATGTGACGCGTGTCCGTTTGCCAGCTGTTTCCCATATCCCCCAAATGCAACCGCTTGCCTGGAAGAAGCGGTGCCCATAACGCCTCCAACTCCTTTCCCTTTACCACTTCAACCGGTCATCCCTATCACCTCGACCCCCTTATATACCCCCACTTCTTCCTTCTCGTGTCATATAAATATAAAAATATATATATATATATATATATATTTCTTCTCTCATCCACCAGTCCACCTTCTCCTCATGGTATTTCTCTAAACTCCATAACCAACAAAACTGAAAATCTTTCACCACTGTAACTTTTTCTTTCAGACCACAAATAATGTCCAACACAAAGAGAGATATGGATCGCATCAAAGGCCCATGGAGTCCTGAAGAGGACGAAATGCTACAGCAACTGGTTCAAAAGCACGGCCCACGGAATTGGTCCCTCATCAGCAAATCAATACATGGTAGATCCGGCAAATCCTGCCGGTTGCGATGGTGTAACCAGCTGTCTCCCCAGGTTGAGCACCGGGCCTTCACTCCCGAAGAAGACGATACCATCGTTAGAGCCCACGCTCGCTTTGGTAATAAATGGGCCACTATTGCCCGACTCCTTTCGGGTCGGACTGACAACGCTATAAAAAACCACTGGAACTCTACATTGAAAAGGAAGTGCTCTTCCATGAGTTCTGATGAAGCTGACGACTTTCCGAATCCGCAGCCATTAAAGCGATCGGTTAGTGCCGGGTCACCGGTACCGGTTTCAGATCTTTACTTGAGTCCGGGTAGTCCGTCCGGATCTGATGCTAGTGATTCCAGCTTTCGCGTTACGACGTCTACTACTCATGTGTATCGACCAGTGGCGAGGACAGGTGGTGTTTTTGCACCGCAGGTGGAAACGACGTCGCCTAGCGGCAACGATCCTCCAACTTCCTTGTCTCTGTCCCTTCCTGGAATCGATTCGAGTGAGTTCTCAAATCGCGTTACCGAGTCAACTAGGTCATCTCCAATCCCGGTTTCTGTTCAGCCACCATCAGTACCGGTGCTACAGATTCCGATGATACTAGAAAATAACCAGATAGATAAACTTGGATCAACACCGCAGCCGATGAATCAGGTTCCGGCAACTCACCGGAATATTGAATTTGCAGCACCGCAGTCACAGACGGCAGTGGGGCATCAGGAGAAGGCTTTTATGCCGTTTAATGCAGAGTTTTTGGCCGTGATGCAAGAGATGATAAGGAAGGAGGTAAGAAATTACATGGCCGGGCTTGATCAACAACATCAAAGTGCGATTGGGATAGGATTGTGCATGCAGCAGGCAAATAATTCTTCTGTAGAAGCATTTAGGAATGCTTTGGGAAAGAGAATCGGAATCAGGAAGATGGAGTAGTAGGAATCATCCATGGCGGACTCTAAAGAAAACCAGAGACTAAGTTTGGGATGATGATAAAAGAAAGAAACAAACTTCGTGTTTTTTTTCTTCTTTTTCGTCTCTCCCAGGATAATAATTTTGGTCATTGTACAGAGATAGGAGGGAGGAGGGGAAATTAGAGGAAAATTGAAAATGTTAAACAAAACTTTTGTTATCCACATACACATCTTCAGGCGAGCAGGCAGGCAGGCAGGGAAGATAGCTAAGTTAAGTTAGGGAAGGATAAAATATGGAAGAGAAAAAGGAAAAAGAAAAGATTATTATTCAATCCATTTTAAAGTTATAGAGTACTTTCAGCATACGTACGGACTGTTTTTAAAGTTTACGTTGCATCTTTTCTGGAGTTGTTATCTGCCCCGCCTGCCTGTCCTTTTAAAGTACTACAAATGAATGTTGATATTGGGGCATACTAATAAATGGTTTCACAACATTGCTAATAATTTGACTGAATTGCTCTAGGAGAATGAATGATCATATGTAGTCGGTAAAAAGAAAGGCCTTGCCTCTTTTAATCAAAGATGACTTACTAACCGTTGGCGATCTTAATTATGAAAAGATATGAAGAAGGGTCAGTTTGGTTTTACTTGTCCTAAATCAAAGAGTTAAGGTTGTTCTAATGGCAGCTGATCTTTCAAAACCTAACAATTTACATATCTGCTCCTATTCAGCCAAGACGGGATAATTTTACATGGCTCCTCCTATTCAGCCAAGACTTGGATAATTGATGCTATCTGTTTGACAAAAGGCATGAAAGGTTCTTTCATTCACTCTCATTCTATTGTCCAACTTATAACAGTAATGTTTCAACTGATATTTTCTATTGTCCAACTTGTCAGCACTCAACGTTTATGTTTCAACTGATATTTTATGGTGGTTAGGTTGTAGTTTGGCGTAGGAGGGAGAAGAGATATTCCCTAGTCGTATGAAAATTTGAATCCTAACAGCCCCTAACTGACTAACAGATCGTATTGTCTAAATTTGAATTCTAACTGACTAACTGATCGTATCAAGAGAGATTTTCAATTGTCTTTTAAACTGCTTTCAGGTCACCCTCCACTTTTTTAGTTATCCATTAAATTTAATGACATCTACTAAACTCTGTTAACATGACAAAGAAATTGCTAATCGGAATCAGCCGGGGAGAAAACCGTTACTGATGTAGGGGGCATTTCCATGTCAATGATCTTTATGAAATACTGCAACAAAATCCAATGATAAATACCATCTTTTATCCGAGTCTGAATATAGTAGAGAGAACAAATTTACAAGTAAGATTTACACAATTTCTATCAAGCCAAAGAATAACCTTTTTCCAGCAAGGAATACACAACTGCTGATTATGACATTTCAAAATCCTATCTATTATAATCAAATATAATTATTATGATCAAAACATCAGCTTACAAGTGTCTGCAACCTAACTTTGAGGTTAGCTACAAGGGTACAACCTGGATGGTGCTCTTGCCGCGTCTACTTAGGAACATAACTACGGAAGTCAATTTATGGACTATGTGCATCATAATCATACCTCCAGGACCAAGTCACATGATTTAGAGCACGAATAGAATTCAGACAAACTAAAAGAGTAAACCCAATCATGAAACAGCAACTATATATGTATCACAAGATAATATGTGTACAACAATTGAAACCTTAATGCTTGAAAAAGTTACTCTGAGTAAGCAATGGCCATATGATATAAAGACAGAAAGACAGCCACTTTACCCATAACATCAGCCACTTTTATAGGTTTAATGTAGTATTTGATTCTCTACCCATAACATCAGCTAGATGTACATATATGTGCATATTTCTTTTGGAAATCAGAAGTTTACATTAGACACTGAGAGCAAGGATTATGGTAAGGTGGCCTTAAACACAATCAAGAGGAAACATGAGGCCAATAAGGTTAAGGGAATTGTTAAATTCACAACTTTTTTTTGTTATTTCCACAACAAAAAGTGTCGCTATAGATGTATAGCGACGGTACCGTCGCTATAGGATTATAGCGACACTTTTATTGTGGAAATAACATTTTCTATTGTGGATTTAACAATTTCCGTAGGTTAACTCAGAACAATCATATACCAGATTACATTCATTATATGTAGAACAGATAAAAGAATAGCCAAAAAGAAAACCTTCTAGTTTACATGCCAGGAAAAGAAAGATAAAACTTCTTATACACCTACACAGATGCATCTATTTCAATGCATGTTCACCAAAATTTGAAGAATTAATAAACTAACCTCGTCTTGGGAGTTACTGCTTATCTTGGCATTGATACTGTAAACAGAATAATGCCACAACAATGAATAAATTATAGAACCTTCTTGGGAGTTGATTGCTTATCTTGACATTGATATTGTAAACGAGATAATACCATGACGGTAGTTATCTTGCTGAAGCTCTTAACGAAGGGTACAGTAAATTGAGTTGTACAGCTCTTCACTAAAAAAAAATCATCATGTTAATATAATAAATAACTGTTGGCCCTAAAAATTTTATAATAAACTCTTGCTTTATGGGTGAGAGACTCCTCTCAATGAGGATGTCTTGGTGTAAACATAACTGTTAGGCCCCTGAAGACAGCAGCTTTGTCCTTTTCAAAGTTTCGAAGTTCTGCCCCTTAAGTAGGTCCACGTTCTGCTAGAATACCTTAACAAGATCACTATCAAGAAGAGAGGAAAAAATCCAGGATGATATGTGAAATTTTTTAGTACACACTGATGCCCAGGATAAAAACCATCCATTGACATTTATGGTCAACTTGACCATTTTTTAAATCATATAACTCTTGTATAGAGAGACTATGTTTCATCATAATAAAATACATACTCCTACAATTTAATACTAATCTCAAGGTTTGTGAATTTGAAAATCTAAATATATATGCTTAATTATTAATTTTAAAAGTCGATAAATAATGAGGTCTCCAACGCAACTAGTTAAATTAATTAATCATACCGTTAGCATTGTGGGAGGGAGAAACCCCAAAACTAATGTAAGAGAGGCTAGAACAATGCTAAATTACGCAATTGCTACATTTTGTTTCACGATCAATACAGGGAATTTGATATTGATAACATGATGGAAAACAAAAACCCAATTAGATAATATGATGGAAAACAAAAACCCATATAATGACGAAAAAGTATACCAGGGAAGTTGTTTGACGAGAATTAGCAAATACAAAATGGAAGAGCAGATATTGATACGTAGTAAGAGCACATCTGTGACAGCTCGCACTAGATTGATGAGCTAGCACAAGCCCCACTGTGGCAGCAGCAAGTGCTGGGGCATCATTGATACAATCACCAATCATTACAAGGCCTCCCCCTGCACAATGTATGGAAATATGTTTACTTGAGTTTCCCAACAATGACTTCTTACAAAACAAAAACAAAAATGCAGTGCTTAGATACACCTCCAGAAAATATATTTTTTTTAGGAATTGTAGAAATCAGAAAACAACGTTCTGGATGGGATTATGGGAAATGGAAAACAAGATGTTCAGGCCTTGGAATTTAATAATTAATCCCAGCGATGATTCTAATTATTTGCATACCAATACAATATTTGAACTCGATATGATTAATACCAACATCACTTGATAATATTCTAATAAAAGAAAAATGAACAAAAAGGTCAATAAAATAAAAGTAATCGCGAAGCAAGGAAATCTGTTTGCGAGTTCTACAATGAATATGAAACAATGTCTTTCTCGCCACATAGATCAGGACAGGAGATCCATACAAATTTACCGAGATCACAAAAAGAAGTTGGCATACTGCTATGCTCATGCCAAATAAAAGAAAATAATAAACTTCCAACATATTGGTTAAAAGTTTAATATCCCATATCCAAATAACTGCAGCGGGGAACTGAAAATATTCAAGAGCCAAATAGTTCACGCATTGCTTGCAAGCAACACTTTCATCAACGTCAAGAGAAAAGGTCAAATCATCTAATCAACCCAAAAATTGAAAGAAACACATTGTTTAAGAATAAAATATGAGACAGAAATACAATGCTCTTGCTCAAATCTCAAAAGTATTTGAGCAATAGGAAGTTCTTAATGTAATACTTCACAGCAAACTACCTCAGTTCTAGATAACGTTGCAGAAAGACATCTACCAGGTAAGTTTCAAAACTTCCAACTGAAATGCAAGGATAGGCTTGGTTGTGATTTACAACAGCTGTACATCAAACAAAGAAATTAGTGAATAGTTTTTCAAGAATTTATTTTTGGAAGTTTGAAAAAAACAAGAAGATAAATACCAAATCAGCACAAGACAATTGTACATGAAGCAGAGAAAAGAACATTGCATGACAGAAACAGTAAGAAAACACAGTGAAAAAGTAACACATTTTCAAGAACAATTCTATATTTAATGACAAGCGTTTAACTTGAAATAGAAGAATCTAATATATATATTAGCATTGACATGAAGTTCATACCTTATAAGTTGCGTAAAAAGTAATCCATGATCCATGAACAAAGCCACATTAAGGATGTGACAGGTATCAATAAACCAAATGATCTTATTTATATCTACTTAAAATAATATTTTGTGTGTAAAATGATTTATATAATGTGAGCACAAGGTAAGACACATTCATTTTCCAGCGTCAAGTTTTATTGGAAATTTTGGACCAGCTAAGGCATGTTTAGTAGGAGGAATGAATTTTCTTTATTACTAAAAAGAACCAGCTCTCATGTTCAAAGCTTTAATTGGTTATTCACTCAAACTTTAACACTGCATCAGACATCTCTCTTTCTCTCTCTCTCTCTCTCTCTCACAAACTTAGTACAGTATTAATATTGATATAGTATATCAGTTAATGCTCAAAGAATTTAAAGTGAGAACTACAGGGGAAAAAATTACTTTGCAATAATTGGTTTTCAAATAATAATACATCTTAGGATCTTCCATTCATTACATTCCAAGTTTGAAAAGGTGTGTCCAAGACTGACAACTACTTGTGCAGAATAAGACCATAACTAATGATAAGAATTAGAGTGTACAGGACATGCTGAGGCTTTTCATGTATAATATTCATCTCTACCAACTACTGTGATTATTTAAAACGGATTCTCAATCTATCCTTTCCAGGTGTACAAGAATGAAAGAGCAAATATTGCATACAAATATTTTTTTCCCTGGTGAAAATTTTGTTAATCTTCATGCAGAAAAGTTTTACTAAAAATGTTTAGTGCAAACTACATGGATTGTGATTGGCAACTCCACAATATCTTTAAGCTATATTTATTGCTCATATAATTTAATGTGTTTCCTTCCTACTGTTTCTATGGTCATACTCATCTTCATAATGAGGGGAAGCAAACGATAAACAACATAAGAAATAAAAGAGGGGAAAGCTAATAAAATTTAGGGCAACAAGAGAGAAAACAATACTAGAAAAACTAGCTCTGAGGAGACTTCACAAAGGCTTGGGGCTTACGAACCAGCGAGGGATAGTAAGTATCTCAGAGCAGCAACATAGCTCCAAATCTCCCCTCAAGAAATTAGGCGTTTAATGGCCTTTGCGAGTTGAAGAAATGCTACCTGTAAGATCGCCATAATTGTCACAAACATCGTTATGGTGGTGAATTGTAATTATGATGGTGAGAACTAGTGGAATTGAACGACGAATTTGAGGTGAAACTGACGAGAGGGAGAGGGAGAGGGAGAGGGAGAGGGAGTCATCATATATTATTTTAAACTTTTCAATGTTTTCAAATTGATTTCTAAAAATCAATGTTGATCTAATAATATTGTAGTATGGAGCAAGTACATCATATATCTACAGCCACACGAATACAAACAAATTGTTTGAAAGTAATTTTTTTTTATAAAATATCAGATGTCTTATTAAATCCTCATTTTGCATAGTTCTATGAAAAAAAATTAAATTATTGGACATTTATGCCAACAAAAACTACAATGTGACAATGTTAATTAAATTTCTATTCAATTCTCCGAGGCATTATTCCCATTTTTTATTTATTTTTTGCAATATGAATATTTTACACTAAGCCTGTATTTGACAAATTAATCAGAAAAGGAAAATGGAGAAAGGTCTTGATTTTATCAAAATATCAACAACAAAAAATAACACCAATAAAGGTAATAAGTTTGACAACATGTGAATAGATTATATACCATATCCCTCCACAATTAAGTTGATTACAAGGAAGAGTTGATTGGCCTTCCAACCAAGTGAGGTAAAATCAACTTAATTTTTCACCTTGTATTTTAAGTGAAAATTAATTTAGGGTTAATGACAAAATTGTCCTTTATATTTGGACGAAAATTAATTTGATACTCAAAGTTTGGACAGATCTAGGAATTTTTTTCAGCATGAGCGGATTTTATGATGTTGATGATTCATTTTTGGAACATTTGAATTTTTACCACGTGTCATGAATACCTAAATTAATCAAAATACAAATATGCAACAACCCCAAACAAACAATTATTTTATTCAACATAAATAGAATTCTATAATATACAATAAATATTCTTAATCCAAACTTATAAAAGAATTTCAAAATAAAAAACATTTAGATACCATTTAAAAACTTATTTCAGTTACTTATCATAGTTCGATTTGAATAAAATACAACATACATTAAATCACACAACTTACATTAAATAAATCATCTTAAATCTTGACTAGAATACAACATACATTAAATTTTTAACTTTAGCTCAATTGTATTCAATTCATCTTTCCAAATCAATAACTAGCTTTGACAAAATTAAAATCACATTTTATGTAATTAATTGATAACAGAACCTTGAAAAAATTAGTGTCACATAATTACCTAAATCATCATACATCTAGTTTCTACAACCGAAACAAAGTAAGAAATTACACTCCGAAGTAAAAGTTTAAATTACGATAGACTAGAATTTAAACAACAAAGACTAAGTTACAACTTTCAATTGAAACAAATTTTGAGTGAGAAAAACAAAATATAAATATTTACAATTCCAACATCCACTTCAATTAATCACATAATAACCAAAAACATTATTTGCTATTGACGAAAAATATAATTGATAAATAAAAGATTTAAAAATAATTATCATTTTGATGAAAGTTTCATATTTCTGCCTCTATCCATACCCCTATACTTATAATAAAAAATTATATAAAAATAAACTCAGTAGAGGCAACTGCCTATATTGCCCTCCATGTATATCCATTACTGATTAGTCATGACATGATAATAAAATATTGTGATAAAAATACACGACTTTATAGTACAATTAAGAAAATAAGATTTTTATTTTAGAAAGAGAAAAATAATAAATAAGACTATTATTTAGACTTTTTAGTGAAACAAAGAGGGTGTAAAAATATAGAGGCATTGCATGAAATAATTGTAACACCTCAATTCTATATTGAAATATATGAAAAAAATTTAGGATGAATTACATATTCTATTACCTTTTTAAAAATAATTATAACAATAGTACACTCATAAAATCTTTACACAACTAATATATTTTCATATTTATTTACAATGTTAGTGCAATTAGGATTCCTTAATTTAGGGAATTAATTTTCAATTAGAATTTTTTTAATTTAGGAATTAATTATACTCATGGCTTCTTCTCTCTCCTCATATATAACAACTGCAGTTGTCATCACCCTTCTTCTTCATTCAACGTATTATTTCTATATAAATATATATTATTTCACTTTGATTCAACTACGGTTCTGAATTTTATTCTTAGTTTATCAATTGAGGAACAAAATTCCTTGAGACGAACTCTTAAGCAGAATACCCCTCGTATAGAAGTTGACTTAATGAATTTTTTGCAGAACAAAAAAGAAAGACAACGACCCAAGTCTTCTTATGATCCGTCTGATGTTGTTGGAACATCTTCTGAAGAAGGATATAATGGAGGATCAAAGAAGAGTCACCTGTTTGGGAGGTATTCTCCTGGTTCAATTGATAGTGATGGTGGTAGGAAATGGGATTTCGTACAAGAGTCAAAATGAAGGTGGGTATGAAGATTCAGGCGGTGGTGGCGGTGGATATGAACACTGGATGATGGTAACCAAACCTTCATACCAAGGTAAACAAACTGTCATATTAAAGTAACCAATCAACCTCCACACTTTAAATTTTTTCTTAGTACAGTTGGTTACCAAATCTTCATACCAAGGTAACAAGACCTTCATACCAAAATAACTAATTCACATCCACACCTGTAATTTTTTCATAGTGCAGTTGGTAGCCAAACCTTCAGACCAAGGTAACCAATTCAATTTTATTAAGTTACCAATTTCGTTTGAATGTGATGCAGTTGGTAGTCAACCATTCATACAAAGGTAACCATTTTATTATTTATGAGTAACAAAATAGTTATAAAAAAAAATTCAGAACATTAAAAGTTATATCTATTTATTTTTAAATTTTTTGTAAGACGAATCTTCTTTTTATTCTCATTGGCGTTTTGGACTATGGAGATTCGCGGCGGTGTAGCGGCGGAGTATATGAGGTGTAGCGGCGGACTATTATTTCAAAGTGTATGTGAGGGAGATGAAGATTTGAATTTGAATTATTTTTTTGAATTTGAATTTGTTTTTGTTGTTAGATCCAAATATTTGAATTTGAATTATTAATTATGGTAGTTATTTGTCTTTGATTTTAGGTTTCCTTAATAATGTGAATTGTACTATTTTTGTAATATGTACAATCTTTTTGTAATTATTTGGTTGATGCACTTGTAAGACCCCAACTTATTATGAATAAAATTAAATTTTTTCTATTTATTATCTTGAAATATTAAGGAGTTAATTTGATATAATACTTTGGTTGTGGGTGAAATGTGCAAATTTTATAAAATAAGCAAGTGGTTATAAAATATTCATTTTTGTCGGGGAATATTCGTTTGGTCGTGGAATATTAAATGCACGTTGCCAAGTAATGACCATTCGTGGGCCTCGTAATGTAATAAATATAGCTTCGGGATGAAGAAAAACGACAAGTTTAAGTTTTTATAAATAACGACGTAATTATTACCGCTAACAATCGTTGGAATATCCGGTGGTTAAAATACGATGTCTACGCGTGGTTGCATTAATATATACACACGGTATTTCACGATATAGTTGAATTATTGATTCGTGCGTGAAGACACCTTTCAATAATTGTTACAGTGAGCTTCTTGCTTCAATATTTTATTTTATTGATTCAATAATTCTTTGCGTTGATATTTTATATTATTATTGTTGTCTCTCGCGTGATTTCCCATTATCGGATCAATAATTCATATTATTTGAATAATATTATTAGATAGCATTATTGGCAATGTCTGTAAAGTTACATCGAGGAGAGGTTTGGTCACCTAATTATTGCGCCAGAAGAGAGAAATCCTTTATTCATTATAAGTAAAATTGAATTTTCCTTTATTCATTATTCTAAATTAATAAGGGTTAATTTGATATAATGCTTTGGTTATGGGTGAAATGTGCAAAGTTTACAAAATAAGCAAGTGGTTATAAAATATTCATTATTGTTTGGAATATTCGTTTGGTCGTGGAATATTCTTTTTTGTCGGGAATATCCGTATTTACGACGCATCGCTTGATCATTGGTGGGCCCCATAATGAGAATAATCGCTTGGATGAGGAGGAAAGCGACAAGTATGTGTTTTTATAAATAACGGTACGTAGTTATTACAGTTAACACCGTTGAATTACACAGTGGTTAAAATACGATGATATATGCGTGGTTGCATAAGAAGGCACACGGTATTGCACAGTATTGTTGAATTATTGATCCTTACGTAAGAAGGCACTACTCAATAATTGTTACAGTAGTTACTGTTCAATATTATATTGATTCAATAATTGCTGCGTTGATATTTTGTATCACTGTTGTTTCAATAATTGTCATTACACAGTATTTTTTATTATCAAATCAATAATTCATATTATTTGAATAATATTATCAGATAACATTATTGGCAATGTCTAGAAAGTTACGCTCTAAGGAGAGGTTTGGTCACCTAATTGCGCGCATGATGAGTGAGAAATCCTTATTGAAAGCCCTCTTTCTCGAAAGCTGTCTCGTTTGTCAATATTGTGATCTTGTAATATTATTTGTGAATAATTAATTATTGATTATTATGATAAAGAAAATATTTATTTTATGTGGATATAGATGGAAAAAAATTTTAATGTGACAATTGTTGAAAATTAATATTTTATCTTTTTCTGATAAAATAATTCATTTAAATATATTATTTTAATAATATATTAACGGTGATATTTTTATAATGAATGTGGGATATATGAGTATATGAGGAGGTAGAGTATTTTGTGGCATTAAATGTTTAATATATGTTTTGTGTGTCGGTGGACACAATTCTTGACCGAAAATTGACTATAGACTGTAAAATCGCTCATTTATGGATTTCGGATAAATTTTGTTTGGAATTTGGAAAAACTTCCTTCTGCAAAGTTGTAGAGAATTGAATTTCCTATAAAAAGTCGCGAGATTCAAATTTTCTGACAAAAGGGCTATTTATCATGAATTATTGAAGTTCCGGAGTTCCGAAATAATTGATTTTTGAAAGTTTTAATTATTTTATATAAGAAAAACGTTTTTGTGGTTGTTGGCACATTGGTGGCTGATATTTTTGACCAAAGAAGGAATGCTAGAGTTTTCAAAACATGTGGGTAGGAATTTGGAATAAATAATAATATTAATTTATTATTTAGTCTCCTTTGGCGTTCTAGCATTTTCCTATAAATAGAGGGCTAAGTTAGAATTGAAAATCACACCAGAAACTAAGTTTTCTCTCTTTCTCTCTCTATATTATCGAGCGTATTCTTGTGAGTATACTTTGAGTATTCTTTATACTATGATGCGAGTTTACATCGACTATATCTAAAAATTCAAATGGAAGACGGTTATTTTGAGGTAAAGATGTTATTTCTTTCATGAATAATATTATTTTCTTCAATATCATTATGCCAAAATATTAGTTGAACTTTTTATCAAATTTAGAACTTTTTCATGTCGGGGTTCTTATTCATGAGTTCTTATTCACGAGTTCTTATTCACGAAGTCTATTCACGAAGCGTGAAGATGTTTTTTTTTGTGAAATTTCTATCTTTTTATGTCGGGATTACTATTCACGTGTACTGCGACTATTCACGAATACTGGCAATATTCACCAAAAATAAAAATTTTCTTTTTGTCCAAGATGTCTATTTTGGCTACTATCTTTGATTGTATCCATGTTTTGATCGTTATTTTTTGAGTTCTCGCTTCAAAATCGCTTATTATGAAGTATTATTGATCTTGGATAAACCGTTAAACGAATCCCTAATATTTGTCCTTCTATCCCACCGGATTCGTTCTTAAAATGTTTTTCATCATCCGCATCCTTAATGGTGATATTTGATGAATATCTTTGGCTGTGTAGTGCAAAGATGAATGATTAAATCGATGAATCTCTTTGGCCCGTAGTGCAAAGATGAGCAGTGTTGAGATGAACATGACCAACCTGGTGATACAAATGAATATCTTTGGCAGTGGTGCAAATATGATTAAAGATGTATATTGATTGTTATTACGAGGATGAAATATTGATGATGAAATTTTAAATCTTAGAAGGCGAGAATTCATTCTCTACGTGACTCTTCTAATGGATTCTTTATTCCATTGCATTTGTTGATCTAAAACTTGTTGTCTATTGTATTCTATTAGATTTTTCCTGTTGAAGACTAACGATAATTTGTTGTATATTATCTTAGTCATAATATTCTTTATCAAGTTAGTTAAGCTCACCCTTTTCCTTGTTGTTCCATTTTTCTTCTCGGAGGTGAGAACATGGCGCAGGATCGAGTCTGGGTATGGAGTGAAGGTTCTAGAGAGAGTTGTTTAGTAGTCCTCACCATTTTTGTAAAATAATGTATCAATAAATGTGATGAGGATTTATTTGAGTATACATATTATCTGTAAGATAATATTTGTATTCAAACTCACAGCTTTCTTGTTGTAATAATAAAGTTATAGTAATTTCGTACCATGTATTTGGCGACTCGAGAATGGGTTGGGTGGAATGGACCTATTTTGGGGCGTCACGGTTGGTATCGAGCTATAAGTAAAAAGCCCCAGCCTCTCATTGGTGACTTCTGTTGATGGGGAATGCAATCGGCCGCACTCTCTCCGTGAGGGACGCCTTCTCATGGTGGCAAACCGATAGTATCAATGTGAGGTGCTAACATAAGTTGGTGTCTAAAGTCACAGTTGGTATCGAGCTTAGGATATGATCTCTGGGCGAGATCGGGGAATAGAACTAGGAGGGAGAGCAGACGTAAATCCTTCGCTAAAGGTGTCCTACCTAAGCTTATTTGTTGGTCGGTCATAATATAGGATATTATGTGATATGTTAATTTGTTTAATTAACCCTTGTTTTATGTTAGTATTTAAAATGGTCACGAGAACGTTAACAATGGAGTTTATGAGACTGTGGAACAACCTTTAGTCGCAAACCAAGAGAACGTGCGACAGGAAGGCAATTTCCTCCTCATAAACAACACTACCGAACAAACGATGAACGATGGAATGTTTAGGAGCTTTTTGCGCTTCATGCAAAATCGAATGAGGAGACTCGTGTACAAAATACGGGTGGAAATGATGGCAACGCATTTGCGATTCATCATGTACCCAAACAGATTCAAGGAGTTGGGACCACCAGATTTCCATGGAAAACCGGATCCGATCAAGGCAGAAACGTGGGTCAAGCAAATTACCAAAATATTTGATGTCTTGGGGTGCACGGAAGAACAGAAGATTCCATTCGCCACCTTTATGCTTCGTGGTGAAGCAGACATCTTGTGGGAATCAAGTGAAGCGTACTAGCCAATCAAATGCCTCAACATGTCTTGGGAAAGATTTGAATCGTTCAATGACAAGTACTTTCCGTAAAGTATTAAATCGTATACGAAGGAGGTAGAGTTTATTAGACTCGAATGAACAACGTGATTAATCTCAAGATCGAGGCAAAGTTCGCAGAGTTATCCATGTTTTTCATTTGGTGGAGAATGAGGAGCGAATGACGCGTATGTTTTACGAGAGGTCTAAAACCCGAGATTCGCCAATACCTTATCTCTCATAAGTTTTCTCTCAGTATTCGGATGTTGTCAATGTGGCTCAGTTATTAGGCGAGATAAAGTGAGTATACTCAACCGGGGACCACAACCGTGGTAGTCATCGAACGATGATAACCAAATGAGGAGGAAAGAATACGGACAAAGACGGTAACCACTCGGTGGTAATCGTGGCCATGAAAATTGAAGAAGTGAGTCGGGAGGAGATTTTAAAAGAGGAGATTCAACAACGACCATGTGAAGACGTCGCCGCCAATGAAGAATCGGTTCCAAGGAGGAGAAAGACCACCGCTCAGATATGTTACAAATGCAGAAGGAAGGAGGACATATCATTGGCCGCCCACAACATTCCAAGGTATGTTACAACCGTGGAAAGGTAGGCCACATCGCTTTCGAGATTATACGCAGTATCGAAACCCAATCCAATGAATGGTGACTCAAAAGGATATCCCGTAAAAAGTCAAAGACAACGGTTCTGGAAGAAGCGTTTGTCGTGGCCAATCAAAATACGAGGAACCCGAACGAAGTTAGCACGAGTTAGTTAATTATACATTTTTGCGAAGTTTATACCTTACTAGATACATTGCTTCTACCCGTTCTTTTATATCTCTTTGCTTTAATACCAATGTTTGAACTTGACTACGGAGAAATTAGACTTTGACTATTTATGGAGACTCAGTTAGGAAAAACTTTCATTACATCCGTTGTTTAGAAATCTTGTCTCGATCCAAGTTGGCACCATCACATTACCTCATTGACCTTATTTCTTTAAAGATACTTGCTTTTGATGTGATTTTAGGGATTGATTGGTTAACTACTCATCATGCCAAATTGATTGCTTTTATAAGGTTGTTAGTTTTCATATCCTAAAGCAACTGTTATTCAATTTAAGCAACCAAACCATTGAAGTCAAACATCGTCATATCAAACCACAAAGCTATTTGTTTATTGAAAAAGCGAATGTCAAGCTTTCTTAGTCCATGTTATGGATTTGAATAAAGACACGTCGATTTGAATAATATTCTGTTGTTATTGATTTTTTCCGGCGTATTTCTGAAGAATTTCTTGCTTACTCCTAAAGCTCGATATTAAATTTTGTATCGACTTTGAATCCCAAGACAAAACCCATTTCTAAAATCTCATATCGAATGGCTCTATTGAACTTGAGAGTTAAAACCCAAGTCTGAGAGTTAGTACCGAGCCTTTATTTGGTGACTTCACTTTGTGGAATACACCGCCGCACTCTCCGTAGGGGACGCCATATTCGTGCGATAAGTAAACCGATAGGTGTCATTGTGATGTCTTATCCAAGATTGGGATATGAGTCACGATTGAGAGCAACCTAAGTCGGTAATCGAAATACGTAGGTTTACAGGCTTAGTTGGTTATTATCGGAGATTCGTTGAAGGATATTCTCGAATCGCTATTCCATTAATGTAGCTGACTCGTAGAGATACAAAATTTGAATGGAGCACGGAATGTGGGAAGAGCTTTGAAGAACTCAAGAGGAGACTCATTTCAGCACATGTTCTGACCATGTCATCCTGGAAAAGCGAACGTGGTAGCTGACGTGTTGAGTAAAAGATCGTATACGAGTACGAGTACGATATTGTCAAAGACTCATTTCGTATAACTTACAAATATTAGAGATGGAGATGAAAACTCTAGGTATCCACGTGATGATATACGAGTATAATCGATTTTTATCGATAAAGTTAAAATCACTCAGGCTACACACCGGAGCTGATGATTATGAAGAAGGAGGTGCAAGAAGTGGTTATTCCAAAAGCGAGAATTGGCGATGTGAGGAAAGCTCAAACCTTCGATTTATTAGTTTATTTGAAATCCTCGATCGAGTAGGAACTGTGGCTTATAGACTCGTTTTACCGCCAAGTATGACGCGTGTTCATAACGTTTTTCACGTATCGATATTACGTAAATATATGGACGACCCGAACCACATTATTGAGTTAGAACCAGACGAGATAGTCGAAGACTTAACATACGAGGAGGTACCTGTCAAGATTTTGGATAGGAAGAAGCATGTGCTACGTACGAAGGTCATACCATAAGTTAAAGTTTTGTGGAGAAACTATGCTATTGAGGAAATGATCTGGGAGTTGGAAACGGAAATGTAAGCGAGGTATCTTCATCTTTTCGATACACCAGGTACGCACGTCAATTTCGAGGACGAAATTTCATAAGGAGGGGAGGTTGTAAGACCCCAACTTATTATAAATAAAATTAAATTTTCCTTTATTCATTATTCTAAATTAATAAGGGTTAATTTGATATAATGCTTTGGTTATGGGTGAAATGTGCAAAGTTTACAAAATAAGCAAGTGGTTATAAAATATTCATTATTGTCGGGGAATATTCGTTTGGTCGTGGAATATTCTTTTGTTTGAATATCCGTCTTTATGGCGCCAGTAGCGATCATTAGGGGGCCCATAATGTAATAATCGCCGGATGAGGAAAACGACAAGTATGTGTTTTTATAAATAACTACAGTAAGTTGTTATTCCAAATTAACACTTTGTTGAATTACACGTGGTTAAAATACGATGTAATATGCGTGGTTGCAGACAAGAAAGACAAGGTATTGCACGTATTGTTGAATTATTGATCCTTACGTGAAGAAGGCACTACTCAATAATTATTACGATGAGTTCTTATTCAATATTATATTGATTCAATAATTCTTTGCGTTGATATTTTGTATCACCGTTGTTTGATAATTGTCATTACACAATATTTTCTATTATCAAATCAATAATTCATATTATTTGAATAATATTATCGAGATAACATTATTGGTAATGTCTAGAAAGTTCTGCTCTATCTAGAGAGGTTTGGTCACCTAATTGCGCCAGGTAAGGAGAAATCCTTATTGGAAAGCCCCCTCTTTCTTGGGAACTGTCTGGTTGTCAATATTGTGATACTGTAATATTATTTGTGAATAATTAATTATTGATTATTATGATAAAGAAAATATTTATTTTATATGGATATAGATGGAGAAAATTTTTAATGTGACAATTGTTGAAAATTAATATTTTATCTTTTTCCGATAAAATAATTCATTTAAATATATTATTTTAATAATATATTAACTATGATATTTTATAATGAATGTGGGATATATATGTATATATGAGGAGGTAGAGTATTTTGTGGCATTAAATGTTTAACATATGTTTTTGTGTGTCGGTGGACGTAATTCTTGAATAGAAAATTGATTATGTAATCGTAAAATCGCTCATTTATGGATTTCGGATAAATTCATTTGGAATTTGGAAAAACTTCCTTCTGCAAAGTTGTAGAGAATTGAATTTCCTATAAAAAGTCGTGAGATTCAAATTTTCTGACAAAAGGGCTATTTATCATGAATTATTGAAGTTCCGGAGTTCCGAAATAATTGATTTTTGGAAGTTTTAATTATTTTATATAAGAAAAACGTTTTTGTGGTTGTTGGCACATGGGTGGCTGATGTTTTTGACCAAAGAAGGCATGCTAGAGTTTTCAAAACATGTGGGTAGGAATTTGGAATAAATAATAATATTAATTTATTATTTAGTCTCCTTTGGCGTTCTAGCATTTTCCTATAAATAGAGGGCTAAGTTAGAATTGAAAATCACACCAGAAACTAAGTTTTCTCTCTATATTATCGAGCGTATTCTTGTGAGTATACTTTGAGTATTGCTATACGGTGAGAGTTTCTGTCAGCACTATACCGAAATTCAGTCAGAAGTACGGTTATTTTGAGGTAAATGATGTTATTTCTTTCGCAAATGATATTATTTTCTTCAATATCATTATGCCAAAATATTGGTTGAACTTTTTATCAAATTTGGAACTTTTTCATGTCGGGGTTACTATTCATAAGTTACTAATCACGAGTTACTTATTTATGAGTTACTATTCACGAGTTACTTATTCACGAAGTCTTATTCACGTAAGCGTGAAGATGTTTTTTGTGAAATTTCTATCTTTTTGTGTCGGGATTACTATTCACGTGATACTCAGACTATTCACGAATCTGGAACCATTCAATTTAAATAAAAAAAATTCTTTTTTGTCCAAGATGTCTATTTTGGCTACTATCTTTGATTGTATCCATGTTTTGATCGTTATTTTTGAGTTCTGCTTCAAAATCGCTTATTATGAAGTATTATTGATCTTGGATAAACCGTTAAACGAATCCCTAATATTTGTCCTTCTATCTCACCGGATTCGTTCTTAAAAATGTTTTTCATCATCCTCAATCCTTAATGGTGATATTTGATGAATATCTTTGGCTCAGTAGTGCAAAAGATGAATGATTAAATCGATGAATCTCTTTGGCCCGTGGTGCAAAGATGAACAGTGTTGAGATGAACATGACCAACCGGTGATACAAATGAATATCTTTGGCACAGAGTGCAAAGATGATTAAAGATGTATATTGATTGTTGTTACGAGGATGAAATATTGATGATGGACTTTTAAATCTTAGAAGACGATTAGAATTCATTCTCTCACGTGACTCTTCTAATGGATTCTTTGCTTCACATTGCATTTGTTGATCTAAAACTTGTTGTCTATTGTATTCTATTAGATTTTTCTCTGTTGAAGACTAACGATAATTTGTTGTATATTATCTTAGTCATAATATTCTTCTTGGGCTAGTTGAGCTCACCCTTTTTCTTGTTGTTCCATTTTTCTTCTCGTGAGGGTGAGACACATAGCAGGATCGAGTCTGGGTATGGAGTGAAGGTTCTAGAGAGAGTTGTTTAGTAGTCCTCACCATTTTTGTAAAATAATATATCAATAAATGTGATGAGGATTTATTTGAGTATAGATATTGTCTGTAAGATAATATTTGTATTCAAACTCACGCTTTCTTGTTGTAATAATAAAGTTGTAGTAATTTCGTACCATGTATTTGGCGACTCGAGAATGGGTTGGGTGGAATGGACCTATTTTGGGGCGTCACAATTGCTATATGATCTGAAGTTCCTTCAAAGACTATATCCAATATTCCGGTCAATCTTCATCTCTTTGAGGTAAGGGATATTATTTTCTTCTTAAATGATATTATTTTCTTCAATATCATTATGCTGAGATATTGTTATGAATTTTATTGTGGAATTTCTACCTTTTTGTGTCGGGGTTACTATTCACGTATACGGCACTATTCACGTATACGACACTATTCACAAATACGGCACTATTCATCAAAAAATGATATTTTCTCTTTTTCGTTCCAGATGTCTTTTATGGTTACTATCATTGATTGTATCCATGTTTTGATCTTTATTTTTAAATTCTACTTCACACTTGGTAATTATGAAGTATTATTGAATTTGGATAAATCGAAATACGAATCACTAATATTTGTCCTTCTGTCTCACTGGATTCGTTCTCTAAAATATTTTTCATCATCCTCAGTCCTTAATGATGATACTTGATGAATATCTTTGGCTCGTAGTGCAAAGATGTATGATTATCTGATGAATATCTTTGGCCCGTAGTCGCAAAGATGAACAAGTGTTGAGATGAACACACTGAACCCAGTGATATGAATGAATATCTTTGGCGTGAGTGCAAAGATGAATATTTGATTCAAGATGTATATTGATTGATGTTACAGGGATAAAATATTGGTGATGGACTTTTAAATCTTAGAAGATAGTAGAACTCATTCTCTACTTGACTCTTCTAATGGATTGCTGTTTCCGCTGCAGTTGTGGATCTAAAACTTGTTGTCTATTGTATTCTATCAAATTTTTTCCCTGTTGAAGATTAAGGATAATTTGTTGTATATTATCTTAGTCATAATGTTCTTTACTGGGCTAGTTGAGCTCACCCTTTTCTTATTTGTTCCATTTTTCTTCTTAGGATGTGAGAGTTTAGCAGGAACTAACCGGGGTATGGAGTGATGACTCAAGATAGCTGTTTTAGTAGTCCTCACTATTTTGTAAAATAGTGCATCAATAATTGTAATGAGGACTTTATTTGGATGTGAATATTGTCTAGAAGACAATATTGTATTTAAACTCACAGTATGTGTTGTAGTATTTTGCACGACAATTGTATTAATAAAGTTGTAGTTGTTTTTCTGTACCGTGTATTTGGCGACTCAGAATGGGTGATGTATATCTATTTTGGGGGCATCACAACACTTTTCTTGTAATTACTTTCTATTTGTTATATACTTATGTAAAGAACCCAAAAATTTATATGTATATAAATAATTAAGTTACTAATAATAATACATTTAATCATTACTTTTTGAGTGAGTTGGGCCATTGGTTTAAGGTTTTATTTGTTAGAATTTGAGCCAAAATTGAAGTGGGTTTGATTAATTATTTGAAGTTAATTCACATATCAATGATAATGATCCATGAATGAGAAATTAACTCACTTGGGGAAGCTTACAATAAAGTTGGGCCCCAAGTGACACCCCATTTTTGTGAAAGAGATATGACCTAGTCAAAATTTGGTTTGAACCTACATATAAGGGTGCTCAAAATTTTCATTTTTTTCGATTTTTTACCAAACTGGTAGATACCGATACCGGCGGTACCGATTTTTTAGTATTTTAACACTTTTCGGTATCGGTAATGACTTTTTTTAATTCGGTAAAAATTGAAATACCAAAAATACCGAAAACTAATAATATAATAATTAATAGTTAATGTTTTGTAGTTTTATATATTAAATAATTTTTTATATATTAATAATTTCTATATAATAGTAGTTTTATTAATTTTTATATATATTAATAATGTTTTGTAGTTTTATTTTATATATTAATTATTATTAATAGTTAATGATTTTTAGTTTTAAAAAATTGTTAATATATAAAAATATATTTAATTATTATGAATAATTATATATATTATCATGCTAAGATAACCGAAAAAATTGATGATCTTAGGTTCTTACTTTTTTTAGAATTTTAGATCGGTACAAATTCAAGATTTTCTTGCTTGGATTCGATTTTTTACCGATGAACACCCTTATTCATTCATACGCAAGGCCGCTACCCGATCTGCTCGACCCAGGGCTCGTGGCTCATGGCTCGTGTCATCAGCATATATTTTTGGACAAAATTTATTTAAAAATTAAGTCATTTTTTTGCTAAAGTTGTCTTTTCAAGGGGTAATGCCCCATATGATGGGTTACTAATTACTCCTATAAATAATCTAGAAGGTCAGCCTTTTCATTTATTCAATTCACTAGTATTTAAATATTATCAATTATTTAAGTCTTCATTTGTTCATCAATATTTCATAATTATTTTTGAGAGTCAGGGCATTTATTTTGATTCGTTGAGTATACTATTTGTAGTGTTATAGTATACAAAATCATTTATTATCGTGGCATGACAAGTCTTTATCAACTCTAAGACTGCCTCAAGAACATAACACCAAATATTAGCATTGACATATTGATTTTCTGTATTTCAACTTTAATTCACAAGCAATAAGTGTATATATATATATATATATATATATATATATATATATATATATATATATATATATTCAATTTTGATAACACTAATTAAATAAATTTGATTCGATTTAACACAGAGCTGCGCGCAGCCGTGCACCACAATGGTCAAAGCAGCCACAAATTGTCTTCTTCTTCTACATATATATGTGTGTGTGGATTTGACGTGTGCAATGAGCCATCCATTACCACATGGTAACAGTCAACTACTAGATGTTTCGAGGCAACCAGACCATAACACAACAATTGGAACATTTATATATGGGTGCTCAAAATTATAATTATTTTTTAAATTTATTATTTAAAAAATTATATGAGTTGAAAGGCATTTGTATAATGAATTCAGATTTACTGTTGCATAACATGAGACGAGAGATTTGATCATTTGAACTATTGGCAGTCTAACTCTGATATCATTCCCTCATATTACATATTCCATTTCATTCTTTTTCCTATTTTAATCACTCCTCTATTACTTGTTTTTTAATCCAAAACGGTCTAACCCGATATCATTCAACTCCCTGTGTATTCAATAATTGGGGACCTTCTTACTTGCTTCTTTTCTTCACGGATTATTGTCTGTATATATATTTCTTCTATTAAACAAAGTTGCTATATATCTTGACCAGATACACTTCACCCGTAACATTTTCATTATTTTAACATATAATCAACCATAAGACATATTTAATTATATACATATACAACTTGTATAAGCTTATTTATAACCCCGAAGAACCACAGCAGACAGCACCCACCCACCCACCCACAGTCTCATCAATTCATTTACTAGTAATACATTTTCTCTGTTTTCTATATATTTGTATCACTTGTTTAGTGCTCTGCTCAAGATCAATATGGAAGGAAGAAAAGTCACCGGTTGGGCTGCCAGAGATGCATCTGCAGTTCTCTCTCCTTACTCATATCATCTAAGGTCTCTCTCTCTCTCTACACACACACACACACACACACACACACACACACACATATATATATATATATATATATATATATATATATCCATTAATTAATTAATGTTTTGTATCCAAATTAAATAATGAGCAGGAAAACAGGCCCAGAAGATATACTGTTCAGGGTATTGTATTGTGGAATAGACCACACAGATCTTCATATGATGAGGAGTGAGATTCACACTACCAATTACCCTTTGGTCCCAGGGTATATAATATCACGACCATTATTTGTTCATTCTCTTAATCACTCATACATACTACTAGCTAATAAATATACCATACTTGGATTAGAAATTTCTTTGATAAGACTATTGATTTTTCATTTTGCGTAACAGAGGAAGTATGTACACATGTACTATTTATTTGGAGCATCGAGCATGGTATGTGAAATCTTGTCCGCTAGAAAGAGATCCAAATTCGCTTTTGCCAGGTGTATGCATGTATGGCCGGTACTAAAAGGAATATACCCAAACTGTCATAATATAATATTTGCATGGTTTACAACACATTCAAACGATTCCTTCCCCCCTACCCCCTACCCCTAGCACTACCCCTATCCCTAATAACTAGTAAGTAGCCTGTCATCCTCATCTCACATAACAAACTAGTTGCCCTAGTAAATAATAGAGCTAGCTACACAGTTCTTTAGTAAAGAACAAATTTAATTTCTAAATGAGTGTTCGTGCGTGCACACAGTAGAAATGGCCTTTAGTGTAAAGTTTGTGTCCGACCTGATAATCAGTATGAGAATACTCCACATTTAGACATTACTCAATTGTGCTTTAATAATAAAAGATCATGCCCAAGTGGAAGACCGGTTGTTGAAATAATAGTACGATTAAATGGTTTTAATTCGTTTTTTTTTTACCTAACATGGAATTCGATTTCCGGTCCAACCCGATTTTCATAACCGAAGCACAATTGAATATTGGGAGCCTATTTAAAATAAAAATACCCAAGCTACCTAGCCTTCGTATACAAATTGCTTCAAAAGAGGATCTCATTCACAAGTGAGGATCCAAACCCTTGTTAAGTTAACATGTGAAGTAAGATTTCCAGAGGAATCAAGAATTTGGAGACGCCACAAAATTTGAAAATAAAATCGTCTCAATCTCACCACCACCTCCCCACCAACTAAAAAACCTAGTCAAATAAACCGTATAGCATGATGGGTCCCAGCCCAAAAAAGCTATTCACCGTCTCGACTCCTTGGCCAAACCAAACCAAGCCAAGCCCTTATAAAATGTCACTTCCTTAGGCCATGGAGATGCTGCACCATTCTTTTTCAGTCCAATATTCTTATTGAATTCTAATAGTAGTAATAATAATAATAATACAGGAGATCAGAGTTTGAAGAGGAGCTAGAGACGTACCAACTCATACACAAGCACCGTGGCTGCTATGAGACACTTATCATGTATAGTATTAACAGTTGTAATGATAATGTTCATATTCTTTACTCAGCCAAGTATTGTAGATTCTAGAGTGCTTCTTCATTCAACTTCAGCAACAAAGAATGAGAAGATTGCCGGCTCCAAAACGGCAGGCGGGCTTCCGGCTACCGGAATATCTGCACCTTCGGTTTCAGTAAGCCATTTTGTTGAAAGAAATCGAGTATATACACTAGCCTCTGGCCCGAGCAGAAAAGGACCTGGGCACAAGTGAATTCCCATTCCAATTTCACCTTTTTTTCCTTCATTTCATTTGGTTTGTACTTAAAACATTGGAGGTGTATCATATTAAGAATATAGTGCAGCTATAGTCTATAGATATGATTAGCTAAGCTCACTTTCTATATTTAAGAAATTCTTTCATTCTCTTTTCAGCTTTTGTATGCGAACGTATAAGCAGAACTCGACCAATATGGTCTATGTTTCCAATGAAATAGTAGAAATTATGAACATAGCTACCTACTATTTTTATTTTTTTATTTTTGATGACCACAAACATTGACGACATATTAAATTTTAAAATTGGTATGACTCATAAAAGTTTAGAATGATAAATTTTAAAATTAATAGTTTTTGTTAATGTACTATACAATTATAATAATTGTATCAATTAAAATTAAATAAATTCACATTAATTTAAAATTTAATATGTTGTCGTTTGACTTCAAAAATTAAATTATATCTTTAAATATTTTGGAATGGATGGAGTAGTAGAAGTATTTTAGAGATTATTGACTTTGTAGAGTATTGACCCACATACATTTAAATTAAGACACCTATTAGTACGTAAATTCCTCCCAATCGTCAATGCTCAATGGAACTCACCCAATGGGAATAGCTACTAGTAAAAAGGTATTAGCTTTTCAAGCTTAAGCGGCCTTTTCTTTGCCTCTGCTTTTTGCCTATGGGAATTTCCAAGAACTTTTGGTTTGCGTCCATATTGTGGAATATTAAAGAAATCCCTTGAAGAGGCATTTGCTTATTTGGACTTTGGCTGTAAACTTTGTCAAAAATCAGATCTGATGATCATATATAAGATTGTCGACACTTTTTGCTTAATTTGTTCAAGTTGGCACAAGTAAAAGACTGATTACTTGATTAGATTAACTGTTCGAGAAGATACTCGAGTTCACGAATAGTTCGCAAACATAACCATCATCATGTTTGCGAACATAGTTGAACATTATCATCATGTTCACGAACATATCATCATGTTCGCATATATGATCAACGCACTAAGCAAAAATTAAGCCAAATTTCGTAAATGCTCTAGCATCTCACCAGCTACTTGCCTGTGAAACCGAATTACATAATTCGCGAACATGTTCGATCGAGTAAAGAATTCAATCAAACTCAAATCAAACCTGTTTGCGAGCTAGCACTGATATGCTACTACTATATTTCATATCAATAAGAAATTATTTTCATGTAAATAAAGTAACAAAATTAGGCCATTTCTAAACTGAGACCAATTCCTAGAATTCCTGTGTACCAACTCCTAATTCCTAATCAAGAGTTAATAGTATAGGACTTGCGGCGGGAAACGAAATAATCAAAATCAACAGTCCACTTAGCATAAACTTTGATGTTTGTTATATTCAAGAGTTAATATGCTAAACTCTTGCTTAATTACATGTTTTTATTATATAAACAACGTTAAACGATCTGCTGCATGGAGTTAATTTCATTTGGTATACTTTGTCAAAGCATCATCCCGTGAATATGCTATTCCATGGACAGAAAGATTTTTTTGCGACATTATTTTCAATATGTTATCCCAATTAAGAAAATATGTTATCTCTGTTCACTAGGATTTCACAAATAATGCTCTTCCGACGGGATTTGTTTTCTTGCTATTCAACTTATTTTGTAATATACTGTACTAAACATGGCAAGTTAAATGGTTATATAATTACAAGAACATGGAGCACAAAGTTCCTTCCAAAAGATATTTCTCCTCCACCTGTAAAGAGATTCAATACTGCACTCCTAAAGTAGAGAGTCCCTGGCAAGTAATGCTAACTATTGATTAATCAAAACCAAATAAATTAATTTTGAAAATTACTAAATGATATCCATGATTAAGCTTCAAATTAAAGGAAACTACACATGGAAGAAACATCTAAGAACTCCATTAACTCAACTACAAGACTATGCCAGTCGGTGCTTAATGAATAATGGTCTTTCCTACCAGTTACTATAACATTAATTCATTACATGGTACGTGCCATGAATTCATGACTTTGTAAAGCACAAGGTAAAGGAGGAATCTTACAATATGTCAAGTCTTCCATTTTTTTAAACAAAAGCCATTAGGAGGAGCTAAGGTGCAATGGAGAGCAATCGATCAAATTTTTTAGAAGACGTTCAACACCAAAGGACAACATTACTTGTATGTGTAAGTGTTAGTGTTTGTGTTTGTGCTTTTCTCAGTTGCGTTCATGTCCAACAAGACCAGAGGCGCTGGGGGGGAGATAACATCCACGGGGGTTACTAAGTACATCCGGTATGTTCAATCTGCTCTAACTAATGAAAGCATCATTTCCCATGCAAGATATAAACATTTTATGATGATTCCTGGTAAGTACCGTAAAATTTAAAGGTAGAATAAGCGTGTCTCAGTTACAGCAATGATATATTTACACCATTTTTTTATTAATTATATAGGGCTTCTTGTTCCACAAAACTGAAAATGCTAGATTATTTTGGCCATGAGATGGAGAAAAAGAAAGCAACCTAAACCGGGTATGGAGCCAACGTCACTTCAAGTATAGCGTGTAGTAGTAGAATGCTGCATTCACAGCTACTACGGGAACAGGTTCCGACCCAACTCTTCCCAATCACTGCCTTATTGTCTTCCAGCTTTAGGGAAAGTAAGTTGTTTCAAGAAAAATGCATATCACATTACTTAGAAGCCAAAACAAAGAAAGAAAAAGGGAAAAGAAATCATGGAAGCAATCTTACCCCCTAAACATCAATTATCTGGCAAAATCAAACCTCACTTGCGAGAACACTTCAGTTACATTTACATAACTTGGATCAGAATCATTATCTAATCCAAGAGGCAATTCATCTTCCTCAATTGCCGTGCTAGTAGAAGGTAAGCAATGCCCATGACACATCTGTATAGCTATCCTCTTGTGGCTCTCTGACCACTCGAAGTTGTTGAAGCTGCAATGCATATTGCAAGTCCCACAACACATCGACCATGCTAGGCCTGTCAACGCCATATTCCCTTAGACACTTCTCCACTGTTTCCCCAAATTTCCTCAAAGAGTTGGGATTAATATTTCCCACAAGAAAAGGATCGGCAATCTTTTCAAGCTTCCCCTTCTTTTGCCAAGAGATTCCCCAGTCAGCCAAGTTCACTTGGTCCCGAGGAAGCAAGTTATTAATGGCTGGTCTAGCACAAAGCACTTGAAGAAGAACCACCCCGAAAGAGTACACATCAGATTTCTGAGTTAACTGAAGGCATCTACAGTATTCAGGATCAAGATAACCAAAGCTGCCTTTCACCTCGGTGCTGACATGTGTTTGATCAAGTGGACCTGATCTCGACAAACCAAAATCAGCAATTTTGGCCACAAAATGCTTGTCAAGCAAGATGTTCGTTGACTTGACATCATGGTGAATGATTTCCCCACCCAAACCAGTATGGATAGTGAAGATGATTTGTTATACTACTCTTCATATAAATGTTCTCTCAGCGTACCGTTCTCCATGAACTCATAAACAAGTATCATCTCACATCTTTCATCACAATACCCAATAAGGGAAACAAGATGGCGATGGCAAATATTGGATAACACCAATATTTCTGTTTGGAATTCTGGAAAACCCTGACCATGTCCAGCCTCACTTCTTTTTACAGCCACTTTCATGCCACCCCTAAGAGTTCCTTTGTAGACTTTCCCAAATCCACCCCCACCAATCACCAACTTGGCATCAAAATTGTTTGTTGCATACAGTATTTCCACAAAAGGTACCTTTAACCCAAGATTTAAATTAGGAAGAGGGGACACATTATTGGCTGTTCTTTCCGTAAGCTCACGATATGAACTTCCTCTATTTAGATTCACTAATGGCCAGTCCAAATTCTCGACCACCTTCTCTTTCCTCCATTTCAAACCAACCGAGATCACCACCAACAAAACAAGCACAAAACACACACCTCCAACAACAGAAACAATTATTACAAACAGACTCTCCTTTGACTTTCTTTGCCCTGGACCAACTGAGCTCCGATCCTTCATTAATTCCATAATCTCAATCCCATTCAGAAAGGCAGTTTGATTTCTTGATTCGGGCCCATTACCAATACTGATATTTAACAAACCAGAAGTATCCGAATCAACCACAAAATCTTTGTAGAAAGGGACAGCCAAATCGTCGGCTTTGTCATAAGAAAAGATCAACCACCTAGACTTGCTATAGATATAGAATCAAACATAGCATAACTGAGGGCTATACTCGTAATGGCACAGAAGTGAGCCCCGACAAAATATGTAGCATTTTTAGTCACATTAAACTGCCATGTTATATTGAAAAAATTCGTTTGCCTTTCAGTATCTACTATATTCAATTCTTTCGCAGTCATATAGACAAAATCAGGGGCATCATAATCATATGCCCATCCTTGTTGATAATTAGGTCGACTGTTATAATATTGGCTATTCTTTAAAGCTCTCTTATTACATAGAAAATCATCATCGGGGATCCAAATCCTCCACAGAGTATCATTAAAAGAATTGAGAAATTGACCATATAACAACCCGGGTCAAATCCCGAGTCCGGAACAAATTTTGGGTCAAATTCCAAATTCGAATCGAATCAAATCCATCAAAATAAGGCCTCAA
Organism: Panax ginseng; assembly: GCA_020205605.1. Lineage (NCBI taxonomy): Eukaryota > Viridiplantae > Streptophyta > Magnoliopsida > Apiales > Araliaceae > Panax > Panax ginseng. Next base: position 158,617,793 of record CM035129.1, read on the forward strand.
ACTACTAGCCCAATAGTATAGTAACCTATTTCCTTATATGCCCAATAGTTTAGTAACCTATTTCCTTATATGTAGACAAATTTTTCCTCTATATTTCGATGTAGGACTGGGGTGTTACAGACCACCCACGTTAATTCTATAAATTGGGTTTAAAATCCGATAAAGCAAACCATTGTAATTATTATTGTTACTTCCTGCAGGAGTAAAATGTATAGCATGATCTGGAATGAAATATTTGGGCGCAAGAAATGTTTCGATCGCATTTACAAATGCAAAAGATGATTCATAGGGAGTGAAGTAAATCCTGAACTTTCCAACACTGATAAAGAGTATGAATTCTTTAATGACAGGGAAATTACTAGTGTTTTGGACTCTGAAATTGGATAATAATGAATACCCAGAAGATGAAACGTTGAAAAAAGCTTTTGGGAGATTGTTTTTTGGAGATGAAAAGGGATAGAAATGAAGGCGTACCATGTAAGTGCCATTTTGAACTAAATCTAGCTCGTACCATGAGTTGTGTTCGAAAATTCTTGCAGTTTGATAAAGAGGGGAGGTGTC